>OU427017.1:3040000-3789253 GCA_911387935.1 Dolichovespula saxonica | reverse complement strand
GTTTATGAAGGCGCGGTAGTGTCTAAACCCGTTTATGAAGGCGCGGTAGTGTCTAAACCCCGTTTATGAAGGCGCGGTAGTGTCTAAACCCCGTTTATGAAGGCGCGGTAGTGTCTAAACCCCGTTTATGAAGGCGCGGTAGTGTCTAAACCCCGTTTATGAAGGCGCGGTAGTGTCTAAACCCCGTTTATGAAGGCGCGGTAGTGTCTAAACCCCGTTTATGAAGGCGCGGTAGTGTCTAAACCCCGTTTATGAAGGCGCGGTAGTGTCTAAACCCCGTTTATGAAGGCGCGGTAGTGTCTAAACCCCGTTTATGAAGGCGCGGGTAGTGTCTAAACCCCGTTTATGAAGGCGCGGTAGTGTCTAAACCCCGTTTATGAAGGCGCGGTAGTGTCTAAACCCCGTTTATGAAGGCGCGGTAGTGTCTAAACCCCGTTTATGAAGGCGCGGTAGTGTCTAAACCCCGTTTATGAAGGCGCGGTAGTGTCTAAACCCCGTTTATGAAGGCGCGGTAGTGTCTAAACCCCGTTTATGAAGGCGCGGTAGTGTCTAAACCCCGTTTATGAAGGCGCGGTAGTGTCTAAACCCCGTTTATGAAGGCGCGGTAGTGTCTAAACCCCGTTTATGAAGGCGCGGTAGTGTCTAAACCCCGTTTATGAAGGCGCGGTAGTGTCTAAACCCCGTTTATGAAGGCGCGGTAGTGTCTAAACCCCGTTTATGAAGGCGCGGTAGTGTCTAAACCCCGTTTATGAAGGCGCGGTAGTTTCTAAACCCTGATATGAAGGCGCGGTAGTCTCTAAAATACTGTAACGAAGGCGCGGTAGTCTCTAAAATACTGTAACGAAGGCGCGGTAGTCTCTAAAATACTGTAACGAAGGCGCGGTAGTCTCTAAAATACTGTAACGAAGGCGCGGTAGTCTCTAAAATACTGTAACGAAGGCGCGGTAGTCTCTAAAATACTGTAACGAAGGCGCGGTAGTCTCTAAAATACTGTAACGAAGGCGCGGTAGTCTCTAAAATACTGTAACGAAGGCGCGGTAGTCTCTAAAATACTGTAACGAAGGCGCGGTAGTCTCTAAAATACTGTAACGAAGGCGCGGTAGTCTCTAAAATACTGTAACGAAGGCGCGGTAGTCTCTAAAATACTGTAACGAAGGCGCGGTAGTCTCTAAAATACTGTAACGAAGGCGCGGTAGTCTCTAAAATACTGTAACGAAGGCGCGGTAGTCTCTAAAATACTGTAACGAAGGCGCGGTAGTCTCTACAATACTGTAACGAAGGCGCGGTAGTCTCTAAAATACTGTAACGAAGGCGCGGTAGTCTCTAAAATACTGTAACGAAGGCGCGGTAGTCTCTAAAATACTGTAACGAAGGCGCGGTAGTCTCTAAAATACTGTAACGAAGGCGCGGTAGTCTCTAAAATACTGTAACGAAGGCGCGGTAGTCTCTAAAATACTGTAACGAAGGCGCGGTAGTCTCTAAAATACTGTAACGAAGGCGCGGTAGTCTCTAAAATACTGTAACGAAGGCGCGGTAGTCTCTAAAATACTGTAACGAAGGCGCGGTAGTCTCTAAAATACTGTAACGAAGGCGCGGTAGTCTCTAAAATACTGTAACGAAGGCGCGGTAGTCTCTAAAATACTGTAACGAAGGCGCGGTAGTCTCTAAAATACTGTAACGAAGGCGCGGTAGTCTCTAAAATACTGTAACGAAGGCGCGGTAGTCTCTAAAATACTGTAACGAAGGCGCGGTAGTCTCTAAAATACTGTAACGAAGGCGAGGTAGTCTCTAAAATACTGTAACGAAGGCGCGGTAGTCTCTAAAATACTGTAACGAAGGCGCGGTAGTCTCTAAAATACTGTAACGAAGGCGCGGTAGTCTCTAAAATACTGTAACGAAGGAGCGGTAGTCTCTAAAATACTGTAACGAAGGCGCGGTAGTCTGTAAAATACTGTAACGAAGGCGCAGTAGTTTCTAAACCCTGTTATGAAGACGCAATAGTCTCTAAAATACTGTTACGAAGGCGCAGTAGTCTAAAATACTGTTACGAAGACGCGGTAGTCTCTAAAGAACTGTTATGAAGGCGCGGTAGTCTCTAAAGAACTGTTATGAAGGCGCGGTAGTCTCTAAAATACTGTAACGAAGGCGCGGTAGTCTGTAAAATACTGTAACGAAGGCGCGGTAGTCTGTAAAATACTGTAACGAAGGCGCGGTAGTCTCTAAAATACTGTAACGAAGGCGCGGTAGTCTGTAAAATACTGTAACGAAGGCGCAGTAGTTTCTAAACCCTGTTACGAAGACGCAATAGTCTCTAAAATACTGTTATGAAGGCGCGGTAGTCTCTAAAATACTGTTATGAAGACGCAATAGTCTCTAAAATACTGTTATGAAGGCGCGGTAGTCTCTAAAATACTGTTATGAAGGCGCGGTAGTCTCTAAAATACTGTTACGAAGGCGCGGTAGTCTCTAAAGAACTGTTATGAAGGCGCGGTAGTCTCTAAAGAACTGTTATGAAGACGCAATAGTCTCTAAAATACTGTTATGAAGGCGCGGTAGTCTCTAAAATACTGTTATGAAGGCGCGGTAGTCTCTAAAATACTGTTACGAAGGCGCGGTAGTCTCTAAAATACTGTTACGAAGGCGCGGTATTCTCTAAAATACTGTTACGAAGGCGCGGTAGTCTCTAAAATACTGTTACGAAGGCGCGGTAGTCTCTAAAATACTGTTACGAAGGCGCCGTAGTTTCTAAACCCTGTTATGCAAGCGCAGTAGTGTCTTAACTTCTCCTATCAAGGCGCAGTATTCTCTAAAGAACTGTTATGAAGGCGCAATAGTCTCTAAAGAACCGTTACGAAGGCGCGGTAGTCTCTAAAGAACTGTTACGAAGGCGCAGTAGTTTCTAAACCCTGTTATGAAGGTGCAGTAGTGTCTAAAGAACTGATATGAAGGCGCAATAGTCTCTAAAGAACTGTTACGAAGGCGCAGTAGTCTAAAATACTGTTACGAAGACGCAATAGTCTCTAAAATACTGTTATGAAGGCGCGGTAGTCTCTAAAATACTGTTATGAAGGCACGGTAGTCTCTAAAGAACTGTTACGAAGGCGCAGTAGTTTCTAAACCCTGTTATGAAGGTGCAGTAGTGTCTAAAGAACTGATATGAAGGCGCAGTATTTTCTAAAGAACTGATATGAAGGCGCAATAGTCCCTAAAGAACTGTTACGAAGGCGCAGTAGTCTAAAATACTGTTACGAAGGCGCGGTAGTCTCTAAAGAACTGTTATGAAGGCGCAGTAGTCTCTAAAGAAATGTTATGAAGACGCAATAGTCTCTAAAATACTGTTAGGAAGGCGCAGTAGTGTCTAAAGAACTGATATGAAGGCGCAGTAGTGTCTAAAGAACTGATATGAAGGCGCAGTAGTGTCTAAAGAACTGATATGAAGGCGCAGTAGTCTCTAAAGAACTGTTATGAAGGCGCAGTAGTCTCTAAAGAACTGTTACGAAGGCGTGGTAGTCTCTAAAGAACTGTTACGAAGGCGCAGTAGTCTCTAAAGAACTGTTACGAAGGCGTGGTAGTCTCTAAAGAACTGTTATGAAGGCGCAGTAGTCTCTAAAGAACTGTTACGAAGGCGTGGTAGTCTCTAAAGAACTGTTATGAAGGCGTGGTAGTCCCTAAAGAACTGTTACGAAGGCGCAGTAGTCTAAAATACTGTTACGAAGGCGTGGTAGTCTCTAAAGAACTGTTACGAAGGCGCAATAGTTTCTAAACCCTGTTATGCAAGCGCAGTATTGTCTTAACTTCTCCTATCAAGGCGCGGTATTCTCTAAAGAACTGTTATGAAGACGCAATAGTCTCTAAAATACTGTTATGAAGGCGCGGTAGTCTCTAAAATACTGTTAAGAAGGCGCAGTAGTTTCTAAACCCTGTTATGAAGGCGCAGTAGTGTCTAAAGAACTGATATGAAGGCGCAGTAGTGTCTAAAGAACTGTTACGAAGGCGCAGTAGTCTCTAAAATACTGTTACGAAGGCGCAATAGTTTCTAAACCCTGTTATGCAAGCGCAGTAGTGTCTTAACTTCTCCTATCAAGGCGCGGTATTCTCTAAAGAACTGTTATGAAGACGCAATAGTCTCTAAAATACTATTATGAAGGCGCGGTAGTTTCTAAACCCTGTTATGAAGGCGCAGTAGTGTCTAAACCCCGTTTATGAAGGCGCGGTAGTGTCTAAAGAACTGTTACGAAGGCGCGGTATTCTCTAAAATACTGTTACGAAGGCGCGGTAGTCTCTAAAATACTGTTACGAAGGCGCAGTAGTTTCTAAACCCTGTTATGAAGGCGCAGTAGTGTCTAAAGAACTGATATGAAGGCGCAGTAGTGTCTAAAGAACTGTTACGAAGGCGCAGTAGTCTCTAAAATACTGTTACGAAGGCGCAATAGTTTCTAAACCCTGTTATGCAAGCGCAGTAGTGTCTTAACTTCTCCTATCAAGGCGCGGTATTCTCTAAAGAACTGTTATAAAGACGCAATAGTCTCTAAAATACTATTATGAAGACGCGGTAGTTTCTAAACCCTGTTATGAAGGCGCAGTAGTGTCTAAAGAACTGATATGAAGGCGCAGTAGTGTCTAAAGAACTGTTACGAAGGCGCGGTATTCTCTAAAGAACTGTTACGAAGGCGCGGTAGTCTCTAAAATACTGTTACGAAGGCGCGGTAGTCTCTAAAATACTGTTACGAAGGCGCGGTAGTCTCTAAAATACTGTAACGAAGGCGCGGTAGTCTCTAAAATACTGTAACGAAGGCGCGGTAGTCTCTAAAATACTGTAACGAAGGCGCGGTAGTCTCTAAAATACTGTTACGAAGGCGCAGTAGTTTCTAAACCCTGTTATGCAAGCGCAGTAGTGTCTTAACTTCTCCTATCAAGGCGCGGTATTCTCTAAAGAACTGTTATGAAGGCGCAGTAGTTTCTAAACCCTGTTATGAAGGCGCAGTAGTGTCTAAAGAACTGATATGAAGGCGCAGTAGTGTCTAAAGAACTGATATGAAGGCGCAGTAGTGTCTAAAGAACTGATATGAAGGCGCAGTAGTGTCTAAAGAACTGATATGAAGGCGCAGTAGTGTCTAAAGAACTGATATGAAGGCGCAATAGTCTCTAAAGAATTGTTACGAAGGCGCGTTAGTCTCTAAAATACTGTTACGAAGGCGCAATAGTTTCTAAACCCTGTTATGCAAGCGCAGTAGTGTCTTAACTTCTCCTATCAAGGCGCGGTATTCTCTAAAGAACTGTTATGAAGGCGCAATAGTCTCTAAAATACTGTTATGAAGGCGCGGTAGTCTCTAAAATACTGTTAAGAAGGCGCGGTAGTCTCTAAAATACTGTTACGAAGGCGCGGTAGTCTCTAAAGAACTGTTATGAAGGCGCGGTAGTCTCTAAAGAACTGTTATGAAGGCGCGGTAGTCTCTAAAGAACTGTTATGAAGGCGCAATAGTCTCTAAAATACTGTTATGAAGGCGCGGTAGTCTCTAAAATACTGTTAAGAAGGCGCGGTAGTCTCTAAAATACTGTTACGAAGGCGCAGTAGTTTCTAAACCCTGTTATGAAGGCGCAGTAGTGTCTAACGAAATGATATGAAGGCGCAGTAGTGCCTAAAGAACTGTTACGAAGGCGCGGTATTCTCTAAAGAACTGTTACGAAGGCGCGGTATTCTCTAAAGAAATGTTACGAAGGCGCGGTATTCTCCAAAGAACTGTTACGAAGGCGCGGTAGTCTCTAAAATACTGTTACGAAGGCGCGGTAGTCTCTAAAATACTGTTACGAAGGCGCGGTAGTCTCTAAAATACTGTTACGAAAGCGCGGTAGTCTCTAAAATACTGTTACGAAGGCGCGGTAGTCTCTAAAATACTGTTACGAAGGCGCCGTAGTTTCTAAACCCTGTTATGCAAGCGCAGTAGTATCTTAACTTCTCCTATCAAGGCGCGGTATTCTCTAAAGAACTGTTATGAAGGCGCAATAGTCTCTAAAGAACCGTTACGAAGGCGCGGTAGTCTCTAAAGAACTGTTACGAAGGCGCAGTAGTTTCTAAACCCTGTTATGAAGGTGCAGTAGTGTCTAAAGAACTGATATGAAGGCGCAATAGTCTCTAAAGAACTGTTACGAAGGCGCAGTAGTCTAAAATACTGTTACGAAGGCGCGGTAGTCTCTAAAGAACTGTTATGAAGGCGCAGTAGTCTCTAAAGAACTGTTATGAAGGCGCAGTAGTCTCTAAAATACTGTTATGAAGGCGCGGTAGTCTCTAAAATACTGTTATGAAGGCGCGGTAGTCTCTAAAATACTGTTATGAAGGCGCGGTAGTCTCTAAAATACTGTTATGAAGGCGCGGTAGTCTCTAAAATACTGTTATGAAGGCGCAGTAGTGTCTAAAGAACTGATATGAAGGCGCAGTAGTGTCTAAAGAACTGATATGAAGGCGCAGTAGTGTCTAAAGAACTGTTATGAAGGCGCAGTAGTCTCTAAAGAACTGTTATGAAGACGCAATAGTCTCTAAAATACTGTTAAGAAGGCGCGGTAGTCTCTAAAATACTGTTATGAAGGCGCAGTAGTTTCTAAACCCTGTTATGAAGGTGCAGTAGTGTCTAAAGAACTGATATGAAGGCGCAGTATTTTCTAAAGAACTGATATGAAGGCGCAATAGTCCCTAAAGAACTGTTACGAAGGCGCAGTAGTCTAAAATACTGTTACGAAGGCGCGGTAGTCTAAAATACTGTTACGAAGGCGCGGTAGTCTCTAAAGAACTGTTATGAAGGCGCAGTAGTCTCTAAAGAACTGTTACGAAGGCGCGGTTGTCTATAAAATACTGTTACGAAGGCGCGGTAGTCTCTAAAGAACTGTTACGAAGGCGCAGTAGTTTCTAAACCCTGTTATGAAGGCGCAATAGTGTCTTAAGAACTGTTATGAAGGCGCAATAGTGTCTAAAGAACTGTTATGAAGGCGCAATAGTGTCTAAAGAACTGTTATGAAGGCGCAATAGTGTCTAAAGAACTGTTATGAAGGCGCAATAGTGTCTAAAGAACTGTTATGAAGGCGCAATAGTGTCTAAAGAACTGTTATGAAGGCGCAATAGTGTCTAAAGAACTGTTATGAAGGCGCAATAGTGTCTAAAGAACTGTTATGAAGGCGCAATAGTGTCTAAAGAACTGTTATGCAGGCGCAATAGTGTCTAAAGAACTGTTATGCAGGCGCAATAGTGTCTAAAGAACTGTTATGCAGGCGCAATAGTGTCTAAACCCTGTTATGCAGGCGCAATAGTGTCTAAACCCTGTTATGCAGGCGCAATAGTGTCTAAACCCTGTTATGCAGGCGCAATAGTGTCTAAACCCTGTTATGCAGGCGCAATAGTGTCTAAACCCTGTTATGCAGGCGCAATAGTGTCTAAACCCTGTTATGCAGGCGCAATAGTGTCTAAACCCTGTTATGCAGGCGCAATAGTGTCTAAACCCTGTTATGCAGGCGCAATAGTGTCTAAACCCTGTTATGCAGGCGCAATAGTGTCTAAACCCTGTTATGCAGGCGCAATAGTGTCTAAACCCTGTTATGCAGGCGCAATAGTGTCTAAACCCTGTTATGCAGGCGCAATAGTGTCTAAACCCTGTTAAGCAGGCGCAAAATAGTGTCTAAACCCTGTTATGCAGGTGCAATAGTGTCTAAACCCTGTTATGCAGGCGCAATAGTGTCTAAACCCTGTTATGCAGGCGCAATAGTGTCTAAACCCTGTTATGCAGGCGCAATAGTGTCTAAACCCTGTTATGCAGGCGCAATAGTGTCTAAACCCTGTTATGCAGGCGCAATAGTGTCTAAACCCTGTTATGCAGGCGCAATAGTGTCTAAACCCTGTTATGCAGGCGCAATAGTGTCTAAACCCTGTTAAGCAGGCGCAAAATAGTGTCTAAACCCTGTTATGCAGGCGCAATAGTGTCTAAACCCGGACGCTGGCGTAGAACAGACTAAACGCGGACGCTGGCGCAGTACAGACTAAACGCGGACGCAGGCGCAGTGCAGACTAAACCCGGACGCAGGCGCAGTGCAGACTAAACCCGGCGCAGGCGCAGAACAGACTAAACCCGGATGCAGGCGCAGAACAGACTAAACCCGGATGCAGGCGCAGTGCAGACTAAACCCGGACGCAGGCGCAGTGTAGACTAAACCCGGACGCTGGCGCAGTGCAGACTAAACCCGGACGCTGGCGCAGTGTAGACTAAACCTGGACTCAGGCGCAGTAGAGACTAAACCCGGACGCAGGCGCAGTAGAGACTAAACCCTAACGCAGGCGCAGTAGAGACTAAACCCTAACGCAGGCGCAGTAGAGACTAAACCCTAACGAAGGCGCAGACTATAACCGGACATTTCTCAAACGTAATTATTTCCTGTATTTTTAATGTTTAAACGAATGTACTATCGTTTAAATATTGTTATATTATACCCGTCTACAACAATGATTGTTTATAAAATTAATAAATTATCGAAAGCTACTAATTTTTAAGTTCTCGCGTTAAGATTTAGAGAGGCTCGATGTTAACGCGTCAGAGTGCAAAGTGAAAGTGACTCTGTTATTGTCAAAGTCAAGAAAAGAACTGTTTATGTTTTTGATGTGCAAGGCCAATTAATCCCCCGAAAAAATTTTATAGTATCGAAATATTTAATCGGATTTATTTTAAGTTTCTCGCGCGTTCCCGTATTTTTAATGTTCAAACGAATGTGCTATTGTTTAAATATTATTATATTATACCCGTGTACAATAGTGATTGTTTAAATAATTATTAAATTACCGAAAGTATTAATTTTTAAGTTCTCGCGTTTAGATTTAGACAGTCGAGATGTTTACTGGTCGGAGTACAAAGTGAAACTGACTCGGTTATTGTCAAAGTTAAGAAAAGAAACGTTTATGTTTTGGATGTGCAAAGCCGATTACTCCCCCGAAAAAATTTTATGGTATCGAAATATTTAATCGGATTTATTTTAAGTTTCTCGCGAGTTCCAGTCTTTTTAATGTTTAAACGAATGTACTATTGTTTAAATATTATTATATTATACCCGTGTACAATAGTGATTGTTTAAATAATTATTAAATTACCGAAAGTATTAATTTTTAAGTTCTCGCGTTTAGATTTAGACAGTCGAGATGTTTACTCGTCGAAGTAGAAAGTTAAACTAACTCGGTTATTGTCAAAGTAAAGAAAAGGAAAGTTTATGTTTTTGATGTGCAAGGCCAATTAATCCCCCGAAAAAATTTTATAGTATCGAAATATTTAATCGGATTTATTTTAAGTTTCTCGCGAGTTCCAGTCTTTTTAATGTTTAAACGAATGTACTGTTGTTTAAATATTATTATATTATACCCGTGTGCAATAGTGATTGTTTAAATAATTATTAAATTACCGAAAGTATTAATTTTTAAGTTTTCGCGTTTAGATTTAGTGTTTCGATGTGTACGCGACGGAGTACGAGAGAAGGCTGACTCGGTTATTGTCAAAGTTAAGTAAAGGATTGTGTATGTTTATATCACTCAAGGCCAACTACCGCGCGTTTAAATGTATCGTCAAAGTATGTATTGTTAAATTTAAGAAAAGGATCGTTTATGTTTATGTCACACAAGGCCAACTATGCCGCATTGAAAATTTTAAAGTATCGCAAATTTTATATTCAAACAATTCTAAGTCTCACGCGCATTTCCGCCTTTAAAATGTTTAAACGAATGTACTATTGTTTAATTATTAATTAACTGTACCCGTGTACATTAATGATTGTTTAAATAATTATTAAATTAACGAGTGTTAATTTTTAATTTCTCGCGTTTAGATTTAGAGAGGCTCGATGTTTAGTGGTCGGAGTACAAAGTGAAACTGACTCGGTTATTGTCAAAGTTAAGAAAAGAAACGTTTATGTTTTGGATGTGCAAAGCCGATTACTCGCCCGAAAAAATTTTATGGTATCAAAATATTTAAACCGAAATTATTTTAAGTTTTTCGCGAGTTCCAGTATTTTTAATGTTTAAACGAATGTACTATTGTTTAAATATTATTATATTATACCCGTGTGCAATAGTGATTGTTTAAATAATTAATAAATTATCGAAAGCTACTAATTTTTAAGTTCTCGCGTTGAGATTTAGAGAGGCTCGATGTTTAGTGGTCGGAGTACAAAGTGAAACTGACTCGGTTATTGTCAAAGTTAAGAAAAGAAACGTTTATGTTTTGGATATGCAAAGCCGATTACTCCCCCGAAAAAATTTTATGGTATCAAAATATTTAAACCGATATTATATTAAGTTTTTCGCGAGTTCCAGTATTTTTAATGTTTAAACGAATGTACTATTGTTTAATTATTATTATATTATACCCGAGTACAATAGTGATTGTTTAAATAATTATTAAATTATCGAAAGCTACTAATTTTTAAGTTCTCGCGTTTAGATTTAGAAAGTCTCGATGTTTTCTTGTCGAAGTACAAAGTGAAAGTGACTCTGTTATTGTCAAAGTCAAGAAAAGAAACGTTTATGTTTTTGATGTGCAAGGCCAATTAATCCCCCGAAAAAATTTTATAGTATCGAAATATTTAATCGGATTTATTTTAAATTTTTCGCGAGTTCCAGTATTTTTAATGTTTAAACTAATGTACTATTGTTTAATTATTATTATATTATACCCGAGTACAATAGTGATTGTTTAAATAATTATTAAATTATCGAAAGCTACTAATTTTTAAGTTCTCGCGTTTAGATTTAGAAAGTCTCGATGTTTTCTTGTCGAAGTACAAAGTAAAAGTGACTGTTATTGTCAAAGTCAAGAAAAGAATCGTTTATGTTTTTGATGTGCAAGGCCAATTAATCCCCCGAAAAAATTTTATAGTATCGAAATATTTAATCGGATTTATTTTAAGTTTTTCGCGAGTTCCAGTATTTTTAATGTTTAAACTAATGTACTATTGTTTAATTATTATTATATTATACCCGAGTACAATAGTGATTGTTTAAATAATTATTAAATTATCGAAAGCTACTAATTTTTAATTTCTCGCGTTTAGATTTAGAGAGTATCGATGTTTACGCGTCGAAGTACAAGATAAGACTGACTCGATTATTGTCAAAGTTAATAAAGGACTTTTTATGTTTATATCACGCAAGGCCAACTACCGCGAGTTAAAATATATCGTCAAAGTATGTATTGTCAAAGTTAAGAAAAGGATCGTTTATGTTTATGTCACACAAGGCCAACTATCCCGCATTGAAAATTTTGAAGTATCGCAAATTTTATATTGAAACAATTCTAAGTCTCACGCGCATTTCCGCCTTTATAATGTTTATACGAATGTACTATTGTTTAAATATTATTATATTATACCCGTGTACAATAGTGATTGTTTAAATAATTAAGAAATTATCGAAAGCTACTAATTTTTAAGTTCTCGCGTTTAGATTTAGAAAGTCTGAATATTTTCTCGTCGAAGTACAAAGTGAAAGTGACTGTTATTGTCAAAGTCAAGAAAAGAAACGTTTATGTTTTTGATGTGCAAGGCCAATTAATCCCCCGAAAAAATTTTATAGTATCGAAATATTTAATCGGATTTATTTTAAGTTTTTCGCGAGTTCCAGTATTTTTATTGTTTAAACGAATGTACTATTGTTTAAATATTATTATATTATACCCGTGTGCAATAGTGATTGTTTAAATAAAGATTCCACTACCGAAAGTATTAATTTTTAAGTCCTCTCATTCTTTCTCATGTATACTTATTAATTCTCTCATTTCATATTCATTTGTTGATACATCTTGGAATAATAATGGATACCCTTGACATATTGTAATATGCACTCCTGAGTACTGGCTGCCATTCATTTTATTTTTTTCATCTAGCAAGACTTACACATTTCTTATCAGAATGATTCTAAGTATGTCTTTTGATTTAATTACACTGTTTAAATATAATTAAATTATTATATATGGAATAAAATATTTTTTCTATTTATTATTAGATAACTTTAGTTCCTTGAAAAGTATATTGCGAAATATTTAAATATGTATTCATTAAGTGTCTTCATCAGTGCTTTCGTTCATTTATTTACTTCTGATCATTCTGAATGAGAAATTTGTATCCTTACTATAATATATCCATCCGCATTCCTGAATGCAGGCATATTATCCTTCCTCATTGTCAATCATCGAGTCTTGTAGATTTTTAATCAGAATAATCTGAATAATTAGAATAAGCAAAATAATCGGAATAAGCGATTTTGTAATCAGAATAATGAAAGTCTGATTACAAAAGGATGATGATGATGATGATGATGATGATGATGATGAGGATAATGTAAAATCAGGAGATTTTACATTATTTACCGCATATGGGCCATTGAGCGACCCGCGGTAGTACTGTGTTGACATGTAGTATGAAGTATGTATATATCTCGTATATATACATACACATTATGCAGTTATGAAAATAAAAGGGGAAAAGAAAAAGTATCTAATTATTCTGAATTAAAAATCAACATGCTTGGGTAATCCATATGCACTCCTGAGTGCCAATGCTGCTGCAGGCCACGGACGTCCACACAATAATTAACGAGCGTGACTCTACTTTTAAACTAAAAATCTAAGAAATGACTCTACTTCATTTACTTTAAAACTTACTTAAAATACAAGGACTCGACTTCAATCTAAAATTTAAAAGGGGGGGACGACTCGACTTTAATCAAATGCAAGGGGGACAACAAGACTATACTTAGAAATGAAAAATTGACCTTACTTTTAAAGGAAAAACTCGATGGCTCTTACTTTAAGAAAATAAATTTGCAAAGACTATTAATTAATAATGACATTGAAAAAGCTTGACTCTAATTAGCAAAAAGACCGTACGCGAGTGCGGAACACCGTAGCAAGGAGATGGAATGGTCCATCATCTCCGATCCAGGAGCAAACTACTACGAGCATAAGTGTCAACGTGGTAAAAGGGTAAATGGGATTTTGATATGACCACGAGCCATTAACGAAGAGTTCGGATAAGCCGACCAACTTCGAAAAATGACTCGTAGTCGATAGTTGCCCTCTTGAGCCACAGATAGTGGGGGCCTCTTCGGCAAATAGCTACTTCTTGCTTCGTGCCCTAACCACTGCATTGGAGCATTCCCTACGTTCGACGCACGAAAAGTTTACGCGTCGTAAAAACGCCCTACCGTTCGATGCAACGCACCCAAGAAAATTGACATGCCGCAGTGGTTTGTACTATAAGAATGAAATCGTCCCTGATCTAAAACCGACCTAATCCCGACCTGATATCTCACTTTACGCAACAAGGCTCAAACCGCTCGTGTTAACGCACGCATTCTGAACGAGACGCAAGCTAAAAGGAGTTGGGAAGTAAACGACACTGGTTCGCTGATTGTTTTTTTGGGGTATTTTCTTGTTCTTTATTTAGCTTAACCTAACGGGCGGTAAGTGCTTGCGACGTAAAGTACCGATTCCTTCTAAATAGTTTCCACTGAGGCATGGCAAAATTCGCGAATGCATCACCCCAAACGGCACTGACGAATCCCAACGCGTATCCTTAACTGCGATTCCTATTCTACCTGGGTGCGTCTCGATTTTCTAATGATCTTTATTTATTTATTGATATTTGACCGATATACCGTTAAGCTATCCTAGCCTGCGGACAATCAATGGACTCAAAGAATCCACCAACCGTGCACATTTACACAGGCACATTTAATCGAATGCTCCAGCAGACATAATATTCATTCTAATCGATGAACCTATTACAAACTAAGATTAACTGCTTGCATTTAAAAAATGAAAAAAGTTTCGGTAAAGACTTGAGAAAAGAAAAATATATATATTTTATTATATATATATATATATATAGATTCGTAAATATTTAAAGAATCGCGAAGTGCAAGCGTTAATTTATAACTAAGTATAGAACAAGTTCGAAATTCTTTGCCAAGTTCAAAAGATACGGAATGCAATCTTATGTTCTCATTGGGTGCAAAATTTTTCGAATTGTTTTATACTGATACAGATTGTGCGATGCGAAGTGTCAGCAAAAAATCTAAAAAAGAATAAAGATAATTCAGACATGCTGAAAGATCGTAAAATTTGCTGAAACTTCGCGAATCCCCGGAGACGGGACATCCCACTCCCGAGTGAGAATCGGATCCAACGTCATCCGGTCCCTACCTACTTATATAATATAAGTTTTCACATTCACTCAGAAAAGATATGCTACCTGCCTGACTGTCACCTATATTTAAAAATTGCAAAGCATTCACACCAACACACACACTCCACGGTTCTCTCACATACCACCAGGGTGCAAAAGCCTACACTAGAGAGCATGCCCCGGGGCACCTCCGACACCCCAGTTCAACCGCGTATTGTTCTAATATATATTATGGGTACGTACCAATTGCTGTAATCGGCTGTCAAGGCTAATGATTATTGCATATGTGACTAATGCAAAAATACTAGTACATACTAGTATACACATGTGTACTAGTAATACGTACGAGTATTTATAATTTTCCACAGAAAAATGTGGTAACTACATGCAAAACGATATTTAATATAATAAGGTATTTATATTTATTTATTATTATTTAAAAAGTTATCGCGAAACGATGTACAATGCACCACCTAAGACGCACATACAGGTGCAAGGTACACCGTTGCAATCACCAGCACAATGACAGCCGCCAAAAGGAAATCTTAAACTATAATATAACTAACCCACGCTAACCGTTTCTCACCCATACGAGTAACACCTGGGCAAACGCATGGATGAGAATGCAGAAAGCACGGGGGGGAGAAACGGGTATTAGTATAATTAGAGCTGAAAATCCTGATCTAAAAAAATTATTAACTTATAAACTAGGCCTAAGCGGACTGTGACTCTACGAAAAAATATTTATTGAAAAATTTACTTTATTCAAAAATGTACTTTATTGAAAAATTTACTTTATTCAAAAGTGTACTTTATTGAAAAATTTAATTTATTGAAAAATTTAATTTATATATTAAAAAACAACCTCGGACGATTCCTTTCATTAAATGGATGTTCTAAGGAAAGAACGGGGATTATGATCCACCATCTAACTGACAGAATCTATCCGTCGCGGAAGGGGTTTGTCTTCTTGCTCATTTATTGTTATATCGATATATGAAAATATCGAAGCAAATCGCGATTAAATATACTAAGTACGAAGCAATGCATTTAACGTAAATCACGTTATAATGATTTTATTTGGACGAAATCGGGTAAATGAATACCCGATTTCATTACTAATATCGCGAGCAAAGGCGAGGAAAAAGGTGCTAATTAACAGCACTGTTAATTAAACGACTTTGAGACAAGAAGACCCTAGCCTGACATAAATATATATGTACAAATAAAAAATTGGCAATAAAAGATTTAACTACACATATAGGGAACCACTCGTGAATAGAATCAAAAGATCTTATTCACGGACACTTTTGTTCGTTTCGAACGAAAGACATCTACGAATACAACCAGTAACCCGTGCCGATATGGACCTTTCATCCTCGGCATGATGGGCACCGGAGGAACTTAAAATTTTTCACTTACTACTTGAGAAGTTCTGCGATGGCTCCAAAACACTCGTCCCCCTCGAAGTAGGTCGAACGACGTCGTGAAGTTGGTTGAAATTGTGTACGTTCTGTAATTAAAGTCGTACATAAAAAGATTAATTATATGTTTCATATATAAACAATATCTTTGATGAATGTGAAAATGATCAAAAAATTTGTTATTTGAACGATGAATGAGAGGTATAACGATTAGAGGAAAGAGATATACTTACATGTGATGGTATCCAGACGAAGCTTTACGTTCGTCGTTAAAGATGCAGAGGATGAAATGTTTTAAATTCACACTTTCGACCATTACAATATTTATCGCGAACGCAATCCTCTTCCACCGTATTGGCCGAAAGTGTGTTAATGATTCTAACAACGCGGGCCGAACAAGTAGTTTTAACGAGAATAGGACATTAATTCTCGTTTTTTCTCTTACTAACGCGACCGAGAAATTCTTATCGGCGAACAACACTGACTCTAATTCGCGATTTTATTTTATTTTATCTGATTTTTAAAGCAACTCGTTCGGTTGCAAAACAATCAAACTACATTTCGCACAAGCACTGACTCTAAGATCGCATTGCGCGCGATCAACAACTGAAGACAAATTATAAACTTGTATTACATCTTTTGCATGCCACATATAAATGTTAAAGCCAGATATAAATTTTAATAACATTAGTGAATAGATATTAAAGTTTAAATTCAATATATTTGTAAGATAAACTTTTCTTTTTATTAAGCTAAATATATTTAATTTGATAATATTTATATAAAAGATTACAGTAAATATTGAAATTAATGTTAAAATAAATGAAAATGAAAAAGTAAATCCTTCAATTATAATTTTGTTTGCATTAATTTTAATAATAAAAGTTAAAAAAGTTGGTAAGGCTTTAATAATTAAAAAAATCTAATGATAAAAGAAATTAAATTCTTTATAATTAAAATTCTGAAATAATAAAATTTATAAATGTATTAATATTGAATTTATTAAAAAAAAACAATTATTGAAAATGTATAAAAAAGAAAATAAATTAAAAATATTGAAATATCAAAAATAATAATAAATATTCATCTTAAATGAATAAGTAAAGAATAATTTAAAATATTTTTAATATTATTTTCATTTATACATATAATTGTTCAAAATATTGATGATATAAACAACAAAACCCAGGAGCAACCCCGACCCAACCGCAATAAAACCCGGACGCAAACTGAACCAAAACCCGGACGCAAACTGAACCAAAACCCGGACGCAATCTCAAACAAAACCCGGACGCAATCTAAAACAAAACCCGGACGCACTCAAACAAAACCCGAACGTACTCTGAAACAAAACCCGGACGTACTCTGAAACAAAACCCGGACGTACTCTGAAACAAAACCCGGACGTACTCTGAAACAAAACCCGGACGTACTCTGAAACAAAACCCGGACGTACTCAAACAAAACCCGGACGTACTCTGAAACAAAACCCGGACGTACTCTGAAACAAAACCCGGACGCACTCAAACAAAACCCGGACGTACTCTGAAACAAAACCCGGACGTACTCAAACAAAACCCGGACGTACTCAAACAAAACCCGGACGTACTCTGAAACAAAACCCGAACGTACTCTGAAACAAAACCCGAACGTACTCTGAAACAAAACCCGAACGTACTCTGAAACAAAACCCGGACGTACTCTGAAACAAAACCCGGACGTACTCTGAAACAAAACCCGGACGTACTCTGAAACAAAACCCGGACGTACTCTGAACAAAACCCGGACGTACTCTGAAACAAAACCCGGACGCACTCAAACAAAACCCGGACGTACTCTGAAACAAAACCCGGACGTACTCAAACAAAACCCGGACGCACTCAAACAAAACCCGGACGTACTCAAACAAAACCCGAACGCAATCGCAAAAAAGAAAACCTATCGAAAAACGTCTTTGGCTTTCATACGGGAACATATTCCCTTACAAAATTAAAATGAACTTACCCACTCTATTAACTCCAGCCGCATTACAGGAATCATCACAGGTAGAAACAATATAACGCCATTAGTTATTGAAAACAGGAAACCGCTCTGCTGCCACAAAGCATACATGTCCATCTTCCTCCCCATCCACAGAGGGGCACACTCAACACAACCAAGCATGAGCAACATTCTGAAACACTAAAATCCACTCACAAAAGATTCATAGTAGTGATCTTCACGAATACGGGTTTTAAAAACTTTTTTCCGTACCTTAACCGTTTGGCCGTTAACGTATTTTTTCAGACATATATCAAAACAACGGCACTAATTGCGCGTGTATGGGAAAAAATATTAAACACTTTTCATACAATAAACTCGCTTGTATTGCTTTGCAACGATAAAAATAAAAATAAAAAACATTTACCACTGGAGTAATCCAACGAAGAAGAAGAAGAGAGGATGGCTACCGATGTGGAGAGACGATGGATAATAAGAGAACAATAAGAGTTAAAAGTGAGCAATGAAAATTGCTTTTTAGGTTCTCTTAACGTACGAACAGCTCGACGACTAACGCTCGACTGACGTGCTGCTCGACGACTAACGCTGGACTGGTGCGCTGCTCGACTGTTGCGCTGCTCGACTGTTGCGCTCCTCAATTGTTGCGCTACTCGACGACTAATGCTCAACTGATGCGCAGCTCGACCGACGCTCTATTTATACTGTTTCCTGTACTACGAAACGGACCAATAGGATTGCTCGAAGGATTCTTGGGCTTCCGCAACATTCTCCGCGGACACATTGTGGTAG
The DNA here is from genome assembly GCA_911387935.1 of Dolichovespula saxonica. Classification (NCBI taxonomy): domain Eukaryota; kingdom Metazoa; phylum Arthropoda; class Insecta; order Hymenoptera; family Vespidae; genus Dolichovespula; species Dolichovespula saxonica. Next base: position 3,770,837 of record OU427017.1, on the reverse strand, counting down.
GGCGTTTTGTACTGCAGCATTATGGCTGGAGCGGGCAATTTATTGAAAAATGTGCGTGAATTTTATTGTTACAAAGAAATCGCTATAAATTTAAAAAGTCATTGAATTTCTAGCCCGTTACCAAAATAACTGAGTATGGAATATAAAGTAATTTACCCGCAAAAAAAAAAAGGAAAAATTAAAAAGGAAAATTTGAATCCACAAATTATGAAATGAAGTAAATAACGAAGAGTAATAATGTTGTAAGGTGTGATAGCGCTCAAAACATTTACCTGAATGAAGTGATACACCGCAAAATTTACATATTAAACAAATTTCACTAAGCATTTTTTGAGACGCACACACACGCGACATCGTCTTTGCGCATATTTTTTTTCATTCTTTCCGACACACGCATATCGCGCATTTCCGCCACTACATATATGAATAACTTTATGGGGAGACACATTACATTAGCGATCGACGAAGGTCGAAAGAAAACAATTCCATGTCCAACGCGTCTAATAATTATTACCTCATCGTACTCCGAGTGCATTTTGCATCGTTTAAAATTATATAAAATGATCGTATATGGAATTGTTCATCGATCGCCGCCCTTTAGGTAATATCAATTTACGACGTCTAAAGCAGGTATAAACAATGAATAGGAAAGGAAAGGGTACAATATCCTCCATCACCTTATTATATTTGTAACGATAAATTAATTGTTAAAAATATAATAAACGAGTTGGGATAATTATTTGGATCTATGATAAAATAATATCTATTAAAGTACCTTCGAATTTTATTTCTCTTTCTATTTCTTTAAATACTTATATTTAATTCATATGATAAAAAACCTGAGAATAACATGTACACACACACATAAGTATGTTTACATATATGTATACATGGCTATTTGTATTATTTATGAACAAAAAAGATTTCATCTATAATTATACTAAGAAAAGCTGTCATTGAGGAAGTAGAGGTTCGCTTCCACTTCTTAAAAAGTTTTTAACCGGTGGAGCAACTTTAGCCGAGTTGTCCTCAGATCTGTCCAGCTCGTCGTTGTCGTCGTCCGATTTAAGTAGAGCATCGTTAAGACATACGTTGTTCAAACTGACAGCACTATTTGAAAATATAGCTGTTGCCAGATTTGGATCTTTTACATCTGCACTCGATTTATTTACATTCTGAATCAGTGTTTCTTCACCCGTGTCATTTTTATTTGAATGCGCGTGCGAAGATATTAAATCGCATGCTCTACCCAAAATAATTAGACTGTTTAATATACGTAAAGCTACAAGTATGAGATATGCTAATATTAACAAAATTAAATTTGCTGGTCTTGCCGACGGCGTTAAAGTTGTACACAATACCCTGCCCATAGCGACACTAAGGGGTAAAGGGATAAAACCCATTCTCCGAGCTATCAAATCCGATGGATCAGAAAACGCTGTTTTTTGTCTCGTTTGAGCCATATCGTAAGCCAAACTAACTGTGTAATCCCTATAGACGGTTGAGCTTAGCTCGTTAAAACGAGTGATGAAAGCATGCTTTACCTTTACACACAAACATGGTATTCATATTAGTTCTAGATAAATAAATAAATAGAAAATATACGTAAACATATATTTCACGTATCATAATCATATTTTATATACAAACCCAGTCGACAAGAACCTCTGCTAATAGCAACATTACGCAATCAGGTAGCAGCACGATTAGCCTATCGGCTCGCCACGCGTACTCCTTCATTGTTTGTAATGTAACTGCTAACAGTAACATCGTTAAGTGAAAACGTTCCCTGACATCGGCGCAGGATAATTGAAACAAATTATTCTTGTCAAATTTCTTGAAAACAGAACCCTTTAATTCGACAAACTGAAAGCAATATTCATTTTATTTACAAAAATTATTTTTAAGGGGAACAAATATTTATAGATAACTTACATTGTTAGACATCATTATTGTAAGGAGAGCTTTGTTGCTGCTATTTATAGCTACATTTAAAGTAGTCGCTTGAAATAGCACCAGTATACTATGCAGCACTGTACGCGTAATAAAAGATTTAGTCAAGGTGTCTCATAAACTTTTTTACGTCATAGAAAATATAAGAATATATTATGATGCAAAAGATATATCATTATTTCCTTGGAATCTGTACTATAAGAAGGATACACACATAAGCAAGAGCAAAAAAGAGATGAGGCAACGTTCCCAAATGTTGAGAACGAGTCGATCTTGTTCTAGAACGTGGTTCTGTGGCAGTCCAAAGTAATGCATCTATTGTATCCTGACCAAATGCGCTAAAAAGTCGATCCCCTACTTCTAACATATTATAAAAAATATATAATTTTATCACCGATTGACTTTTAACTACGTGATACATCATCGACGTGTCCACTTTCCACGTGGCTGCCCAGCAGCCTAGTACTACTACCCCCTTTAATAAATCGCATACTTCAGCCGGTCTCAATATCCTTTCTTTTCTTTTAGCACGAAGTTTCTTACTTCTGCAAATTGTTCGGGACAAAGACATTTATTATTATTTGTAATATGGAAAAATGCATGTATATAGAATTATTTATAAATAAAAAAAATATACGTTATATATATATATATATATATATATATATATACATATATATATACACATATATATAAGTATCTACCCTAAACAATGCCAAAGGGGCCTCGTAGCCACAGCCCACAATGCCATAATAAATCTTAATGGTAAAAATGTATAGACAAATAAGAATGAATCTGCGCACTGTAAAAGAGATATCATTACTTGTACTTGTATTTATATTAAACAATTTGCGGAACGTCGCTCTGTACCTGAAGAAAGCCATAAGTCATGAATTTTTCAACTTCTCTAGGAATTTTCATAAAAGAATAAATCTTCTCTCTTCTTGCAGAAAATCTTTCTTCGTCATATTCTAATTGGTACCCTCTTGTTAATTCTGTCTGTACAAATTGCATCAAAGACACACCTGGTAATACGATTTAAAAATGTTCTTATTATGATAAAGCATTTAATTTTATTATATGTACGAGGATAATTTATATTATGTTTGATGAAAAAATGTTAACATTTTTAGTTAATACAATGCTCCTTCAAATAATTTATACGGTGTATCCGTACAGTACCTTTTTTTCTTGTAATATCTCGACTATCGAATTGTTGTGAATCTGTCTGATTGGTATCTAAACTTTCAATGCGATTGCTCGGACATTTGGAAGCTTTTTTAAGACCTTGAAATCTAATGTACTTTTTATCTGCATGACCTTCCAGTTTCAATGTATTCTCTTGTTCGTTATCCATATTCTTTGATTAATATTCCTCCGAGTACAGTGGAGATGTAGTTGTCAAATCGCTCATAACCTCAAAATAGACGGAGTTCTGCCATGTATATCGTATATATTACGGAACGTTCACAACAGATGTTAGGTTACGTATATCGATACTGCGCATTATTGTTCTTTCGTATTAATTGTTATTGAAATAATCAAACGATCGATTTTAATCGAATTTAATCGAATTGTAATCGAGAAACACTTTCATAAGCTCTACGATTGCTTCTATTATTTCTGGTGAATCGTCGATAATATAGAGCATGACGTGTAAATGGCAGAGACCCGAAAGTTTAGTAAGTTTTGTTATTGCAACTCATATACGCGCAACATGCATACAGGCATATATGTATATATATATATATATACACACACACACATATATGATATATATAGATGCCTACATTGCTTGTCCTGCTCCGATAAACATTATCGGCATGTTTGCCTTTCTCATTCGACAGAGCGAGAGAGAGAGCCAATAGTCGTAGTATTACGATAATCGTGTTTTTCAATTGGACAACTTGAAACGTATTCTCGTGGAACGTATGTAACTGAGGACGTGTACTGCATACGTTAAATAGTTGTACATATGTATAATGTCGGTGAAGAACGTTCGATGACATAAGGCAAGAAATTAATCACGGCGATGTTAAAGAGATTAGTTAAGACGATAGATGTAAAATGGCGAAAATCGTAGTGACATCCGAATCGGTGTCTACGATTTTAGTATGTGAATTTTGTACTAACCTCACGTTTAAACACATTCAAGATTTTATTAGGTGGGTCCACTTGTCCAATGTCCTTTTGACGTTATGCGTTATTATAATACATTCGTTATATTATTTCACATATAATTAAATACTGTCTATTCATATATATAAATATATATATATATATATATATATATATATATATATATATATATATGAGTATACATTCAGCATTACCATTTAATAGATAGTAGATTTTTTTATTACAATAATAATTTATTTTTTTTTCCATATCGATTCAATTTCTCTTTGCTTTGTATTTCCAATAATTTGTATTTATACTTTTTAGACACTTGAGAGATCGACATTGTTCCAGAGAAGGTGGATCGTATGTGTGCTTGTACGGTTATAATGGAGTATGTACTAGTCTTCCAGTGGAAGGTGTTTCGGATAAAGATTATGTAGCCCATGCAACAAAGCATGCAACAATGCAGCACCAACGTAAAAATAATGGTCAGCTGCTAGAGCCTGGCTCAACTTGGACCGTTTATTCGGCTATACAAAATCTGCCCGCGGCGTTGAATGATCCATTTAAAGGGAAACAAAGTAATTTCTTTACTCGCACATGGGGCGATGGGTTCGTAGAAAAAGTGGACATTCCGAAAAGTCCTTATCTTCCTGAGGTTACTATGCATCACTTTGAAGTATACCTGAAAAAAATTGCTCGTGTAAGCGATATTATTTTCCTTTAAACTTTGTTTCATTTGACACAACCATATTCTAGATTAATTTTTTCCTCCTTATTCGTAGAGACACCGTAAACACTCGCGGATGAGTACTAGCGCGACCAGACCAACTACCCCAAGTGAATTACTACAGAATTTTCCAAATTTAAAAAGAGTTAAATCGCTAGGTAAATAATTTACAAATACTTTCAATCTATAAATGCATATCGCCTTATATTTGCCATTGGTATGGTGCGCTTCATTTTGAATATTAAATATTTTCAGATCGAAGTCAATTCGATTTGTTAAATATTCCAAAAATATTTTTAACGCCAAATTTAGATCTCTCGCGAAAAGAGAATTTTGAAGCTGTATTTCCATTTACAAAAGATGGCCTACTAGACAAGGAATACAACGTGGTGTCGCACGTCGAACAGATGGAAAAGAAGGTGAATCGATAAATTCTAATTAAGCGCGTACGTGTGCGACAAGTTATAAAATGTTATAAAATAATTATAAAATGTTATTTCAGCTGAGTCACTATTTAGATATCGTAGAAGTTAGAATAGCAGAACAGGTAGCCTCTAAATCTCAAGCATTCTTTAACGCGATGACCTCTCACGATGCTTTAATGGAGCAGCTGTCTCAAACGATCACTGTATTAAAAGCGCTAAGAGAAAATATCCATCAGGTTGACAAATATCTAGTCAAGGATTCTTTAAAAGTTTTACAGTGAGTAAAAAATATTTCTGCGTTTTATTCTCGTTATTGGGATTTTGAATTCTGCATTGTTTTCTTTTTTTTTATTTTTTTTTCTTTTTTTTTTTTTTTTTTTTTTTTTTCCCCATTATCAGATTGGAAAGAGCTCGGACGAATCGATTTTTAGTACATGAAAAATTGAAACTGATGGCAACCGTACATCAAAGTCAACCGATGATACAATTATTACTTTCTACGCCGGACTATGTCGCAGCATTGGATCTAATATCGACGACGCAAGAGATTTTATTACAAGAATTAAATGGAGTGCATAGCTTTCGGTGAACATTGCGATATAAATTTAATATTTATTCGTTTTATATTTATGCTTAAATATTATTTTAATTAAGTTTCCCTTCAGGCATTTGAGTTCTCAATTAACGGAAATGGAAAAACTTGTCGATAAAATGCTTACAACGGAATTCCAAAAATATGCTACCGCAGATTTGAACAGACCATTGGGCGAGGAAGACGTTGCGTTGGATGCAGTAAGTAAATATTCCTTTTCGAAAAGTATTTTAGCTTTAGTGAGTAGCAAACAATCTATCGTCCATCTTCCCAGTGAGATCATTTGTACATCCTCAACGAACAGGATAAACTTGTTTCCATCATTTCTGGACTACTGCGTCAAAAACACTTTCACTTTGTGGATACTTACAAAGAGGAGGCTGTGACTACCGTGAGAGCTATAACAAAGCAAAGAGTTATAGAAGCTCTTGCAGCAAGCGATTGCTGCAGCGATCAACAAGCGGCAGCCCTTGAAGTGGGAGGCCTTTCCCATGCAGAAAGGTTGACCTTGCTTCACGATACAATATATTCTCTTACGAAACTGCTGGTGCGCGTCAAGGTAAGATACCTTTAAAATGTTTAAATATTATCTTTACATATAATATTATATTGTATTTTGTAAATTAAGATATTTTATAAAATAAGCGTGTGCGTGTGTTTTTTTATAGGCCGTTCATGATGTAATGCGTGACACTGCAGACTTATCCGCTGGACGTACGATCGATGGTTCGTACGACGAATCTATGCCCGATCGTTTGTTGACGCAAGACGAACACGTTCGTGTAACTACAAAACTCACCGATATGCTTATATCCGTCTGCGATTACTGCCACGAGCGTCTAGGAAATCTGCTTTCCGCAGGTACAAATGAAAAGGATAAGTTGCAAAATGAGAAAGATAATATACCTGAAAGTTCATTAAATAAGATCGAAGATAAGGAAAGCCATACTCCAAATGAAAAAACATCTTGGTTAAGCGATAGAGCTACGACGACCCAAGTTTGTCAGTTAGCGAATATAGTCGAAGAATTTACAGAGGAATGTGAAAAACTTTGTGGCAAACAGTGTACCGCACTGCGATCTGCATTTAAGGTAATGGATCGTTTACTTTCTATAATTAAAATATATGTAAAACTGTTAATATTTTTTGAAGGCACAAGCAAGCAAGTTTGTACAAAAGTTCCATACGGAACGTAAAACAAGACTTACTCTCTTGTTAGAATCAGAAAGATGGAAACAAGCTGATGTTCCACCAGAATTTCAATCGTTGGTAACATACATACATCAAGAAAATCAATTTCCTCGTGGCCCATTTAAACGCGACGATGAGGTAAAAAGCGACGTTACAGAATCGTTCATTATAGTAGGAGAAGAAAGATTTGCAATCGTTGCTACTGCTTTAATGCTGATACAAATGATACACGAATATTGCAGGTAAATCTATGATATTTATTAAGAAATAATTATTATGATGTGTGTATAAAATTCTTAATGTCATATATCGTATATTTTTTATAGAACTAGCAGCGAGTTGGTAGCATTATCGGGAACTATTGGACGACAATTGGCAGAATTATTACGGCATTATAATTCTCGGTGTTGTCAACTTGTTTTGGGTGCTGGGGCGATGCAAGTTGCAGGCTTAAAAACCATAACGAGTACGATTCTAGTATTAGCGGCACGTAGTCTGAAACTTATTTTGTGGTTCATGCCATATATTAAAAAACATTTCCAAGGTGCGACGATAAATGATCGATCGTAACGAACTACAATTATATATATGTATATATACATATAATTTACTTTAATTGTAATTTAATAATATTTGATCGTTCATACGTAGAACTCGCAGAACAAAATCCTAGCCGTGGAGTTGTAGGTATGCCAAGCGTAAGTGGTGGGGTGGCATTATTAGATAGCGTAGAAAGGGATATAAGGGCTCATATAAGAGAGATCGAAGGAAAAATTTTAACTATCGTTGACAATTTACTAGGGGGTCAAATATCAAAATGGAATGCGAGGCCGCCTGTACCATCGAAATCATTTAGAAATATTTCTAGGTAAATTCGATAAAGTCAACGGGTTTATATAAATTTTTTATATATACAATTTGTTAATTGTTAAATATTTAAATAATTTCTCATTTACAGTTATCTCGTAAAACTTCACGAAGCTGTCTCTGGGATTTTACCATCGACCGAAGTCGAATCACTTTATCGTACGGTAAATACGTCATTTAAAGAAAAACTTAGGGAGCAATTAGTAAAAATGAATATAGTGAATAATGGTGGTCCGCAACATGGGGTGGTTACTTTAGAGCTGACGTTTTATCTTGAAGCATTGAGAAAATTAAAAGTTTTACCAAACGAAGAATTAAATGATGATTGGATGAGTGATATATGGACTAGATAACATGCAGAGCGTGTAATATATTGCATAATAGAGGCGTTGAAATACTACAGAAAAAGGTGACTAATCTGTACACAATTGTCTTCCTCCGTACAGATTACAGATTATTAATATATATATATATATATATCTGAGGAACATCAATTGGATATGGAGGCGATAATGAAATATTGCTTGCACTGAACTTTTTTTCACTTTTGCACTTAACTATTCTGTATTAAAAAGAACTACGTTCAGTGTATTTTTCAAGGGTTGTAGAAGACGAATTTCTATTCTCTTTAATTTATGCTCATAACAAAAATAATAAGCAACAATTTAATGAATGAATGAAATGATGAACTGTCTTGAAGACACGACTAAATAAAACAATACAAATAACCATAGTTTATAAAAATGATGTTCACGACATTCGCTGTTTATATTCTCGTATTAAAGGAGTAGTTTTAATGGTAGATTTGATTATACACATATTTTATGTCTGTTAAGCATTTCTACCTACCATAGTGTTCAAAGCATTGTGTCATAGGACAAATATAAAAGAAAATATTGTGTAGATCGGAAGATATAAATAGTAACAAGTATCGTTGAATATCCGCCTATGAGCATTTTCATTTTTCCATCGAATAATAAATCATTGCCCCGATTTACGACCGAATATACAATTTTTGTAATCGAGTGATGAGTTACGGTCAACTTGTTGATATTGTCGGTATTTTTTGGTATTTTTTTTTCTTTTTTTTTTTTTTTTTCTTTTTTATTATAAAAATGCGCTGACGTATGGTGTCCCGCCTGTTTACGTTTTTTTAGTATTTGCGTGCAACATTCTGGATTGAAAATATAACAATAAAAAAGAAAAGTAAGATTATTAAGAGTAAGCATTTAACAATATTATATATATATAAGGATTTTCAGGATAATTTGCGTATAATTTTTTCATAATATTTTTTCACTAACAATTCTCGAGTTTAATGTCTCAAGTTCGATTTCAATTAAAAAGACCATCTCTTGTATTTTATATTTAATTCAATTATCTCTGCATTATGTTCACTCCCATGGCGTAATGTCGCTATTTAGTTTATTATAATTGATACGTGAGATTAATTATGCCGTAGATGGACCAATGACTAGGCACTAAATTGTAAATTATACGTATAATATCGATGTACTTAATGACGAGACAAGATTAAGTACGTTGTTTTAGAACGAACGAATTTTCTAAAAGTATCTACGAAAAGTATTAACGAATAGAAAAATTTGTATCATGATGCTTCTGAGACGTTCATTTATAAATCTCTATTATACATATAAATATATAATCAAACCGATTTTTTCTCGGTACTTGTTGCTAACCGTTCAAACTATCATACATTAGATTAAATTCTAAAGAAAGATACATTTTCGAAACGTTATATTCGTATAATGATTTAGTGAATGGAATTTTCGTTGTAAGAAATATTGTATGAGATTTTACATTAACGTGTGAGATCGTTCATATTAAAGTCCAAGTTATTCGCTGAATTAACTAACAATAAGTTTTCCATGGTTATTGCATATTTGGAACATGGATCGTTTTTAATTTCGTTTATCATGATCGGTCGACCAAACGTGTCATTTTTTGTTTTGTTTTATTACGCTCGTGCTCGGAAACGTTTCAAATATTTATCAAAATTTTTTTAATTACTATGTAATATGCGGAAAGACGTATAATTTTTATTTATATACAAATACGTCAGCGGAGTCAATAAATTCTTAATCGTAATGCCTCTTCGAATAGGTGCTGATTTGCCAATTACGAGTAGTCACACATTCCATCGTTTCCTTGGCATAATCGAATGTGTATATACGAAAAATTAACGAATCTAAGAAATAAATGTAGCAGTCGATTGTATTTTATTTTATGCAGAAAGAATTTATAAATATTGAATATTATGTACAAAGTATTGTTTGGCTGCGAAGGAAATTTTTTTTTTTAGATCAATCGATGAGAAAAGAAAAAAAAAAACGATGTATTCAAAGCTGGTGACCATTGGAAAGTATCCTTATGGATTTTTTCACCAAGACTGATGATCTGCATTAGGCCGTAGCACGTACGAATCGATTGTTTATCTAGAAAGGGTTGGGTATTTACGTGTAATAAAATATACCTTATAACATCTTATATAATGTATTGCGAAGGCTATATAAAAAACGAATAGTATAAAATCTACTACGATTTATTTTATTTATGTATTTTCTACGGGTAATATATTGTACATGCACGTATGCAAACTATGCGGCATGACGACGGCCTTCCCCCCTCGTCGTCATGGGTACACCGAAGAAAACAAAGTTAGCTTGGACTGCTAGGGGAACGAGCACGTGAGCATTCGTCATTTTCAAGGTGTTTTCTTTTCGTTCGACATTTAGAATTTGAAATGGCATCAAAAGTTCCGTGAGTACTAACCATTTATATCCTGTTTTTTTCCTCTTTTCTTTTATATCACACACACACACACACACACACACACGTTTCATCGTTCGTTTCATAAGTTAAAGCCGTATTAAAAAATCAAGGCGAACGACCAAAGATCTAATTATTTTGGTTTTTATGTCGTATTCATGAAAAAAATATTAATTCTTTAGACACTTGGATTTTTTCCCCTATACGTATTATTGTCCTTTCAGCGAATAGGTATGATTTTCTGTTTACCATTGCGAAAAATGATTTTAGCGAAGAAAATGATAGGGAATCGGCGTTGCGCGTATCAATGGAAGAGGAAAAAAATCGTAAGACGGATCCTAAAGAGACTCACGAGAGGTCCATTATCGTAATTGGTAGTAAAAGCGTTGTAGGTATAAAAATGAAAGCTTCGACGAATATTTTCCCGTAATATCGTATGCTTTTGTTAAGGGGAAAACTACGATGATAAATCGATTTCTTGAGAAAGACGAAAAGCCGAAGGCAACAATCGCAATGGAGTATTCCTTTGGGCGAAAAGCTGGTAAGAGTTTGGTAAGTACCATTCTTAACTAGAAAGAAAGTTTCGCTTGGAATGCGTAAAATGATGATAAAAGATGATAAAAGGAAAGAGAGATAAGAAAGCGCTTACGATCTGTTAGGTGAAGAACATTGTTCATGTGTGGGAAATTGGCTATGTAGCTTCTTCTTTGATTTCCGCTGCGATGATTGGATCGACCTTAACCCATTCGGCGCATCACACTACCCTCTTGATAATGTTGGATTTATCGAAACCGGAACTGTTATGGATCACCTTCGAGGAAATCTTATCGGCCGTACGAAGCGCATTGAAGATGAGTCACGATGCGAAACTGATCAACGAGATGATCGAGCGTAGAACGAGCGAAAGAAAGAGCGTGGAAAAAATGATCGATCTCTTACCCCTTAAAACTTTTATAATTGGAGGAAAATACGATGAATTTCAGGTAATCTTCGATATCAATTTTCGTTATTCTCGTTATTTTCCTGCGAATTTCATAATTTATCGTTCGTTCGAACGTTTACGATTCGAAACGAAAAGGACTTTGATTTAGACAAGAAGGAGGTAATAGGGAAAACGTTACGAGCGATCGCGCATAGTTTAGGAGCAGGACTCCATTATTATTCTTTCAAGGAAAAAATTCTCTTACGGAAAACGAAAGACCTGTTGTCTCATATCGGATTTGGAGCTGTTCTCGCGTAAGTTAATTTCATCCTATTTATGAATTTTTACGAATTTTCATCCGTTCCGTTTCGTTCCGTTTCGTTCCGTCTCCTCGTTAAAAATTTCTTTTCCTCTTGGTAAAATGCAGCGAAGGAAAGTTTACGAGTTACGACAAACCTTTGATTATATCACCCGGTGCAGATTCCTTCTCGTCGATCGACTTGCAATTATCTTATTCGAGACCATCCACGATTTTAGACACCATTAAGCAGACGTTCGTGGTTCGTGTACCGCAAATAACGAGAAACGACGAATCTACTTTAGAAGATCCAAGTAACGATCCAAACTTCAACGAGCCCATTATCGATAAACTGAAAGTTCAAAGGGAAGAGGTACATTTAGGTTTTATCGTAGGATAGATGTATGTATTTAAATGTAGTTAACTCGTTGGAATCGTATAACTCGAAAATCCTTCGGAAGTTACGAGTTCCTTTTAAAAGTTCCTCAATGATTTGACGACAATTGTACGTAATTATTTTTAATAATTTTAAATTAATTTTATTTAGGAAATTAGCGTTCTCCTCGACGATATGCTGAACGGTCGAACGCAACGAATTCCCATTCCCGATCCGGTTTAAATAGCATCCGAACGATCGGTAAGAGCTACGACGAATCTGCATTCAACATAAAAATACATATACCAGAGACATATAAAAGTGCCTTACTCTATATTTTTACAGCAATGTGGTATAATATTACATCGAGAAGACGGTTCTGTATGAAGAGGAGCGAAAAATGTGTAATTTTTTGATTGAATACAAACTCGATTAAAAAAACGATTAAAAATACGTAGCTAGCATAGGTATGTGTATAGATGAAGGGCTAAGTTGGCTAAGAAGGTGCAATGTCTCGGGGCAGTTTAGGAGTTAATGGGTCAACGAGAAGATCGCGAACTGGTCATGAGCGAGAAACGGTTCGCGGCCCTCGAAGATCTTACGAGGTCGTCTCTTTTGATACGTCGAAAGGAGGAAGAATAAGAAAGGAAAATGGGGGAGAGTAGTAGAGAAAAAGAGAAAAATATTGCATGACTTGCCGGTTAAATGTAACGAGTGATAAAATTATATGGGAATATAATATTATTTCATAATTATATATTATTATATGGAGATTTCAACGTAAATAAGGAACTAAGTTGTTTATGTTAAATACGAGGTGAAAGGATAAAATAAAGATGAAAAAGAGTAGGGATGAGGGAGAGAGAGAGAGAGAGAGAGAGAGAGAGAGAGAGAGAGAATTCGCGCAGACGCATTGACCGTCGATGCGTTTAGCTCTCTCCGCGTGGCGCGAGGTCTCGGGGTCCGAGCCGCAGAGACAGAAGAGAGTTTAGCGGCGTCGGCGTCGGCGGCGGCGGCGGCGTCGTCGTCGGCGCGGCTGATAAGAGCCGACAGTAGGAACGGCGACGCGTGCGCGGCACGGTACGGTGCGCTTGCGCTTACGCTTACGCTTACGGAGCCTTGGATCGTCGCACTCGGCGCGGTCCGTGCTTTCGAGACCGATAGATACCCCGAGAGAGTTGCCTTCGCGAGTCGACTCAACGACGGCAATCCCTACGAGAACGAAGCGCTAGTCTAGTCTATTCTTTTTCACGGGAGGAGACCGCGAAAGAGGAGCTGCTGGAGGAGAAGGAGGAGGAGGAGGTGGTGGAGGACTTTGCGCGGCGTCGTCGTCGTCGTGCCTTCTCCGCTCTCTCTCTTTTTCCTTCTTTCTCTCTCTCTCTCTCTCTCCCTCTCTCACTCTCTCTTTCTCTCACGTTCGTCAGTGAAAATGCCGCTTTGATAGAACCTCGCGCGTGTCCTGTAGTCTCCCTCTTTCTCTCTCTCTCTCTCTCTCTCTCTCTCTCTCTCTCTCTCTTTTCGTTCTCTCTCTTCTTCGAGTTTTGGATCAAGTTTTACTCGATCGAACTTCCTCCTATCTCTTCCTTCTCTTTTTTCCCATTTTTCAATTTTTTTTTCTCCCATTCAAACTCCTTCTTTTCTCCGCGTTCCACTCTGCTTTACCTGTTTTCGTTCCATTCTTTCTCCTTCGAGTGCGCCGAGATCGGATCTACTACGACAGCACCACGAGGTTACAGCGCGCGAGTGAGTCCTTACAGAGGTGAGTCAATGCTTCTTTGAGATACTCAATCCTAATCATTGCGATAGTCTTGTTTCTTTAACGTTATAAGAGAGAAAACGTCTTAGCGAACGAATCCTTTTTTTTTCTGTACGATTCATCATATCGCTGTCACTTTTGAGAATTCCCCTAGCCGGCAGCACCACCCTCGTTGCTTCATCGCCACCCACTTGCGAGGTTTCTCTCTCTCTCTCTCTCTCACGGTTATCGATTTCGGTGTGAACGCGCCCTCCACTGCCGACAGGTATCGGCTCTCTTCGTTCTTTCACGAATTCCTTTGACGATCTTTTCAAAGATCTTTAATCCTTCTTTTAGAGAAGGACACCGATCCGTTGCTTATTTCACTCGATCACGAATCAATTCAATCGTTAGGCTCATCGAGAAGTTATAGTTTTTGTCCTTTTATTTGCTTTTTATTATTTTGACATTCAAAGTTAAACGTCACGACAGAACACGAGAGCATTTTCCCTTAAAAAGAAACTAATCTTGGTCTCGTTCAATGACAATGATAAAGATTACGTTGAATGGAACGAATCGATTAGTTAAATATATTTATCGATCTAGTTATATTTCAGGACTATTTTTCTTATCTAGGTAAAGTAAGTATGTACTTTGTCGAAAATAGCACTATACTTTGTAACACTTTATAACGTTTTAGACTCGTATTCGATTAATATTTGGTCACTCGTGATCTTATTATCATCATCAATTTAGTGTTTCTTTATTTCTCTAAAGCTTGATTCCAAGTATACAGCAGTAGTCGGCCTATTAGCTCCTTTCCAGTAACGTTCGAAGAGAGAGAGAGAGAGAGAGAGAGAGAGAGAGAGAGAGAGAGAGAGAGAGAGAGAGAGAGAGAGAGAGAGAGAGAGATATTCGTGAATCTATTTGTTTCATTTTGAAACAGTAACGTAGCAGATTAGAAAGAACGGTGCCTCAAGCGTACAGAGAGGAAAGAGTACGCGTCGAACCGGATGTCGCGTGCTTCTCTTTGTCACGGTTTCGGGCGCGAGGGCCAAGTACCTCGTTTTATGGTCACGCATTGCTCGCTTCACGCTTCCTCCTACGTCTCGTAACGCGTTTTGATTTTCACCCTTTATCTCTTACCATTTCAATCGTTTTCATCGTATTCTCAGCTCTGGCTCGTCGACCATTTAAACTTGGCGTTACGTAAAGAGTAAATCGATTCGATACACTTTCCGTAATAATCTTAGGGTGAGATCGATATTTTCAATTTGACAGTAATAAATAGCAAGAAGATTTTAAGTATTTTTCAAGAGTTGATCAAACTTTTCTATTTTTCAATTTAATCCTTTTACAACGTGTTGTGATTTTATTGAAGTGCAATATCACAATAGGATCTTCTTTGTGACAATGTGTTTACCGACTATCATTTTGTATATTAATCTATGTTCCAGTGCATCGATTTATTCTCAGATCGGAAAGAAATATAGGTCACGAACGGTTGAAGTGAAAATATGAAATACGAAATACAAATATTACCTGAATTAATATCGAACTTTCGTTGTCGTTCGTCATTGCATTTTAAAGTCTACTAGTCGTTTTTTTCATCGCAAAGAAAATAATGTTTAGGTATCGTGGATTTTATGCTCGAATAAGCACGGATCTAGTATCGTTCCTTTCACCCACGATTCTAAACGTTCACTGCGGTGTAGGTTTGCCATTCATATCGAGGAATATGGACAATAAAAGCACGACATTGCTCCTAGCCGCGTTCTCTGTACCTACTTCCCCGAAGAACGTGTACCTGTCCACCTTCGTGTCGAGAACTATTCTGGTCGGCCTTGGTATCTGACCAAGGTGCGATCGGTCGGGACCACTTTTTTTTTTATCAATTCCATGCATTTTGCGTCGAGTCCTTTCATCGTTATTTATTCTTCGTCTTATTCTAATTCCTGAGATAAGTCATTCGACGACGTATAAATTTGCTTCTTTGAAATAAATTCTTTAGAAGCAATACACTTTTACCGAGAGAAAAAAGGTCATTCTCGTTCTCATTTGGAAATAATCTCGAGACCGCTTAGACGTTGTCGTTATTTTTTTTTTTTTTTTATGTCTTTTTGTCTCTCGATAGAGTTTTCAGTGGCACCTCGCTGACCTTGATCTCACACACACACACACACACACACACACAGACAGAGAGAGAGAGAGAGAGGACTGTTTTGTCGTGACGTCAGAGGTCTACCCACGCGTCTATCGCGGTAAACCAGGCTATCATTTCTGGTGGTCCCTCCCTCTTTCTCTTTCCTTCTCTCTCCCTCTCTCTCCCTCTCTCTCTCTCTCTCTCTCTCTCTCTCTCTCTCTCTCACTCGTTTTCGCTCTTCTTCGAACTATCGATCGCAAAGAATAGCTCGACCAACAGGTTTGCGAGTGTGTGAGTGCGCGCAGGAAGTCAACAAATCTAAAGGAGAACCTGCAAGAGCTGGGGAGAATCGTGACGGAAGGTCTGAGCGAGCTTCAGGGTATAATACACATGGACGTACCTGGTGGAGCTAGGTCAGGTCGCACCAGTACGCGCCACCTCGCACGCCAATGCGGTCCTACTCGATCGAAGCGACAATGAGTCGACCTTTTTACTCTTAAGATCGTTCGAGATCGAACAAATCGTTGACTATAAACCGGTCGATCTTCATTCAAATATTTTCCTTTTATACCAACTTTGAATACTCCTGCGAAATGAAATTATCATTATTTTGATCGATCTTTAATCTTTTACAAGATAGATGTACTTCCGTTCCTCTATATTATTTCTTTCTAGTAGACACGATCGTCGTCTCTTACTGCTTGATTACTACTATTACTCTTATCGACTACCTGAGTATAATTTGCAGATAACGTTGGCGAGTAATAAGTACGTTGGTGTTTGTAAAATAAACGGTGCCTCGATCTACCGTCGTTCGGAAGAGTTCTTACTTGTTCGCTTCTTTTATGCATAAATAGCGAAATCTTATTATATTTCGCGTTTAGTTCTTTCTTTAATGATAACTGAAAGTTTGTCTTTGTCGATACGTCTTTGAAAAATCATAGATTCAAAGTGCAATCGTAGATTAAACGTTCTTCCTAATCGACACTGCGAATGGCAACAAAATGTAATTACCTACGTCGTACAAAAAAAAGTCATCTAATTTAATTACGTCGTCTAGCAGTGCTTTTCTCGCTCTCTCTCTCTCTCTCTCTTTCTCTGTATATATATATATATATATATATATATATATATGTGTGGTGTGTATGTATATATATACATCTTCCTCTGTTCCTTTCTCGCATTTAAAATAAACATTTTTTTATGAAATACATATTTATAATCGTAGAATTCACCTTCGTTGATAATAATACGTCGAGTAGAGAAATTAAGACGTTGCCGGTGTGACGATAACACAGGGCGATAACGTTTGTTTATCTTCGATGTCGAACCGAATACAAGGATTTTGTTGACGGTCGAACGAAGGTGAATCAGATTCGAGTTACGGCCTACGCTTTAAGGAAAGGCGCAATTAGTTTGTGTGTGGTCGTCGTAAAGGAAGGTAGTTGGCAATGGCGTTACGAAAGAGAGATCGTCCGAAGATGGTAGGAAGAAAGGGCGTCAACCATCAGCGCGAACGTTGGATTGGAAAGTTTCATTAGATACTCAATGCCTTCTCCGTTTTTATATGTATGTACAGGTATGTATAGGTTAACCGCATGAATCACTTCCTCTTGAGATTAATACAATATTAAATGAGAATTACGCGATAGCGAACTTGCAACAATATTGTTTTTCCTTCAGATCACGCAACGCCATTCCCACCGAGTTTACATATACCAGACTTCGATATTATTTCTGTAATCACCGTTTCCATCGACCGATATATTTTGGATATTTGTTTTAGGTACAAGCGTTTTCTTGCGTTATACATTCGTATGCAGATTCATGTCGCTCATAGTACGTACAATCGGATGCATTAATCGGCTTATGGCGTAGATATACTTGCACCAGTTTGTCGAGTTTCCCTTTTTCATACATCTCAATATTCCTATGTTTCCGTTGTATAAAAAAGAGAAATACCGCGCGTGCTTACAACGATAATACGTTCTTTTATAAGATAATAAACGAAGGGATATAGAAGAGATATGGAAGAGATATGGAAAGGGAAACTGGCGAGGGTAACCTGCGTGTCATGCGTCGTGTTACATTTTAATTATTACAATGAAATCTGTATGCCACAGAACGAACTCTACGAAATTCATAGGATATACCATTAAGATTTGCCTTCACTTACGTTAAACCAATTGTTTAGATAATTTAATCGTACAATAATAATAGTCTTTATATTTGAAAAAACAAAGTCTCGCTCGGAAACTATAGTTAAATCGAAACGGAGCGATCGTTAAAAGAATCTCGTATCGCTGATAACGATTTAAATCGTCGTGTTACCGGTGCTTTCACACAAATTGTACGGTTAGCTCGGTCAGAGTGGAAAGCACGTACTACGGACACGTGGCTGCCCGTCTCAATTGTATACCATAACGAAGCGAACGCTTGTTACCCAGCGAACAATCGGTCCATTGTCTCGACCGATGTTCCAGACGTATAGGATAAGTTTTAGAATGTGCGGGATGAGTACGCTTAGGTGCCAAGGAAATACGACTTTCAATTTACAAGTTTGATCTTTTCAAGAGAACGTAAACTCGACGTTATCGTTATTCGTTCGAAAAGGCATTTCGTTCTCTACCTAACGATTTGAACCCTTCTCAAAACACCTTTCGGATTATTCTTCTTGTTTCTCTCTCTCTCTCTTTTTTCTTTTTCTTTACTTTTTTTTTTTTTTAGTTTCTTTTTCAGTCCGTACAAATATTTCCAGAAGACATTTTCGTAGGAAGTAGAGCGTGTTGTTCGGTATATGATACGATGCGACGCAACAAGATTCACCGCGTAAAATTGTTCGACGCTTCGTTGGAGCCCTTCCTCCGTATCTTTACGTTCGTCCCGACACTCCCTATTTCTTGTAATCCATATCGTTCGCGCTGGTATTTCTCGACGTCGAATCTACGATATTTTTGATTCGTCGATCGAGTTCCAGCCATCTTCCTTGATATCTTTGATGAATGTTATAATAGTTCCTTTTAGATATTTGAAGATACATATATGTGTAAACATCCAGACGCGTACGCACGCACGCAGCCTATGTAAACTGTGTAAACATATTTTACATTTATTAAAAAGATAATTTTTAAATTCACAAGAATAAATTCGTGATATTTCCATTGTAAATTCGTCATAGTATGTCATCATACGAAATAGATATCGCATTTGTTGTGATTAATGTGTAATCATGATATACTGTTACACGTAGCTCCTACTATCGTGTCGCTGAACTTGCAGATTCTTTTAACGATAGCGAGAAGTAGCACGACGATAAGCATAATATGATTCTCGCTTCGTTTACAGAGATGAGCCGAACTTTTGAAGCAGACATCTATAATAAAAGTAAACATTTTATTATATTCGTTCATATTTCAAAAGGAAACGAAGAAATGGAAAGTATAATGTTTATATTGACGTTTGGTCAATCGACGATACCAAATAAGAATTGAAACATGCGATATTTATTGTTGCGACTATATACGTACATCTATACATAGAGACACGTATACGTATAAATGTATATGTCGCAATAATAAAAGTAGGAGCACGCTTTGTCCGAACGATTGTCTGGATAATAATTTTATTCGTTCGGGGTAACTCGTTCGTGATAGATAATCATTTAGAAAACATTTGTTTGGTCGTTCGCGGAACGACAAACGATCTAATTATTCCGGATACTTAGGTCAGTACGTATATTTCATATGTCCACATGCCGGAGGTGATATTTTTGGTGGGTACGACGTAAAAACGTACTATTAAACGTAGGATAAAACGTACAATTACCTGGTCGTTTGATTCGGGCAAGCACATTGAAAATTTATTAGCTCGACGAAAAATACAAAAAAAAAAAAAAACAAAACAGTAATGGGTTGTTTGCGTCCTTCGTAGAGTAACTAGATGAGCGATTGTAAGTAAACGTGTCTGGTGTCGAACGTATATGTTACATAAAGTATATGACTTGGGTGTATGCGTTTATATTTACTCTCTGTAATACATATTCGATATATAATATATGTATCTCTCTCTCTCTCTCTCTCTCTCGTCTACGTATATCGACGATAAAAGAACGATATGTTGGCGGAGTATTATACGTTCGATGGGACGCAGAGAACTTGGTAGACGTTTCTCAGGCACGTGAGAAAGTTCGATTGGTTCGTAAATTTTGGAGCGGCTTCTCCTTCCGTTTTGGCAAGGAAGAGGATGAAGGAAAAGGAAGAAGGAGAAGAAAGGAAGGATCGAAACCGCTACCGCCAATAACAGTACTACCACCGCCACCGCCAACTTTGCCAAGAGTCCGTCTATCCTTTGCTTCTCGAATTCTACGAAATAACGGGGTTCCTTCTGAAACGTTGGCGTTTTGCGTAGAACCTTTGCGTGGCTACGTGTTTACGTTACGAAACGCGTTCTCGCATTGCCGCGTAATCGTAAGAGCGTGACGGAAATCGAGCTACGTTGGCGACGCGACCATCTCTCTCTCTCTCTCTCTCTCTCTCTCTCTCTCTCTCCTCAATCTCGTTTGAGAGATTTTATCTATCTCGCAATTGCTTATCGCCCTTTTTTAACGTATTATAACTGATATTATTTCATCTACGATCGGTGTCAAAGTTATACGATACGTAGCGAAATATTAACAAGCTCGGTGTTAATTATAATATCGTTAGGTAATAAGTATATTCTATCCTTTTACGAATCGAAAAATTGTTTGTACGTTAAAGATTACCCCTCTCGAAGGAAGTACGATACTTATCGCAATCTACAGATATATATGTATGTATATATACGGAGATATGTAGGCACGTATGTATTTTAGACGTACATAGGTATATCGCACGTCGAGTACGTCGCGAGTACGTCGAGAGTCTATCACGTTTGCCGCTATACAGCGCGGACGGACGCTCGTGAAACTTTCACCGAGTTTTTTTAGCAACAAAAGAGGAGATAGGAAATGCGACCACGTAGTTTATTGGCACCCGTTCGTGAACGCAAACATGGGAGTATAAGATGGAGAAAGGACGAAGAAGAGTTAACGACGACGCGTTTTCTCTACTTTTTCTCGACGAAATGGTATCAGCGATAGAGACATCTTTTAAATCTTCGTAAAAGTAGTGACCTCCTTGGCATTAAATCCGATATTACGCGAATCCACCCAATTCCAGAAGCGACTTCTACAAAATTCGTTATCCGAGTTGAATGCCTGAAAGGAAGCTCTCTCGAGTACTTGGTAAAAAATTACACCTATCGGTGAATATAATATCAAGGTCGTTATTTCGTCGCCTAACCATCGTGCACTAGTATGCATAGAGAGACTATTCCCTCTAGTTTTCGTTTCTCTCTGTTAAATTTTATTTCTTTTATTAATCAAATCGCGATCGTTCATCGACGCAGGAAATAATTAACCAGTCCACGTTGGTTATTCGCCGAGCTTTGCGACGTGTTCCATTTGCAAAATCCAAGTCAGCGACTGCTCGACGAGGTGGCGGTTACGACATAGTCGCGATATAAGCCGTTTTCATGTCGATTTTTTATGACCGAGCATACGGCACAGGCCGATATAAATGCGTGTGCGAACGATGAAGAATTTTGAAAGGAACGGTCAGTTCTTTTTTCCCTCGAATAACACGGCGAGCTTTTTAACGGCTCCCCGAGGAGACGATCGTTACCCTTCGACCGCGAAAGTCGTGTACTTTATTTTTGATCGAAGAGGGAAACCATACGAGTCCCTCGTAGTTACCAGGTGATCGTAATACCGAATGACGGTCGCGATCCTACCACACGTAAGATAGAAATACTTCGAAGAGACCCTCCCGATTCTTATTTCGCGTTTTTCTTTTCTCATTTTATGGCACGGCTCTTCATAGATCACCTCTATATGTCTCCTGCATCGTCTTGGATATAGAGCGCGGCGTCTCGACATTGTCGTCGCTCGATTCGCGTCCCTCCGGGCTTTTCCCATTCGAAGAAGAAATAACGGAAGCCGTCTGAAAATCCTCCTCCTTGCGAATATATCCGAAACGCTCTGAGTAATAACGTGCCGCGAACTCACGAAAGAAGAGCTGTTATTCTCAAGGAGCCTTTAATGTTCTAAGGATATTATATCGTTTCGAATATATATTCCGATGTATTAAACTTCAAATTTTAACAAAGTCTTTGTATTTCGGCCGATTTCGTAACGCAAAGCCGTAAAACTTTGACGGCGTTCGCTGCTGCCGAGTGCGCGTGCGCGATATCCATTTTTTCATTCGACTTGATTACCCAGATAATACGCGAATCGATATCCGATCGAAGCTTCATGGAAATTATCTTAAAAATTTATCATTCACCGAGGTAGCCCGTATACTCGACGAACCTCTCTCGCCATATTAATTTCTTCCCACTCGTCTCAATCAAGGGGGAATTATTTTCGCATGGTCGCGCCATAACGACCCAACGTACGAAAGAAAACCGAGAAGCAACGATTCGGCGAGACAATTTGTTAACGGGACATTTAATCGGAGAGGAAAAGAACGTATCAAGGGGCTTTATATCGTCATCGCCTCTGCCGCCGCCGCCTCTGCCGCCGCCTCTGCCGCCGCCCTTCGATCGAAGCCAGCGAATGGTTTTATTTTAAAAATAAATCCCAAGGCTCATTCCGAGTGCGGATGAACGCGGATCTCCGTACGGGTCGGCCCATTCAATGGGGCAGCGTAAATAAGCCCTCGAGTTTCTACAAAAAAGCTTACCGTGCCCATAAATATTTACGGTACATAGATCACGTCCTGTCCTCTCTTACGTATAGTCTTCTTCTCCGTCTTATTACCCACTCTTCCGGTCCTTTTCCTTCCGCAAGTATCGAAGATAGTACCGGGAGGATGGCGAAATTTATTTATTCGTCGAACGTAACAAAATCTATACGTGTGCGCGATAATTTACACAAAGACGTAGATCTTTTTTTCTTTTCTTTTCTTTTCTTTTCTTTTCTTTTCGTCTTTTCCTTTTTATTTTAACCCATTACGCTATCACGTACGATTATAAGTACGACCTTGTCCTACAAAGTAGACACAAAGTGGATAAGGCGTCCTTACTACCAGCGTATCTCGCGTAGAAAATACGGATTATCATCTTCGTTCAATTTTTATGTAGAGATTTCGGAACGAAGGCTAGAATATATAGGAATTTATGTATCGCGTATGATAAGATACATTTATATCTTACCTTTCTAGATTTAAACTCCAAATTTGATCGTACGTACCATTGCTCGAGAATATAACGTATCTTATTTAATTTACATTGACTCCTTGTAAATGATTATTTAAATACAGTCGCTTTAAAACAGTCGAATCGAGGAGAGCTCGACTATTATATCGGACCGATCGTATTTCGCTTGTTCGAGCGCGACGTACAACGATGATATCGATCGGAGCGAAAACGGGAATAGTGGACGAAGGGGGGGGGAGAGAGAGATGGAGAGAGAGAAAGAAGATTCGCGGAAAAGATAGTTTATCATTAAAAGGAAGAAATGGCCGCTAGGGCACGCTGTATCGGAAGGATCTTTCTCGCAAGCGAAATATAATCCTTTCGCCGATAGAATCGATCGATCGGCTACGATTAGCTATAACTTACTTGGCGCGGAGGATAACCGTGATCACGAAGGCGGTTCCTCCTGGGCGAGGCCTATCCATTGCACTTAGGTTGGGCTGAACCTTGCGAATACTCCTACAGTGGGTATGTCGAGCGCACAATTTTTGGTAGTCGGGACCAGCGTTCGCGCTGTCCCGGATACGTCAGCTCGAAAAATAAATTTCTTATTGCGGCGGATTATTATTAATCTTTCGTCATTGAATAAATGCGTAGCATTCGTTGTTTCGCTCCAGTCGCGTTGTGTGTTGCGATAAATCTCGTTGGTTCTTGTACAATATCCGAGCGCATTCGTCTACGTTAACGCATACGAATTCGGTGTAAGGGCGAACGATGATAAACGTAGAGGAGCAATAAGAAGATCATTCCGGAGACATCACCTCATCCTTTTCCTTTCTCTCTTACACCTGTCGACGGATCGCACGTAACACGGACCGTATTGATCGACCCTCGGTGCAGAGGCAGAGGCAGAGGCAGAGGCCGGCCACGGCCATGATATCGGCTAGAATAAAGAGCGAACCATCCGTATTCTCGTCCCTTTCCTCCCTTTCGACAAAAACCTACGACTTTAACACCTCTAGCGCCTAACCTCCTCGATGGATTTATCTTTGTCGAAAGTTCGTGATAATTTTCTTCCCCTTTTCGAAAACGACTATTCTTCGATAAAATCGGAATTTCTCGTTCGAATCGGAAGATACTAATTTACTGAGGAGGAAGAGTCGAATATACGTACGTCGTAATATCCTGAAACGAGCAAAGTACTAACAAATGTTGAATTTTATCGGGAAATTGAGTAATGTGTCCGGTTCTATAGGATGTGGTTTTAGAGGATTTGCGGTTATGCCTGTATCCGTACGCGCGTGATATTTTTTTACCGAGAGAAACGTGTTACGTGCTTCTTGAAAATATATATATTTATATGAGTAGAAACGTATTATCGGTATATCTATTTAGAAAAATCTGATGGACGCCGTAGAACGGATAAATCTCAGATTTATACAGATTTGCATCCAATAGGCGGTATGTCTTACGGATGAAGGCTCCTCGACGAACTAACGCCAGTAAAAACTTGATGGTATAGAGTTCGTATCGTATGTCAAATATTAGATCCGATGGCTCGACTCGGTTTATTTCACATTTGCCTGTTTCGTTGGCATCATTCGGAAAGAGAAGATTCGAATAAATCGAACGGGTTGAAGGTGGGATTTAGTTTTATCCGGATGCATTCTCACATTCGAAGAGGATGATTTTCTTTCTCGTTCGAGTCTAACCCCTTAAGGATAAGTGTTTTGCAACGAACGAGCAAATCGATCTCTGAAACTTTAGTGAAATTACTTTTATTCCCTTTGCGATTCTTTTCGAGGGAGCGAGCTTTTGGAAGAGTGCCGTCAAAGTGTTTTTGTCTCGAGTCTTACTCGTGCTTTTTCCGTTTCCCCCTTTTATTTCTCACTCTTTTTCACAAAACATGAAAGAATTTTCAAGGGAATTTCGAGGGAATTTCGAGGGAATTTCGAGGGAATTTCGAGGGAATTTCGAGGGAATTATTGATTTTGCGAGGCGAGCACGACATTCGGTTTCTCTCGGTGAGAGCGCTCTCAGACGTGGATGACGCTTCTGAGCTCGCGTAAAGGCGTGGCAAGAAGGACCTTCGACGAAATTTTTTACGGAAGAAACGTGCACGTCGCTCTAAAAGAGAGAACGCACTCGAGACACACACCGGTCGGTGTGTCTCGCGTGCCACTTTTCTCTCTTTCTCACCGTTCGAGTACATATTCCTCCCATTCATTCCCTCTCCCTCTATCTCTTTCACGCGCATATACATTCTCTTTTCTCTTTCACCTTCGTCGGTGAACTTTATCAAGGATCCGCGAGCGCACTCGAGGAAACGAGTTTGCTAGGAGAGAACTTTGTTTGATGAAGGATCATAAGGTGTTTCGACGAAGCGAGACGAATAAATAAAATCGATGGAATATTCGAACGTTGCTCGCGGAAGGGTTGTGACTCGAAGAAGCGTAAAGTTAAAGGAAGCGCCTCGTCATAGGCAACCGTTTCTTCGAACGATAGCTATGTAAGGAGTCTTGATCGTAAACGGGCGCTTCGACGACGACGCGTGTGACTTTGCTCACGGGGTCAACGACCTCGACGAACGTTGTCCTGTAACGATACCACACTGCATCGTGCTGATTCACCTGCATTTACTCCTCAAAGAACGTCTCGCCATTGTGGAAACTTGGCAAACGTTCAAGCTCGTTGATGTTTTCGGGATTTTCTCGAAGGACAACGAATTAACTCGGTTGACGTTGGAAGTCGAGAGAGAGAGAGAGAGAGAGAGAGAGAGAACGTTCGTGTTATCGTTAATACTGCTTGACGATCTGCAAATAGCTCGTAGGAACGAAACTATCGTAGACGAGAAAAGAAAGAAGAAATAAATAAAATAAAATAGGCGAATGCGTTTATCAAATCTATATTTACTCCATTTCTTCTACGTACTCTCACGAGTCGATTAGATAGCGTTATTCGCTTGTCGCGTTTTACGATCTAACGCTCTTACCTTCGAACTCGTTCATCTTTACGCTTTCTTTCTCGGATCGTCTAACGATGGCGCAACGTTAAACGTCGATGCTCTTGGTGGTCGTAAATCGATGAGTAATCTAATTATGATCGTTATTACGACTACTCATCGTTTATGAGTAATAGCACGAAAATAGGGAACGGTTAAATGATTTCTGAATCACCCGAGGAACGGAGTAATCGATGTTGCCTCCGTTACCTCGATGTTTTCATTTTCTTTTCTCGTTACGTTAGAGCGACGATGCAACGCAAAATGTCACATAGAACATTCGACGTAATTCGAAATTAACGTCCCTCCCGGTATTTCCATTGGTTGCTTCGTCCTTTATTCGATTAACTTCGGAATTTGCTTACGTTAACGTTATCGTCTTAAGAGGTTTGTCAGATCGTTATCATGTTATCTCCCGATTAGTTGCGAGCAAAAATTAAGAAAGGATTTTTGAAGCCAATGTGTAAGGGTCTCGTCGACAGGGCTCAACGACAGACAAAGAGATAAACGTATCGAGACGTCGATTGATTTAATAATAGAAATCGCTTTCCTTCGATTTTCGAACGAAGGGTCGGCGGTTGTGTTGCATAATATTACAAAAATTAAAAATCATTGGTCCACGCGACAAATGAAGAAAGGAAAAAAAAAAAAAGAACCAATCAAAAATAAGAGTAGTAGCCAAGGAGTTTTGAAGGGTTTAAGCCTGGTTCTCGTAATATGCGTTCAATCTCTCGTTGATGCAAGCTTCCACGGAAGACACGATGGCATCGGCGTTATTTATAAGGGTAGCTATGGTTCCGATCGAGGAGCAAAGAGCGAGAGATGGTAAGAACGTGGTGATATAAGAAGCCAATTTCGTTATATCGACGGTTGCCTGGGTCGTCTTTGTAGTTAGATTTATGACGGAGCACTGCATGGTCTGGATCGAAAAATAATCGCGTTAATATCATTATATACCATCGTGAGATATCGATTATCACGGACGAAAGTTAAGGAAGATAAGAGATCATTTACCGGTCCCATACACTCGATTATCTTCAGAGGAACGTTAGAGTTATTCGTGCACTCGATGCTTTTCTTAATTACATCGTCACACGCTTTGGTACTGTTGATCGCTAAAGCCTTCATGTTCTCGATGAGCATATCGGCCCGGTCGATCTTCTGGGTTACGCAAGAGTTCGCGTTCTCTAAAATCATCATGCCGGTCTCCTTGATTCCTTCCGCCATATTCTTGCACTCGGTGACATCGACATCATTCGGTATCCTTTCGGTTAATTCATTGATTCTTTCCTCCATCTGCGAAAAGTCGACGATAATCTTATCGCGTTGCGAAACCAAGATGATACGAGGAACGTATTTTAAACGACGTTCGGTTATCCTCGAAAAACAGGTTGGACATAAAAAAAAAAAAAAGAAAAGAAAAAAACCAAAAAGAAAGAGAAAGAAGCTACGACTAGACTCGTTAGGATTGCAAATTGACCGTGTTCGATAGCGTACGTACTCCCAAAAATGTTTCCTTGATTTTTAGGCTAACATCTTCCACAATGTCCTCGCCATTTTTTTTTATTTTGTCCAAGGTATCGATCGCCGTTTCGACGATCGGGTCGATTAGCTTTCGGAAATTGTTTATGATATCGTTGCTCAATTTCAAGACGTTCGTATTAGCTTGGTTGATCACATTACCAACCGTTTTACCGATTATACTAGCGTGCGTCGGAATAACCTGAAAAATATAATAGCGGTGATGAGTAGAGTAAAGTATTAATGGAGTTGGCAACGTTTTTATTATAATATCTTACGCAGGCACCGGCCACGAGGAGGCAAAGGAAGATAGTAAGTTTCGCCATTGTAGCGCAACAGTTTCTTCGAACGATCTATGATATCCCTGATATCGCGAGTTCCTTTTATATAAAGCATCGGACCGTTTATCGGATTTGGAGATATTTGATGTGCGATAATGATCTCTCGATCATTTGCGTCAATATACGATACGGGTATTTGTCGACAATTAACGGGCTATTATCGTCGCACCTTCTCGGATCGATTTACATATTAATCGTATTTATTTAAAATAAAATTGATTAAATAAGATTCGGTGAAAGATAGATTAGTCAAGACTCTGGAAGAAATTGTTTCCTTTCTTTATTTTTACGCCACACTGGATGAATATGTCTGGCTGGATGTAATCGTGCACAATACCACCTTCGCGAATACGTAGAAACGTGTTTTTTTCAGACGAGTAATCGACGAGTGATAGTCTCTTAATTCTTTTAATACCCAGAAAAACAATTAAATCCTAAGCTAATTTGCATTCCTCCGCTTATAACCGGAACGCCTTGTAAATAACTTTTGCGATCTTGTAAATCCTATTTTGCTAGGTTCGTCGTTAACGTTGAGAAAGTTAAGCGAGCGTACATTTTTGAAGTTCGACGAGGTCGATTCGAGCCGCGCGGTAGTTATATGAAAACGGTCCATTTCGCGGAGTTAAGGACGGCGTAATCGAGAGGCGTCGGTATTATAGTATTGCGATATTGTCATATTGTCGTTGGAATTAGTCTCGAGAGAGGCTATGCCCGCACGCACGCACGCACGCACGCACGCACGCACGCACGCAGAGGCAACGAGCGATTACGGGACGACTACGCGACGCAAACAAGGTCTCGCGCGTTACTCTTCGACGTGTCTCACCCCTCTTGAACGTTCCCATAGGATCGCGGTGTTGTATGGGGTGTCGTGGGAACCGTTTCGCTCGATATAAAGTGCCATACGCATTTTTATAGGGTGCGTAGACCGTCCAAGAAGCGGCTCGAGGATTCCATTGTAAACGAATCGATATAGTCGGGCCGTCGTCTACGCTCAATGAACGTTAGTTTAACTAGCTCTCGTCGTTCCTTCTCTTAGGAAGTATTAAAATATTTACGGATAATCGATCCGCCATTATCACGGATCCATAAGACAAACGATTTTCTAATTCTCGCCAAATAGGCTTTATTTTTTTTCTAAAAAAACGAAAAAAAAAAAATCATCAAATCGACGAGGCAATTTTCGTTTCGAGTTATTAATTTTTGCACGTTAGAAATCGCTCCTCCAAAATCGTCGTACGTTTGGATATTTGCGAGTGAACTTGTCGGTTCAAAAAAAGAATAAATAAATAAATAAAAAATGAAAAATACATCATTCGCATTATTGCATTATAAAGAGTGATTTTGACGAACGAACGAACGAACGAACGACTCACGATTAGTATCATCATCGAGTATTTATGCGTTCGTTTCGAACGTGAGAGCACGTTGAGGGACGCTACGAGGGGACTCGTTTTACATTGGTAGATCGCGAAGGGCTAGTTCGCAGGTAGAATACAAGGAATGAGACCCGTGCATCGAGTTATATTTGGTATATAAAAGCGATCAAAGATTATATTCTCATTGAAATTTGTCATCTCGCCTTCGACGTTTATCGTAATATATTTCTCTTTATATCCGTTCTACTTTTCAACGCGTACAAGTAATAGTACAGATAGCTTTATTTCGATCCACCTTTAATTTATTTTTTTTCCTTTTTCTCTTTTTTCGTTTTCCCGACGAGCCCCCGCGTAGTAAACCTTGTCGATTCTTGCTGTAAATTGTTACAATCTCGGTGTTCCACTTCCATTAGTCAAAGTCATTTCGTTTTCGATCCGAATACGGTTCTTTGTACTTTTCCTAGAAACGTTATCGCAAAAAACGAAAGAAAGTTTCGTAACATCCAACGACGCATTATTTTATTTCATTGTCTTCACGCTGAAACGTATACAATTACTTGTATATCGTAAAGGAAAGTTTGGACCTCTTTTTCTATAATCATAAATACTCGGGTAAAGAAATATTTACTAGTCGCGAAGGTCGAAACTATTTACGTCATGTGTGTCACCGATAGCGAATCAACGAATTCGATCGTAAATAACTTCGTCGATCCGATCAGTATTTAACGACGTCGATGACAGTGAGGATGCCGACACAACGAAGAAGCGTCGACACGCTTCGTTAATTGCTATAACCCGATTCCACAGCGCGATTAAAGCTACGCGTACGCGATTCTCGTCTACGGACAATGCTCGCTCCACGATTCCATTGTTGCACGTCACATTATTGTGCGAACGGCTCCGACAAGACCCCATCGAGAGTGGGAGTGCATGGGAAGAATATCGGAAGGAGTGAGAGAGGATCGTGTGCCTTCCCTGGTAATTCTTATACAGCGACAACGTGTTCTTTCGGTTTTATTTCAAATTTGCGCAACTGACGTGTAAATTTAATTTACAGTTTAAGCAAGAAATTATCGTTGAAATTAATGTACCGTTAGCAACGATTAAAGAGAAAATAAAATATAAATTAGGATTCTTTCAAAACTTTAATGTCTTTCCAAGCTTTAATCAACCGATCGCTTTCGCTCTTTCGCTAATCGGTTTCATTTTCAAGTTTCTTCAACGATTTATAAAGTTATATACGAGCACGTAACAGAAAGCCAGGAGAGTGGAAAGTATTTACGAGGCGCGCATACCAAATCCACGCTCGCCTGCATTCATTAAACCGGCTTATCGACCGTCCTTATCTTCTTTTTACGTAACGAGTAAATGTTGTTCGACCGCGAGCGATGCTAGTAATATAGGGAGTCCGTGAATATAAAAATTGTATATTCTACGAGTATCGATTGGATCGGATCGAGGAAAAAGGAAGAAATTTCAAGAGAATAGAAAATTGAAGCGAGGTTCGACAAAAACCGTTCGACGACTGATCCCAAGCAATGGAAAGCGACACATGTCGAGGCGTTTCGAACTACCTGCTAGCTCTCGGTGCGCATGGGAATACGTTGGCATGTGGTTTTATCCGCTGCCATATGGCGCGTCCGTGAATGCACGTGCAAAGAGAATCGAGACGAGGAATCGTCGGCGAGTAGGAGAGAGAGGTCGATACCGTGCCTCTCTCTCTCTCTCCACGACTCTGGCGTATGGAGTTTCGTGCATCATCTTTCGTACGTCAGCGTCACCGTCATCTTTGACGGTAAAAAGCAAAGAGGATAGGAAAAAATGTCGTTTCATAGGAGCCAATTAACATATCTCTTCGATTCGCTTTAGCGAGCGCTCGTTCGAATCCACGCGTACGTCGAGTAAAAACATAAACTAGGACACAAGTAGGTCACGAGTCGACGATACTCGTCCTTCGTTGTTTCTCCTCGCGTCGCGTTAATTTTCTTTTTCCCGTGGTTCTCGAGAAAAAATAAAAAATACTTCCCGCGCGTTCTCATCTATGGGAAAGAGTATGACCGTTTCCCCCGATGGAAAGAAACATTCGAATTTTGCCAAGTGAAATGGGAAAAGGTGGGGTAAAAAGAACGTTCTCGCGAGAGGTAAAAGTGCCTTGTAAACGCGAGGTATATAACCAGATTTCGTATACGAGTACAGAGAGAGCGAGAGAGAGAGAGAGCGAGAGAGAGAGAGAGAGAGAGATTATATGTTATGCTCTTGGAACCGGTTATTGCCGTCGGTAGTATTATTGTCGCGGCATGTAACGGTATTACGCTGGAATCACTCGAATCGTGGCAGCCGAACGAGTATTTCGGGTCGTTGTAAGTATTCGAAATTGATTTTGAATCGCACGGATACCAGTTCTCCTTACGTTCTGGCACTCGTGCGCAAAATTAACATTGAAAATTGACGTTCCTATTATCGCAAAACTCGTTGCAACGGTGAAATTTGGTAAATATAAGAATTCGCACGAACGAGAGACATAGAGGTTTCTTTCGACACCTGTGCAAGCGCACGCGTCGTTTTCCATCGAGAAACGGCGCACACGTGCGTCCACGCACACGTACGTACTCGTACGTCTCGCCCGCATTACTTCTCGCCACACTTTTACGCAGATGTATCGTTTGCGACGTTTGTTTATATACGCTTTTATATATAGGTAAACGTCATATTAGTGTGCGAACGCGACGCACGCACGCACGCACGCACGCACGCACGCCCGCAGAAGGAGCAACAGAGGAGCGAAGCGAAAGAAGGTCGACCGAAATAGAGTCGCGCGCGGCCGGTCGACGAACGACTCGAGGCTCGCAACGCACGACTTACGACCGAAGATATTTGCGGACCGTGCAGAAATAAGGATCAAGGTCGGAAGCAGAGGCTCTCGATTCGAGAGGCACGGGATTGATCTATCGACCGACGCGATCTATAACGTACCGTTCAGATGTCTATGATCGATGATTTAAAGGAAAAAAAAAATTCATCTTTTCATTGACGACGTTTATCAATGATATCTCGAATCATTTTATTTTTTACTACGAATAATTTATGCGGTAAGATAAGACGCGTAAGATAATTACGGTTACGTCCTTACGAAGAATTTTATAGCTTAGCGTCGTCGTACCTTATGGATACGATCGAGAGTCGATAAATAACGTTACTCCGAGGCCGATGATCTATGGTGGTAACGCGCAACGCACGCGATCCCGATACGCGCTTATCTCTCTCTCGTATCTCGTCTAAGAGAGCTCCGCACTCCGACTCTCGATCGCGTAGAAAACGTACGCGTAACGTAGGTAACGAGCTTCTTCGTGCGGATTAATGGCCGTGCCTCTATCCGGTAGGGGGGGAAGTCGTTGGCAGATGTAGAGATTTCCTTCTCGTCCTTCGCGCGGTGCCCTGCGCGCCCTACGCGCCCTGCGTGTCACGAAAAGTAAATCAACCGAGGCCAGCTGTCCGGAGAAACTACGCTCAGAGAGACCGCCGCCGCTGCCACGCCATTCACTCGGCACTTTTCCTACGTGCCCGCATCAAGATCGAAGATCGAAGCGAGTTCGAGTTACGAGGGACGCAAACTCGAACGGACATTTAAAGCGTTCTTGCTTATCTAATCATAACCAAGGACGTGCAACGTGCTTCCCGCGTTTTCATTTACTTACTAAGTATACTTGTTTGTATGGATCTTCGAAGAAGCAAGTTCAATAACATTCTCGAGCTTCGTGATTACGTTATAGTCTTGGATCATAATGTATCCTGTCCGATAAACGTTTAAAAGTATGCGAATTCGTTCGAACGGCGAATATTTTATAAACGTGCAATATTAGCGATTCGCTGCTCGCGGTGGTCTAATGAGAAAGAAAATATCTAACGATCGATCGCGGCGTTATCGACGGCTTTATCGACGGCTTTATCGACGGCTTTATCGACGGCGTTAGGAAGCGAGACGGACGAATGCGAGACGCTCGTGTTCTAAGAATATAGGGTAGACGATCGATCACGTGGTATGGATAGACTTTAGAAAAGGGCTCGTCGCATCTCGGTGCATAGCCTGAATTAACAACGTCGAATCGCACGGCTTCTTCGAAGTAATGCAATTATGCAATTAGATGAAATCGAGTCAAGGTGCCTCGAAAGTATCTATATGCTTCGCAAAATTGAGAACGGCCTGAGAAATGGTCGGTCGTCTGGTCAACGCGTTTCAGAGGGATTTATTCGTCGATTAATTAGCACCGATATAGCGTGTTAGATGGTATGCCACGGTAAATCTGATTACCCAAGAAAACGATTATGAGCTAGTCCGCGTCGACACGGATCGTTGTCGAAGCGATGTCGAATACATTTTTTTCCGAGAAGAACAATAAATGGCGTTCCAAGTAAGATTACGCGTAGATGCGGTGTTATAAATCAATGTCTTTTAATTCACCAGCGATAATTTCTCGTTACAACGATGAAAAGAAGACATTCGTTATCTTTCTTCGTATTCTCTGAGAATGGAATTTCGACGATCGCTCTTCGAGCTCGAAACGGATTTTAATTTGAAAAGAAATATCGCTCGCGCATCGCATATCGCATATCGCATATCGCATATCGTAATTTTTCTATCGACTCGTTCCCTCCGAGCAAAAACTTTCATCGTTAGTACGCACGCTCAACGAGAAACACAAGCGGTACTTAATAAGTTTTAAAATACACGAGCGAAATTGAAAGTTTGATTACGTTAATGCGACCAAATTTGAATATCATTAATATGAAAAAGTATCGTCGTGGAATGGAGCAGAATAATCGTCGTGCGATTTTAAAGACAACGACAAGGACCTCTTTCAACGAGAACGACACGGAGCAACGGTCGTCGAAGCTTTAAGAAATCGATAAAGGATCGTCTCTCGCGAAAGTCTTGTTCACGAGGCGCCTACTACAAAGTTGTTCTCTTGGTCGCGCGTCTCTTAGCAGATGTACGACCATTTGCCGTGGCAGCTGCTCTCCCCACCAACACCGTAAACCACGGCCATCTAGCGCCCCGGTGTTACTACCATCGACGCGAACTACTAGATTTTCTCCTCGGCGCTTTAACGACGATACTCGCATGGCGATATCGAGTAGAGGATAAAATCGAAGATCGGTACCGATCCTACGATCGGCGTCCGCTCTGGTCGTCCGAGGACGGCGGTTCGTCCTTGCGACGAGCGATCGAGCGATCGAGCGAAAAAACCGGTTCTTGTGACTCCAAGTAGCCAACGATCGAGCCCACGTTCCGTTCGGGGCCCACGAAGGGAGCGAGCACGAACCTGACTCCCCGTAGAGCAAGAGAGTACCTTTTACTCTCTTACCGCCTCTTCGGGGCTTTGCTCGAAGGAAATATACTCCAAAGAGGTTTATGGCCTTTCGGATGCGCCGAGGAAGATTTCCGGAATCGTTGGAAGAACGAGAAAGCATCGTGCCTCGACGTGCTTGTAGGATTAAGATGCGTTCGTTTTTCTTTAGGATCTCCACGAGAGCAGCCTTTGGAATAACTCGAAGAGAGTTCTCGAATCGTTCGATCGTCTAACCCCTCTTCGAGACGGATGGACGAAGGAACGAGCGAAACGTTGCTTCCTTCTTTTTTTTTTTTTTTTTTTTTTTTTTTTTTCTTTAATCGTATTGGGAACGAGCGAGCCAGGTGCGAGTGCGGACTCGCTTTTATATAAATCGAAAGTAGTTAACCCGATTCGCCTACCAAATTCTATGGGCATACGTATATACATCGTTAATCGATATACGTATCGTCGAAAAAGTTTAATAACGTCGATATCTATAACACCGTTGCGTTTCCAACGACGAAAGACGGCTAACGTAACTCTCGTCGCGGGTATCGCGGTTAAACGTTGCGGCCAAAGGAGAAGGGATAGGGCCCAAAGCCAGACTGACTCGTCCCTGGAGGAAAGAGGAGGGGTCGGGGCCCGAGGTAGGGTAGAGGGTAGGGTAGAAGGAACAGGACCCGTTCGAGCCTCGGCATTCGCGTCCGGTGTTTCGTCAGGGGGGGGTTCTTTTACAAGTCGACTCGACGAGAGAGAGTCTTGGACGATCGGTCGACCACGTCGTAATACGTCGTAATACGTCGTAATACGTCGTAATACGTCGTAATACGTCGTTTACTCGATACTCGAACTTGCCGATTTTCCTCTCGCGTCTCCTACACGTCCTTCGAATATTATCTCCCTGGTGAAAGAGTGACGATGAGTGTGCTTGGCTCCTACGTTACGATCGTTCGTTCGTTATCTTTTTTCTTAACGCTTACGACGTTTTCCCTCGAAGAGGACGAAGAAGAGGAAATACGAGAAAAATAAGAAGAAATCTCGAATTGGAATGAAAGATCGCGTTTCTCGAAAGTATCGCGGCATCGAAATTACCTGTAGCGCCATATAGAATCGGAGATACTCCAGGGCAGCGCCATATAGAATCGGAGATACGCCAGGTGGCGCGACAAACGACGCAACGACCCTTGGCAGTTGGTTTTTTTTTCGGATCGGACCTCGACGTTCGTTATTCTTCGAGAGACCTCGAAGAAGACCTCGTCCTTTCAGATTTTTCGTCGTTCCTTCAAATTTCTCTTTTTTCTTTCTCCGTTCGTCTCGTTCCGAGAGAACGCGCGCTCGCGAGAGAGAGAGAGAGAGAGAGAGAGAGAGAGAGAGAGAAACGGAGATAGATCGAGAGTATTTCCGAGTTCCGGTGGGGTCGCCGAAAGTAGCGGAGCGTGACCGTGGTAGTTCTAACGGAAAAACGTGGGAATTCTCGTAACCGTACTTTACCGATTCCATCGTCGTAACAGAGACATCGATCGGCGCTCATCGGGGAGACCAAATCTACGTTATCGTTGTGAAATTTTAGAAGGAAAATGTATCGCACTTTTGACGGAGGTGGAAGATAATCGAATTAATAAAAGATAAACCAAAGGAATATAAGTGGAAAGCGTGCGGACACTTTTTCCTCGTCACCGTTTCTTTTAGTCCATGCTAAACGGACCTCGAGGTCAATCGAGTTAAACGTCACGGCACAGCTTCGCGCTCTATTCGTTCAAGAGTCAATGAGTTGAAAAAGGGATTACTACGTGTTAACTCGTTAACGGGATCGTCATCGAAATAGATCTTTTTCTTCTTTCTCTTTGAAACGAAACGTGAAAAATCCCAAAGAATAGAAAGAAAAGTAGAAAACACCGTTACCGCGACAAAGGATACGCGATTAGAGAGAGATAGAGAGAGCGAGCGAGCGAGCGAGCGAGCGAGAGAGAGAGAGAGAGAGAGAGAGAGAGAGAGACGGAAAAGGACTTTACTGCGATCGGTGAGACGTCATAGTTTAAAAATACACTGGCCGCTACCGGTCGACATCGTCGAGAAGCCCATCGTCTCCAAGGCATTCTATAGAGAGTGATAGAACGAGAAAGAGAAAAAGAGTTAACGAAAAGAGAGATAGAAAGGAAGGAAGGAAGGAAGGAAGGAAGGAAGGGAGGAAGGAAGGGAGGAAGGAAAACGGAAAGATAATCCGATCCCACTTTGGAGTCTTTAGACTCGGTGACGTCAGATTGGCAGAGTAAGCGGTACGGAGTAGAGTCTCGAGCTCGTGAAAGGAAGGAAAGCAAGTGAAGAGAAGAAAAAAGAAGAAGAAGAAGGAGAAGAAGAAGAGTCTTCTCTCGTTCGACCGTATGGCTTGCGTTTACCTTTTTACCGGCCGGTTTCGAGGAACGTAGAGTGCCGCCATGTTGTCCGAAGAGAACGTTTTTTTCTGGCGGGCGTAACTCTTGAATCTCTCTCCCTCTTTCTCTCTCTCTCTCTCTCTCTCTCTCTCTCACTCTCTCTCTCTCTCTCTCTTGAATCGTCTCTCGAAGTAGACGCAAAGTTTCTCGTCGACGCATGGTGTCTACTCTACGGAGAGACGTCATCGTGATCGTCGACCTTCGTCATCGATCGATCGGAGAAGGGGAAAGAGGTGGTGCCGCTGGAGGAGGAGGAGGAGGAGGAGGAGGAGTTGCGAGGGTGGTGGTTGTGCCGGTCGTAGCGTTGGTGTTGTTAGCGGTGGTTGCGTTAACGGATAAGAGGCGCGAGCGGCGAACGAAGAGGTGCCTCCTCGTGTCGCGCGAACGAACGATGCTCGACGCTGGTGTTGTTGTTACCGTCGCTCTCGTTAGACCGTACCGAGTCTCGCGATGGAAGTCGACCGCTTCGTGACGACTCGTCGCGTACGGTCTTCGACCATCGAGAAGCCACCTCGATTCCTTCTCGTTTCGCCAAGAGGGAACGAACGTTCGCCGACGCCTTATCTCGTTGGAAGTTCTATCGCGCCGCTACCGCGTTCTCCGGTTACATCGGATTCCTCGAAAACGCCTCTCCTCCGTCCACTCTTCTCTGTCGCCGTTGAAAAACTCGTCCGGTGCGACTATCTTACCAAGGAGAGAACTCGTTCGTGCTCGAAAGATTTGTGATAAGTAAGGAAGACATATTTGGGAAAGGTGTCGATTCGATCGAGGTTGCGTATGGTGCTTCGAACAGTGGCTGAAGAAACGTCGTCTTCGTCGTCTTCGTCGTCTTCGTCGTCTTCATCGTCACGGTGTTTCGATAGTAGACGCGTTACACGCTACTGCGCGTCGTGAAAACATTGGTGCTCGAAGAAGAGAAATGGGAAACCACCCGTCCGCCCACCAACCGCTCGAGAGGGCTACCAGCCATGCTGGAAATGGTCTTCGTCTCTCGGTACGTTCGACCGCCGTTCCTGTCTCTGTCTCTCTCTCTCTCTCTCTCTCTCTCTCTCTCTCTCTTCTCTCTATCCGTTCGATGCGTTTTCGCGCGTCAACGAGCGATCATCTCGTCGGACCTGTCTAGCGCAGCATCTCCAAACTACCACGACGACTACTTTGAATACACTTCCTCTCGAACATTATTGTCTTTTAAATTACATGCCAAAACTTTATGCCTTCGTTTCCTATTGCATTGCAACGGTCCTTTTCTTTCGATATAAATGTCATTGAATTTTTGCCCCCTTCGATATCACGATATTCGTACTCGGGGAATAAGGTCTGTACGATGCGAGAAGCAGCGAGCCGAGAGCGACTTGGTTTGTCTTTTATCACCGATTTTTTTCTTTTCGGTTTCCAAATTTGGGACGAACGAAGATAAGAGTTTCTTCTACGTGGGCTTCTTCTAAGTCTCCGTACAACGAGCAATTTCTTCAAAATTTCTATTAAAAAGTGTCCTTCCTGTTGCGCGTGACGTCATTGACTCGTACGATCTTCTCTCTCTCTCTTTGTCTCCTTTACGTTCGTCCGTTCCTTTGAATATTTATCGTAAGAGGTTCATGCGTATGGAATTCTTGATATTAGTTCGCGGAATGCCTGTTGACGAGTCACGACGAGGTGACCGTTATATAACGTCGTCTCATCGTCGACGTTTCTCGCATCTTCGTCGCTCTCTCTCTCTCTCTCTCTCTCGGGTAACTTTCTGTTTAAATGGATTTTATCCGAGGGATAGATCGAAATACATAGTTGATAATTCGTTCGAATCAATGAGAGACCGGTTACTCCGAGAACAAGAGAAACCCGCGAGTATTAATCCTTGCGACACGATCGTCGTATGTAAGATCCTCGTTAAATCATCGAGAGACCAGCTGAAAATGAACGATCAACCGACGTACGTCGCCGGCAACGAAATAAAGTTACGAACTTTTGTCAAAGATTTCGAGTGCTCGGGAAATGGAGCGTCACGGATAAGTGACAGGGGCTCGATCGTATTTCCCTAGTGGATGGGAGACTTTTTTGCGAGACCGTGCGAGTTCGTTCGGGAAAACCACCGAGTACGTCCTCCGTTTTCACCGTATTCACCGTTTCTCTGTAATATTCGCGTATTTTCCTCGTTATACTCGTTACTCGCGAATATAGATTATTAGAAAGTATGATCGTTCGAGTGTACGCAAAAGGAAGAAAAAGAAAACTACGCGACGACGACGACGACAACGATGAAAAAGAAGAAGAATGGACTTCTTTTAGTTGAGTCGTTGGTTCGTGCGACGATACGAGTACTTCCTTGCGCGTCGACGAATTGTATTTTCGCGTTCATAGAGATGCTCGCGCAGAGAGGTTTCGGAGGACGACTTAAGACGCGACGGAAGCCTCCTCGTGGCTTTTCGGAAAGTTTATTTTTATAGGGGTTCAGAGAGAAAGAGAGAGAAAGAGAGAAACAGGAAGAAGCTTTTAACCGGCGGCTTTACGGGTTCGCATTTTAATCCCAGTAGAGACGGACGATGCGTTTCTATGGTTTAACTCACGTCGGGGAACGTTAGTTCAGGGTGGTGGAAGGGAGGATGGATATCATTGAAATAACTTCCTGCGTCTCGTCGTCCCTTCGTACGTTCGCTCACGGTGCAGCTTAATTACATGGCGTTTGTTGAGCGCTCTAATTAGAGAAATTACCTATCTACCGTGCCGCTGGAGCGAGTCGTTCGCTTCGGTTATCCTGCCCCTTCGCACCCTTGCTCCTCATCGTGGATCACCCTAATCGACGATCGATCGGTCGCGTACCTCGTCCTCGCACCGATAAACATACACGTACGTAATATATTTTTATCGTCGGATCGAACGCACCAATTTTTTCAACGACCCTTTTTCCTTTTCTCCACGTTCCTGCGGACCTTCTCTCTTCTTTACACTTTCTTTTTTATTTTTTGGCTTCTTTCCTATCCCGATACACTTCCTTTCTCGATCGATGCAATTATTTTTCGCGATAATTTCATCGCGTCTACCAAGCTCTCGTCGTTCTTAGAGATTTCTTCTTTCGAAATAAAACCTTCATTACGTTGGGTGTAAAAAGGCAGCTGTTCCTATCGTTCAATCATCCGTAGCATTAATTAGTTTAATGCACGAGATGGATTCCTTCTTTAACGCATACGGATATATGTAATTTTGGAAAGCATACGGCGATATTTAAGTAAGATAGACCGACGATGTAGGTCAGCTATTAAATAATAGGTAGGTGGTGCTGTTATCGTACGTTCCTCGATTAATCACAATTTTAAAAACAGTCGCGCGTTTGGAGTTTGCACGATCGATTCTCGCACATACTTTTGCCGGAATAAAAAATGGACGCGTGTACGCGATGAGATAGACGCGATATTATAACGAAGAAAAAGAATTCGACGATAGGGAAAGAAACCGAGACTTATCGAACAACGAGAGTTATTTATCATGGTATTTCTTAAGCGAGCTCTTCATCGAGCAGTATCGATTTTGCGAAGGGGAGGAAACTTGATTAATATCGTTTTAATACGCGAAGACGTCGATATTTGTATTGTCACGGAAATGTAATCGGCTGCCGACACGTCGTATAACAAGATGCAAACATCCGTAATAAATAATCGATCGCGATGCAATCGTATTACCGTCGAATATAATATACTTAGATACGGCGATTTTGAGCATAAACGTACGTGCGCGCACACGCGCAAGTATACAGTAGTTCTCTCCTCGCAAGTTATTCGTCGCAAACGCATTGATAAACGAGAGAATGCGCGAAAAGCGCTCGCTTCTTGTCGCGATCGTGCGAGATATTTCCATCAGCGATTAAAACATAATGCAATTATTTCGTCGTATCGCTCACTACACTTGGAGAAACCTCAATTTCAAGGTTCTAGCATATATATATATATCCTTTCGCCGTACGTACGACGCCT
Organism: Dolichovespula saxonica; assembly: GCA_911387935.1. Classification (NCBI taxonomy): domain Eukaryota; kingdom Metazoa; phylum Arthropoda; class Insecta; order Hymenoptera; family Vespidae; genus Dolichovespula; species Dolichovespula saxonica. The sequence goes on along the minus strand of OU427017.1, from coordinate 3,729,513 downwards.
TTAGTATCCCACGTTCTCTTTGATCGCGACCATAAGTTTCGACGCGAAGAGGAGAGAAGGAAGAAACACCTTCGATTTGTACCGTGCGCCCGTTGTGGATGAGAGAAAAAGATGGCGGAGACTCGCTCGAGGAAAGAAGTAGCGGCACTTTCGAACGAGTTAAGTCACTCGAACGAGTTGACGCACGAGAGTACAAACAGGTTTTTCACCGCGGGAGAAACTCGCGGGGTTCGTCGAGTCGATAAAATTATTTTGCCACTGGACGTATGTAAAGGAACGCATACGCGTACGTGCGTAGGCAAGGATGTGAACGTTCGACGCGAATCTTCGTAGTTGTGACTCGTGAAATTGCTTCGAAAGATTTATAACCGGTACGGCGAATGTACGTCGAATGTACGTCGGATGTACGTCGAATGTACGTCGAATGTACGTCGAATGTACGTCGATAAACGAAGAAATTGTCACAAATTTTCATTTATTCCGATGCCGAATAAAATCGTCTTACGGTTATACACTCGAATGATCGCTCCGAAAGGGAGTTTGAGTATTCGGTCGCTTTATCCGTCTTACCCAACATCCAGCCCAATTATAGTCGATGGAACAGATCCGTACTGTTAGTTTAGAAACACGTTGCACGTCGATGCATAGTTCTGTGTAAGTAGACCACGTGTTGAACTTTTGAAAAGCTCATCGTAAAGGCACATCGACGTAGGTACATATAAACTGTAAGCGCGAGTTCGAGCGTACTCGCGCGCACTAGTGCAAAGCGAGGGGATCGAACTCAAGGATAACCGGTGGTATGCCGATGTCCGCTGGTTCAGCAGTTACAAAGGGAGGGACTTGGAATCGCTGGTATTTAAAATATCGACGTACATACCTTCGATTTCAATGGCCGACGATTTAAATGGCCTACTTGTCTCGTAAAAATTGCCTCGCGTGTTCTTTACTTATCCGACTCTCGAAAACCCCTCGGGGTGAATGTTTTTCAACATTCGTCGCGTTTGAATCGAATAATTACGATATGCGCGTTTATTATTTATTCCTTTTTTTCCCCTACCCTAATGATTTATGTCAAGTGACGACCAATCGTTGGATCGTTGTAGGTCAAAAAGATAGACATCGATCTTTCCTTCTCGATTGATGCGCACCCGCTATCTGTCTTTGTCCAGTAGGTCAAAGCGATAAAACGTTCGAGAAAGTTTGTAATATGATCGATGCGGATAGCTGGATAATTTCCTCGGTGGGCAAAGAAAAGAGGAAAGGGAAGAAGAGGAAGAAGAGAAATAGAATTTTGGGGAAATTCCATTTTCATCGCTTCTCCTTTCCCCGACGATCCTCCTCGATCACAACTTTTTCTCATTATTTCCGCGGTACGCCGAGGTCGTTTGTTCGTTCGTTCGAGAAAAGTGGCATCTACAAAAAGGGACGACGCGTTCGTTAATGGCAAGACTCGGTAGCAGGAATCGAAATTGGGTTCACGTTGTACGCGACGTTGAGCCGCGTCGCGAGTTAGACTCCATATGTATGCAGATGAGCCCAAAGGACACCGGTTTTGTCCTCTTGCATACGTCGTCGTCGAGTTGACGTGTGCGCCTATATTTTGCTCCTTCTCTCTCTCTCTCTCTCTCTCTCTCTCTCTCTCTCTCTATCTATCCATCTATCCGTATCTACATATCTATCTCCATCGCTCTATCAGCGTATGCGTATTCGATCATATTCAGCAACATCGCCGCATACGGAACACCTGTCGCGGTGAAAGGATTAAGCGTTCGTAGGTGCTCGCGCTCTATTGGACGCGCTCAGACTCGCTGCCATTTCAGGTAGCGACGATTTTCATATCCTCTTGGTACTCTCGGTACTAGGCTGAGTTATAAACGGCTTCGGAATCGTTCGAGGTAGACGGAGGACAAGCAACAGCGGATATATTTCCTACGCTTCTTTCGAAGGCTTTTACGCCTCTCGAACGATATTTTTTTATTTTATTTTCGTTGTACTTTTCTTTTTTTTTACTGGAGGAATCGACAGACCGAAAAGGGAATGCACCATTGGAAAAACTCGTAGGAACGGAGAAGGGATCGTTTTATCGACGTTGAAGCTATTAGATCTCAGGATAACGCATACGTTTTCGAAGTGGATCTCGTAAAGAAGGTAGAACGTGTCGCCATTAGAAAATTGCCGCGCCCTAAGTTTCGACCTGCGGTCAACGAACTTGCTTCGACGCTATTGCTCTAGGGCACTTTACGAACGTGCTTTCACCGGTGCTTATCTAGGTCACAACGGCACGCTAGGATCTAAAAGATCTTTGTCTTCGATCGTCTGACGGCTCTTTTATACGAAAAGAGAGAAAGAGAGAAAGAGAGAAAGAGAAACTCGAAGATGGCACGAATCGTGCCCAATTTTCGCGTAAAGAAATCTTGGCTGGTTAACGGGCAGATCGTTTACCTCGTGAAACTAATAGTTTGCAACTATTAATTGCATTTCGTCTTTCGACATTTAGAGGGATCACGTAAAGCGTGTTCTTCTTCTTTAATCTCGTTTGAGATATTCGTAGTTACATGCTAAATTGTGGAAACGGAAAAACGTTTACCAACGTGAAATTTATATGTAATGCAAACCACTTGAAATTCTGAACGGAGCGAATGTGTTATTTCCCGTAGCTTACATTTTAAATGCAAATTACATCTTTACGTCGTCCTATCTTTCGTATATAAATATACATGCGCACACATAAATATATATATACACACCCAAATATACATAAATATATATATATAAATATACATATATATATATATATATGCATGTATACACGCATACACACCTGACGCTGACAAAAGTTAACCGGAGAATGAATTAAAAAGCAGGAAGAGAAGAATCTAAATCTCCATAAAGTTTATTTTAAACGGCTCGGCATTGCGCGAATAATTAAAGCGAATTTAAAAAGAATTCGCGGTAGAAGCGTGTAGCTGACTATCGAATCATCCGACAAAGTTGAGAATGCCTTTTGTGAATCGCGCGTAAGGCTACATAAATCTTCAATGAGAGAACACGTTGATGAAGCGAAAACAATGGTTCCGCGATTATGAAGGGGGAACTCCTGAGAATTTACTTGGAAAGAGGTATTCTACGCTGTTCGGCCGGAGAATTCTCTTGTTTGCGCGGTGTTCAATTAAAATTTCAATCAGTGCCGTTCACCGGGCGCGGTAAAAATCAAGGAAAGGCTCGAACTTTAATACCACGGAATGAAAATGATTAGAGGAGATCGCATTTTATTCGCGTACGACGATCGTTCTTCGGTCGATGGTTATGGACATTCGCGTTATACGATTCGTTATACAATCGATGTATCATTTCGTTACGTCTTTCTCTCATCGATCTTTGTCTCTCGAGACGAAACGAGATTTTTTGCTGAATAAAAAAACACGAACAGAAACTTTTCTCTTTTTATTAGTTCGTTCGTTCGTTCGTTCGTTCGTTTGTTTATTTGTTCGTTCGTTCGTTCGTTCGTTCGTTCGTAGTGTATTATGTAACGTTGCCTATGTACGTATCGTACGATCGGTGTCTAATAATAATATTATTGTCCTTTAAGTTAGAAGCGTCGAGCGTTTCGTTGTCATATGGCTTTTGATCGTGATTCAAGAAAGATATTCGTCAACGAGCTCTCTTTCGAGCCAGAAGTATATCTATCTCTCTACTCCCTCGACCGTAGGAGAATATTGCTACGCTTTTTTGACCCGGCAACGTTCGTAACACACGGGCGTATGCTTTTGCATCCTAAGCACGTAGCGTACCGTGGAGATGCACATTCCCCATCGCCATCTTTCCTTTCACACTCGAAGGTCGTGTCTCGGAGCTATTATCATACGAGAAGAGTTTCTCGTAAGGATTCACAAGAGAGGAGTTATAAGGAAAGTTCGAGGAGATACGTCGTGAATTACAAACGATGGATCAAACATTGATCAGACTTTTTGGAATTTTATTTGTGTAAAGTGTTTCGTACGATATCGCTTATTTATAATAAGCGACATTAGGCTACAAGTAAATGACATTGTTTCATCTTCTTTCATAAATAGATATCGGAAGAGGAATTATTTCGAAAGGATCGATATAAATATGTTTCTTTAAATCTGACTTTTATCCAATCGGAAATTTTCTCGAAGGTACGAGACACACTATCTTTCGGATTCTTATGGCGTTAGTCACCGTACGTACGTACGTACGTACGCACGTATGAGTCACGGATGAACTTCGGATAAAAAGAAAGTGGTTGAAATCTCTTCGAATTCTTCGAAGGAAGGTGTGCGGGACGTAAGTTTGCAACTCTTTTTTTTATTTTTCTCTCCGTTCTCCTCAGCGTCTCCCGTTTTACAATACGGATACGTAGATCGTTTCTTCGATAACGAATAAACCAATAAGCGAATAAACTTGTAACATTTTGAAGGTTTGGTCGCACGCGCTAACAACAACGAAACGAGAATCGAACGATACACGATCGATCGCGCACACATATTCGGCTCGAATAGTAGCACGGTAGCACGTAGGTTATATATCGTGTTGAGTCAAGTGCAGAGGCGGCGCTAATAACGCGGAGGACGTCGTATCGGGCTCATTAAAGCGTACGCCACATAAAGAGGGGAGCCGATACAAGTGCAGAAGCGTAATTCGATTGAACGGAATTATCAATCGACGCGACTCGATCTTCGCGCATGTAGTATATAGTACACACATATATGTGTATATATATATATATATATATATATATATATATATATATATATATATATATTCGACGGTACTACTCGTATTCGTTGACTTTAATACCTTTAGAAATGAAACGCGAGACGCAGGGATATGCGAGCCGTCAAAAATATATAAAAATATAAACGCGATCGATGCGGAGACCGGTAGAAACATTTCAAATCTCACGCCCGTAACGCCGCTCGGTCAAAAAGAGTCTCGACCGTGTCATTGACGCGCCAAACGACGATAATAAAATATTTATGAGCCTTTGTAAACGATTTATATCATTCGAAGACGTTAAGCCTGCGCGTTAGAGATCTCTTGAAAAACGGACGTAGTCGAAAGTTTTTGCGTCCGTAGAAACGCACTTTGAATTGCTAACGAACGAGACCCGTACCCCTTCCTCGATCGTTTCTTGAAATTCTCCTACCGAGAATCTTGCATCGTTCTCCTATGTTCCGCTTACCGTTCAAACGCGCCCACTACGCGCGCGATGATGTAATTTTTCACACCTTTCTCGTAGCGCGTACTATTTTCTTTTTCTTTTTTTCTTTTGAAATTACATTCTATAAAAAAGATGACACGCTTATCGATCTTACGATCGGTACCAAGTACACGTGTACGATGCGTACGATGCGTACGATGCGTACGAGTAAGGACATCAATTTGTAATGTCATATGGTGGCACTTGGACGCTCACCGAGCGTAACCGATGCGGTCCGTATTCTGAAGTAGCGTAAATGGCTGGATGGCCCCCGATCGAATGCGTTGCAAGTGTTTATTCGAGAACGATTATGATCGTGGTTGCGAGGGGCCGCGAGGAAGAGCGAGAGGGTAGATTCTTTCTAGTCCGAAACGTAGATTCGTTTTCAATGGAAGAACGACGCGATCCACGCGACCCCGTTTTACTCCGACGCATCGGTAAGCCTATTACTTTGCTAAGTAAATACCGTGTGTAATCCGATTGCGTCGAGAGTGCTTACTTTCGCACGTTTTAACCATTAGCGAGAGACGTTCCTTTCGTCGTAGCAAGAGCGCTTCTCGCTCCGAGTACCGCCACGGATATATCGTCCCTATCCCACCGGACGGGTGGATTGTTTTCATCTCTACGTGAACGTCGCAAAGACAACGTACGTACGCGTTCGTCGTACTCTCGAGCGGATATATCGAAATACCGAGCGACATGATATTTTTTCCGATCGTCTCTTTTAATCGCATTCGATGCACGTCCTTCTACCACGTAACATTTTGATTTTAACGAGCGCGATTGTAACGAATATTCCAATGTTTTTCCTTTTCCATTTGATTTTACAGATCGTCAACGCCTTTTCGAACGATACGTTACCGACGAATTACCGTTGAAAATCATTCGTTCTTTTCATTCGTTCGTCAAAGAAGAATCTCTCGGTTTTCGTTATTATCGCGTTCCTACGGTCGACAGCATCGATAGCTTTATTTCTTTCCATGTCGGGCACAAAAGACCGGATCGCGACGAATGAGAGTCGAATGAGAAAGAACTCACCCCTAAATAAAAACCGAGTTCCCATGTCGCGCGCACGCATGTCGTCTGCCTGGGATTGATACCGAAAGGGATTGCGGGCCGGTGGTGGTCCTACGTTTACGTCGATTTCTCTGATATTTATTAGGACTCGTGCAAGAAACGCGAAGGCGAACGCAAGCTGGTTTAACTTGGGGCGCCGTATCACGACGCACGCCGTGAGATAGAGTCGGTCTTGGTTATCTCTCGAGATATAAACATACCTCGCGTGGCCTATTTGCTTATCCATTAGACGATCTCCTATAGGGAATTTCGCAAGACAGGTAAATAACTTTGCGATAACGCGATCGATCTCTTACCACGCAAACGTTCGACGGATGATTTTCTTTTCCGAATGAAAATAATCTCTTTGGGCGGATTCGCGTCTGGAACGGATCCTAGAAGATACGGCGAGATCGAAGACGATTTGCTTTTTATCGGTTTCTCCGATCGTTTGCGATTACTCTCGCCAACGTGTTATAGGGTATAGTTTAAAATTGGGAACGATAAAGGAAGGACTCGTAGGTCGTAGGTCGTAGGTCGTAGGTACGTAATTTAGTTAAGAAAACGGGGAAACGAGGGAAGAAGAAAGCTCGACGAGAAGTGGTGTAGCGTCAATTCGAAGAAAGAAGAAAGAGAAAAAAGGAAAGGAAAAAGAGAAGAAAGGTGTAGAGACGGGGAGAAGAAGGTTTCCCAGCGGGTCTCCGGGTTCTTGATCTCGACGGTTGGCTCTCTTAGGGGCACCCCGATTTAGGGGGAGAAGGTCCGTGCTCGGAATTAGGGGAGATTCCGAGGTGGGGTTGCGATATAAAAGATTCTTTGGGAACCAGCCTCAAGATTCGATCACAGGGGCTTTTTATATCGTCGAGTCGACACGATGACGACGACGATGACGACGACGACGACGACGACGACGACGACGACGAAGACGACCATTGGTAGAATATATCTACTTTCTCTCGCAACGGTCACTTTCTTAAGGTTCCAAAGCTTTTAGGGTCTTAACGACTCGTCGACTAAACTTCCGACGGAATCCTATATAGAATAATCCGGAGGATCCTTTTCTTGGTTTCGAAATTGCGCCCATTATAAATCTCCTTTGTCATCTATATTATCTCGATGCACTGATTAGGTGGTTAGGTCACGTTCAAAGTTTTTCTCCTTCGGGCTCGTCGAAATGTATTTCTTCGAATGAGTTTCACGATGATATCTTTGGCATACGCACGTTATACGCAGAGTTACTTGAACGATCGACCTACTTCGTCGTTCGTCGGTCGATCGAATCCTTCTTAAACGGTCATTCTTTTTATTAACATTAAAAATCATTGCGTTATCCGCGTGAATCGCGTTGGCAGACGATATTGCCGATCGATCGAGGAATTATCGCATTTCTTTTATCGGATTCGGTAACGCGATGTCATCGTTATATCGAATAATTTGCTTCAAATCGAAGAGATTTGGAGCACGATCGATTCCTCGATTAGCCCGTGACGAGAACATCCATCGTCCTCCTTTGGAGTAATTTCTGTTTTTTTTTTTTTTTTTTTTTTTTGTTTTGTTTTTCTTTTTCTTGAGCGCATTCTCGCTCTTGAACACGTTCGTACGAGATAAATTACGTCTCTTTTTTTTTCTTTTTTATCGATATTCGCAGAAGCGCGAGAGATCGCCGGGCAAGAGGATGGACCGGCTACGGCGGAGCTTTCGAGACAGCTTCCGACGACGAAAAGATCCTCACGTACCGGAATCGAGTAAACCCCACCAATGGCAAGCGGACGAGAGCGCAGTACGTTCCGCCACCTGCGCTTTTCACGTTAAGGTAAGCACACCATCGTTTTCGCTACTTCCTCTCGAGAGTATATATATATATATATACGGTTTTTCGAGACCGTTCAAGGGAACGTCCGAAACTCTTACAAGTTCCTTATCGCCATCTGGCAGTTTCGTAGCGAGTTAAACAAAGGGCGACACCCAAGAGCGATCGATCCCTATACAAATTGGCTCCTTTCGATTGCTTCTACGTTATCGTTCCTATAGACTCGTTAGAACGATCCTCGAGATAATTAACGATAACGAATAAGATCTATGATTAGAAGGAGTAGAACGATCGCTTAATTCGTCACGCGCGTATATATATTTCAAAACTATTCGATGATATATGATAATTTACGTCACTGATAATAAAAAAATTTTTTCAGTACTTAGGATGCGTCGAGGTGTTCGAGTCAAGAGGAATGCAGGTTTGCGAGGAGGCTTTGAAGGTGCTCAGGGTTAGTATAATTATACACGTATATCTTTCAAAGTGGCGATTAGCGCTTCGATAGAGTTTCCTCTCTATTATATGAATTCCTCTTTCAGAATTCCAGAAGAAGGCCGGTGCGCGCAGTCCTTCATGTGTCCGGCGATGGACTGCGAGTGGTCGAGGACGAGACGAAGGGATTGATCGTCGACCAAACGATCGAGAAAGTTTCTTTTTGCGCTCCTGATCGGAATCACGAAAAGGGTTTCAGTTATATCTGCAGGGATGGCACGACCAGGCGGTGGATGTGTCATGGATTTTTGGCGTTGAAGGAGTCGGTACGTCGGAACTCTATCTTATCGTTTCTCGCATCGTAGGGTGGATTTCTACGGGGATATGACGTTGCTCGATCGGGATGGACGTATCGTTACTTGAAAACGAAATGATACGTCTTGTGGATATATGCGAGAAGAGAAAAAGAATTGTTCGAGTCTCTTATGAGAAAAAAAAAAAAATAAAATAAATAAATAAATAAATAAATAAATAAATAAAGAAACACGATCGACTCCACGTACGTATTCGATTCTTAACATAGATACGTTCTTTCAGGGTGAAAGATTGAGTCACGCCGTTGGATGTGCGTTTGCCGCGTGCTTGGAGAGAAAGCAACGTAGGGACAAAGAATGCGGTGTAACGATGACGTTCGATTCGAAGACGTCGACCTTTACGAGAAGCGGTAGCTTCAGGCAACCGAGTCTTACCGAAAGATTGCAGGATACGCGTGAGCGTGCTGTAGGTCGGTCTTATACCATATCAAATTATTTCTTTTTGCTTTTATGTGCTCGCGTAGATAATGATAATCGGTAATGCGTTATGCGAAATAATGCGTTAAAGTCTTATTAACGCGATCGTCGAGAGGCACAAAGTGGACGCATTAAGATTTTAGAACTCGTTAAAATACTTTAACGATCCTAACGAGCCTTGCATTTTTGTTAATTGCGAGACGATAACGATAAACGATTAATGTCGAGTCGTATCTTCCATAGATGAGCCTTTCTTAGAAAAGACATTTGAATTTCCGTTCCAACGTCGCGAACGTTTAATAACGAATCATTTCCCTCTCATTACAGATGTTCCTCCGGTGAAGCAGGTGTACAACCCCTTCGCTATCGAGAGACCCCATGCCACGCCTTCTATGTTGGAACGACAAGGATCCTTCAGGGGTTTTACTCAATTGAATCAAGCGTCTCCATTTAAGAGACAGCTGAGTTTACGCGTAAACGATCTTCCTAGTAATCTCGAGCGTACGCGCAGTCACAGTCTCGAACCTACGGATTTATCGCGAATGCCATCGACTATACATAACGTCGTCGTACCTTTGAAACCTCCAGGTAAGTATCGATCGTTGACCTTACACGCGAGTGTTGACTTATTAGCGATATCTGTGATATCTCGACGACGACACGAACGTACGACGTTTAAGTATAATGAATTAACGATAAGTCGGTCATTACTTCGATAATTCAATAACTATGTAATTTTCTTCATTTTTACAAACAGAGTACGAAGGATATGACGAAGGTCATTATTCTATTGTCTTCGTTCATATTGCCTGCTCCCTCCCTTGTTTCTACTATTGGATCGTGCTCGTTTATGTTTATACCATAAGACACCCACCCGTTCGATTGCGTTTCAGATCCGAGCGTTTTAATCGGATAAAGAAAAAAGAGAGAGAGAAAACGCGCGTAGCTAGACAGAAAAGTTTATCGAAATTTCGTTGTAGCCTATCCCATCTCGTATTTGATGTTTTTAAAACGATACACACTTTTATTCTTGCACAGTGAGTACCCTCGTTTTAAGGAGGAAGCCTAAGAGTCGGATAACTAACTGTGGATCATAAAAGTCCGATTGACGTTGGTTCGATCGTCTTTAACGACAAGGTATAATGGACGTTCGTCGAATAAAAAGAGGAAAACGAGCTTACGTAGTTTTAGCACGTACGAGATTTGACCTCGGTGCATAAAATTGCGTTCGAACCAACGTTAAGATAGATAGTTTCGATTCGGCCTTCCTCCCAACCCCTCTAGACTAGACGTTCCCAGTAGAGAGCCCACACACAACTTTCTCGTTTGAATACGACAAAACACTGGCTTGTACACGAAGATGTCCCTCCATTGTCCCTCCATTGTCCCTCCATTGTTCCTCCGTGCTTCAACAGCTTACCGTCGTTGGGCCCAATCGTTCGATCCAGTGTTTTTTCTTATTTTCATTTTCACGCTTTTCTTCCCAAACGTGGTTCGGCATGCATTTCGATAGTCACCAATAGGCACCAATTCGCTCTACTTGTTCGTACATAATGTGAACGTAATCGATAATTAAGTTAAGTGGGAAATATAACGATGATAAAAAGATATTTCGTATTTCGACAGTGAGCCCAATACCGGAAATATCGCCAGGTGGACAGGATAGCGTCTCCGCGATGTGCCAACAGTTGTCCCACGGACTTTCCTTGCTTTCGAGCAGCGACGATTTTGGACCATTGCCTTCCCAAGCCGCCAGGACAAGTTGTTCGGTGGCGAAGCAACTTTTCATGAACACGAACAACGCTCCTCCCGGTAAGGCGGTTTCGTTTAGGTAGATACGGTAGGGGGTAGATCGGTATTATTAATTTCCGAATCGTTTTTCTTTTTTTTTTCTCTTCCCAGTAACGAGTAGCAGCTCGCTGGACGACATGAAATTACAAAACGGGCCGAACCTTAACAACAACAACAACAACAACAACAACAACAACAACGACAACGACAAGAACGAGGATCTCGCGAATTTGAACGACGTGAGACCAAGTTGGCAAGAGTCGTCGTCCCCTTCGCCGATTCTCGCGGTGAATCCTAGGCTGACGCCTGTCCTAAATAAGATCAGCAACGTGAGTCCTATCCTTCCGAGGACGAGCACAGCCACGCCCGTGGTGATGAGTACTCCAGCGTCGAGCGTAGGCGTCTTTGGGACAGCGGCCGCCAGTCCCGCTTTTAGCACGGCCTCTACCTCTTCCCTCGGCAGTGCTGCTTCTACGGCGGTGGCGGCGGCGGCGACGAACAAATCGACTATTCCGGCGAATAATCAAGTAAACAAAGTCGCGACGTCAAGGAGCACCTCCCCGAGCCCTTCGGTTTCTTCCTCGTTGTCCACGGCCGTGGTAGTCGGTGACGTCTCCGGGATTTGCCCGATTACTATTCCTACGACTCCGGTAAGAGAGAAGTTGCTCTTTATCCTATAAGAATCGTATCGTCTATCGATTATAGAGAAACGAACAAACAAACAAACAAACAAACAAATGTTTTCCTTCTCGAACGTATAGGTTCAACCGGTAGCAGCGGCAGGTACCCTCCCAAAACCCGAACAATGGTTAGGTAGTATAACGGGAGCGGTGCCGGGATCGACGGCACCTCAACCGACCTCCTCCTTGTCGCAAGCTTCGTCTACCAGTCCGCGAAGAGCACCGCCGTTACACGCGAGGGCTCTCTCTCTCGGTTCGGCCGCGATGAGCGGTCAAGCGAGCAGAGGTGGCCCTTCCGATCCTTTCGACGCCGAATGGGCCGAAATCGCGGCAAGGAATCTTCGGCAGTCGACGACGATGACGACGACGACGACGACCATGACGACCATGACGACAACGACGAATCCATTTGTCGTTCCTAATGCGACTCAGGCCTTCCAGGTGCAATTGTAGCGCCAGGAGTTCGTCAACAGCGTCGCCAAGTACTTTCGCTCGAACACATAGTGACGGCTGCATGTACGCTCGCGCCTCGATCTCAATCACGATCGTAGGTATTATACGTGAAGACGAGAAGGAAGGGGAGCAGGATAAGAAGAAGAAGAAGAAGGAGGAGGAGGAGGAGGAGAAGAAAAAGAGTCGATATATTCCTCTCCCTTTGTCTACTCTCTTAACCGTAAAGACGAGCGAAAACTTGACTTGGATTATCGCTTGATTTTTCTCGTCGCGAGACGACGATCCCCGACACGTACCTCATTGTTGTCGCTCCGGTGTTACGGGGAATATGAGACGACGAGCGTTTAGCAACGAATTTGCATATGAGAAAGGAAAGAGGAGGGTAAACGGGAGGAAGAAAATATCCTAGAGATTCTATCGCTTAATTATCGTAGTTAGAAAACAAAGTATGCGCACAGCCTCGATAGAAGCACGCATTGATGTTAGGAAGAAGTTGATGGCGAAGACGACGATGCACGCTCGACAAAAAGAACAAGGAGAGGAACGTCGATAGAGAAGACGTATATATATATATATATACATATATATAGATAGATCTTCTTGGATCGATCGAGGAAAGGACCGTAGACGACGATAAAAAGAGTACTTACGCGAGAAGAAGAAGGGGGCAGCCTTCGAAGAAGGGCCGCGTATCTGCTAGTTGCATATTTAAATGTTCGTCCGATGACGATTAATATCCGAATATTAAAAGTAATCTCGATAGTCTAGGCTCCAGCCGAGAGCGGTTATCGTTGTTCTGCATGAGACGCAAAATTGTATGCACCAAGATTACGCTGCACCGAGTCTATCTTCTTATGGCTCCGTTTCGAGACATTTTCTTACTTTTTACTTTTCTTTTTGTTTCGTAATTGGAAAAGATAAAAAAAAAAAAAAAGAAAAAGAAAACAAAAAAAAAAAAAAAGAGAAAAAAGTATGAAAATAAACGTAGTCGGCTCGTGGTCGTACGAGGCAGGTTCGGGTTTTTATTTTCGGCAAGTTTGAAATAGATCGAATTCGTGATATTTTAAACGTCGATGTTTTCGCGATGGAACTGTGATATGTATTCGATCGGGTACGATTGCGAGCTTTCAAAGCACCGACTACTCTAACGTTCCCTATCCGGCAAAACGCACCTAGTTACTTAAAATAAACAAAGAATTTAGATGTTGAAATTAGAAAGCAGTACATTTCTGCACTATCGTTGTCTATTATACGTATGGTCGAATCGCATTTAATATTATCGAGGATTATAGGAGCGATCGAGGGAGAACGTATACTTTTACGAATATCGAGATACGATGTATCATGACGTAAGCGTTGCATATCGATAAAATTAGTAAACTGAGTCAAATGAAATGGAGCGCTATAGAAGAGTGTGTGAGAGAGCGAGAGAGAAAACGATCGTCCACTTTGACGTGAAACAAACTACTCAAGAGGGAAACTCCTCGGTCCCTTGTATTAGAAAAAAAAAAAAAAAGAAAAAAAGAAAATGATAAAACGCGGTAGTATTTCATCTCGGGGCTTTTTGTCTTTCATTAGCGGTGGCTACGCTTTCGTTTTATTTTTCGTAACGGATCGGAAGCAGAGCGAGTCGAAAGAATGGAGCGAATGAGGTAGAGAGGGACGAGCGAGCGCGAATCGGACAGAGAAGCGAAGCTTGAATTTTCTTTTTTTCGTGAAGTCGATATGACGAGATACGCGCTCGATCGTTACTTGGACGACCTGTATGCATTGTACATAAAGTAGTTATTTAAACGTAATTCGATAAAGAGAGAGAGAGAGAGAGAGAGAGAGAGAGAGAGAGAGAGAGAGAGAGGGGAAGAAAGAGTTTGTGCGTGTGCGTGCGTGCGTGTGTGTGTGTGTGATCGAATGAAATGATACGACTGAGAAAAGAACGACGACGAATGCTTCGCTAATTAAATCGCATTACTTGTAAAGTTTCATAAAATATTGTCTTCGCTTAGGGAATTTATTTATTGGAAAGATCCGTTCTCGGTACATGACACGTGCGTACCATATAAGATACTTTTGTGTATTACACTTTTTATAAGTTTCGAAAGATGTTAGGAGCATTAGAAGACCGTCCTGGCAATTTACCCTTCTTACCGCCTCCGGTATATACGCTTTATACGAGCGTAGCCGCGTAGCGAATTTAAAGGGTGACGGATGGGGTCCGCCGTTGACAGCTTCTTCTCACTACTAACCGCGTAGCGTGTTCTTCGATCGGGGAGGTAGAGTTCGTGATATTGGTTGTCGATTCATTTATTTAAGTTCGCTAATTAACAACGGTTTTGTATGATTTCAAAGCGTGAGGCGACGTTGGCCTCATTTTCCTAGCCGGATTTAGGATTCGTGAAAAAAGCAGAACTTTACGGATAGTCTCTGGTCTGGGCTTTTCGGGCGATTGGACCATCGATTCTAAGCTATCTACTCACGAATATAACCCTACGATTACGTCGGATGCAAATATAAATATTGGAAATGTAGGCGATCGTCCTCACGCTTGACCGTCATGCAACAACGCGCATTCTCCTCGAGAATGCAAGAATGTATATTACAATAGTCGCTTCTTTTTTATCGTTCGTATAGCATTCGTGTCGGGAAAATGAGCAGTTTCGTTTATGAAATTGTGATATTTTTCGTTCCATCTAGAGATTAGGTTTAAGTTAGTAGAGATAATATTTTATCGAAAAGCGTCCAAAAGCGAAGCAATATCGTTGCGCGAGCGATTAGATCCTTTTTTTCATCGTTCAAACGTTCGAACGAACGAAATACAAAGACAAAAATATCAGTCGTGGCTTTTCAGAGATCAGCATGGATGGTTTTCGTGAAGCCACCTTCCGTCCGTCCCGAAAATCAAAAGAGATTAAAAGGAAAGAGAAGAGATCGAAAAGAAAGAGGAGAGAGAGAAAGAGCGAAAGATAAAATAGAATAGAAGGTTTATTAAAAAAGCACAAGCGTGATCGTTAGGTATTTGCGGCTGTACTTATAAAAATGTTGGTTAGTCCATGTACTTAAAAAGCATCGAATAATAATACACAGCATACCAATTTACAGACACGCTAGAGACACGAACACAAGAAACATGCGCACACGCACACACACACACACACAGACACGAATACAGAGCACAAAGAGACATATCCAGTCACAATCGTTGCTTGTTATCCGCGAGTAACCGGTGCGATGGATTTCGTCGGCGTCCTTCTCAGTTTCCAGGCTAGCCTTATACTTTAAGCTTCTCTTTCGGGAAACACGAGCGTGCGTACAGAATGGAAAGAATAAATAAAAAAGAAAGTAAGCGAGCGAGCGAGCGAGCGAGCGAGCGAGCGAGAGAGAGAAAGATCGAGAGGGAGAGAGGTAAAACGTGTATATAACGCAGCCACGACGATTCGTTACTGACATTTCGTCTTAGGTACTTATTATTATTGTTTTTATTTCATTTTCCTTTACCTACCCTTTTTTTTTTTTCTATACTATCCCTTTTTTCAACCCCTCGTTCCGCGCGTACGTTAGGCGAGCGCGTACTTCAAGCTGGTTGGAAATCGAAAGCCGGACGATGAGTCCGCCCGATCGAACGCAAGCTTCGTTTCCCTCGAAAATTCTAACAGGATGTCTAACGTGCGTTAGATAGGAATGGCAAGAGACGGAAAAGAGATAAAGATAAAGGGGTGGAGAGAGAGAGAGAGAGAGAGAGAGAGAGAGAGAAGGAGGCTTGTTCCACTCTCTCGCGATACGTCGTTTTTTTTTCTCTCTCATCTCCCGTTTTATTTTTATGAAATACACCAGGAAACGAGAGCTTTGCGCGTTTAGTGGACGTCCCACGAGTCTTGGAAAACCGAAAGAATACGGTGGAAGACGGTGGGACGGCTGAACGGAGATAGATCGACGACGGGCAAAGTAAATACGTACCGCGCGTGCCAAATTCGAAAGTGCAACCACGTTGGCTGCTGATCATTGGCTATGATCATCGTTGTGCACTCTTCCGTGGTTGTATTGTACATAATGTTGCCGATCGATTCCTGGATCAAACGTACAACTTAATGCGTGTATATTTCGTAAAAGATATCCTTGTTCATTTTACAATGTATCTGCCCCTGTAAAGATACGGTTTATTATATAATGTCTGTTGTGATTACGAAATCGTCTTTTTTTTTTTTTTTCATACGTATGTAAGATAAAGCGTCTCTTCTTCAGCGGATCATTATTCTCTTGAGGTAGCGAATGAAAATTATGCGGAATGGAAAGGACCGCACGAATGTTAGCGTTTGTTCTTTCGTTTTGTCGTTTTCTTGTTTTATTTTTTGTTGTCTTTCCTTTCCTTCTTTTCTTTTATTCGTTGCAAACTTCCGCTGCTGTAATATAACCTCTATCGATTAAAAAATTTAATGCACGCTGTTGATCAGCCTAAATTACTAGTTGAAGAAAGAAACAAAAAGAAAGGAAATAAATTGAAAACGTTATGATCGAAAAGAGATCAGGCTGTGTGGTCGAAGTTAAACTTATTTAGCGATCGTTTAAACGAAAATGGCATTGACTTTCGCGGAAGCTCTCGTCGTACATCCACCTTCAGTTTCATCGCGTTGCACCGAAAAACAACCTTGCAATGATCCAGCTTGTCCACCGTGTTTACCGTGTTCACCTTGTCCACCAACTTGCGGACAGTCCAGCGTTCAATTTCAACTGACGTACACTTGCGACAGGTAAACGAATGGATATCGATACGAACGAAAAGTTTTTTATCGATGCATTTCATTCTTTTCTTTTTTGTCGCCGCCACCCCCCCCCCCCGTCCCTCATCAATTTATACATTTGGGCGAAAGTTCGTGTACGATTTTTTTCTGGTTATACAGATCTACTTATGCACCCTGTTATCGTCCAACTATACCAAATTGCTGTATTTGTCCAAAACCAATTCGAAAGACGTGTTGCTGTCTAAAGTGGTACGACTGTTGTGGAAATCCAGTTTTCAAGAGTTGTTCCTAAAAACGACATATCTTTTTCGCGACATATCAAAGTTCGCGAAGAAAAAAGCGACATCGTTTTAATTTAATAAAAATTCGCGGAGAGGAACGTGGGAAGAGCAGGATGATCAACGGACACACTTATCCGAAGTATGTAATTTTATCTCGAAATAGTCGAATGCAAAAAAAATAAAAAAAAAAAGAAGAAGAGTAGAAAAAAAAAAGAAGAAAAGAAAACAGAGTAAAAAAGAAGAAGAAATGAAAGACAAAGGCAAGCGGACGCGTACACGCGACAAGGACGAAGCGTCGGTTTATCAAAAAGAACTTTTTTTTCAAAATGTAGCCAGTAATTAATACTCGTCCAGGTTTCTCATGGGTTTTTCCTTCTCCGTCATAAAAGCTCGATCGTAAATCTGAGTGGAAGTTTCAACGAGGATTTCCTTTAGCTCCTAGTGGTATTGTGTAAGAAGAAAAATGTCTTGTCGTAGTAGCCGCGGAGAGGAGAGGCGGCGTACGAGCACTTTAGCCCCGCCGTGCTGTCATATAAGACCAGCGCCGTTTTGCTGTCCAAAGGATGGCTGTCCACCGATGCAGCAGCAGTGTCCACCTAAGGGATGTTGCCCTACTCCCACGTGCCTGCCATTAGTACGTCTATCACTTTTTCGAAACGTTTGAAAAATGCAATTTGCACTCGAGATCTTTCCCGGCAAAGCATCGGAACGTTTCTCCCGCGAACAGCCCTTTTTCCTGTTCTCGTTTATATATCTAATAAAAAACGATGGCTCTGCTACCGTCTCGTTGAGAAAATGAAAGATCGGAAATAATAGAATTGCAAGCGCCTATGATATCCGTCAAAGGTCCATTAATGGATAATCGATAATGCGTTCTTGGCGGACTTTGGCGAAATGTGAAAGTAACGACAATGGTTAATTAATCGTCTCGAGCGGGACTCGAGAACGAACGTACCCCAAGGAACGTTTCCTGATCTCTGACCGAGTATAATGAATTTATAGATCTGCAGAGAACGACCCTGTCCTCCTCCACCGCCACCGACCGTATGCGTAGCGGGGCCATGTCCGATACGACCCTGTCGAGTAAAATACGACTGTCCGTCACCTAAAATAGAACCACCACCATCTTGCGTTCGATTCTGCATACGCTGCACGTGCGAGGGATCAACTTACGCTCCTTGCTACTTCTCGAGCCTGCCGATGGGTCCGCTGCCACCGCCGCCACGTATCGATTGCCGTTGACGCGGGTGTCTACGGGTACCGCGCCGCCGTGTTTAATCCTTTGCGATTTTTATCGGAGCACATATAAATTCGGCTTAGCCGATAATATCTCTATGGAGTATTCCTTTTGACGTAGCGCGATAAGAGAAGTTGGATCGATCGAACCGAGAAGGATTAATTAGGCTACTTCGAAGTAAGGAAATTGTAAGTAAATTCGTCCGAACGCGATATAACGTAATATAATATCATTCCGGGGAGAAGTTTAAAGGAGAATAATAAGAGGAACGCGGAGGACTCTCTCGCCCTGTTAAAGCTCCGAGCGCCGTCCGTGAACGTTCGGTCTTGTTATTAGTTAATTAACGGAGAAGCGAAACAACATTCGGTGTAGCGAGTTTGCGATAAAGACAAAGCTCTTGGCCACTTGGAAAATTATGCGATAAGAAGCTCTACCGTAACTTGCTGCCATCCGAAACCAGCGAGCAAGTTTCCGTGCCTCCTTACCGATGTTGGAACAGTTGTCGTCCCGTCGATTTATTATCCGACGCTTTGCCGTAGTTACATCGCGACTTAATCCTTCTGTTTCCCTTCTCGTATGTATCTACGTATGTATCTACGTATGTACCGTGCAACGTACACTCGTACTTATCTCTACGATAAAGTTAAACGCGATAAAGTTGCTCGATATATCACCGGTGAAATCTAACGACGTTGATTCTATTAGGAAAACTTTCTATTAATATCGTAATCTAGTATTTGTCAAGATCCGAACGTATACATGCGCGAAATTTCGAATTTATCGGATATTTATTTCGTCGATCGAGTAACGAAACGAATAATAATTTAGCGGGGATCGAGAAGAGGCTCGAGAAAATGAAGAAGTACGGTAAGCGGCACGCGGATGAGCGTCGAGGTTGAATAGGCTAAAGTTTGTCCTCTTTTTCTTTTCTTTTCTTTTCGGGAGGCATTACGATTCCGCGACAACGTCGAGAGAAACGATGAGGGTACGGAGATACGGTCCGTAAGGGGGAGGGTGCACACGATTAAACGTCGATCACGGCCAATTTATTTGGCGATGTATGCACGACCGTTAAGCCGATTAATGCAATCACGCGCGGATATATAGAGATCGATCGTGAACATCGGTCGCCCGTATAATACCCCTGCATTATCTGTCATTAAGCGAACGCAGAACCTTTCGATCCTCTCGATATCGCCTACGTTTCTTCCCTCCTTTTTACGTTTCGAATATTTTCTCGTAAAATGTACCCGTAGGTATCATTTACGGATATTTTGTTAGTTGGTTTAAATGGGACACCCTTTGTATATACGCGCGCCTCCCCCCCCCTCTCTCTCTCTCTCACAGTCAACTTTTTCATCCGTCCTGACCAACACGCTCCGTTGTAGCTACATATTTTACACCTATCGGGCGTGGTTCCCGGAATCCGCTTTAAAAAGTTCTCTCGTCAATGTTTAATCCATCGGAGGGCCGTTGCCGGTATATTACGACCGCGAACGAATGGAGTGCTTTTATGCGGTTCGGCTGTACACCGACTAGGAACGACGACAAATGGCTCGGGCGCGTACCTTTGCGGACGGAATTGAAATCGAAAATAAATTGAAAGAATTCAATTTTTCCAGAGATGAAACGTCATTATTCAGCTGGCAGAGCGTCCTTCGTATTTTTTGCAATCATCGACGGTGTGCTGGACGTCTAAAGGGCAGGCAGGCAGGCAGGCAGGCAGGCAGGCGAGTCGCTATTATCTTTTGAAATTCATTCGACGGCCCTTTTGTCTTTCGCCTTTCCTTCGTTCGTTCGTTCGTCCATTCCAAAAATTTCTATCACCGACTTTTTACCTATTTCTCTTCCTTCACTTAGATCCATCGCTTTCGTTCGTTTTTAATCGTTAAAACGATCGTTGACAAATATCCTCGATGATTCGAGTTTGATTCGGAACGGACCGAAGGAGGTGGTAAGTACGCACGATACATTCGATATTTACCGGGTTAAAACTGGTAGTAGGTTAATAACCGAGATCCGTAACGAGAAGAATCCCAAACGAGAGGGGAGCTATGACGTAGTAGCGCTATGACGCCCGTCCCGAGTGCACTTTGCGCGCACACAAGGACGCTTCTCCCGCGAATCAATGGAAATCTGGCGACGTTAGGGACTGACTGACTGACTGACTGATTGACTGACTTATCGAGAGTCGACGCTAGGAAATATCATACTAAAACTACGCACACGCGCGTAGTTACGTGCTCGTACGTGCACGGAGAAACGCGAACGTCGAGGGAACGTAAAAGGTAGAAGAGCGACGGGTTTAGACAGGGAGGGAATCGTATAGAAAATGGAAAGAAGATTTCGATGGCACTCCGTCGATTTCCGGAACATTCAGCGCCTCCCACGTGGATTATAGGCGTCTTTGCGGAAAGCGTGGTAAATCGACGTCGAACGTCCGTTTGAAAGATCGACGGGGGTAGGCTGCTAACTCGAGTTTACTCTTCCTCGTATCTCTCTTTCTTTTCGTATTTTATCCTTTACCAAAAGTCTCCGTAGAGTTTATAGATAAATTTTGGCAACTTTAATATTTTGAAATCATTCAACGTCATTTTTTCATTCTTCTTCGTCCTCTTGGAACGGGAACTCTATATCGATCGGATACCCCCCAGGAAGTATTATCGTCGAGGTTCCATTTGAATAATTATTTATCCAGGACAAATATAAATAACGCATCACGGTCGAGCATTTTATCAAGGAGGCGCGAGGCGAGGAGGAAAGTACGAGTAGGAGTACGAGTAGGAGTACGAGTAGGAGTACGAGTAGGAGTACGAGTAGGAGAGGCGTTTCCTAATTAAAGGAGATGGTAGAAACGCTCACGCTTGGCTTAGAAACGAAGACGCGGGAGGATGCCGGCGCTATAATTTCCGTGGAACGATGCGAGTCTCCCGTAACGTTCGCGCGTAGTCGGTAACAACTCGGCGGGGAGTGATCTACGACGTTCGAGTCAGCCAGCCAGCTCGAGTCGGCTCGGAATATGTTATGACGACGATAACTCGAAGAACGGGCTTCTCGTCCTGAGAAATGTGACGGAAAAATGATCGTCGTCATCAATTTAATCAACGTGTAATACGTGTTGAGGCGTAAGAAACAGTTAGTTATACGCGTTACGTGACTGGTGTTTTATGCGAGACGCGCTCGAGCGTGAGACGCTTTGCATTTGATGCTTTCGCATCATGAATTCAGTGAATCGTATCGGGCAAAGAGACCCATTATGTTTTATCCTCGAATTTACATCGAATCTTTTGTGCCACCGCCGAAATATTATGTGCATAAATGTCGAGACCGAATAGCTTCGAGCGTTCGTCTACGTTCTTCGAACGGAGTATAAAACTTGCGAGTGGCTATTTAAAAATCGACGATATAAATTTCAAATGAAACGCGAATAAAAATTCGAAAAGGTAAAAGTCGAAAGTCAACGATCGTAATATCGCTGCGTTCGAAAGTAGTAGGAGAGGAGGAAACTCGGATAAAAGCATTCGCGAGGATGCGACCGAGTCGCTGATCCGTGTCAAAGGGAACGCGATCGTTTAATCGAGCGAGTTCGATTGGTTTCTCGTTCACTAATTTACTCTATATTACGTACTCTTAGTTACTTGCAAATTAAATTAATCCTCCCGTATCAAAGTACGTATCGAGCCGAAAGGACTCCTACGACGACGACGACGACGACGACGACGACGACGACGACGACGGAGAATGGGGAGGACGAAACATTACGGTTTCGTTGCTCGCCCTTTGAACCCGACGCACTCGCTTCTTCACTGAAGTAGCACGGACGAATGTTCAACTTTAAGTGGACTCCGGTTTCAAGAAGGGTGGAAAACCACCGTCGCCTCCTCGCCCACGTATCCCTTCTTCTTCTTCTTTTTCGCGTTTCCCTTGCTCTCATTCTTTTTTGCTTTTTCTCGTGGAAGAGGCGAAGGTAAGGAGGGGGTAAGGAAGAAAGGTGCAGTCGAGTTTCTCGAGAAATTACTCGGTCCCATCGTTGCGGCCCCGTCGCCTTCTTTGCCACTCGACGATTCTTCCGTTGTGCCTTCTCTCCTCTTTCCTTCCCAAAAGTCTTTCTCGTTCTCTCTTCTCTTTCACCTCCATCTCCTTCATTCATCTTTTCTTCCCTCGCCTTCGTACTTTCCGCTTCGCGAAGAAACTACTCCTCGGCGAAGAAAAGTTTTCTTAATACCGTGAGAAGCGTGAGCCAACACAACGAAGGTTCCTCTCTCTCTCTCTCTCTCTCTCTCTCTCTCTCTCTCTCTCTCTCTCTCTCTCTCTCTCTCTCTCTCTCTCTCTCTTTCCGACTGGGCCACGCTCGTATTATCGATATTACTCGTAGCTATGAAAGTTGGAAGACGAGCGTGAGCTTCGGAAAATATCTCGAAAGGTATACGTGTGCATGTAAGTACATATCTTTTGAGAACAAAAAAAAAAAGAAAAGAAAAACCGACGTATCTCGCAACAACTCTCGAGAGGAATGCATCGTATATAGAGTACTATGCACCTTGTCGTTAAATTTGTTTCTTTCTTCTTCGTAATGTAAAATAAATACGGAGCCTTTCAAGAGTATCTTTGAGTCTTTAAAAAGTGTTATTTTGTTTGGAATCGGAATTGCAAAATGTGGAATATCGTCGATAGTAGTGGGGCTTTTTAATGCTAGTTCGAGAGGGAGAGAGAGAGAGAGAGAGTCTCGATACCGTTGAATTAAATGTCATTTCGAGTATAAAAAGTATAAGAGCGGCGAGAGAAGACGGGGAAAATCAGGGAAGAGCTTGGTGGTTCGTACATGAAACGATGTGTATCCCACCACCCACATTTGGTCGAATAATTGGGTCCTGCACTTTCTCGGTGTAAAGGAACTCGCACAGTTCCCTCTCTAGTTTCTCTTTGTCTCTCTCTCTCTCTCTCTCCCTCTCTCTCTCCCTCTCTCTCTTTCATTTACTCCGCGTCTCTACCCCTTTCTGTCTCTCGTTCGTGGAAGTCGCCTTAATGCACTTATCGTTAATGCAATTCTAGCGGGTTTTCCGCCTGACGGTCGCCTACCTTTCATTGACAACGCAACGTCATTTACCTCCGACGTACACGCGTATATTTTCTGTGGGTATATGCGTGCGCGCGTACTACCCACGTCCACGCGTCTACGGGTTCGCGTGGGTTCGCGTACGAATCCACTCTTCTGCAGACAAATTGAATTTGTTTGCGGGGGAGGTTGGTAGGGTTCGAGTATACGGGAAAAGAAATACGCTTACGCGCGGCCTGTTGATCAAGAGTCACGACGGCGACTAAACGTAAGCTATATACATACGTGTCTGGCTTACGGTCGACGCTCGATCGTTCGTTACGCATCGAAATATCGAAATTACCGACGGTATATTTTCAAACGATACGCTTTCGTCCGTAACATCGTAGGATCGTGGTTCGGAGCGAATGCTATATTCCTTACGGATCGATATGTCAACGCGCGTCGACGAACGTTAGTCTCTTTCTAAATAAATCTCTACCGAAATCTCAAAACGTTTTTGCGATATAATCATTTTTGCATGGCGTAATACCACCCGTAAGTAAATACGGGTTATAAATCCTTAGATCTGGTTTTCGCGTTAAACTACTTTGGTGGCGTCGAGTCACCCCATAAAGGGTGTCGCGCGTGGCGTAGAACGCGGCATTGGTATACGCGCAAAGAGAGCTTTGCTTCGAAAGGAGGCTAAGGACGTTGTTGTCGGCTATGCCACGAACGCACCACGAAGAACATCTGCCTGTTGTTTCCGCGCGGTTGACGTAAATAGCGACTCGTTTCCAAGCCCTAACAAACCTCCCGCCCCTCTCCCCGCATTCCCCTCTTTGCAACGCGTACCATCGTTTACGGAGGGATACGTTTTAACGTAAAAAAAAAAAAAAAAAAATTATAAATCTTGCGCGATCGGAATCTCGCGTATAATATTAGCGAGAATAATTATATCCTCCCTTCGTTAATATCGATTCGACGACGTCTCGTGGCTTTAACGAAGATCTTCGGGAGCATACGTTATCCTTCGTTCGAAGAAACTTTCTCGCTTGGAAAGAACAACGAGTAGAGCTCGAGTCGAGCGATTAACTTACGTGGTAGGTTGTCCATGAGTAAAGATCGCGACGCGAGACATAGACGTTAGTTAACGTGGGAAGTAGGAGAGAATTTATATTCGTTCGCGAAGAACACTTTCGAATTTAGACGAACTCTATAAAAATTCGAACGAATCCCGCGAGAGAGACGGTTTTCCGGCGAAATAGATGGGATCGATGATCGTTGGGATCGCGTCTACTTGCGTCGGGCAACGTGAAGGGAAAAAAGTTTGAGAGGAAAAACGGACGATTATCCGCCGCGAGTTTCTTCGAGGGGCATAAAACTTTGAAATCCGACCGATTAATTCGGTTTACCGTTGACGTTGGGAAAGTTGGCGACGTGACGGAATCGAATTCGAAGGATCGTTCGAAGCAGAAGGCGAAACATCCAGGTTCTTTTCTTAATCACTCTCTCTCTCTCTCTCTCTCTCTCTCTTCCCTTCTTTCCTTCTTTACCTTTTTCTCTTCGGGACTGCCTCGAGAAAAGAAGAAAAATCCACTTATCGAAGTCATTAACCGAGCTGGGAGGGTCCAAGTTTTATTGCGACCGATAATTCTTTACGTTACGTCTCACCTCACAAAGTTAAAGGCGCGTGGCGCTTTATGGCATACGAACGCGAAGAGTTTCCCTTGGTCTCGACTCTAATTCTCAGATCCTTCCCGAGGCTTGGTTTTCTCTCGCAGGGGGTGTCTCCGTTGCAAGGCTCTCTTATTCCTCTCATAACCTCTCCTTTCGTTTCTCCGCACGCGTGTGTCTCTCTTCTCTTGGCAGGTAGTTTGCGAGGAGGTCGTTTATCTTCGGGTAGTCTACGGAACGGAGAAAGTTTCGAAGAGGCGCGAGAGAAGTTAGCTCTTGCTTCTTCAAGATAGTTTCGCAGTAAAGGGTTACGCCGACGCCGACGCCGCCGACGACGACGATGCCTCGGATTCTTCAGTCGAGCCGCGCAGTTTTGCGCTTTCGAGATAATTTTTGTGAAAGGCACTCACTGCCTTTAAACTTTTCGACACGTATTCCACTTTCTTCTTCCTTCTTTCTGCGGGAGTAGGAGATAGTAGCGGGCAGAGTTTCGAATAAGATCAGGCTGATTCGTTCCAAGTATCTGGATATTTCGATCGTTGAAAGTTCCGAGAGAGAACGTTTCTTTGAAGCGCAAGCATCTCGTTCCGTGCGTTTCGTTTTCGTCGCTCGAGACAAGAATCGATTCCTTATCTTTGGAAAAAGAAACGGTCGATGGAGCGATGGACGAAAACTCGGAATTCGGTAATTTATATTGAATTTCAACTTGATCCCGGCTGTCCGCACGTGCGAACGAACGAACGAACGAACGAACGAACGAACGAACGAACGAACGAACGAACGAACGAAACGTCCGAAGAAAAGAACGATTTTCGGGGATTTCGGTGTAAGCCGCCGCCTGTAAGGAATATCTCGTGCCACTTTTCGTTGGCGTCGGTAATCTCTACTCGCACGTTTTCTTTCCTTCCTTTATCTCTTTTTATAGCTACGTAGGACTATTGCGAAGAGAGACGTGCCGCGTAGCTTCCGCCGTACTCGTAGCACGGTATAGAGTATAGAGAGCGAGTATCGAAGTTTCTAAACTCGATATATAGAACCGGGATGTATATGGAAGGTAAAGGAAAGATAGGAAGGGGAGAGAGAGAGAGAGAGAGAGAGAGAGAGAGAGAGGCATCTAATATGGTGCGCGAGTTCGTAGGAGAAGTCGAGCTCCTTGGGCCAGCAGCCCGGCACAAACAATCCTCTCTCGTTCTCCGATATCGCTCGGTACGATCCCTCGAGAGGCGGTTAGAGACAAAGACGGAAATAAATCGCCGTTCACAATACCTTTCCTCCTTATTTCCAACTTCCATACTCTCGCAATGTCTTGGCCATTTACAACAATGCTCACCGATAATCCGGAGAGAGCACGGATCCACGCATTGTGTGCGCTGCTCTCCAAGAAGGAAGTTTCTTTCTAAACGAACGAAAGCGCACGACCAGCTCTCGTTATTCTCGTTATTCTCTCGTCCTTTCGATCGCTATCGAGCCTATCTCGAAACTCCACTTATATCCGACTCTTCCGATCGAACGGACGCGCCGAGATCCAAGGAGGGATTCGCGATCTATCTTTTCTTGCGTTCTCGGCCGGAACGCGAGCCGATCAAACCGAGGAAACAAATATCGCGAGGTTCGATCGTTTAAAACGCGACCGAATTGATTCGTCGTCGCCGTCGCCGCCGTCGCCGCCGTCGCCGCCGCGTAAAGAAGCGAAGGGAAGCGGGGTCGCGTTTATCGGGAACGATATCATCGCGTCATCGACACGGGCTCTTGCTCGTTAATGCGGAAGAGGTCGGCGGCCATCCAGAATGACCCGTCCGCGTTACACGTTCGCCAAACAACTCGGTCATCGTAAATCGTGCCTCGAGTGGCTGGCGTTCATAATTTAGCGGCACGTTGCGTCCCGCGGCCCGCCTAACCGCCGCTTCCTAAATACGGCGCGCACGGTTTATATTCGATCGCGATGTTACGAATTCAGCAGGCCAACCGAGATTCTTCCTTATCGATCTTAACCGTTCTCGTTCGCGTTGAACGGCGTTACGTTAAAGTCGCGACTCGGTTGCGGCTACGTCTAGACTTTGTAACCGTATCTCGCGACGATCTCGCGGGTCAAGCGGAAGAAAGAAAAATAATCTCTTTCGATGTGGTCACGACGTTCGGTTCGTCTCGCAACAGTTTCGAGAATAAAACAGATAACGAGGAGTTCCCATATCTGTGCCTAAGTACGACATCGAACTTTCGCGCTCTCATTCGTCCTCTTTTGGGAAACTTTACGACGTCGCGAATGGACGTCGAAACGTTTAAAGGCTCGAAACTTATCGAAAGTTAATTTTGTCGGTAAACGCCGTGGAACGAGAGAGAGAGAGAGAGAGAGAGAGAGAGAGAGAGAGAGAGAGAGCACGACGCTCTCGATAATCGTCGTATTCGTCGGGTCGCTTTAACGAGCACCGCTCAGAGGAGCTAGAGCGAAGAGACGAAGGAGAAGCGATGAGTAGTGATCTCGGGCGAGAACCACCGCGGACGTTAGAGCTTCGACAAAATGAAACGTAAATATTGGTCGAGCTAGGCGAACTTAAAACTCTTCCATCCGACTCCCTCGGCGGTCTCTACCAGCTTTTCCTCGTATTAATAAAGATGAGCGCGTTTCGCACACCCGGCACATCATCGTATCATTCCCTTTCCGAAACTCAAAGCTTCGCGATCGTTCGAGATTCAAGATCCGAGCTATTCCCGACGTATTCCCTCTCATTGTCTTTTCGCACAAGCCCGGTTGCGATCATTTTCTTTTCCTTCTTCGAAATACTACCTCTGGAAATCCGTCGATTCTAGGTTTAGACGTTTAACGGGCGTGTGCACGCTGTCGTTATCGAATCATAGGTACGACGGTGGTTCGGTAGCTAAACTTATACAGTGATTTCTTGAGTACACAGTAAATAGAGGTAAGGGAGTAGTTCGGGTTAACCGTTGACTAATTGCTCCTTAACCGAGTTAAATCGCACCCTGGTTATTACGGCAAGCAGGGATGCTACATGGTGCGCGCGCGGTCTTCGATCAAAGAGACTCGTGGAACATGCTCGAGTCTATTTCGCTGCAAGGCTGGATATACGCATATACGTAGAACATTAGGGAAGCGTATCACGGCTTATTGTTCGCTTTATTGGAAATTTAGGTGCGTCTTCGACAATAGCGATTCGAGAGAGATCGAATCTGAAACCTGAAATTCCTTTATGATACGAATTAAATCCCGCGACGATATAGTTGACGTAATTGATACCAACAACGGCAATAATTACGACGACGACGACGACGACGACGACGACGGAACGGGATATGCGTCGTCGGTAGGAATCGATAAAATCAAAGTTCGACGACGCCGTATCGTCGTACCGCTCTCGCAACCGCACGGAAAGAGAAAAACGTGGAATTGTAAAAGAACCGATCGTTACGTTTTACAGACCGATAGTACAGTCGATAGTACGATGTCAAAACTCGAAATCGGTTCGGCCGTAGCGCCGACGGCCCGCCGAAACGTGAAAGAAATAATAGAAAAGTCGGAACGGAACGGAACGAGGAGAGAGAGAGCGAGAGAGAGAGAGAGAGCGAGAGAGAGAGAGAGAGAGAGAGAGAGAGAGAGAGAGCGGAAGCGCGCGGCAACGATGACGACGGGAAAGGTCGCATCGACGTACCCAATGACTTTTCTTTATTTTTCATCGTCGGCCATAAAAGGTGTGCCATCGCCCTGCGATTCGCTATTGCGAGCGAACGTAAAGTCTCCATTTCCGCGCGTTTACATTTAAATCGGTGCATTAGCGACTGCAATTTCATTCCAATTTACAACTCCACAATTCCATCCCTCTGCCGCGTTCGAAGAGGGGCGAAAAGCACATTCGGCTTCGAAATTCGCGACGTTCCGCGTGCGCTCGAATTTTCCCTACCTACCACCCTATACGTATCCGCCTACGCGTATATAGGAGACCCCTCGCGTATCGTCGCGTTCGCACGAAAGAATTCGAGCCAACGATCATTTCGATTTGATATCGTGCAGCCCGATAACCGGCTCGTTTTATTAATTAAACGCCGATTCGTTCCCGTCGAAACCAAACGAAATAGCCGTCGAGGGTATTAAAAAGCGACATGTAATTAATAAAGAGATTACATTCGTCTCTAAATTTAAAACATATTTCGTTTGTTTATGTAAATGGCAATTTCAAATATTAATTCGTATCGATCGCCCCAAAAATACGTACAGACCGCTGTACGATGTTATCGCGTTATCCGTGATAAAGGAGCCATGGAATTTTTCCTGCGCGTTGAATCTCGTGCCAAGTTTAAACAGCGATCTGTCAAAGTACGACGCGATCCGTAAGAAAAGAAAGAAGGATTCGAGTTGGAGGGAGTCGAACGGAACGGAATATCCCTTCCTTAACGTTATTCGCGTTAATTGCAGTTAAAGAAGTTCCATGGAACGGAGGTAAAAGAATTCCGAGTGGCGACGCGGTGGGTATTAAATAAACATTACCATCTGCTTCTTTCGCTCGTCGAGACTTCTTCTCCCTACTTACCTCATTATTCTTCAAAATACTCGAAGCGGAGTAGAAACGCAGCGGGGCCGTCTCTTTTGTTATTCATATTCGTAAGGCAAAGTTCCTCGCGGAACGCGCTTCACGGCGTGGTAGCGCGCGTTATCGTTTCGCGTTAGAGAGGAAAGAGTTCAAATAAAATGCAAATTACTATTACTCGATCTCTCGTGCAAACGAATACGAAGCAGGCCGTACTTTCAGGACGATGGTTTGCTATCTATTACCTAACGACGGTCCTCGACGTTTTCCTCTCTCTTTCTCTCTCTCTCTCTCTCTCTCTTGCTACACACCATCCCATTTCTCCTTCTCATCGTGGCCGTCCTCCTCCTTGTACAATTATTCCTCGGCTGTTTGATGATCTACTCGAGTCGAAAAGGGAGAAAGCGGTTTAAAATATCTTTAAGATATCGTTAAGGTCGATGGTTCTTCTCCTTGTTACTTATATTCGAGAGATCGAGTTATTCGTCTCTAGACTCTTATTTTATTCCTGTCTCTACTTTCCGAATAATTGACGATCCTGTAATAATTATCATCGAACGACCTGTCGTCGAAGATGAGTATTCTTTTCTTATCGCCCGTTATCGTCTGCAAGTGGATTTTAAAGCACGTCCAAAGTTGTTACAGATATTTCAAATAGAAGAGACGATAGAGAGAATTGTGAATTTTACTAATTCGTTTCTCCGCATAGATACGTTTCATTTTCTATTACACGCGCGTAATGTCGTTGATGGGAAGGTCAGAAATTATTTCTATTTAGTCCATTGACGTAACGGCAAAAGGCTTTATCAGATCCCGACAATGGGTATTCCCATATCAATTCGTTTCGTATTATCCTAGTATTATCAATATTTCGAAAATGAAGCTTTCAACGTAGAGATAATCGTTTCCTGCATAATGTAATTTTCTCCCCGATGATACGAAAAAAAAAAAAAAGGAAAGGGAAACACAGCCCGTTAATATATTATACGGTGGAATTGAAATATCTGCCTATATATATATATGATCTTTCTGTGTCAAGAGATATTAAAAACGAATCAATCGCTTGACTCGTAAGGAAAAGAATTTATGTTAATTTCGACCTAAACGTTTAAAATCTTGGCTCGATATCGATTTCTTTTCGGGGACACCTCTCTATTAAAGAAAAAAAAAAAAAAAAAAAAAAAGGAAAAGGAGAATAAAGCTCGCAAGGAGATCGCGAATGAGGAGAAAATAAAGGCAACGACGAGTTACGATAATAATAAGGAGGGGTCGGTCTTAACGACGCGCTATATAATTTATACCAAGTTAACGCGGTTATTTCATTAAGCGTTTAGTTATTAACGCCGTGTACGCACTTACGCGTAACCATTTTCGCACGACGTGTAAAGTAGAGAATGGAGAGTAGATAGGGACGGACAAAGTAGAGGGATAAAGGGAAGAGAAGGAGGCGGTTTAATCTCCGTTACATCGGAGCGACCTAAGAAAACGGTTATCGCGCGCAGATCGTACAAAAATTTTTAGAACGGCGCGTAACGCGAAAAGCAAGCGAAAGACGTAGGAACACTTTTCCCATTGTTTCCAACTAGTCGTTTCGCAATGTCGTTCGTTGATGAGTAACCGAGATTAAACGTAAAGATTAGATCGTATGAAATATTTGGAGAGAACGACGGATAAAAGTCCACGGATAATACCCAATTTAACGTTAATATCGGATGGCGTTCGTGCGTGGAAAGGGACGACCACGTGTCCGGACTTTCCTTACGCTTTACGATGGTCATCGATCCTGTCCCGATGCTTTTCGCGAAACTTATAACTTCGTATCGACTTACTCGGTACGTGGACGGTACCGCGATACGTTTGACACG
This sequence comes from Dolichovespula saxonica, assembly GCA_911387935.1. NCBI lineage: Eukaryota > Metazoa > Arthropoda > Insecta > Hymenoptera > Vespidae > Dolichovespula > Dolichovespula saxonica. The sequence goes on along the minus strand of OU427017.1, from coordinate 3,697,907 downwards.
AGCTAAATTTAACAATTTCGATTCCGCTTCCGTTATCGCTAGGATAGCCCGCCCGGCGCCCATCGTAAAGCACGTCCTATCGATGCATTGCGCCGCTAGACTACCAATTTTATTCCGAGTTTAAGTAAACTCTACGTAGGTACGGATATAGACGAATCAGAGATACGCAGGCGAATTTTCAAAGTAGAAATATGTCGTCCGCGAGATCGTCTGTTCTATACGTCCATAATTTGGTTTATACCAAAGATTTCTATTCGCCTCGATTAACGCGAAGTACAATCGCTAATGTAAAAGATTTGATTTCCCTCGGCAACTATTAATTAGCCGATCGCGTACGTACGTACATACGTAAGTATTAAAGCTGCCTGCCGAGCAGGTTTCACTTCGTAATGGCTGATTACATGGCCAACCGAGTACGATGCATTAAAATGCACGTGTGACAGGACTATGTAAGCGGCTTACTATCCGCAATACGGACTCGGTTCATATTTAATCGGTGCCTAGGAGCCACGCGCGTCTCTACGGCCTAATGAACTCGAAACTGTAAGAGGATCAAGGTTCAACCGCGGGGAAGGGCCTTAAATATCTTCGAGATAAACGACCGAATTTTCGGTTTTGTTTCTTCGACGATCGAGTACAAGAGAAGAAAATTCGTTAGAAATTCGTACGGCGATACATTATTTTCTTTTTATTTTTCTTTTTCAACGGCGTACCAGAAGAAGATTAGCATCGTTTGTTCGAAATTTAGCATCGGCTTAGTTCGAAACCCGATTAAGAGGATATCACGCAATCGAAACGCCTCAACCGTATTTAGTAATAATTTCGATAGGGCCTACCTCGAAGCTTTCATCGGTAGGCATTTCATTCTTTGAATGGTTTATCGTCTATCCGTGCAAGTGATTTTCAAAACGGCACGCGACGGACGCAACGCACGCGAGGCTCTTTTCACGGTTGATGAATGTGCGAATCGTAATGCAGACCTTATCTCGCGTCATGCTACAACTTTTACACGGGTCACGTAGTCGTTTGTTAATCCTTTAAACGCTTAACGCTAATGTTTCCTGTAACACCCACTTACCGACGCGATAGCAGGGCCCGAGTTTTCATAAAACAACCGACCATTACGCGTGCGTTTAATTTCTGTCCGAAGATAAACGATCGCGAATCGGACCATTATCGGATCTCTATCAGATTTTCCGTCGAAAGCGTATTTTTCCTCGTTCCACGAATATATATATATATATACATACATATATTATTACAATATTAGCTCGTTTATCGGTGATCGTCTCAACGTCCATTCCCCATACTTTGTATTTATTAAAAGCACCTGTTTCGGTTGATTATGAATCGTTGCGAAATCGCGACATTTCAAACGTGTACGCGAGTGCATATAGATTTTTTTTTTTTTTTTCATTATCCATATATGCATACAACCACGACGGAGGCACGCTGTGTAGGATGGGATGCGCGTCCGTACGACTTTCGTGTACGCGCGGATGAGAGCGATCGGCGATAGGAATTTTGACGGGAGAAGGAGAGGCGAGCGAGAGGCGAGCGAGAGGCGAGCGAGAGGCGAGCGAGAGGCGAGCGAGATTTCTGGGCATAACGGGCGGCACGCTTAATCCCGCCGGAACGAGTCAATTTTGTTGTCCCGCGATGCAAGGATAAGCTCCGCGAAATACCAACCAAGCGGAAACTAAAACCTTTCGATTCGGCAGGGAAAACGAAAAGATCGTTCGTAAATGCTGGAAAAGCTTGCAATTGATTTACTTTTTTTCATCTCTCTCTCCCTCCCTCCATTTTGTTTCTTTCTTTCATTTTCCCGAAAAGTCGACGCGAGCGAGAGAGGAAGAGACAGTTTCAAATTCTTCGCCGCTTCATCTTCCAGTTTACGTGCTTCCAAAGTATAAGCTTCTCCGTAACGTCAGCGCGATACAAACATATACCGAGCGTAAAACGACGTCGGCGTGCTTCGCGGTTGAAACTAAACAAGAGCGACATTTGCATTTTTATTAAGACACGTTTTAGCCGAGGTGCATCCCGTCCGGAGACTTGGGATTCGAACGAAACAAGCCACGTCGGATTAACCCCGCTTGAAGTCGAAGGAAAATAGGTCGTAGAGAAAAAGTACGTTACTTGGCGGCACGTTAAAACGAGAATACCATTTCCGAGGATCGTTAACAAGTGGTAGAGAAGCATTTTATAAGTCGCCGACCGACGTCGCTGAGAGTCGGTCGTCATCCACCACCGTCGTCGTTTCCCATTCTCCGTGTATCCGTTCGCCATTAAAGCTCGAAATTAAAAAATAATATTTCACTTGGTGTTTAGCGGACAAGGGTGTCGAATCTTTGGCAAGGCCTTTCTTTTTTTGTAAGTTTCCTTTTCGTCCTCGGATTTAATATTTAAAATTTCTTCTCGAATCGCACCGCGTTTCACGTCATAATCATACGTCAGCTCGCACTCGACGGATTCGGGCTAAAAAGGGCTAAAGATAGACGGACCATCGGCGGGATTAATGAATTATTCGTCGACGGCGAATTCGGCGAATTCTTTCGCCCTATAAATTCCCGAGGGAACGCGTGCGAGCAGTGTAAACGATCGTGCTACGTACCTACGTGGTAGGGTATTCGTACATACGTCGAAAATGTACGTACGCGCGTCGTTGCGAAATGGAGGACTCGCACGAAGGATTTGATTTCAATTTTCGTTGGATCATGGAAATCGAATTGCCCGTTGCGAGGGGGCCACGGCAAGCCACGCGGGAGAAAGAGAAGGAGGCGAGGAAGGGTGAGAAGGGTGAGAAGGGTGAGAAGGTCGTCGTCGTCGTCGTCGTCGTCGTATAAATCGACGATACGCGTTTGCCGATTCGCGAGCGAGTTCGCTTTCGATACGTGCCTCTTCGAACGCGCACGTATAAACGCACGTATTTGCAGGGAATACGAAGACAAAGTTGCGATCTCGAACGATCGAAAGAAAGCCGTTTTTCCCTTTCCTAAAGTTTATTTTTTTTTAAGATTTTTTAGTCGATTGTATTATTTCCGCCCGTGTAATATATATTTTTTTGTTCGCGTTCGTACGCGAAGAATTCCGCGTAGACAAAAAAAATAAGCTTTCTCTCTCTCCCCTCGCGTTTTTTCGCTACTATTTTCTCTGCTTTTCTATGCATTCTTTTTACCCTTCTTTTTATCTTTATCTCTTGCTTTGTTTTTCGGTAGGTAGAGGTTTCTCGTGCGCTAACCCGAGACGTGTTACATTGCGTTTAATATTAATGCAAACTGTGACTCGTAGCGTCACAGACATTGCTAAAGTTCGTAACTTTAATAAAATCATGCAATCTGCTCGCAAGAGTGTATCGTATAATCGTTGCGAGTAAGCGTAATCGATGCCACTCGAAGCTTTCGGATTACGTTTCAACGAAATTATTCGACTACTTTTGATTATTTGATTTAAACTCGATTAAAGAGGTTTCTCAAGAGATCCTGAAGGTTGAAACGTTCGTTACCCGTGTATAGCATACGCTCGTCTTTCTAACGTAAGCCCGATAACTCGCGATCGTTTCGGTTCCGAAGCCGAGCGTCGACTTTCTTGCGCGTTTCTTCCGTTCGCGCGTAGTATACGTACTCGTAGATGATTCTCTTTGCAGTCTCGAACTCGCGTTAATTATTCCGGTGATATCCAGACGTACATGCGAGTATGCGAATCGGCGAACGCAAACATTAAGGTCTCTCGCGTTCGTTAGAATTTTACGGGGATACCGAGCGAAGAAGAGCGACGAAGCGCGGTCGAGTCTTCTTTTTCCTCTCTTCCTCTTCTCTCTCTCTCTCTCTCTCTCTCTCTCTCTCTCTCTCTCTCTCTTTCACTCTCTCTCTCTCTTTATTCGTCTCTTTCGTTCCTCCTTTTCAACCCTGATAATATATTCCCTCTTTCGGCCTCTTCCGCTTCTGCTTCGAGGATAAATCCCGATATAGCTCGTCGCGGGTGAGAAATTTTTCTCTGTTTTTTTTTTTTTTCTTGCTCCGTTCTTTTTGCGTTCTCTCTCTCCCCCTCTCTTTGCAATTATTTCTCCGTCACGAGATGAGCTCGCGAGGCGTATCGTGCCGAAGAAAGTCGGCACCGAGGACGTTATTGTTTCTCTTGGTGCGATATCGGAGCCCGCCCTCCAAAAACGGAAAACGGCGCTTTTGTTCGTTCCTGTCGGCCGGAAGTTTCATCCTGGCGCGCTCTCTGCGCGAATCGTACTTACGCGCGACTCTCCTTCATCCTACTCCGGTATTATAATTAAAACGTAGAATTGGTGGTCCCCGAGAGGGAGCGAAGGAAGGAAAGGGAACAAAGAGGTACGTATCTAAGCCCGTGATGGATTTTTAATGAATTCCCGCGTATCGCGTACGTTCGTTTAAGACGTAGACGAACTTGCGTCGACGCGACGTAACTCGCGCGTTGTTCGGCCCGAAGGATACAAATATTCGGAGCGATTCGTTCTCGAAGATCAAAGGGGAGGAGTCAGCGAACGAGGCGAAAAGATTAATGCGAAAAAGAGTTAAGGGACGAACGAGTAAAGGACGAATCTTACTCTTAATATGAATGTCAAACTCTTTTCCTCGATCTAGTAAACTACGCGAGATTAAAGGGAATTCTTATTTAGTTGTTGGCCCGGGCCGGGGTTGGGAAGATCGATGATACACTACTCGTAGACATCGGTGAATATATTTATATCTAAAATCCGTCTTTGTCCATTGGCTTTCGCATGGATTCCTATATGTGCGTATGTATATATGTATATATATTTGGTACGTCTCGTTCGCAAAGAGAAAAATCGGTCGCTTTTGTGCGTCCGAAGTTGTACCTCTCGACGATCGCGATCGCGAAAATATTCGAGTGCATCGTTACGAGACGAAGGGCCGAACCAATGGCGATCGCCTTTGTGCGCTCGAAAAGGGAGTAGAATGTTGGGGTTAGAGAAAGAACGGTGGCGCAGGAGTGTGGGAGGAATGAATGCAGGTGGCGAACGAACGTCCGAAGCAGCTTGAGATTAATTAAACTGTCGTTCTCGTACAAAGGGATTTGCAGGTTATATTCGAAACGTCCATTCGCCTTCTATAAACGTTCGGCCCCGCCGTTGCATAATGTCACGTTCGACCCTTTTATCGCGCGACCGTCCACGTAATCGCGAGAATATGCCGGGCTTTTTTGGGATCGACGCGCTTCCTTTGTCGTTCTTACACGTAAGATCCTGCTCTTCCGATTAATCGATACGTATTCGAAGTTAGTAGATAATGACGTTAGATGTCGAGTCACGTTACTATATCGTACCGCGTAACGTTCTTCGATAACTCGATTCGATTAATTTCTTTGATCGATACAACGGCCCATAGAAAATTGTGTACGATAAAAGTGCTGGTGGATTAATTGCTGGAAATGTAGATTGGGTAGGTGATAGAGGAAGTTCGAAGTCGTTACGAATCGAAGAACTATCGCCAGGAATATCGCAGCGATATCGCCGATGGCATGGAAAATCGATAACGTTTCGCGCAACGGTTTATTCGTGGCTACGACTATGGTAAGTGCCACGAGTTATTCGTAACGAAAGTCGTCGATTTCTATGCTTATACGATATGGAAATACGTTTAACGTTAGGAAGATTATTCGGAAAGGAGGCGATCTTTCGGGTATCCTCTTCCGGAGGATAGGTGGTCGGCTTCGCGCGCGACGTACGTTTCCGTTGAAAAAGTTGTCGACGATATGGCTACTCCCACGAAGGGCCACCACCGGACGAGAAAATCGATTTCAACGAGTTCGACTTTCCCGAAGGAGAGGAATCTCTGCTGCGAGACGTCGTCGTCGTCGTCGTCGTCGTCGTCGTACAAGGTAGACGGACGAGAGAGAAATGAAAAGTCAGAAATGAAGTATCTCGCGCCTTGGGATCTCTTTTTCGATCGTATTTTCGTGACGCGATGCGACTCGACGTGAAAGGGATTAAAATTAATCGAGAGCTCGTTAAGAATTCTTCGAGGATCGTTTTGAATCGTGCAACGCGCAGAGATCGATATTTTTTTTAAGCTGTTAGTGGTACGACCTAACAACGACTTCTGGCAAAAGTCTCGCGTAAAATTTTGATCGCGACGCGCTTCGACTGCCGCCGGTACTATGGCCCGTCGTCTACGTTATATATATATATATATATATATATATATATATATATATATATATATATATATATATTACAAACAAGAGATGGTAAGTAAGAAAAATGACGATAACGTAGTCGCGTAGTCCATAGGCGCACTCGCAGAATTCGCAGGCTATCAATTTTAGTCTTCCTCTCGACGCGCTCGTTACCAGGATTGCCTCTTTGACAAATAACGTCGCGATATGGAAAAGCCGCGACACGTATGATCTTCTATTCTCTCACGATGTAATCTTTTATTCTGTCTCTTATCTCCTTCGTAAAAAATGTACTTACTTTTGTGCAGAAGATGTCTGCGCTAAGAACAGAGGATGGGAGGAGGAAAGACTCATCGAGCTCATCGATGGGTCACCTTAGCGAGGAATCGCCTATGAAAGAAAAACTAAATGATTCGTCTCGAAATAAAATTGTTCCGCTTAAAAGTACTTTTACGTTGTTCGCTCCTACGAATAAACGCGAAGAACGAAAAGATGAAACGCAACTTTCTCGAATCGAACGATCGTACGAAACGAGAGATCGCATCGGCTCGAAGAAAAACAAGAACGATCTGTCGTCGATTTTGTCGAATCTTTCGCTCGAGTTACGGTACAAAACTAAATCTTGCTCGTTTAAGAGCGACGAAATAATCTCAAGGAACATCGTACCGCAACGAGATAATTTTTTACTCAGAGAACGTACCTTTCTTACCGAAGTCAAGCCCTCCAAGAGAAAGTTGTTTAAAGTTAAAGGGCATAGTTCTAAGTAAGTAAAAGAAAGAAAAAAGGAAAAGAAAAAAAAAAAAAAAGAAATCCTCCTGTCGTCCCGAATATCGATAAGAAATTGACGATTTGCGTGCAACAAGAGACGACGAATCCACATCGACGAATCCACCACGATGGTTTTCCTACAATAACGAAGTTGGCCTTTGCGTTTGCGTCGAAGTTGCCGGGAGGAGACGAAGTTAGGCGACGTCGATGAAGTAGTAGGTCAACCAGAGGATCGGAAAATTTCACGAAACGTTCGGGAATGAATCGATTGGCTCGCGATGGAAATGGTCCCGAGTGGGAAACGAATGCGTCGTTCGATCGACAAGAGAAAGAAAGCCCGGGGCGGGGAGCAGGATCAAGGGAGAAAGGGATATTTTATATAAGGGGGGGGAGGGGAGGGAGGAGAAAAGAGTAAAAGAACGAAAGAGCGAAAGAGCGAAAGAGCGAAAGAGCGAAAGAAGGATGATGGGAGAGACATTGATATTCGCGTGGTATACCATTATAGGTGGACGAGCAGGGGTATAAAGGGCGAGGAAGAGGAAGCAAAGGAATGCAAATGAGATGGTCGTGGTAGAAGGTAGACGGCGAAGAAAAGAGCGAGCTAAGTGAAAGTTTTATAGATGGATCGATCTACGTTTCCGTCGATAAAATCTTTTAGCCGATATGCCCGAACGTGACACGGCTCTCCCTCCGTTTCTCTTTCAATCTACGCTTTCGATATGTCGATAATAATAATAATAATAATAATAATAATAATAATAATAATAATAATATTTAATTTTTGTTAAAAAGAGCTGAAATAAATTCGGTCGAGAGGTAATTTGAAATAAACAATCTGTGAAATGTTAAATGAATAAACAAGAAGAAGAAGAAATATTCTCGTAATCGAAGTCGCGAAGGAGCAGCAGTATGGGATGTGGAAGAGAACGGCCGCGTGAAAAACGAAAGAGTGCCTTGAGACCGTCGTTGGTTGTCGATGAGGAAGCGAGACGAGTAGGAGTGCCAGATGGAGAAAGATGGAGAAAGATGGAAAGAGAAATAGAGGAATTTCTCTGTTTTTCAACGAAACGTGCTTTTCACCGAGACAAATCAATTCGGCTCCGAACAAAACGCGACGCTGCGCACAAAGTGCTGAGACATCAGGCTGCCTCGTGCCGCGTCTCGCTCGTTCGTGTCGCTCGAACTGACAGGCCGGAAATGCGGAAAGACTTGCCTCGAGTTATATTCCATTTTTGACGTTTTTCGAACGTGCCGAGAGACTACCTTCGCAAATATTTTATTTATTATATAACCGATTGCTGCCATTCCAAGAGTCACAAGACTCTTTCGCTGATCGTCGATAATATTTTATTCTCTTTCTTCTCGAGCACTCGGGCGTATTTTTTCCTTTTTTCTTCTCTTTCTCTTTCTCTCTCTTTTTTTTTAATCGATTAACGAACAAAGCTACAAAATAAATAGGCGAAACTCGAAAGGCGAACGTTAGATGGGATTACTCTTGACGATTTCCAGGCAGTTTAATATTCTCGATCCGATGCGATTATCTTTTAGTATCCACTTAATTACCTCCCTATGGCGGCGATATAGTTGCGATTAATCGTTACTCGTACCTACCGATCATTTCGGATGCCGTAATTAAATCTTGCAGATAGTCGAATGGGATACTACGATGATACTAAGTTACACCATGGTTTTCGACGTATACAACGACGACGACTGGGTCGTTAAGGAGCTTTCGTCTTCGAAGAGTTAAGTATTTTAGGAAGCAGCGAGAGAGAGAGAGAGGATAGGAGTAACGGACCTTTATCACGATCGAAAAGAGATATCGATTTGCAAATCAATTTTTTCAATTGATACAAATGAAAAAAAAAAAAAAAATACAGAGAGAGAGACGACGAAGACGAAGAATGTGAGAAGATTTCGTCTGCCACGCTCAGCGAGTATTTATGCAAAGCTTTTATGACTAGTCAGAAGCAACAAATTTCTGACGTCGTTGCGAGTTTCCACGGGAACTCGGCGGAAGTTGTTCTTGAAGGAGAAGTCTTCCTGAATGCAGTACGCTCCGGGCGAAAGTTGTTACTCTCGTTTCGTAACTTCGTGGACTTTCTCCATTGGTCGTCGAGAGGGTGCTTCAATGGAATACGAAGGATCCACAGCCGAGACTTTCCTTTCGAAGGGCGCGAAGAATGATTTTCATCCACAATGCTTGTTATAACGAAACCGCCACGGGTTTTGACGTAATAAGAGAACGTTTGGAGATATTTGTCGTCTTTGTAAAATCCTTGCTTTTAATTCTCTCTTTTTCGTTTTTTTGTTTTTTCTTTCAATTTTCATATGTATTAAGTACGATAGGTCTATACTACGCGCGTATATCTCTTTTTATTTATTTAAAAATATCCGCTAGCTCGCTCGTCGTGCAAAGTTACGGAATTTATTGCAATTACTATAGTAGAATCAAACCTTTCTCGCGCACTCGTTCCATCGACTTATTCGGTGGAAACGGTTGAATAAAATGGACTTGTTTCGGGAATGAAGATAAATGTTTAGCGACACGCGTGCGGAGCTGTGTAAGCTTCTCGAGATTAGTGTGCAAGTCTACGCGGAAAATGTCGCGTAACTCGGTGCGAGACATAAATCTTTCCTTGACCCATGTACGCGAATACCCGGGAAACGGGTAAAAAACCTTTTGGTAGGAAGTTCCTGAAGTTGCCTTCCGTTAAACGTATACGACTTTTTCAACGATTCGTCTCTTCCTAGTGAATTTTTATTAAACTTGAACGACCCATGAAAAAGTGCAGCTACCGTCGCAGGTAGCGATGCGATTGTTCGAAACTCTTGATCGTAATCTTTCAAAATGTAATCTTAATGCAGTAGTTTACCTAACTCGCGACGATTCGTGTCTAAAAGATTAATCGCTGGGAATAGAGACGAATTTTAGGTCTGAACGTCGAAATACGTATTCGACGGTCGTATCATAAGTTCAGACGGTATTCGCGCGTCATTAAAGCCATCCACTTTGAGCGAACAAGTCCCGTCCTTCTTGATAGAGAATGAGAAGGAGAGAGAGATGCAGTAGTTGGTTAGCACGGAGGGAGAGAACGTCTATCTCGCTTGGAATCATCTAGGCGGTATGAGCACTCTCGGTTATTAGAAGCAGAACAATGATCTTAGCCGTATGCCAGGCGACGGCCATAATGGTCCAGAAGCGAGAGGTGTAGTACCAAAGACGCGAAAGGGCTAAAGCACAAGCACCCTTTACCATCACCTACTACGGGCGACAGACGTATCTAAATGCTTCTTCTTCTTCGTCTTCTTTCTTACCCGAGAGACTCGCATGATCGTATGATTCTGGGTGGATGTAGTAGTAGGAAGCAATGACTCTATCGAAATTCCCTGTCTAAGGAAGGGGAGGAAGGATTTATATATATTTTATACGTGTGTGCATATTCGTTTTCCTCTCCGCACTCTCCTTTTCCTACGTAAAACTTTGTAATTGTTAATTGAAAGAAAGAGAAAGGGGAAATTCGTATATTATTTTCGATCGATGATTAAAAATGTACTCATTTTCTCGAGAGGAGACAGGTCATTTCCTATCGCGTTTTGTCGAACTTTGCCCAACGAAATATGAGACATTGGAAGCGGTCTTGTTACGCGAGATCGATGCTACCGACGCGTCTTGCCAACGTATTTAAAGGGCTCCGATTGAAATTCGACCGGAATCGAGTTTCCCCTCTAACTCGGCCCTTCCTTTAATTCTCTCTTTCCAAGAGAATAATACTATCTTCTATATATTTTAATTAACGAACAATACCGTTGGAATAATCCAAAAACGGAAAAGGAATCAGTGGCGATGATTAATTATAGTAATATATACGTCGTCGTACCGGTAAGCACGGACGAATCATTTTCTACGAGTTAAAAGTTTCTACGGGACGTAACGAGAGTTGAAAAAAAAAAAAAAAAAAGAAAAAAAATCAGGAAAGATCTTTTCCCTGACTTATCGCTTTCCTCGTCGTCCCCTCTTTTCTTTCTACGTCGACCTTTTCAAACGTATCGGACGGACAACTCAGACACTTAAATTGCTTCGTTAAATCGAGGAAGGCGCCGTCTCTAGCGTACTCTCTCGCTTCTCTCGCGGTCCTCCCCGTATCATCTCCTCTATTGCGCCTCCTCTCCCTCCTCAGTCCCAATCTTTCCAAGCATTCTCCTCGTCGACGATGTCGCACCGAAAGAAGAGTATTCGGATAAAGGAAAACATGAATAATGTAATCCGTATAATATCGAGCAAGAAAAGAGAGGCAGGCGGCAGGCGGCAGGCAGGATAGACGTAACCGGATATAAAGCGTGAGGGCGCATCCTCGACGGGTTAATAAACGAGGCGGAGACATCGACAGACATCGAGAGCATTTTTCCGTTTGGCTGGAACCTCGCCAAATGCGCGATCATTTTCCTTTTCTCTACTTCCTTGACCGGCGGCCACCGCACCGTCGTATATGACCGTCGCGTCATTTTGGACAGACGGTAAAATCGACGAATATCTTTGTTGGAATAATCGATCCTTTTCCTCTCCTTTCCTTTTTACTTCAACGAAAGAAATATAAATCTTGGAGCTGGGACGATCGTACGCGTTTACGGCCCTACGGTCCGGTAAAACGTGAATTCGTAAAGGATGACGACCAAAGATCCTTCCGAAGGACGGCTAGTTTCGAAAGAGAATCGCCCGAAATTGTAAATGCATCGTCTTTTAAATTCCCAAGAATATATTATCCTCGCGTAATCGCACCAACGAAACGTTCTTCGCGAGGAATACAAAATTTACGCGTACGCGGATTGAAATATTCGTCTCGGAAGTCTTCGAGCGTGTTATCGATTTCTCTCCGACGTGACTCCAATCGTATCGTACGATTGCCGATTGGGAAAACGTCTAGTCGAATATAACGCAGGAAATGATCTTTACGACAAAAGGATTGAAAGAGCGTCAGCGAATCCCGTGTAATCTGCGATACTCGGATGGATCGATCTGTCGAGTCGAGTCGAGTATCTATCGTGGCAGGAAATAATACCGATCTTCACCTCGTCTTTGCCGAGAAGACGACAAAAATCGCTCCTTCTCCATTCATTTCCTCCCTCGTAGTATCTTCCCTTCTCTCCCTTTCGATTCTTTCAAATGAATTCCACGTTGGATTATCCAAGAACCGTGAATCGCGAATATTAAACCAGTAATCGTAATGTGCGAGTTTGGAAATTTCTTTGCCCTCGCGATTCCGAGAAGGGTGCATAATATGATCGGCATTATGGATTCTTGACTGACGATACGATGATCCGACCGAAAGCATTTGAAAATATTTCCGAGCGTAATTTATTTGTTCGTAGGAAGAACAAAAGTAGGATTATACGCGTATTTTTCCAACTGGTCGTTCAGCTTTCTTTCCCTTCTACAAAAATTCATCCTCGTCTAATATAATTGTGAAAAAAGGACCATTCCTATTTTATGGGATTACAGCTCCATTAAGAGAGAGAAAGAGAGAGAGAGAGAGAGAGAGAGAGCTCATTTCCTATTTAATAAATGTAGCGAAGCTGTCTACGGCCGTGCTTTCGAGGTAACGTCGATGAAGCAACGCTAATAAGGATTCGTCGATAGTGTCGTTCGCATTAGAAAACAATTAATCACCCAACGGAAATAAATCGGTACTATAAGGAGAAGGATTAACCTCGTGAGACAGGGCAAGAGCCGGAATGATAAATCGCTCTTCTTTCCTGCTTTTTCCTCGTGCGACCATTTATAATATTGGATTACGCTATCCATCGAAGTCACCTGAAACTTCTGAGATACACAATCCGGTCTTTAAGTCGTCCGCGTTGGCTAGTCACTGCGATACTACTCGTCCTTTTCGAGAACTACGAAACGACGCATCGACCATTGTCCTCGATAGCTCGGACGTAAAATCGTGCCGCGACTCTCGATTCGATATTAAATATTAGTCTTTCATACTTTTCCTCTACTACCGCGCGTACGTGTCCGCATTTTCTTTTCTTTCCCTTTCTTTTCTTTTCTTTTTTATAATCATTTACCGAGGATGAAAGCGACGGAACAGCAGTATGCTTCGTTAAAATTATTACGAACGAAGCGAAACGATCTACGTGTCTAGCTCTTCATATTTTCAGTTCGATCAACATAGATTCCCTTCGATTCGTTACTACGTTGCGTATTTTGGAGAGGACCAAGTGTAATCCGATTACGAGAATTCGATGAAAAACCGTTTAGATAGTCGCAGAGCACCGATCCGTTCGCTTTACAAGCTCTCGCTTTTTGACGATTACCCGTGAAATTGCTCCTTCAAAAGATATCGTCGTATCTATTACTTATGATAGCGGGTTCGACTCTGCTACGATCCCCCGTGATTCGATAAATTCCAAATGGTGCATCTTTTCCGAGATATCAACGTCGCTGCACCATCGTGGTGGAATTATAAAAACTTGTTATCGAAGACTCGGGACAATTACGAACTCGATTCGAGATATCATTCGTACGATACATTTGCTCTTATTGTACGTATGTGTGCGTGGGGTCACGAAATCGATCTCGATTCGTGAATCCTTCCCTTCGAACGGTTCTACTTCGTCTCTCTCCCTCACCCCGATCTTGACCAATCGAGAAGATTACGCCGTACCGCCTGTGTTATGAACCAAGTAAGTCGGGTACACGCAATTTGGGACAATTTCGGGTTTAGTGGTTTCTGCTATTTACGGGGGAAATTGCGCCTGCCGATGTCACATCCGTAAACTCTCCTCTTTCGCTATCCATCTCGCTCGCTCTCCCTCTCTCTCTCTCTCTCTCTCTCTCTGATTCTCTCTGCGAAGCGTTCGATTGTTCCGTTCACAAGCATCGGTCGATCGCTTATACATGTGTGTATTTATATATGTGTGTGTGTGTGTGTGTGTGTGTGTAGAAACGTCTACCTCTGTAACTACCAAGCCGTGCCTCTTGTTCGCCTCGTCAGGGATCGGCAAAACCCTTCTTCCTGTCTCGAGTTCTTCGGTTAAAGTCGAGCACCCGACACGAATCCTATTTTAACGCCCCCCATTTTCCTATACTCCTTTATGCGCATACGGTGCATCGACCAAATGAGTCCGCAGAAATTGCGCCACGTGAAATCCTTCCAAACTCTCGCTATTAGAAGGACATAAATCGTGCATTTCGATTTAACGCGTTTGTTCTTCGTTATCCTCTCACTTGGGAACAATTTCAAGGAATTATATCGATTTATCCATTATATCCATTTGATAAGGTATCGCGCATTTCGAAACAAACCCCTTTCCATGCTTCTTACATTTCTTTTCGGTATTAAATTCGTTCCACGAACGATTCCCTCGCAATCGCATTTCCTCTTCGATTACCTCTTAGCGATAGCTAAAGGAAAATTGTGCTCCATCCGATCGTTAAAAATGAAACATATCATTGATTCGAAGCGACCCGTTATTTCCACTCGTGGCACCAATAAGTCGTAATGAGATCACGTAAAAGGAAGTTGTACCCATCGATTCGACGACAAACTCGCATCGGTCGATGCAACCGACGGTCGTCGTTTCTTCATATCGATATCGACGTCGACATCGACGTCGCCATCGACATCGCCATCGACATCGCCATCGACTTCTCTTCGATTCCAACGATCTTTTAATCGTCATTTATGATTTTCTATAGGCGCGTCGGCGATAAATTTGTACATACGGCCTATCGTTTCGCTGATAAATCATTCGTACGTTCGAATCCCCCTTGTAGCCGTTATATTCTTATATAGACTAACTTATTATATCGATGAAGCACGAGAATACGGACGTATTAATAGCGATCTCGTTGCATTCATAGGCAGCTGATTTAATGGGACGTATACGGAGAGACGGATGACACGAGAGGAGCGGGCAAAGCGAGAGCGCGAGAGAGAAGGAGAGTGAGTAAAGCTATATATCTACGAAGAGGAGGAGGAGGAGGAGGAGAAGGAGGAGGGGAGAAACGCTTCGGAGGGCTAGAGAAGGAGACAGAGAGGGAATTCAATTCCACGGTCGATTATGCAGCCAGTCTGCCGGATTACTGCCGGTACGCGCTTCCGTTTTGCGCCGATGAAGGGATTATCTTGCGTGCAACTTCGATGTGCGTGTTACGTATACGTACATCCTCGATGCGCGTGGGTCCTTGTTTGCGAAGCCTCGCGCAAAATGATAGACACGTCATCGTTTCGTCCTCCCGTTTCAACGATAAGTTCTTTACGAGTACGACGTTGTTTTTTCCTCCAATTTCGTTCTTCCATTCGAAAAAATATATGCGATATATATATATATATATATATGTATTATTAAAAGAGACCGGAGAAAAAGGTAAAATATAAATCTATCGTACGAACGCGTCGTTCCACATCACACACTTTTGTCGCGAAACCCAAGTCCTTTGACGAAGGATTAACTTTCCGCGAATAAGTTTCGTCATTAATATCGATCGCGAATAATTAGTACGATCATTCGTCTTGAAATGGACGACTAAATTCCGTACGATTAAATTTAATTCCTTTCAATATCGACCGCGGAAACGAAACGGATTATTCGTGGCAAATAAAATCACTCGATTAAACGAACCTGCGGCCATTTCAAAATCTATTAACGAAGCCAACGACGGAGTAACGCATTAACGACGTCCCTTTTATCCCGATGCATTGCGCGAGTCCTTCGGAGAATATTTCGTCTCCCTCTTCCCTTCTTTTGATCTCGATCGAATCGACGAACGATATTAACGCCGTGTAACTCGTTTACGCGTACGAATAGAAAGTTATACGTTGCACGCGTCCTAGGCGAATCGCCACGAACGATTTTTTTAATTTTCCCATTGATCGTAATGCCTTGAGCGATGCGACCTGAGGTAAAAAGAGAGAGAGAGAGTCGATGGGAAGAAAAAATTAGAGCCATTGGTTTTTTAATTTCTTCTCTTGAAGCGTCGAAACGCGTCGTACCTTATCCCATTCCCGAAATGTTGTTTCTCTGGAAGAGCGGCTGGTACGAGGGTACATTTCGATCGTTCGTACGAATATCGAATACATTTTTTCCTCGATCAATAAAGCAAAACGAGTTTCCTCTATCGTACTAGATATAGCGCGATTTGATACTCAACTTAGCGATACGACTAAACGGTTCGCGTATTTTCCTTTTTTATGTTTTTAAACGAAGACCCGAATGAAAAAACTTGGCCAACTTTTTCTCGAGATCCTTTGTAATACGAAGAATCTCGTGAAATTATAAAAGCAATTAAAACTAGTAGAGAAGCGGTGGTTAGAGTAGATCCCTTACTGCAATCTACTCGCAAAGTTCGAGAACGAAGGATTCTTTCGAATCGAACGCAACGACGAAGACTGGAAACGAACCGTAAAACAAACAAATGGGTTGCCCGAAACGACGAGACTTTGTGCTTTCAATAACGATCTTCTTTATAAAAAGACGAGAGGGAACTCTATTATCGCTAATTACTCGTCGGCTCTGCGTTTTTCCGTGGTTACGGAGTTCGTACGTCGAAGGGAGAAGACGGAGGAGGGTGTACTCGCTCGGCCAGATAAAAGTGTCTCGTTAATAGCCCGAGACATTGTAACACGGAGGATAATACCAATTAGGCACCAGAAGCTAGCTAGCTAGCTAGCTAGCTAGCTCGCTACTTGCCGGAAAGAGCCGAGATAAGGTTATTTATTTGACGGCCTAATTTATTCCGGATAAAAAGAGCTCAGAGTTGGCGCGGCGAACGGCTCGGATGCTCGGACTTGGATTAAAGCACCAATACTTTATCTCGTGATTCAAGAGACATCGCTTTCTTCTATCTCGCCACTTCCATATTTCACGGATCACCTTTTAAAGTTTCCTTTTCTGCGTATAGAGAAACGAAGAGGGTGAGAGAGGGTGATAGAGGAGGAGAAAGTAACGGATGAAATCATTCCTAAATAGAAGAAACGACGCTTCCAATCCGATCTAATACGCTTTTCCAAGCATGCAGGATCGATATGTTGTAGGTACATATAGAGATAGGTATAGGTGGATCTACGTGCAAACTCTATTCATAAATCGTGGAAAGCTTTTATCCGGACGCCAGGCGTTCCCGCGCTAACTACCTACCGGCAACGTGGCGTGGATGCTAAAGCCGAGCTCCTATTCCATCATACTTTCCTGCTTTCGTCGTCTCTCCGCGTGGCATCGTTTCTCTCTATCTATTTGACGTCATTAACGCGAGCCGATAACGTCGTGGCGCGGAACAAGAAGGCACGACGAGAGCGGAGAAGCGTCGACAAAAAAGTAACGCGAGGGAGAATGAGAGAGAGAGAGAGAGAGAGAGAGAGAGAGGGAGAGAGAGAGAGAGAGAGAGAGAGAGGGAGAGAGAGACGAGAAGATAGAGATAAAGATAGGGATAGAGAAAGAGAAAGAGAATAGTGCTAGCGATGCACGCGTGCAGGCGCACTTCGAAGCCGCTCGCTGTGTCGCGTAACGGTAACCGATATCTCGGCAGCCTATATTCCTTCCGTTCGCTTCTAAATCCTCTTTTTCCTCTCTCTCTCTCTCTCTCTCCGCAAGTTCACAAACACCTCGCGAGTGTGCGAGCAAGTACGCGGAGGGCGCGCGTGTGTGTTTATGAAAGAAATGGTAAAAAAGTAAACCGATAAAAGAGAGGGTAGAAGTATCGTCGTCGTAGTTCGACTACGTTGTGTTCTTCCATACAACGTCGGCTCGGCGAGCTTTCGTGAAAAGCTCATTCGTGCCTGAATTTGGAACCGAGTCCGAATTCGAAGGTTCGTGCCGTCCAGCGCGTTTGGACGACTGCAACTCGTGCATCGTCGGCTACTTTTCTGAAACCTGTTGCAAGCTCCATTGTCGCGTCGCGTCGCTACTACTACTGATACTGCTACTGCCGCTGCCACCACCACCACCACCACCACCACCAGCAGCAGCACCAGCACCACTAGAGGGGTACTACCACCACCGTTATCGTTAGTGGAGCCAACACTGGGAAACGTTAGTTTTCTTTCGAAAGTTCCTCCTTCCTTCCGCTAACGGGAAATCTTCGAGAAAAGATTTTGGAATTTAATGCGAGCGGCAGTTCGAAGAAGGAAGAATTTAGGGTCATCGAGTGGGACGATCGATTCTTTTTATTCGAGTAATACGCGAGAGTAGCTTCCGTGCTATCTTGTACGTACGAGAGAGCGCGCGTTTCGCGTTGATTCGCCGATTCGATATTCTCCCTGTGGTTGATAAACGTGTCGGCCCGGTAAAGCCTCGGACACGCTCGGCGTCACCTGTTGCTGCTAATTAACGAATGCGATGCCGTCACCGACGTCGGCTTTATGAAAAGTAAACTCGAGTTTTCGAGAGAGCCTAACACCTAAAAAGCGTCTTCTCGGCGTCTCTAAAACTCGAACTCGTAACCCGATCGATCCACCTACGTATATCATCCAGGTGAGTCGTTCCTCCTAATCTTTAAACAGAATCTTTTCGTATCCGACAAAATAAAAAAAGAAAAAAAAAAAAAAAGAATTAAAGTCGTCGATCTAGAGGTATATAATTTTGTCCGGAAGTCACGAAACTTTTTCATTCGATGCAAACGCATGAGAAATGCGTCTTATCTAATCTATTCTCTACTTCGAGTGCGAGCTCTCTTTTTTCTTTTTTTTCCATTTTTTTCTTTTTTTATGTAATGATCGTAACACTTCTATACGACGATGTTGTTTCGATCGACGATAGAGCTTTTGCTGGAAAGCATTCAAACGGTTGTGTACTCGTTTTTTTCTTGTCGGACTATATTCTTCTTTTATTTAAAGTCGTTTTCACGATATATCTCTTTACAAAGAATTGGTTTCTTTGTCGTCCGTATAGTGCTACGCGATTGCTCGATCGATTCGAATGACATTTCGCAATTGTATTTTCCACAACTGTTGTAACAAACTGACATTAATTTTTAATTCTTCGCGGACTCGTTAATTTTGTTACAACAGTCCAAATATTTGGAGCACATATATACCGATGTAATCGAAGAGAAAAAGAAAAAGAAGAAGAGGAAGAGGAAAGAAGAAAGAAGGAAGAAGGAATAAATTTGAAAATATGTCGTACTACTGTCGTACTACTATCGTGCATACGTATCTACTTGTTTCAATAGCATTTGCGCCAGTAACTTTTCGTCTTTCCTCTTTCGTCTTGTTTCTTTTAACCCGAAGGACGATCGATAACCTTAGCGGACCTCGCGAGGTGACGTGTCGAGGCGAAGCATCGATTCGTAGTGTATCTCGCGACGATTTCTGTCGGAAGTTTCAAGGGAACGACGCGCGACTCGTCCTTGAACTCTCGCGCGACAATGGAATATCGAGTCGAAGCCGAGTATAAAGCGATCCGCTCGCCTTAACTATCGACGTCGCGTGCTATTTTACGAGGACGTCTACGGCAAGAATTTCTTATTCCCTCGGTCGAAGTAATAATAGGGGAAGGGCGGGGGGGGGGGGGGGCGTTATGGCGTTATCGAGTAGTCGCCTTACTCGTTCTTAGTCCGAGAGACATATAAAGAGCGGATCCAGTACGAACAACCAACGATCTTTGAGAATATAGAAAAACGCGTTAAATTTTCAATTAAAATGAATCTCTCGACGAAACGAATACGCGAAGCAAGCCACGCAGATTCTTCCGCGGAAAGTTTAACGATTCGATTCAATGTTAAACGAAAACTATAAAACTCACGAGTTTATGAATGCGTAATTTCATCGGTAGGAATTTATGGTAGGTTCAACGATATTTACGATATTAAATTTTACAAATATATTCACCGAAATAACACGAGGAAGTTTGGAATCGTAAATTCTACGCGATTAACTTCTTCTCGAAAACCAACGCGAAAATATACCCAAGAATTTGCGATCCTATCCGCTAAACGGAGTCCTGACGACTCGCTAACTCGTTGCCCATCAAAATGCAAAACAACTCCAGTGATGTCTTCGTTAAATCGGGGACGAACGATTCGAATTATTAATCGCTTCGGAGCTCTCGAGGGCATTGAAAGAGTTACCGACAAAACGATGATGCTATTTTTAATAATAACGCGCATAAATATTTTATGCGAGTCGTAAGCTATACTACGTATCCACTGAAGTACAATATGTAAGATATTAGACGCGACGATAACAAAAATTTAGTCGCTCGTAAGTTAAAACGATCAACCGGACGATTACCGGTAAGTCTCTTTAGACTTGTTATCGAACGAATTTTCTACGACAACGATGAAAAGTATTTCGTTCTATTATCGAGCGAAATAACGCTCCCCGCGCTATTAATCCAATTAATTCGCGGTACGTCCGTCCGTCAGACCGATAAAGTAACCTCGCGAGAACGTAACCTTATTCGAAGCTCCGCGCTCTAATTACCATGGCGTTGCTACGCCACCAAAATATGATTCGCCGGCCGACTCGACTCGTGTTTCTCTTCGTCGTATGCGTATATCTGCTCTCGGCCAATTCTATCCTTCTCTTGCTCTCTCCATCTTATTCGCCGCCGTCGTCAGGAATGCGATTTCGTGAATTCTGCTGACTCCGCGGCGCTTACCCGGGGAAACGATCATTTCGCGCGCGAACGTTCCACCTTCGATCGAATTCCGGCTACCCTAACTTCGAGCCATCTCGCTCCCTCGAATCGCTAATTTCTACCGTTCTACCGTGCTCGAAAATTTCCTTTCCAAGTCGAGTCCATTAATCGACGACCCTGTAAAAAAACTTTGGAAAATTTTCTTTCGTTCCCTGCCCCTGTTATCGGCCACTTAATCGATCATTCCTTCGACCACCTCTTTGTCAAGATTTTAATTCTAATATTATTTTCATTCGTTTATTTATTTCTTTAGTTCTTTTCGAGAAGGATAATAGGACGCGTCAAATATATTCACTCGATATAATTATAAATTTGGATCGTTCGACGTACCAACCTATACAAAGTTGTTTTCGAGCGACCGGACAGCGATATTCTTGGTTGTTAAAGAACATATCGCGGGACGACGATCCGAGAGGCAACCGGAGAAAGATTAACACCGACAGCCGCGAACGTCTACGAAGCTAAACGACTGTGTCCAATTTTCAAGCGAACCACGACGTATTCCGTAATATATTTTCGAATTCATTGCAATTGAGATACTCTCTCGCGGACGCGTTACGCGAGACGTTTTTGAAAACATTTCTAATCGATTCATCGATTTTATAAGTGATTGAAAAAAAAAAAAAAACGAAAGAGAAAAAAGAAAAAAAATTATCACATGGGATATTCTTCCATAAAGCTAAAATAGGAAAGCGGAATAAATGTTCGTAAAGGATGGAACGATATTCGTGACGTGTAAATAACATTAACACGTTCGAGGTAAACTTAAATATAGTCAGCTTTTAGAGAAAATATCGTTGCCCTCGTGCCGTTTGTTTTATTGTAAGTGGTACACTGTTTGCTCAACGATAAGTTGAAATGCGAGTGGCATTATGAAACGCGCGACGACGAGACGTATATTCGCCGCTCGCTCGCTCGCTCGCTCGTTCGCGTCTCTTGGCGGATCGCCAAGCGTCGGTTAGCGTGGGCGTTTCAATTATGTCTCGAGCCTTGCCGTTTTTTCTTTTCTCTTTCACTCTTTTCTAAACCGTAAATATCCATTTCGTTGGTATATTAGCGGCCGTGTCCCGGTGATACGATCGCACGAATATGTCCTCTCCTCGTTTCAAACGCATTTCTTATGTAACGTAGGAACGATCGCGCGAAAGGGGAAAAAGGTACATGGATATTTCGATATTTTGATGCGAAGGATTAAAACGCAAAGGATCTCGTAAAATCCTTGAATGACGATAATTCGGCCGGTTGAATGTACGAATGAGATTACGATCTCGAATTGATCGGTTAAAAATTAACATCCCGATCGATGGGCTCACCCTTTTTGAGCAGTTTCCATGCAATCTTCTGGCTCTCCGGTTTCGTGGAAAGACGTTTCATTCACCTTATTTCCTCGGACTCGATTCTAAGGATCGATCAACGTGGAAATGGCGAGCCATCGTAAGCCTCGACGGCAAGTAGAAAATGGACGAGTGATTAATTCAGTGGATACCAATCGATTCTGGTTCGTTCGCTATACCCGGTGAACCACGAAAAGGCGTGCTACCGTGGTCTCTTAACTTATGAATGCGTTCGCGATGGTATTCGCGCATCGGAATCCCGCTTCTTATTAATATTACCTAGTTTTTCTTCGGTCAAAAATACGTTCGGACGTTTCGCGTATCGCGAGATTGCGAGCGTGCAATTATTGGGTTGTGGTAACCAAGCCACGTAATAACGCGTTCGCGTTCGATTCCCCTCGTCTTAGAAAAACTTTTTCTTTCTTGTCCTTGAGTCGACGACTAACCGGGACGATTTATGCGAACCATCGGATCGATCGATTATCAACGTAAATGTTAAGTACGCATGAGCCAGATATAACTAATAACTGCGATCGAAACCTCGTACAGTTATATATAGGTCGAGGTAAACCCCGTTAAATACATTCGGCAAATTTCATGCAAAACGATTGAGCCCCCGGAATGGAGAATCCTCGTTGTTAATGGCCAGTGTGCTCGTTTATAGCTTTACCACTCAACGTCCATGCATAATGAATGCATCTTAAAAGCCGCGGTCCACGCTGGTCACTCGCGTAATACGATCGGTTTGTCTCTACGAGTAAAAGTTATCTTGGCTCGATTATCCTCTAATTCGAAGGATTATACGACAGAGTGGACGTTATAAAAATAGATGAATAATCGATAAATAGAAATAGATGAAATTTTCTCGATAAACAAAATTCATTTGCTTCGATAACCTTTAGCGAGTTTTCCGACTCTTCGAGGACTCTCGGCTGTTACGATAAAATGAGCTATATCCATTTTCAAACTATATTTATAAGTATTTATCAGAAATTTAGAAACGTTTCTTCTGATTATTCGATTTTCATGTTTCATTGGTACCGTAACACCCGTTAACGCTGTAGTATATACTCAATTCCGTAACCTTAAACGAGTCGAAACAACTTAGAACGTATCAAATTGGTCGATAAGTCGTGCACGATCGACAAAATATGCGATAGGAGAGTAAACTAACGAGCTCGTTATTCTCTACGACACGGATAGGTACCCTGCATCGAAGAAAAAGCAGAACGATGAGAGGGAACACGCAGTGGCGCTTCGTCGATACCGTCACTCACTATAACGATAACTGCGTGGATGCTGCAACGACGAGCGCCGCATTGAATTGCAATCTCCTGAAATAACATCTCTCCCTCTTCCTTTCTTTCGTTGCCTTTCGCGTTACGACAACGCGAGCACGTACGAGCCGTTAAGAATCAACGTTTGTGCCTTAATCTATCGTCATTTATCGTTAAAAGACATTCCTGATAAATGTCAGGCGTCATTTTTATATCGCGAAAGTAAAGAATAAAGAGAAAAAGAAGGTAAAGTCTACTCCATTCTGATCCAAAGATCAAAGATAAAAGATAAAAAGGTGTTAAGTAGGGCGATACGCGTTCCTTTTAATATCGTTTCTACCCTACGGAGAAAACTCTCGAAGAGCAATGGCCGGATCGATCGGAGTTCCTACTGATCGGAGGTACTACTCGTACTACGTGTCCCATCTACGCCGACGTCCGCTGCCAATTCGTTCGTGGAAATCGATGATATCTAGAGCGATTCGTTATCGGTTTCGTCGTTTCTTTTATAATCGAACCTATAGTTTCCTAAGTTCGTACGCGTTGGTTACACGCCACGTCGCGTAACCAACGACGGAAACGTTACTCCCCACGATTCTATTATTCATCTTCGTACGTATACGAGGCGATATATCTATCGGATAAATTTTTAATTTCATTCACGCCGATAAATTTCATGCAAAGCACGATTCCGTCGTATAAAATTTCTATAAAAAAATATTCAACTTGTATAAATATAAAATTTAGTTGTACCCTTCACGTGAATCCTTTACATCATTCTCGTCGACTACTCGACGTTGGGTACTTGAATTTTTTTTTTTTATAACGCTTACAAGAGGAACCATATATCTCGGCAAGAGTCGCGCGTTTGCGGTAAGAGCGATATCCCCATCGGCAATTATCATGCCTATCGCTCGGCCACGCCCGCTTATCAAAACTTGTCTAAATGCAGGAGCCACCCTTCCAATTAAAACGAGTAAGTAATCCGTCACGCGATCTCGCGCAACACCTTTCTCTAACCTAATTAGAAAGCGAGCTTACGTTCACGACTCGCGCTTGACTAATAATAAGCCCTCTCTAACACGCGCACGGATATACCTATATCCGTACATATAATGCGATACAGAATTATCCAATTCGATTGGATAATATTAAGTATATGCACAATATAGATTCTAGTCGATTCTAGTCGATTCTAGTCGATTCTAGTCGATTCTAGTCGTCGACGCGACGTTTCAAGATTATTTCGCGCGGTCCGCGCGACGAAACGGAACAAACGGCAAAAAGTTTGGGCTCGTGAAAAGTCGGGAAAAAGCTCACCTACATAAATCTGTCAAAGAGCAAGCCGTGGAGAACAACGGGCGAGTAAGAGAGTCGCGGAGCGTGAATAGACATCGTTTATTTTCGAACAACTTCCGCAGGTTGACGTTGCCGAGTTCAGTTAAGATGTTTCTTGTAAATTAGTTCAAGAACGAACCGTGGTAGAGTAAGAGCCGCGCCGACGAGTAATCTAAATAGTACGAATCCTAACGAACTACGCCATTACGCTCGGACTATTTTTATTTCGCGCTGAACGCGTTTCCGTAACGATTTAAAATTTCCGCTCGCAAGCCTCGAAAATCGAGACTATTATCGGCGTTCTCTATTCCCCATGCTAGCTGGAAAAATTCGATTAGTTGTATTCTACGAAAAAAAAAAAAAAAAAAACAAGAAAAAAGAGAAAAGAACACCGTCAAAGGGAATCGTCGATCGTTTATGAAAATTGCAAAGACAAATTGTTAAGTTTTTCCGCAAATAGAATCATCATATTGCATTCTTAATAATCTCCTCCGGCTACGAACGAATCTAGATTATTCGGCGCAATTATTACGTGCTCTTTGCGCGACCGTACCTACTACCTACCACAACCTATCTACCTACCTACCTACCTACCTACCTACCTACCTACCTACCGAGCTTTTCAGTCGAAATTAATTTTCTTTTTTTGTTAAGCAAGCATCGTTAAAAGGAGAGCACGTAATCCTCCGAGTCGCGTCTGTCTCTCAACTATAATGACAACGGTATCCTCATTGTTCCTTTCAAATGATTGGCATTTTTAATTTACCATTCATTCCAAGAACAATCGAGCCGCGAGCGATGCAATGATTCACGCTTTAATCTCGCATTTACGTAACTACGGGATTAATAAAATATCCTAAAAATACTCGTCGCAAGCCCTGGGCTCTATCCGATTTTTCATGGAAATCGCGCAATTTCAAAATGCTCTCGTCGTTCGAAGCGAGAAATATTAATAATAACGTCAAATAATCGTATCAAAGGCCCTCAAAAGTTCTTTAAATACTCATTTAATTTTCAATTACTTTTAGAAGAAACCTCTAAACGAATAAAATATATATGTATATATTTTAAGAGAAAAAAAAGTAGGTCGAAAAGTTATCTCTCGTGCCGAAAGCACGACGGTGGTCGAGGTTATAAGGAACTCTAAGCGTTTTTACCAAATTACTGGCAAGCGATGCTTCCACAAAAGAAGACAGGTCAGAGAAATCGCTTTTTCTGGACTTCCTTCGTAGAGTAGATGAAAGTACCCGACCGCTTCCCACATGCCAGACGTTACAATTTAATCATCCTAACTGATTCTCTCTTCCCCTAAAGAATCAACGGACCGGCATACCTACTACTTCGGATACAATTTCGTCGCGCGGTGACCATTTCCGAAAATTGTTTCGCTACTCTTACAATCTCATGGAGAAATAGACGTCTCGATGTAACGTAATATTATATCGACATAATATCGTACGTTGACGAGTACGACGAGACGTACCAGTAAGACTCTTTTAGTTAAACTCGACGTAAGTCGAACGAAGGAAAAAGGGAATATATATATATATTTATATCGAGGATGGAAGAAAATAGAAAAGAACGAGGAAAGAGAGTGGAAGTAACGTTCGATGGGGGAAGCGACGGTTCGACGTCTATGCGCATCGAGATCCTGTCAAGGGATACGTCCTGGCGGACTAATGCTGGGGAGTCGCAGGCGCATTGTACGCGGGTAATACGTATTGCGGGCCCAAGTCGCGTCGTGATTTTCACCGTGGAGACGCGGCAGCGTTCCCGGAGGCGGTCACGTCTCGTGCGAGATTCAATTTGCCGCCAACCTCTCTCCTCTACTGCCGCCGCGTTATCTTCTTCTATCTTCCAACGCTTTTCCTCCTCCATCCAAGTCGACGAGACTTTGCTTTCGCGAATCGGAGAGAAAGAGAATCGATGCGAACGATCGCGAGAGATGCTCTTGGACCGCCGTCGTGACGAGGAACCGAGATTTTCTTTGGAAAATTTCCCAAGAAATTCGTAAATTCGTCGTCGTCGGAAGAGGAGGAGGAGGATGATAAACGCCATCTCTCCGAACCAACACGGAGAATTCATTTTTCGATCAAGATTCTTTTTCTTTACGTTTCGTGGAAGCTCGTAATAGAAGATTTTTAAACATCGACCGTTTCTCTGATATCACAATATTTCGTCCACTGCCCTCTCCAGTCTCTTTCTCTCTCTCTCTCTCTCTCTCTCTCTCTCTCTCTCTCTCTCTCGACTCCTCTTGCTCTTACTCGTTCTTCCTTCTCTCCTCTATGACCCCGAGGCAATCGTGCAAAAGGATACATTTGCGGCAATACCGCTAACGAGTCTCGTTTTCCTTTGCCAGTCGCAACCGCGTTGCAACGATACGCGCTCGTAGAGAGATTAAAGAGACCTCGACGTAAAGAAGAAGTGAAGAGAGTGAGAGAGAGAGAGAGAGAGAGAGAGAGGGAATTAAAAAACTCAACGATCGAGTTTATTAATACCGACCGTTCCAGGAACGTAAAAGAAGGTTTTTCCAATTTTCGCGTGTAAACGTTGCACCCCTGATTTTTCTCCGAACGAATCGACCGATAGCGTAATACCGATATACTCTTTTATTTAGTTTTCTTTTTAATCGATCGAGCGAGCTCGCGACAAGGAAAGTCGGTAGAATAAAAAGAGGGTAGTAGAAATGCGAGTGCCGGACGACGTATGGCGTGGGTTGTTGAGGGGGCAAAGCACGAAAAGGGAAAGCAGGAGGGAGAGCATCAAAAAAAAAAAAGGTCGGATACGGGTTTTGCGCAGTGACATAGAACAACGTACTCTCAGGCACGCGTTATAACCTCTCACTTTCAAAAGTTCTAGCTAGTTCGGGGCGAGGCAAGGTGATTACGTTGAAAGCACTTTACACCTTACCCTCCAGCAAACCTGCGACGTGTTCCATACGTGCGCCGTTATAGTTCTGGCTCGAATGCCGATAAAATAGAGAGTAACGCGTTAGTGGAATACGTAGCCTCCTCCTTCTATGTTTCCTTTGTTCCCTCTTATTTCTTTCTCCACGCTTCGCTACCTTCTTTTCTCTCTGTATTTCTTTCTCTCTCGGTCGCTCGTCTCTGCACATAACTCTCCGTTCCAGCGATTCGTTGTCTCGGTTCTTCTCCTTCCTCTCGTTTCGACTTCTCCGACCGGAGGAACTACCACCCTCCTCTCCTTTTTCCCATCTAGTAGGAGACTCCTTTTCATCCTACGCTCCACCTCCTCGTTTCGTCCCGGCCACGTCTCGTGGTGCGCTTTAACAAGAGAATCAATGTCTCCGCGCTTCGAGCACGTTCTCCAAACGCGCTGGCGCTTAAACCCTCGCCGAGATATATCCCACGTGTCAATTACAGTACCCGGTGTACCCCTTATTACGCTTCAACGTTCGTGACCCGACTGTAAATTTATAAGGAGATACCTCGCGTCACCCGAGATACGCGTCGCGTTGCTTCCGTCGCGAGAGATGGAAAGGGCGGGGGAGGGGGAGAGAGAGAGAGAGAGAGAGAGAGAGAGAGAGAGAGAGAGAGAGATAACGAGTAGTAGATAGCAAAGTCGAATAAAAACTCGAAAGAATTGCCTTTACAAATATTATCGTAAAATTACAAATACTTACGTAGAGAGAAGCGAAAGTGAAGTGAAAAATGATTAAAATTCATTTATTCTTTATATCTTAGGATTTCCATAATATTTGCAACGTGTGCTCGAGAATATTGTCGCTTTGCCCCCTCGGCATGCCGCAACTCGATAACTATTCACTATTTTCCAGTCTGTTGCGCTTGAACGTTATAATCGAGTTATAAGTTTTCCATCAAGGGCTAGCTTCTTCCCTCGTTCTCTCGCTTCTTCTTCTTCTTCTTCTTCTTCTTCTACGCATTCTATCCCATTCTATTCGCTACCTTTTACTATCTCTCCTTCTCTCCCTTCCTCCTTTAATTCACCGAATCAGGATCGTCTCTTCTTATTGTTAGTCGCTTACTTATCGCGCGGTCAGAATTACATAGCGCCACGTCGCCGACACGTTTCGCCATTGATAAGCGCGTCAAGAAGGATAATAAGAATGACACGATTCGAGTATCGAGTTGATTAACCGCGAAGCCAAGCGAAAAGAAAATAAATTGCAATCGGTTAAACGTCATTAAAAATATCCCATTGATTGTAACGAACAGCCTGAAAATAAGCCTACGTTATAATAATTGGCATGTCATCGGAAAAAAATAAACAAAAAAAATAAATTAAAAAATATACTACTTGGGTCATTTGATAATAAAATATTTCTTTTAAACGCTATAAACTGCGAATGGTAGGAGTACGATCGTTAAGTTGACGAGGATACTGGATGGATTGCATTAATCGCGAGTTCCATCATTGTCATTAGTTTCTATTCGATTAGATGTCTCTCTCTCTCTCTCTCTCTCTCTTTCTCTCTTTCAGGGGCGAATTTCCCAATTTATCGTGGTCTCACGATAGGTATACACGATCTCGTGGCATCGCCGTTGCGAGTTCCGGAGTACAAACGTGCACGCGTTGCCGCAAACTCATTACGGAAACGAAGCGGGCGATCTAGGTCGTTCGATTCCGCTAACGACGTCCTATAAAGAATTCACCGCGTGTTTGCTGGTTTCACGAAGCGAAGCCCATGCTTCTGTTCGGTAATACGCCGTTTAATCGCACTTAAATAGGGATGATTGCTTCACCGCGATTAGCGTGTCGACACAGTCAAAGGAAATGAATAAACCGATCGAGGAGGAGGAGGAGGAGAATTATGGTCAAAGGGTAGGAAACTATATCCCGTATAATCTATATAAAAATTATCTCGTATATGTGAAATATATATATATATATATATATCTGCCTGTATTAATACGTTCGTTTAACAAGAACGTTATGCGAATTCTTTTTCTTTTCTCTTTTCTTCTTTCCATTTTTTCTTTTTATTTTTGTTTCTTCTTTTTTTTTTTTTTTTTTTTTTTTTTAATGTTTCCGTGAAAAGCAACCTTCCGATAATAGAGTCGACAAGATCGATCGATTATCCACCTCGACGAATAAATTTTCTTTTCTCTGTGGAATATATTCTACATACATGTATATCCTTTCACACCTAACCGCCGTAAGAAGTTTTCGAATAAATCATAAAAAATTGCTTCGCCAGGATATAGAGGGTCGAACGGTCGAGGTTCCCTCCCTAAATCACCTGCCACGGATCGCGTCTTTTTCCCTTCAGAATAATTTCGCGTCTTCTCGGGCGTGTCCCTTCGTACGTTGCTATTATTTATAATTAACCTTGCACCGCGGAAAAGATAGTTTTACGCGCGAGATCGAGCAAGAGCCGAGGAAAGTGGTGGTATCGTTAAAAGAAATCTCGTAACTACCGATGAATAAAGTTGGGAAAGGTGTACCATCAGGATTTACTAAAACGACCTTCGAGTTAAGGCACGAGAGGAAATTGCATAGCGATCGTCGAAGGAAGAAAGAAAAGGATGACGTCTTTCACGAGAAGTAATGGCTTTGCGAACTCGAATGACCCTAACCGGGCCAATCGCGAACTCCGATCGGCAATTGGGAAAAGCTCCCGAGTATCTTTGAATTTATTCTTAACGTTTCGGATTTACCTTTGGCATCAGAACGAAGTGTCCTTTCCGAAATGGCAATCTTGTCTTCCACGACGTTACGTTCTTCTCGGTATATAATCATTTTTTTTTCAACCGACGATTCTTGCCCATATCTTTCTACGTATAGCACAGCCACGACGGAGAATCCCACGTATACGTACGTATGAATAATTCATTCGTCAAATTCTTCCATCTCGATTTCTCGTATCGTTTGATATTTCAACGGTTTAGGAAGGAACGAACGAACGAACGAACGAACGAACGAGATACGATACGCGGCAATACGAGTTTCTGTAATCATTATTCTTCCTTATTATTCGAGATAATGGCTCGAATCTTCGGCGTGCATAGATACGCCGTGCAAGAGATGTGCGTCTAAAGGTAGACAGGAAGATTCGCTCGACGAACGATCAAACACCTGTTGCGCGGCAAGACCCGAAGGACACGTTACTTTTCGAGCACGTGTAATCGACTTTTGACAAAGAAAACCGTCGTTTCCTTTCGGACACGTCGAAGTCAACAAAAAAAAAAAAAAAAGAAAAAAAGAAAAACAGAAAAAAAACAGAAGAAAGAAAAAGAGAAAAAAAAGGAGAGGAAAATAAAGCGAAAGAAACGGGCGATTTCTCAGTCCCTTTAAAAAATCATTTCGTTTTTGAAAATTGCCGCGAAGAAATCCGAATAATCTGTCTCTTCTCCGACGATCTTTCGCGGGAGCTACGAATCAATCTTTTTTAAATATTTCGACGGCGAGACTCGACCGCGTGAGACCGGGGATTAAAACGAAGAAAGGCCGGTAGAAAGGAAAAAGGAAGGATGAGAGAAAAATATGGAGAAAGAGGGAGGGCGCTGTGGGGTTTAACGTTTCGGTAGGAAGGAGAAGCGAGGAGAGGTTCTCGAGGAGAGGGAGGAAAAGGAAGGGCACGGAGCGCAGGGGGATCGCGTCCTACGAAATGGACTTGCCATTATGCCCTAACTAAAGCCGGCTATTCAGCCATCCACAAGCTTATTAGTATGCAAGCGAGCTTGTTGCCTTAGATGGCTTGAAAGCCTCGTGTGTCACATTCACGACGTGTTTCCCTAGACGCGCAACATACTGCGCTACGGGACGATATACTGGAAGCAACATCCTCTCCTCCCCTACTCTTACTCCTCCGTCTCCGACGTCCCCTCTCCCTTGGCAGAGCTTCTCTCAGAGCAGACACAGCACTGTATCCACCCTCCTTCGACTTGCGAGTACGATACACGAATGCATCCGTGTCTCTGGCTGGCGCTTGCTTGCTTGCTCGTTCGTTCGGTTGCTCGGTCGCTCGGTCGCTCGGTCGCTCGGTTGCTCGGTTGCTCGGTTGCTCGTCGAGTCCCGCCCTTTCTAGACAATTCGAAGTTAATTGCACTAATTGCTTCTTCGGTATATTCCGTACCGCGGGTATACCCGCTAACGAACAACGATCGGAATTCTCTCTCTCTCTCTCTCTCTCAATGGGAAGTACGCGATGTCTGTTCCTTCTCCGCGGTCATATCGTCGTCTCTTTGTAATTCGGTATACCTTCTTATATATACGAACTACTACTAGCAGCGTTCTATTATCGTACCTAAAGTACATTAGATTCGTAATTCGTTCGTATTTTTGTTGAAGAAGGAAGAGCTTGTTTCCGGGGCGAACGAGAGAAAAGACGTGGAGGAATAAAGAAAGGAAAAAAGGACGTAGATGATTATCTAGACACGCCTTGAGCGCGTTATTAAAAAGATTTTTACCAGAGATAACTCCGGAGATAAGATTAGGCTCGACCTTTCGCAGCTTTCGAGAAGGTGTTCTCGGCAATAGAGAATGAAAACGTTATCGCGCGGAAGGAGTACCTATCTGGCTTAGATAATGCTACGTCAGCGTCCGCCGCTCCTCGTGTTTACGCTCTCAATGGCTTTCGGAAAAGTGCATTCTTCGCCCTTTCGCGACGTATTCGAAGCCGACAAGTTCTTTTGTATAACGCTACGCGCGAGAATTCCCTGCGTATTTACCCGTAATAAAATATTTTACATAAGGCGGAATCCGTACGGCTAAATCTCTCGAAACGATTTGCGCACGATTTGCGCACGATTTGCGCACGATTTGCGCACGATTTTCCACGACTCTCGAGAGTTCGTTCCTTCGTAAACTATTGAAATTACGTACGTATCTACGTGGATATAGTACGCGTATAGAATACAAATCGCGAATGTCCGATCTCGTAAGAGGAGACGTAATTTCGACAGAAATTTATATAGAAACCGAGCATGGCCCGTGTATTCTCCGTTGAAACAACGAAACGGCGTAACTTTGGTTAATCTCGCTCGCTTAGTTAGTATCCTTTCCCTCGTAACGGTTATGACGAACTGTTACCGTTTACCATCCGCGCTCTTACGAACGTGCAAGGTTCGCGTAATCCGACTAATGTCATTACGTGGCACTAGGTAGGATTAAATCGTTGCTACTGGTGTCCGGAACTAGGTCGCGCCATAAACTTTACAAGTATCGCGCGTCACGAGACGGGACACATTTTTCTTACACCATCGTGGAATCGTCTTGACGTATTACGCGCGCAAATAAACTCGTCGTACTTTTCTCGCGACGTTTCTTACGAACGAGCTAATGGATTCTCGAACGGAGAAGACCGATAACGAAATGACGTAGTAGATACGTATAAAAATATTACCGGGTACCGAGCTTTTCTCGGTCTACATCTCGGGTTAGGTAACTCTTCCGTCGGGTGCACGTCGTTGCGGCTCCTCCACCTTGGGGATAAAAGCGAAACGACTATACCGTGAAATTGGAAGGATGCGCGATTCGAATGGACGTAGAAACTTAACCCTCCTACAATTTTCCTCTTTCTTATTTCTCTCTCTCTCTCTCTCTCTCTCTCTCTCTCTCTCTCTCTCTCTCTCTCTCTCTCGTATCCTTTCATTAACCATCGTAATTTCACGTCAAGACGATATTAAATTCCAAGGTAACCGAGCGAATTATATCGAACGAACTTTTCTTCCACTTTTTATAATGCGACGGCAGTCGACGAAAACGTATTAACGAAATTTTGTAATATGGTCGACCGTTATCTGCTATATAAACTCGATATTAGATCTTATTCGAAGGAAAGTTATAAAGACGCGAATTATTACAAACTATGGGAATATCTTTATTCGGAGTGGAAGGAAGTTTGCGAACTGAAAAGTTTCACGTCGTGTTCGGCGTGCATCCGAAATTTCGTTATACCACGGTGTGTACGTAGGTGGAGACAACGCGATGACCCGGAATGTCGGAGACAAGCCATGGGTCTTTATTGCTAAACACCTGAAACCGCGCAATATCGGTCCGGACGTAACGTTAACGCACGTTACGGGCGTGTGCGATCGCGTCTGATGTGGCGAGCCATCGGCGCTTCGTCGCACATTGCCGATATTTGCATCGGCGATTTCACCGATCCGTACCCGCCATAACCGCGCTTGCTTTGCCAAATCCGACTAAAGAGTACGCGAGAAATTCCCTCCTATCGATATTTCCTACACCCCCCCTCCCTCCCCCTCCCCCATTCCCCTCCTTACGATATCCGATAGAAAAATACTATTTACTTCGAGTCCTACACGAGTCTTTTCACGTTATAAATTATTCAAGTACCTATCTCGGAGTCGTTTCTTAGAGAAATGATTTATTTATTATTATTACATAATTTATTATCGAGGTTCGAACGTTGAATTCCGATGGTCGATGGTTATTTTCAGAATTGGCAGGATCGATGTTCCGATGGAACGTATCAAACGTACTCTGATACATCAATGTCTCTCTCGTCGTAGACTCGCCGGTGTTACTCTCGCGTGTATCTTTTTTCCCTTCCCCTCCCTCCCTCCCTCCCTCCCTCCCTCCCCGTAGAAGCATAATTGAATCCTCGGCGGAAAGTTACCGATAGCTCGATCGGACGATCGATCACTCTCGACGGAGGGTCCCCGGGAAAGTTGTTCTCCTGGTACGAGAACTAATATTAAGGACGTCATCTCGCGCGACGATGCTACCCGTCGCGAAGATGGAATCGAGCCGG
This sequence comes from Dolichovespula saxonica, assembly GCA_911387935.1. Lineage (NCBI taxonomy): Eukaryota > Metazoa > Arthropoda > Insecta > Hymenoptera > Vespidae > Dolichovespula > Dolichovespula saxonica. Next base: position 3,663,681 of record OU427017.1, on the reverse strand, counting down.
AAGATATTAAACTTCGAATCGCCTCTATTTGCACGAAGAAAGGAGTAGGTAGTTCTTGTTACGACGATCGTCCCCGACCTCGTCCTCGTCCTCGTCCTCGTCCTCGTTGCGATAGAGAGGCAGCGAGTTAAAGGGAAATCTGTAATAGCTATTGGAAAAGGAGTGGAAGTTACGCTTCGTGTTCCTATCTCCCTATTGCCTCGAGCGTATCAATGAAGTACATCGAATTAGCTCTTCGTCGAAATAAGATTTCCCAACGGCGAAGCAAGCGTCCAGTCCTACCCTCAGGGTTTGCTACAACTTCAACGAGAGAGAGAGAGAGAGAGAGAGAGGATACATCCAGGTCGTAGGAACATTGGCAATATCCTGTTTTTCCAGGACTGCGAAATTAAATATTTGCCGCGATGAAACAAGAGTTACATCGCAGTACGAAGCCATCTCGGGGGGAATCGTTGGACAGTCGAGCCAACGATACCGTCGCTCGAGTGCCTTTCGAGAAAAACCAATATATGGTGGAACAGCCAGTACAGATATTCTTCCGATATTTTATAGATACGTTTAGTTAATAAACTTTTATCAGGTGGATCGGAACGAATAGGTAAATATCCCTTTTCGTTTCGTCTTTTCTTTAGGCGCGATAGACGAAGCACTTTTTAAATTCGTAACATCGTGAATGAACTCTTTCCGGATCTATCAAGTACGTAAATAATTTCACGAGTTATTTGTTTCCCTACGAAGAAATTTAGATGAGGAATGAATGAAGTAACCGAAGAGAGTTCCTATCAAATAATTAGCATACTTTCCCGATGCGCCGTCGTCCCTCCAACCACATACTTGATTGATTTTTTCGTCAAAATTTTATTTTTTTCTTTTAATCCCCTACCTCATCCCTTTTATCATTAAACTACCTTTTATGCAAAGTCCCACCGTTCAAGCCGGACTATTCGAATAGCACGAAAGAAGGCAATTATTGATTCTACCTCGCGGGGACGTTGCTGAATTTAATTAGATTTATATTTTAACGTGAATAAATAGCGGGAATTAAATTTATTGAAAAACGTCAAATATTTGCGCGTCAAGAGGAAACACCACGGTTAGCTACATTAATGAAATAACGAGTTAAACTCTTATCGAACGTTTTGGTTGGGGGGGATGAATGCAAGTTTTAGAATGTAAAGAGATACGTAATATCCTCTATTCGCGCGCCATTTCATCCCTATTTCGTAAAACAAACGTTTTTTCAATATTTTTCATTCGTGGGCCACTACTTTTATTGCCGTACGAAACGTTTTGTCGCTTCCGACAGAACGAGCACGCAGTCAACTACCGCATGACTCTTTTCCCTTTGACGAGAGTACCGTGATTGAACTCTGTGAAACTATGCAATTTCGATTGTTGTCGAGCCATGCGATAGAGGGAGAAGAGGAGAAAGAGAGAAAAAGGCAGAAGAAAAGAAGGGAGAAGAGAGAGAGAGAGAGAGGAAGAGAACTCACTTTCAAGCTCGTTCCATCGCAACTAATTACGACAAAACATTTAGTTAAGCGCTTCGAACGACGAGCAGAAACTTGCGCACCCTTTGAAGTGGCGTAAAAGTTTTTTCGGTATAAACAAGAAAATATTTAAAATTTTTATCAAGACCGGCTAAGTCAATGCACGTACCTACGTACACATTAACCGAATGGAAGCGTACATTCCATACGTTTCATGACAGAAACGAAAGCACGACGTGTCCGCTATCTCCCTTTTTTCTACCGGCCTTTGTAATTTTTCCTCTTTTTATTATTATTATTACTATTGTTATTATTATTATTATTATTAATCCAATCTCCCTTTATCCTTAAGCTTTCCTCCATGAGCGTGGAATTTTTCGAGCGCGGAACGTTCGCAAAAGCACGCGCAGTACCGTGCGCGATATGCTTCGAATTTCTACGTTCCGTAATATCCTGAGAGATTTCTTTCATGAAAGGATTTACGAGAGAATGAGTTATGTGTAGAAAAAGAGAAAGCCAAAAAAGCAGTGAACTCGACGTACTAGTTCGAACGATAGCTTAAGCATTTTACTCGAAACTTTCTGCTCGCGTTATCCTCATTTTCTAAATTGAACTCGATGACGTTACGTCGATACGAAGTTCGTTATTTCAGATAGCAAAAGTATCGATTTTCACTAGTATTTTCGAATTTTCACTAGATCACGCGTGCGTCCCCGCGCACCTCATCGTCGAGCATTTCTCTCTTTCGCTATTTTCTGTTTTTTTTTTTTGTTTTGTTTCGTTTTGTTTTTTTTTTTTTTTTTTTTTTTTTTCATTGCGACGTCAATGAGGTCGCAGGACAATAGTTTCGTTACCGTGAACGAAAATTCGTTTGGCCGGACTATAAACGACGCGCGACGATGGAAACTGTACGCGTACATCCGAGCGAAATGTAAAACCATCGGAGGATCGAGGCGGGTGAACGGTACGATTCCCGTTGCCACTCTTTCTCTCGCTTTTATTGCGAGATTTGTCATCGAAACGAGGCTAACCGAACTGCTCTCTTTACAAATGCACTTGTCATTTTAACGACGCGACGTGCCTACTCGATTCGCGTGCATCCGTACGCGCGCATCTCGTAAAACTAGTTGAAATATGGTTCACGGTCCTTGCCGGAACCAATCAATTCGATTTAGAGCCATGGATCAGTCTTTTTCGCTCTCTGTATCTCTCTTTTTTATTTCTTGTCGTTGTTTTTTCCTTTTTAAATACCCACCTAAATATCGAAAGGCTCGATCGTCGTACGATTTTTTAACGATGTTTCTACTCGAGCTGGAATGATGTATTCGAACTAGCGTATTTGAAAAGAAAAGAAAAATAAAATACACTTTGAAAGGCATTCTAGAACTTATCGGGCACAAATGCTAATCTATTAAATTTAATTCACGTATTCGCGGGAGTACAGAGAAATCATGAAAATGGAAACTCTCGGAGTGGAAGCCACGGGCTTCGAATAAATTATTTACGTGACTGTAAGGTAAAACAGCACAAGTCCATTTTCCATAAGATTGATATGCACTTGCAAGAGAAAACGAAATATAAAGCTTGAACAAAAAATAGACTTGATATTTTGCGCTACGTTAGCACGACTTTAATTTAGAAACCGGCTTAAATTCTATCAATTTCGAAAAAGTAAATAAATATTTGGTTTTACGTTAAACGGTACTTAATTTTTCCGTTCCAACGAGTCATTGAAATTTCTTATACGGTTATTACGATAGAATCTACTTTACGTAAAATAAAAAAAAAAAAAAAAAAAAAAAGGGAAAGTACCAATTTTCTTAGCGTATATCCGTGATCGATCTGGGACGCTTTAGAAGGGAGACGCGAAATGCCGCAGCTTCCTCGGGTGCAACAGGTCGCGAAGTTTGCCGGTAAGAATCCCAGGAGCTCGTTAAACTATTACCCACCTCCTAAATTCATATGCATAAAGCGGGCGAGGGTGAGAGATAGAGAAAGAGAGGAAGAGGGCGTTGAGGCTTCGCGCGGAAGCGAATGCACTCGGTGAAGTTGAAATTCCATTATTGTACGTTAACGTAGCGCGGATAGGAGTAGGTTGAGCCGAGCATTTCACGTTTCGTGTCGTCCTCTACTTTCGCTCTATCGCCTTTCCTAGTTCACCGTGTCGCGCCCCATTCTCCGTGAAAGCTCGACGATTCCTTCGGACCGAGTGTGCGTGCTTTCGTTCGTTCGTTCGTTCGTTCGTGTGCGCTCCTTTTCTATGTACGAGTAAGAGATCTCTACGCGTAAGAACGTAAGCGCCGCGATTCATTTGCATTCTACGACGATAGCGGTAGCGCGCATAGGACGAAGCTAAGAAGAGAGAGAGAGAGAGAGAGAGAGAGAGAGAGAGAAAGAGATGGCGGAAGAATGAAAGAAATGAGAAAGAAAAGGGAGAGACGATGCGAGAAAACGTCAAGAAAATATCCGTTGGAGGGAGTCGATCTTTCCTTTCTCTCTCTCTCTCTCGGTCGTTCCTCGACGACGAGAAAAGTGTTTAAAAAGAAGAAATTGCAAATCGCAACGTTTCGCGATAATCAAGTCCGCCGAGTTTACTCTAGCACCCCTCGTAATAACGTCGTAAGACGAAGGAAAGGGCTCGGTGGGAGGTGTACGGACGAGAGGGCTGGAACGAAGAAGCGATTCTTGTTGCGCTTTGAGAAAATTGTTTCCTAAATTGAGCCGAGTTCTCCTCTGCAAGGACCCGCGGACTTCTCTTTATTTTCCCTACGTTATAATGCGCTCTCCTCTCTCATTTATATACGTCGCTCCAACCACCCACTTTCCATCCTTTCTTTTTTTTCTTTTTTTTTTTTTTATCGCGAATGCCACCCTTCTTAACGTTCATCCAATGCGCGACCATTGGAATTATCTCGCGATATTGGTTGTTACTACGAAGGAAAAGATAATTTCTGACGAGTATCTAAAGGCGCTTATGTACGATAATATTAAAGCGTGTTAAAGAAATTCGCGATTCGAGCGTTTCCTTTACTCGGCCTTAAATCGATAAAACGGAGCAAAAGAGGAGATAGCTCGTGCGTCGAATCCAGAGAAACGGTCGACGAGGATATCGAGACGACGAGCCTTTGAGCAAATACTCCGAGCATCTGCCCTTCTCTACCGGAAACAGAACGACGGTGGGATCGACTGCCGACCGATGGGAAGTGTATAGGACGCGGAGAGGGTGACAAGAGAGTCGAGGAGAGCGAGGGCGCGAGGACTCGCTTCGTCGACCGCAACTAAAACGCAGCCTCGACAGAGAGTTTAGTTGCCAACCGGTAATGGGATTCCTCTGTTTCCCGGAACAATGATACGCTACGTCGCGGTATGAATTACGCATAATATAGCGCCGGCTGGTCCACGATCCAGGAGAGAGCGGACGTTTGCGTCTCTCTTTCTCCGTCTATGTGCGCGTGCGTGCGCGTGTACGTGTTCGCTTCGTGCTCGTGTTCGTGTTCGTGTTCGTGTTCGTATTCTCGTCGATCCGTCTGCCTTTGTATGCGTCTATATAATAGTACGTATGTAAAAGAGAAAGAGAAGGATACGAACCGTACGTTGGCTTCGAGTTGAAGTAGATAAGAGAAACAGAATGATATATATATATGTATATATATATATATATATATAGTCCGCGGAATATGAAATTCAAAAATCCTTGGATAGAAACAGCGGGCCCTTTAAGAAACCTCCCTTCGGCGAGCGAAGCCACGTCGTTCCTTTCCTCGAGCTCGCTCGCTCGCAAGAATGCTTCGCCTTGCGAGGATGCAAATCGCGGCGTTAAAACCACCAGCGACAGCGGCAACGATCGACTCTCCTTCCAAGAGCGGTAGGACCGTGCCTAACTTTTTAAGTGGGATTTGCGATATACCGCTTATCTCTCGACTTCGTGTAAATAAAATTCGAGGGGAAAAGTTCTTCCTTAGGGGGCGGCCGAGCTCGTTACACGCTCTCGAAACTTGGGACTAAGATCGAGAAAAGTCGAAGAGGGAGTGAATCGAGCCCTCGCGAAATGGGCTATGATGTTTTGGTTCTTTTTTCTTTTTTCTTTTTTACAAAGTACCGGGAAAGAAAGGTAGAAGGCTCGTTCCTTTTTTTAATGCGCGCGAGCTTCTATCCTTCGAAACGATATTAATTTGGGTTATTTAATTATTTGGAAAAGTCAGGTCCATCGATCGATCGAATTAACACGGCGATCGCTAAGAAACGAGAAAGCGTTATACATAATTAATAATGGAAAGCTTCGTTCCTCGAGTCTTTGCATGAGAATTGTATACGTTTCTTGCCACGAAAATGCAGTATGCAAGAGCTCGACGAAGCCAGAAACCGCGTACCTCGCACATTTTGCTTGCGAGGAGTCTGTAGAAGTTTCGAGTATCGCGAACCTGTGCTCGTTGGTCTCCGCGTATATCTTCGTAGCCTCTGCGATATACCCCAACTATTATAAGACATTTCAAGTGCATTCGCTTTTTACAAGTTCGTAGAAAACGTCCGATCTCTCGTCTATTTAATATCGTTAGACTTGATACGCGGAGGCTAGCGCGTAACGTTGATTCGACTCGATGGAGTAAATCCGTAACTATCGCAAGACTTTCAAACTTTCTTAATTGCACGATCGATCATATTCCTGCAGCTAGTCGTAATATAAATGAAACGAGTCGAGCCCGATACGACGATTCTAATTCGGCTAATGTCAAATTACTTTTATTCGCGTCGATATAATGTATTTAATGGTGACGTTTAATTGATATTAATCGGTAATTACATTATTAATTGTTTGACAGTAATATCGATAACCGTGTCGTATCGAACGTACTACTTCCAGCATTGCCTTTTACGATAAACGACAACTGCGTCGCGTAGTAACTGAATGAAATATGAGCTCCCGGGAAGACAAACGTAATACGCTTTTCATAATTAAAAGAGATTATATTTTCATAAAGACTTCTATCGAGGAGCGATTTCGTGTATACTATCCGCGCAAAAGTAGTAAATGGGTGGACGCGAAGCGGTCACATCGGGAAGTATAAATGGATCGCGCGTAGAAGGTAAACGATGCAATTTGAATTTTTATGCGATCGAAACACGCTCTTCGAAGGATATTTCGCGATCGAACGTTACCCGCGACACATATCTCGTTGCCGGGAAAATGTTCTTACGTACCAAAAGGCTTCCTTTATTGGCTACTTCCACAGCTGAGACTTTACATTCGCACGGTAAAAGGATACTTTAACGGGTAATGGAAATACGATTTTCTACGGATACTGCGAGAGGCGGTGGGAGGGCGAGTGGGTGGGTGGGTGAGGGTTAAGGGAGGCATCGCGACGTCATTTGGAGGTCGATAAGAACGCCGAACGAAAAGGATCTTTACCATGGATCGTTGTGTCGAAGAAGCGGAAGAAAGGATCGCGAGAAGCAATCGCATTATGACCGATCAGTCTTAAAAGATAAATCGACCGCCCTCTACGCGATATCGGCAGGATGTATTTATTCGCTCGAGATGGACACTCGAAGTTTATTGGACGGACGATCCAAACGATTCGAAACGATTCCTTATAGCTCGCCAAGTAGGTATAGTCGCTCTTCGGAGATTGTTACGAGCTATCGCTATTGGAAATATCCCCGCGCGTCTTGCGTTCTTGCCAAACGTACACGTTGGATCGGACCTCTTACAATTTCCTTTTCTACCTTCTCGCCGGTTAACAATTTATATAGATTTCAAGCGGTTTTCGCTTCTCGAGAAATAGAAGGAAAAGTCGCTTTTTATATAATCTATGGTAGAGAGTCACGAGTATTACTATTATAATTCGATGCCAATTCTAGAAACTATCTACGAACCTGTTACGTCGTTTAAAAAACGATCCTTCTTAATAGTTCCTACATCTAAAAAAAAATCTATCGTTTATTATTTACTCTCGACTCCGTTAAGGTAAAAACAGCTTGTTTTTCTAACGCGTACGCGTACGTGCGTTCTCTCTCGCGCATTTTTTTATCGCGTCACTCGAGGTCAACGACGATTAACGCGCGTACCTACTACTACTACTACCGTTGTAGAGCAATGGCGCGGCTCGATCGATATCGCGCCGACTCGATAATAAAGGTTCGTCGATTCGTAGTCACGCGTGGATACTATACACGAAGTAGCAACGATATGAGATAATAATAATGCGAGAAGAAAGTCCGCACGCACGTCCACGTAACGCGAGAATATTCCTCCTCTTATATTTAGCGCTCGCGCACATGTCACACACGCATACGAGGAAACGAAGAGGATCTGTGACACGGAGAGATAAGTTCGATGGGCTGGCAATATCGACCTTTCGACCCGTTGCCGTGTAAACTCGCCGGACGCTTATCAACTCGCTCTTATCGCCAACTCGAATCCCAGAAGAGCATGGAACTTTATTACCGGATTTAATACGAAATTAATGTGTAACTTGGTAATATTCCGTTCGATATCCGAATAAACGTAACACTGTCTGACTTTGTCGCGCGATGCAACGGACGCATCTCCACGAAATGCATCGTTCGATGGGTCGATCTTTTAAGGGCTGGAAGAACTCGTCGTTCGTTCGACGATCATACGCGTTTGCGCGTTTAGTCGTACGCCTGTACGTATAGAAGGAGAAAAGTTGTGTAGTCGAACGCAAACGAGTTTCGAGAAATAAATTCCTTCGGGCAAAGAAATACCGTCTCTTCGTCGCTTCGTCGCTTCGTCGCTTCGTCGCTTCGTCGCTTCGTCGTTCGGACAATCGATTCGGGAAGCGTCCAATTGCCAGCTGGCAGTCGACGAAATTGAGTAGGTATCGACGAGTATTGGCCGGACGTGTTCTCCTTTGACGAGCGGAACTCTCGCGAGATCACTCGTGAGGTACTCCGACCGATAGGAGATGCCACGGGGAGAGAGGAAGTTGGCTGGACCGTTCGATATTCATGAACGGATCAAACAATGACATTTGACTGATCGAACCGATCTTCATTATCGACACCTACGAAATTATACGCGTATACGTCATTATGCGTCATCGTTTCACGAGTTTTACATGACGTGAAGTAGCAACGACGTAAACGTAAAAGTAAAAGGAGGGAGAAAGAAGCAATTAGATGATCCGTCCGTTTTCTCTCTGGTTTCTCCTATCCGGTACGAAGCTTATTCCAACAAAGGGGAAAACTTTGGTCGTGGGAGGGAACGCGACCCTCCGTGGTTTACGGTCCGTCACCTTCGACCTCCAACCTTCCAAGAGGAGCAATCCTCCGCAATCACCTCCTCGTGGCCATGCTCCGTCTCGTCGTCCGCGGTTCTTCGCGACGGAAACGCGAACGTTACGTACGACGAATTCAGAATAGAGAATATTTTCGAACGGGACCTTTACGTTCACTTTCTAGTTTTGCCAGTCTACGTTTTAAATCGGCACGAGTATGCATTTCGGAAGATCGTATACATGATACGTATACACGTGATTCAATGGAAACGGAGGACACTCGAGAGAGAGAGAGGGAGAGAGAGTTAATGTTTTATATAGATACGTGTTCGCATTGAAAATAAAAACATAGGTATACGAGTATCCGCGTATACTTTTGAGATAATACTCGCAGTAATGATCGCGGAATGTAATAAATTCCTCTATAAAATTGTTTCGAACGTTCTCGTTTGGTTAACGCTCAGATATTGATGCTCCTCGAATATAATTTTTATCGAACGAGTTTAATGTGCCGATTTTGCAATCACATTTTTTGGGATTTTCAAACTGCCGAGCGGATGAAAGCGCTATAAAGATAAATATCTATGGAATTGTTCAAATATCGAAAATGTAAGAGGAGCGTGTAATAATATATATATATATATATATATATATATATATATATATATATATATATATATATATATATACATATATTTGAAAATAAAACGTAGGGAAAAAGAATAAAAGAGCCTCGGCAAATTACTTTTCCCATTCTCTCCGCATAGAAGCGTAACGAGCTTTAAAATGTCGCCGGTTGCCAACAAATCGTTGCTAGGATACGTCGATATTGATTTTATCCTTTTAAATTCTTCGCTCGAAAAAAGTACGAAAGACGAATTATTTTTGAAAAGTATCCCCATTCTGTTTTACATAGATAATTGCTATGCGTAACCGGTGCTATAAATCGGTAAGATTTAACGATGCCGAGAAACGAACATATACATAGACGGGAATTAACTGCTATCTTTTCGATAAATTTGAATTGAAACAAAGGAGAAAGTTGAAAGCATTAAAGCTGATGCTGAACGAATTTTAGCGATGGCTCTAGTTGAGAAGATTAGTTTCGGTACTCGCGATAATAATCACAAGTATTCCTCTACTCGTTAATATTAGATAATAACCGACGATACGAAATGAATTTAACGAATGATCGGGTATTAGAGTACGTATACTCGAATCTAGTAGATTTGTTATACGTACCGATAATATTCTAGCGAATTAGCGAAATTACCTCTAACGAAATTAAAAATTATTTCGACCGTACTCCGAACAGACGTTTGTTAATCGCTCCTCTTTACGTAATTTTTTCCCTTTCCCCATTTCCATTCTACGTTTGCTTTACCTTCTCTCGTTACACATATAAAATTTACTCGCGTTGAACAACTTTTAACTCTCTCTATCTAGGAAAGATCGATCGACGCTGTCTGTTCCAAGATTAACAACGATATAACGACGAAAATATTTAATCTCGATTTAATAAAAAAAGAATTTCCTCTAAGATCTAATTTTCAAATATCCATAGTACGTTGGGAGAACGATGTTGTCGAATTACTTGAGATGGGACGTGGCATTGTAAGCCAAGAGACGCTTTCTTACGTCAGCAAAGTCGATAGGACGAATCTTTCTGGCTTTATTCTATACGACGATATCTCGCGGCAAGAGTGAGAGATAGAACAGAATGGATGATTGGCAGAACGTAATTGAACATAACGCGCATCCTCCAGGAGGACGAGCGGTTCTCTTTTTTAGAATCTGATTTGCAGACTACGCTATGTCTCCTCTCTCTCTCTCTCTCTCTCTCTCTCTCTCTCTCTGATCCCTTTTCCTCTTTGTATGTACGTTTCGCATGTCTAATGTACGATTGTACGACACATGGAGACGAGAATGCGTGTGTGCTGCTGCTGCAACGTTCCGTCGAGCAAATTTAACTGCCGTAGTTGAAGTAAAATCGATCGCTTTGTTAACGCCTCGTTGAAGCCTGTCGCGAGCGCACGAGAAGCAAGTGAAACTGTGTGGGTGTGTGTGTGTGCGTGTGCGTGTAAATGAAAGAGGGAGAGAGAGAAAGAGGAGAGGAAAACGTGAGGATGAAAAAGAAAAGGATAGAGATAGAAGAATGGCATAACGGTCACGCTACAACGAATTCTCTCCTACGTCCAATCGGATGACAGGGTCGAAGTCCGTCGTTAATTAAAGCTCAACGCGCGTTTTCATCGACTAATGAAGCGAGACGGACGAAGATCTCTTCTAGCAGCACGGCCAGCGTAAGCTCGTTCGCGCCTCCCATTCCGAGGGACAAAGGTTCGTTTGAGCGCGATTCGCGCGATTTAATGGATTTCTTTCTTCTTTTTTTTTAATTACACCGTGGGAGACTTCATAGAGACAACGCGTCGCTGACACGTCGAACCTCTCGGAGATCGTAGCGCGACGTTGCTACAGCTTTTTTCTTCTTTTTTTTTCGTCACGTTTGGTTTCTCTAAAAAAAAAAAAAAAAAAAACAAAAAACAAAAAATAAGAGATAAAAAAAAGAAACTACACAATAAACGTCGCGGTAGGTATGCCGTTTAATTTGGAGCATCGCATGGAAACGCGATCGGCGCACGAGGGTTTTCGAAAAAATCGCGCGGAACGGGAATATAAAGTTCCGCGACTGAAAATTATTAAGCGATCACGATCGAAGGCGTATCTCGCTGGTGATTCGGCGATATTCGATATCGTTGAAAACGGTCCCGCGGAATCAAAGCTTTTATCGATGCTTCCCGCGCCTCCCATTAAATGTAATAAAAACGAAATAAAAGGTGTTCGATAGAAAACAAATATGTAATAACTTTCCAATCGGCGCAATATTTTTTCAAGAGATACGACGAAATTTCGGTACGCATACGCGTTGCTCGTCTTTGAATTTTATCGAAACGGATTCTTCCTATCCGTTTCATCGAAGAGCATACGCACATATATACGTATATACGTAGATACGTAGATACGTGGATACGTAGATACGTGGATACGTAGATACGTGGATACGTAGATACGTGGGTAGTTAGTCAGGTATATGTCGTGCGTACGATCGGTACATGGATACGTAAACATATATCCGGGCAAGTTCGCAACGGGCGAATCGAGAAATCGATAAACCTCGAACGTTTACGGAATATGTTTGAGAGTAACTTCGCGAAAGGACTCGTCGATGAAAGGAACGATCGCGAATTCCTGTGCGGACGATTCGAGTCGAGGAAATTCTCACGAGTAGAATCTCTTTCCGTTGGCCGAACGTACCTAAATTCGAAATATATTAGAAAGGCCGAGGTGGCATTCTCAGGCGTGGCTCGGCCGGTCGAGATTTATTACGTCTTCGTTCCCTTGCATTATTAATCCCGAAAGATATCGAGCGAAACGCGGAATCCTCTCGCGGAATTTTCTTTACGCTCGAAAGGAATAGTATCATTAATAATCGGAATTACCTTTTATCTCGGTAGATTGCGCCTCGCTTCTTCCCCGTCGGTTATTCTCCTCGCTTTTTACCTGCCTTCCCTCCGAGCGCTCTCTTCCCTCCTCGAGAATACCGAAAGAACTTTTCTTTTCGTTTCGCCATCGATCTGGGACTCGGTTTGTTTCTTTAATAAATATCTAGGAGATTCGCGAGTAGAAGCGGTGACTTTGTTTTAAAGGGAAATGGATAAACGACGCGCGGAATCTATCGGATACACGGAGCTTACGTACTCGAGCGGGATCCGACGGTGGTTCGATCGAAACCGATAGATCCAGTTTGTCTGTCTTCCCTTTCGACGAACTCGTATCGACAAATGAAAGTATTCAATCGTAGCTTCATCGATGCGACGTTTCTCCGAGTTAACAGTAAGAAACGTTGCCCGTAGGGTAAGAAGAGGGTCAAAGAGAAAGATATTCTTACGTAACTCACTCGCAAGAAAATACCGTTGCGTCTCGATCTCGGTGGAGAGAGAGAAAGAGAGCTTGCGGTTGGACGGAAGAATGGTTGCTCGGTGCTAAAAAAGAGAGAGAGAGAACGACAGAGCGCGAAGACTTTCTTCGTTCTCTCGAAGAATTTCAATAACCACTCTTTATTTCTATTACGTTCGTACGGCGAAAATATCTCGTTATCGTGGGACGCGAAAGGTAAAGTAAACAGCGATACGAGCCAGACGGGAAAGGCTGCTGTCGTCGTCGTCGTCGTCGTCGTCGTCGTCGTCGTCGTCTCCTCTTTCTTCGAGAACAGCCAAGGAAAAGGCCGTCGTAAAGGAAGACAGTGTCTTTTTTCCGTCATATCGACGTAATGTTTGCGCTGAAGGGAATGTGACTTTTCCTTCGTTGGAACCTCCATCGAGATGTTTCCTTCTCCTTTTTTTCTGTTTTTTTTTTCTCCCTTTCTTCTTCTTTTTTTACGACGGCTCCTTTCTTCCTTTAGAGCTAAAGTTTTTTGTCGGCACTCCGTCTTGCTCTCCGACTTTCCTTCGCTTTCTTACGTTAGGCACTCGTCGCAGCAAATGGACAACGAAGTGCTCTTTCTCCACGACTTCGTTATACATCGGACGTTCCAACGGGCGTTCGTCATTGTATAGAAACGTATTCCTTTCCCTTTGGAACTCGCACAAGACGCAAGATTTTCGTGGGCGTTGAATCGCTCGCGAGCGTCGAATCGATACGGTCGTGCCTGTTACGAAAGTAATTTTCCTTGTACGACTCCAACGATGCTTTATACCTAAGAGACTGTTACATAGACAACGATGACGAGAGAAGATCTTGTCCAAATCAGACTCTAAAGCTCAAAGGAAACGAGTTACCGTCGAATAAATGCGTCCGAACATGTTTCTAAGTTGGTACGTATATGTACATGTACATATATATGTATAAATAAGTGTGCGTGTAAATGTAGCCAGACAGACGCACTAAACTTTGCTAAATTACTGCGAGATTGCTCGTAGAATCGTTGCGAATCAAGTGTTTTCGAAGGATAAAGGAAGATACGATTCCCCGCATTGAAGCTTTATGCGAGCGCTTCGTTAATGAAATTTCTCTTTGCGCGCGAGCTTTCTAAAACAAAAAGGAAAAGAAAATTGGTTAGAAACGAATGAACGTTCGAGTTACGCGTCGTAGGATAATTTTAGAGTTCGAGGGAGAACTCGAATTGGAGAGTTCGTCGTCTCTGGTATACGGAGATTCGACGCGCGAAGCGTCAAGACGACGACGGAGTCTGTCCCCCTTGGATTATCGTGGAAAATTTATTCAATCGGCAGAACATATAACGCGACGCGAAAATGTTCGCGTCCTCGCTCTCGCGTAGATACAATCGTATACGTGTACGTACATATAACGGACGATGGCATCTATATATATATATATATAAATATACATACATCGCGTCTCGCGATACACGTACACGTACGTCCCACCATACACGGCGACAAATCAATCGAACCGTAACAACTGTCACGTCCTGCAACGTAGAAAATGCATTATAATGCATTGCGAGACGTGAGCGCGATTTCAATCGACGGGGCGCCACATACGAATTTATGACGGACCAGGAATGCGTTCGTCCTCACCCCCTAACCCTCGCCACACCCCTTTTAAATTGGCTTTCGCAAGAACTACGCGTCGCCGATCTTTTTCACGCGTTTTGTTATTTTTTTACTCCACATATATACACACACATCTTTCCCTCCTCTTCTATTTTTACCATTTCATACAATAGGTTTTACCCTTTTCTTTCTGTTTCTCAAGTTCTTTACAAGCTTCTTTTGTCTTGGATCGATACAAAAATTCTCGACGCTGCTCCTCGAAATTTCTCCGACTCCCGTACCTATTATCGTACCCCTATTATCGTACCCGCGTTCCTTAAGGTACGAAGAAAAAGATTCCAAGAGAGAAAATTTTTCAACGATCTCTCAATACCGTTTCGAAGGCAGAGAGATGGAATTATTGGAAATAAAAAAAAAAAAAAAAAAAAAAGAAAAAAAAAAATAAAGAAAAAAGAAAAATAGAAAATCTCTTCTATGACCGCGTACGAGTACGTGTTCTGATTTATCGTGTTCCATCGAACGGACGCCGTAAGGATAATTTATAGTTTTAATTCGCTCGAGTGCCTCTTCTTTTTTTCTTTTTCATTCGTCGAAATGTACTCGTCAACGACACCTCACCGAGCATTTCGCTTTGTAGACTTTGAAGGAAGAGGGAGAGACGTCGTCGAAAATTGGATCAAAGTCGAATATCGAGTTTGATGGAGAGAAACGATCGAAGGAGAGCGTCAAACGACGTGATTTTCTCGATCGACGGGACGTATATCCATCCCCCTGTGCCTATGCGGATTTGTTTTCTCCGTACAGCTTAGCGTATGCTACTTTCCACGTGTAACCGCACGTTGTCCCTGTGGATTTAAATGAACCGGCGAACGCTTTTCCTTTGATGCGCCGCAACCGTCTTATCGCACCGATTCCTTCTCTATCTCAAAAAAACCTACGGCAAAGGATCTAATATCGTCGAGGCAGTGAGTATACGTTCGTATCTGTTACTTGGAAATTCTTCTTCCCGTCCAACTAATAAAAACGCTACAAATTCTTCTTCGCGACATTCTAATCCGATCGATCATCGTCGAAAGAAAAATATTTGCTCTTACTAATGTAGGCTCCCCCTTTCGTTATTTACATTGTATAAAATCGTTAAGCAACGACACGCGCTTCGATTAAACTTTGTAAAAGAAGGCTCACCGTGATATAAAGCAAACGCGAACGAGCAACCGCCGCCGTTGTCACACGGAAAATCGATCGAATCGAATGAATATAATAATCGTTCTTTATCGTTCAGGTTTAGGACAAACTTGCCGCATGCGAGGCCGCATCGCGGAGTCGCGGTTTTCCCCATAGAAACAGTACGAAACGTTTGGTTCGATGTTTGCGAATTCAAATTTGTCAATTGAAAGAAGAAAAAGTAGAAAAGAAAAGACGAGAAAAGAAATGATAGGTCGAAAAGTACGAAGTATCTCCAATTCGGCTCGTACGAAGGTTTTACATCGGCAAACTGTTACTCGTAAATATCGCAAAATTCACAGACGTCGATTTTTCGGAAGAAAAGCGTAAAATTTGTTTCGTCTCGATCGACGTGTATGCGTGCAACGTGCGAGAAGCGAGCACGGGAGTAACGCTTTTCAAAAATGACGTACCGCCCCCTTGTCTTATTCGCCAGACGTTTCTGACGTTTTCCCTGCAAGGTGTCCTATCAATGATGGAGGGTGGTTGTCAATTCTGCCGGAGCGGAGTAGCAAAGAGTCGCCGCTGTCTCATCCTGTTTCCACTTTCTGGATAGCTCGGTCTATAGTCCCATGCTACGCCGGCCCTTACTTATTTAACCGTTATTTCACCCTCGTCGTGGCCCTTCTCTCTCTCCCCCTTCCTCCCGGAACGTCGTTCCACCCCTTTTGCGGGGTGCGCTTCGACTGGCCGGTCGTTCTTTCGCTTTGGCAGTTCTCCGTCGAAATGATACTCGTACTCGTGGATGCGAAATATTTTATGACCCGTTTTCTCGCTCCTACTTTTTCTGCCAGCCTCCTCTCCCTCTCTCTCTCTCTCTCTCTCTCCCTCTCTCTCTCCCTCTCTCTCTCTCTCTCTCTCTCTCTCTCTCGCTTTTCGTTTCTCCGGCCCTCGGAAACTCTTGGACTCTCTTCTTTCTCGTCTTTCAGTTCGCGTTAAAGATCATGTCTTTCTCCCTTTCCTTTGCTCTCCTTCTTTCCGTTCCCTCTCCGTTTCTCTCCTCGGGAGACGGTAGAACCTCTTTAACGTCGAGCTATTCGTCAACCCTTTAAGGGTACAAAAGAATCTTATTTCAAACGAGTCGTTCCTACACCGTCGTGAATGTGCACGCAGCGCGCCGAATCTAATCCTAAAAGTTAGGTCGTAAACGTACCTCGTGACTAATATAAGGACGTAGACTTGAAGTACTCGAAGCGGATACTCTCCGATACCTACCTACCTACCTACCTACCTATATACGTTAGGTGGCGCGGAATCGAGGGAACGCGCGACGTTACCGATGTATCACCGTTTCCTACCAATTACATCTCAACCGTAACGTTTCCTATAGTCCGGCAACGATGATAAACGTTTTTGTTCTGTCGCCGGCTTACGAGACATAAATCCAGCTTCGAGGATTATCGACTTTCGCGGTATCGCTGCTCGATTTCTATTTTTATCGACTCTATATTTGTCGAATATGATCTATCCGTTGTACCGGGTACAACCGATACTCTGTCTTTTTCGCCGAGCGACGCGTTTTATTCGATCTCTTATTAATTCGAAATACATCGCACGACCGTGCAAAGAATATCTTTAATTATTTCGTTAAACGATTCCATCGTGTGTCGTATGTATGTCGAACGTATTGACGGCGTTCCTCGTAATATATTGTACCCGATATACGATCGATTAAGACCAAAGGACTTTAGAAATTAGATTACCGCGATCCCTTCGTCGTGCGTAAGATATACAGCCGGTGCTATACGCAATGACGTAGTGCGTCTTATTACGCGGACAGTACGCCGTTAATCACCTGCATACTGGCGGTATTGGTTATGCACCACGATTGGGTTTTGCATGCATCTCGCTACGAACACGTATAGATTGCCTACTACCCTTGTTCGATTGCCGCTGTATCAGACTGCTTACTCTCCGTGGATACGCGTATGATGCTGTTATGCCGCATGAACGTTCCGAGAGACAAAGGGGACTGATACGTAACGAATATATACATATATATATATATACATATAGCCTCTTAATAATCTCTTAAAAAATAGTCTAAATCGATTAATACGATAGCCCGAGGCATCCTCGATCGATACTTTGGAATATTTCGAAAATTCTTTACAGATAAACGTCGGCTTGCCCGGCTATTCGATCTCGATCGGTTAGGAAAATTTAATTTTAACGAAATATTTTATCATTTCACGTTTTCATTTAATTTCGTTTAATTAAGTAACCCAACATGAACGTTAATTCCGCAAGCGCATGTAGCGGTTTGGAATGTCTTTTAAGCTGACTAAGAAGAGCTAACGAAGACTTAGCTGACTAGAGAAGAGAGAGAGAGAGAGAGGGAGAGGTGGGCGCTTAACCGCGGCTTAACGTGTCTGCCTACAAACACGAATCTCTTCCGACGAACGATGAAAGTTCTTCGAAGCAACGAAGGCAAATGGTTACCGACCTTAAAGTCAGTATCGAACTTTACAGTTCGTACTTGGAAATAAAACGGAGACTATAGTTTTATAATATATCGAAATATAATTACAAGTTATCAAGATTTTAACGATTCTCATTGAATTTTTATAAATCGTAATTCGATCCGTCGGTATACATTTTAAACGCTTTTCTAGATTTAATGCAATACCAGTAATTGTGTATGAACTCTTGTAATAAATACAATAGAATAAATTTTCTCTATTGTATTTTACAGGAATTCCTACTGCCATATTAAAACGAAACTCGACGATATTCGAACGAAATTCGTGGCAAGCTTCGTTAGACGTTTAATTGGATGGCATATCATTATCGCGTGATAATTTGATTGAAGTATAACGTTATTGGATTTTCCTCGCGTATATCTTTACGCATGAATTTTTTCCCGGGTAAAAACACGATGCCCACGTTTTACGTAGCCCACGAATTCGCCGATCGAACGCTATACGGTGTATGAAATTTTAACATGGGGCACGCTGCCCTGGAAGTTACGTTACGGTATTGTCATGAATTTACAGGATAACGCAAAGGCTTTGATTCGTGACAGACTCGATCGATTTACAAGCTTCCCTATGCGATCCGATACTAATGACGATGATCTCGTATCGCTCGCTCTCCTATCGGTATACAAATTGGATATTGTAGAAATGCATATTCTTCCACGGGGTTAATTAATTATATAACGTTATAACGATATATAATGCTGGGAGTACGTTATGCGTAGGACAATGAACGTACCCGATGAATAGAACGCGCGCTATCGTTACGATCGTCCGAATAAGCGGACTATTGACGTCGATAAAAGAAGTATCGACGATATCGATCGCGAGTCATAATACCGAATCGATATAACGTTAAATGATAATTTCGTAGTATTCGTCGGAAACATAAAACGAAAACTAGAATACAATAGGCTCTTGAAAACGCATAGATTATTTCCATTAAACCGTCCCTCTTTATCGAACGACGAGAGAAATTAAACGCGGTGGATGTTTCGAAAAGGGATTCTCGTTCTTCGCGGATTTTCTCTTCTCGTATAACGTTAATCAAATCTAATCGCTTTTTTGCCCTGAATCTACGCGTTTAGGATGATAGAGCATCTATGTCTCTCTTGGAAAATGCAAAATCGTACGAGGATATCGGCTCTCGCGACGATATCGACCCAGTTAAATCGACTTTTCCTTCTTTCCTCGTTCCAATTTTCATCCCACAGGGATTCCAATCTCTTGTCCTCGTCGAGCCCTCCTTCTACGTACACCCGGATTACTCTTTCCGTACACGATAAACCTGACCGTAATGAGGGAGTTTTATGCTCAGGGACGTCCTAACGAGGCGGTCCTCGTAAACGCGCACGAAGCATCCGCTACAATTACGACATTATGCGTCGAGTCTTCGAATTACATGACCGTTAGGCGTGCAATAACGTGTCGCCCATTCGACCCTACGCCCTTTCGTTCTTTTCTTCTTGTCATCTCCCGCTAATACGACGACAATTTTTACGAATCGCCCGTGAAGGTACGTCGAATCGATCGAACGCGACTCATTTTAATAGTCGATCTTCTCTTTCGTTTATTGTTTTTTTTCTTTTTTTCTTTTTTTTTTCTTTTTTTCTTTTCCCCGAGTCTCTATATAGTATAAAAAAAGAAGAAAAGAAAAAAGAAAATAAATCGTTGCCGTCCTTTCTCCGTTCACGCGTTACAACGCAGTCCCTTTTAATATAGTCGTATAGAAATTTCGCGATAGATCCTTCTACTCGTGGTTAAGTAAAGGAAAACCTGGAATGGGTCGAAGCTACGTGACACGGGTAACTGACGTTATCAAAGTAAATGCAAATATATGGGTTGCGCATTGAAGTTAATCCTCGAGCTAAACGGAAGTGTACGTAACGCTAATGTCCTTACGGATAACGAGATTCGACATTGAAAATGAATCCTTTCACGACGGCCGGACGTGGTACGTCGAAAAAAGAAATTGGAAAGATTTATCAGAACTTGGCGATATTAAAATTGTTTCGTTCTATCGCGACTTAAATCATGCGGTAAGTCATTCGACGACGTTTAAAGCCTCGTAGGCTCGCCGTGGTAACCGATAAGAAGTTTCTTTATACGAAATGGGACATGCGCGTGCCTCAATAATTCGCTCGATCTGCATGATAAACGAAACGATTCGATAGCGAGTACTTCTCAGCTCTAGCAAGATCTCGCGAAAAGAAAATCGGAGTAGGATCGATTGTAACTAACGGTTCGACGAATGGACGAGTTCAGCGGGTTCGGGCCGAGAGGGAAAGAGAAAGAAAGAGAGAGAGAGAGAGAGAGAGATCGATAAAGAGCGCGTTACCATGGGACACCGCTCGGTAAATATCGTTCGGCGTTAAACGGGCCAAAAGCCATGTGACAAAATCGCTTCAAGTGACATTTTTATTTCGTGTCCTTCCCTTTTTTTTCTTTTTTTTTTTCCCCTTTATTTTTATTCCCCCTCGCCCATTTTTGATATGACTTAGTCCGTTCGACGTTTCGTTTGTCGGTGGCCGTGTCTCAAAATTTGTCGCCGTGTTGAAAAGTAACGGTACGTTGTCGGGTAGCGAGCGAGTAAATGCAAACGTCTTCGATCTCGTCCTCTTACTCGTCGTCGTCGTCGTCGTCGTCGTCGTTAACAAAAGAGACGCCATAAGGTTAGAGTTCGACGGCAAGAGCGAAGAAAATAACGATAGAAGAAAAGCCACCGGTTGTCCGTGACAAGGTACGTTCAGAAACGAGATACGTGATTCCAATTGGAATCTCCGACCTCTAACCTCTCGTGGATAATTCGTCTTCGTCCGGTAGAAAGCGCAAAGTCATTTGCGATCGAAAAAGGCAGGTTGGCCGTACGTAACGTTGCCCGATGTGGAAATAGTTATTGGGGTAAAACGTTCGTTCCTTTTTCGTTACGTGAGAAAACGTTCTTTCGAAAGCACCCGTAAGGAAGTTCGGTTACGGTTCGAAACTCTACGATCTCGGATTTTACCGAAGGCCACCCTTCGAACGGATCTCGCCCGGCAACGCCTTCTTGCCTTCGTCGAAGCTTCGAGCGAGTTCGCAGGCAATGCTCTCAGCGTTCCCGTTCCTATACGAAATTAAATTCGTACAAATCGGTTCGCGACATTATGCGCGGTTACCTCGGGAAATGATGTCGATTACGCACGTCACTGCACGTTAATCGCTTCTCTCCGGAATAAAATTACGTCCTGTTTTATGCGCCACGGTGCGCCGTATTCCGCGCAACGATATAATTACCTATGAAGTTTCGAGTCGCTCTCGCGCTAAATGTACCACGCTCGCGCTACCCCGGTGAAACTGTAAAACGAATGAATTCTCGTTATTTAACGATACTTCGATTTCATATAGCAACGCATTATTTTAATGCATCCGACGGAATGGCTTTTAAAACGACGAAAGAGGTCCAACAAATTTTATAATTCGATTCGTACAGGATGTATCGAGAGTTGGATAATATAATTATTGTTTACATCGTTGCGCTTTCCATCGTCGTAACGTTCAACGAATCAAACGTTTCAAACGCTGTAGACGTTTCAAACGTTTTACAATATGTACGATTCGACCGATAAAATTAAAAACTACAATTGTATATTCTTCAACGGCGATGATATCGAGAAAGAAAAATACTTAATAACTAGCCAGCGAGTCTATTGGAA
The DNA here is from genome assembly GCA_911387935.1 of Dolichovespula saxonica. Lineage (NCBI taxonomy): Eukaryota > Metazoa > Arthropoda > Insecta > Hymenoptera > Vespidae > Dolichovespula > Dolichovespula saxonica. The sequence continues at coordinate 3,641,984 of OU427017.1, read as the reverse complement.
ATGTCTCGTTCTTGATCGAATCCAATGGAATTCGAGACATAAGGATAGAATGCAAGGAATATGGGAAGTCGAGGAGAAGGGGTGAAAGCATAGATGCTTTGCCATAATATCGGAATTCTCGCAATTTCTCCGCAGTAATTAACTCTCGTATATGTCGTATCTGGCGGCGGCGGAGGCGGCGGAGGCGGCGGAGGCGGCGGCGGCGCCGACGAGAGACAATAGTACGCACGCGTTAAGCTTTTAAAGGCATAGTAATTTTGATGGATGCGATCATCGTTAGTCGATGTTCCAATGACGTACAAAACTTCATTCGTACGATTAAATTCAAAAACTTTATCCAATTTTCTACTTCTTATATTTAAGAAGACGCAAGATACGTAATTAGTCGATTTAATAATATAATCATTTGATTGATCGCATTTATCAAAAGTGATTAATTTTATATAATTGATTCTTATTTATGAAAGACGATAACGAATTAAAGGAAAAACGCTTTTAATGGAACGAATCGAGAATACCAAAGTGCAACATCCGAGGTTCATTCATGAGGCTTTCAAGGCAATTGATTTTTATTTTCATCAATCACTCGAGCCCTTCGTTTGTCCGTACCGTATCTCATCCTGGTCGAGTCGTACGAGTGGAATCGGTTTAATTAGTCCAAGAGAATTACGTAAGAGACAGGAATAGAACGACAAAGTGTATTCTTCGGTAACACTAAAAGAAAATAACTGCAGTTAACTAGCCATCGCTTTTCTCTTGGCCCTTTCAACTTTCCGAACTTGGAATCTTTTTCTTTTTCTTCTTCGCCTCTCCTTCGCTCGACGTATCCATTTCCTTTAATTATCGGTCGTTATCCTTCGATCGCACACCGAATACACCGTCGTATCGACCTTTTTCATTACTACGTCTAGGATACCCAATTAGACGAGTCATCTTTTGAAACAAAGGCGAAAAAGAGGTGATACGACTCGCGATTATTCCCGGTTTAAGATAAAGAAACGACGAAACGGTGATATTTCTTTATTAAATTTTAATTCGAAAATACTTTCTCTCGTCCTGGCCAATAAATGGAACCAACAAATATGACACGAACTGGCGAATTCTGTTACGTCATTGTAGACTGTTCTAGATCTATGCCTACAATGACGTAATCTATATCCATCTGTTCTGATTTTAGATCTACGCGCACACGTCCGCGCATATTTATATATTTGTTTACACACGCGCACACACACACACACACACACACACACACACACACACACACACACATATATGTATACAAATGGAATGAGGACGAAATCAGTAATGCTCAGGAGACAAGGACGCTCGCGTTCCTCTCGAGTTTCAACACGGCTAGTTGATGCTTACCGGAGCGAATTGTCGGTATCATGGAATTAGTAGGACCTTTGAATTATTCATCCAATGTTACTGTGCCATTAGTATCGTGCTACACAATTTGACACAGACAGCCGACTAATTTGACACTTGACGACTGAGATATTCAGCCGTAACGGCACGTCTACTCTCTCGTACTGTCTTTCTTCTTGCCATTTTCCCTCTTACCCTTGCTTTCTACGGAATAGACTAGTTACGAAACGTATACGAGACGTTAAACGCGTTCGTAATAGTCTTAAAACGTTTTCCGTAAACGACGAACGAAAGAGAAAATTCATGATCGTTGATTCGTTCGATTCGATTTCGATGAAATCTTCACCGGAATCTCGAGAAACTATATTTTACGTGCCTTTAAACGTTCTTCTCAAGGTCGCCAAAAAGAAAACAAAAAGGAGAGAGAGACAGACAGACAGAGAGAGAGAGAGAGAGAGAGAGAGAGAGAGAGAGAGAGATCGACGAACCGATTCGATAGAGGCCATCGCGATTTTATAATCGACGTGGCCGCGCGCATCTGCGATCGAGCAACGACGATGAAAAATGATCCATGGTCGCCGCGAATGTAAGGAAGACAAAAAGTGATGAAATTGTACGAAAATTCTAACCGTTGCAAAAAGTAAGAAGCAGGGGACGAAGAACGTGCGGAGGAAAAGGTAAGTACGTGGCTCGTTAGCGATAATTGACCTTCTCGTTAATAAAAGGGGAATCGTAGGGGAGGAGGAGAAGGATGCACACGGCGAGGAAATTATTTATCGCTTCTACGGTTCGATCGGTAGAAAAAAGAGAGAGAGAGATCGTGGAAGAGCGATGGAGGAAGAGAGATAGTGGGAGAAAATTAAATGAAACGTCCAAATGAAAATGTGGAAGTGAGGAAATTGGCCTAAAACGATTTGCGGTACGAAAGTCGACGATTTTCTTGGACGTATGTACGATCGCGCTTAGGAACGACTATCGGTCCGATCCGATCCGATCCGATCCGATCCGATCCAGATTCGAAGGATGACGCGTCTTACGTCTCTCGACGGGGACGTGCGCGGCAAATGAAATTTCCATCCTGTCGGAAACAAGTTTCACTTGGTGGGTTACTTCGGGACCGATAGAAAGGCGGAAGCTGTGGACCTTTATGGCGCGAGGAACGAGGGAAAGAGGTTCTGCCCGTTTAAAGTAGAGAAGGGAAAATGGACGGAGTGCCGTCGAAATCGTCGAAATCGTCGCAAACGTCGCAAACGTCGCAAACGTCGCATACCCTTCCCTCTTTCTTAGCTGCGTCGACGGTTTTTCGAGGCTACGTCCGTCAATGAGTACCCATTCTTTGCCGACGGCCTGATCTTCTTTCTTACTTTTTACTATTTCTTTATTTTGTTCCATCGTTTCGTGGACGCTCCTTGAAAACCTCTAGGAGAGAACCGTTTCGAGATAATATCATTACGATTCCAAAGCAATCGACTTTCTACGAAAGATTAGGATCAAAACACTATCCAAGTTGATTTCGAATTTATAAACGGACAAGTTTAAATCGCTCGAGGAACGATCTCCGTCCTTACTACCCTCCGTTTTTCTTCGCGACGGACAAGGCGTTCTTCGAAAGTGGCGAAAGTGAGAAAACACGTCGTCCGTGGGACTAATTAAATTTCTGCATTATTAGGAAAGCAGCTCGGCGTCTCTCTCACTCTCTCTCCCCGGCAAATTTTAATCTTGCCAAGTAATATCTTAGGCTGCATTGGATCTTATCCCTCGTTCCACGATTCCGAGGAAGGCGACGAGGAGAACCGAAAAAAGGGGTGAGCGGTTATGGGGAAGCGAGCATAAGCCGTCTGCCTGGTAGCTAATCAATGATTCAACTGGCCAATTACGAAGGCGCCTCGAAAAGTATCCTCCTTCTCACCTATTTGAAATATTCACGAGTGGCCCATTTCAATTCTATCCTTTTACCTATGCCTGTTTCTTTTCTCTATTCTTCGTTTCTTTCTCATATCCTTTTTTTTTTTTTTTTTTTCCTTTAGACGATTCACTTTCTAGCACATAGACGTCAACGCAAACAAATCTTGAGACTTCTTTCCTCGAAACTCTAAACCCGGATGGATGTTGTCTCGGAAGCTGAAGATACTCGGGACGAGGGATATTGTTTCGCCCTTTTCAAAATTGTTTGGTGTATGCTCGTAAAGCTGGAGGCGCACAAAACTCTGTCTACCAGAATCTAGGATTTGTATGGAAACATAATAAATGAATACAAATAAATCAAACTAAAAATTTGCGAAGAAAATCGTGTACCATTCTCTTCTCCGATGATTCGTCCAAAGTTTCGAATTCAAATCTATTGGAAAAATCGAATTTCGATAGAGCGTCGATACGTAACATTCTAATGTGCAATTTTCACGCGATAGAGGGGAATTCAATTTTGAAAGCATAATTCGACTCAAGGAGGAATTCTACGTCGTAGTAAAATTGAAAGTAAATAATACATGGGGAAAAAGGTTTCGAAGTTTCAAAAGATAGGCCTTCATGCTCACATCTTTTTCCTCTCGCTACCGGCGCTATAGAAAATTCATTCGTTGCTTCGTCAGTTATTGCAAGTTTCTTCGCAAAAATTTCATCAGAATTTATCAATTTTCGTGCACGGCCAGAACGTTCCTTGTTCGAAGTACGCCCTGTGTCTTTTCTTCCTTTCTACGCGTTTCATCTCACGAGATATCTTTGCGAACGCGATCGTCTGATCTCAAAGGTACGCAGAAGAGAGAGAGAGAGAGAGAGAGAGAGAGAGATAAAGAGAGGTAGGAATGCCCTTTTCTTTAAGGATTTTATTATATTCCTTCGTGTCATTTCGCCAAAGGAATGCCAGAAAATCAAGAAAACGCCGCGTTGCCAAGAAACTCGACATTTTCTTTCGCTGATATCGGTTCGACCTAACTTACCATGTTTCATTATTCCTTCATCACGGAAAACGCTGGTTTATCGATAAAACGAATAAATATATTTTTCCTCGTCGAATTGCTCCGTTCGTCCTTTTTTTTTTTTTTTTGTAACGAATTTTTACACGAAACTTATGACATTACAAATAAAATGTTAACAAGGATATTATTATTGTCTGTTTCAGTGATCCATCGTCGTATACTTGAAGCGCCCGTTAATACGTCCACAGTATTAATTGTTATCCTTCAAATTAACGCGTCCTTTCTAAAGTAAATTTTTCCTTCGTATACTTCCTTCAAGAGTGCTCGATCACGTTGAGCGTTATACGATCGTACGGTGTTCGTCTTATCTTCGTTCAATCGACGCTTCGGTGCTCCAAAGATATTCAACGAGGTAGGTAAAAGAGTAACACGAAATAATAGAAACGATCCGCGTAAAAATATTCGTTGTTACGCGTGAGATTTTTCTTTCTGTCGCTCAAAGAAAGAGTACGGAAGGGATAGAGAGTTTGCGAAAACTTTGTTAAGTCGCTTACAAAAGGGGCGATGCGACTCAGTCAGCGGTTAAGCGAAATGCCTAACTTTGCTTTACTTCGTTATCAACTTTAAGTTGAATAATGCATTTTTAGTATTTACTCACACCGGAGGAAATCCCAGAAGGTAGAAGGAAATTCGTTGATAGATGGAATAAAACTGTTTTTCTAATGCGGACCTTAGATCGGAATATGCCCTTAGAAAATCTCCAGTGTAATCTCGCGTGTACGCTTAGAGAATGGGAGCGCGAGAGCTTGAAAATTTCGTGAGTATACGTGTTATTGGAAAGGTTGGAGGGGGAAAAAAAAATATGGAAGGATGGAAAGAGTTTTGGGATCGTTTTTGAATTATAAATTATACCATAAAATGATATACGTACAACGAGTTTTCGATGTTTTCTGCAAAGGCCGAAAGATCTTTGAGGAAGTCCAAAACGAACTCGTCCATCATCTCGCGACACTGTTTTACAAGAGAGCTATGGCGGCCAGCTTCGCCGCGTTAAGCTCGATTACACGTATGCACGCATAAATCTTGGGGCATGACGCGAGCGCAAAACTAAGGGGCGTTTCGAGATAGGACGGAAGGATGAAGCTAGAAATTACGCTTTAATTTATGGGATGATTCTGAGCCAGAAAAGATTTCTCAACCTTTAAATTCTTTCATTACCTGGATAGTTTTAATGTCTGCTTCAATTTCTGTTCTACCAACCTTATGATTCAAAATACGCGAAACATGCTTCGAATCGCGATCCTTCGCTTCGACGTTTTCAAAAAATCTCTAAAAGTAATGGGATTCATATGCAATGAGACGAGAACTCGACAAGTTTCATTTTGTCGTAACCTTTTGGAAACTTCCAAGAGTCTTGAATATCGAACAAATTCGCGTTATTTGCAAAGCGATTCCTCTCTCTTTATCGTCCATATTTCTTCCACCTTTTTTTTTATAAACGTATTTCCCCGCTCTACTCTCTCTCTCTCTCTCTCTCTCTCTCGGTACCGTGGAAAAACAAGCGCCTATCTCGGTATTAGATATTCGACCATAAAGAGACGACGTAATACTATAAGGAGGATGCTGTGTATGTGCGAGCGCGCGATGCTGGTAGGAAAAGAGGAGAAAGAGAAGTAGGAAGCGAGAGGAAGAAGGGCCGTGGGTGATGGGGAGGTCTGCAACGAAAATTAGCATTTTTTCCATGCGACCGCCTTGCGTAGCTAATATCGTGGATATAAAGAGGAAAGCAAGAGGGGTGAAGAAAGAAGGGAGAGGGAGAGAGAGAGAGAGAGAGAGAGAGAGAGAGAGAGAGAGAATGAACGAGGGGAAGAGTAGGCGGAGAAAAGGGAGGAAAAAAGGAGCCGTATTTGCTGCGGAAAGATTAACGTGTAACGAGCTACCGTGAACAAGCTGACGTTAAAGTTTATATAAAAACGTACGTTGCTTTTGATCGTTCGCTCACTTTAGCGACGCTTACGTACCTCCGAGCTCGCTTCGTTTCTGAGCGAACGCGTACGAGCGATAGCAGGAAGCACGATCCGTTCGAAAGGACGAATATAAAGATATTGCGAAAAGTCCACCGCCCCCTTTAATCCATCTTTTTTTCTTTTTTTTTTTTTTTCGAGGACGGTAGGACGGATCCGATCGCGTTTTATTTCCTTTATCCCTCGACGTAGGTATATACTTTTAGTTTGATTCCGTTAAGAAAAGCGACGCTAAAAGGGGAATGACTTTTCCCTTTTCCATGGCCCTTTTCTTACCGTTGGGATGGCATTTTCCGAACGACGAAACCGATTCGAACGTATGAAAGAAAACCCCGTGGGTTACTTTTCACGATCGATTACTTTTGTTCGACCCTTCGCAAGGAAAAAGTTATTTTTACGATAACGCGTGTTCGTTATGTAATTACGAGATTTAATTAAAAAAAAAAAAAAAAAAAAAAAAAAGAAGAAGAAAGAAAAACAGCACACTCGTACGCGTAGGTCGGTTTAAAATTTATTCACGTTAGAATTTGGACGTTCCTTTTTCTCGAAAGAATGGAAGAGAAAATTTTCATTGTCCCAAGACACCTGGTTTCCATCTTCTCTGGCAAGTGTTTCAGATGCTTATTATATCGCCCCTGAGGAGTTTACATTTTGGATCGTAATGCATCATTTGCATATTCATCGACAAACTTTCCGGCCATTTTTCAATTTTCGCGTCGTGAGATCATTCGTGTCGACGAAAGCGCGGACCCGGCCGTAAGTCAAACCGTAGTTTTCACCGTCTTCCTCAAAATCCCGGAGAGGGACTTTCTTCGCGTCGTATCGAGATATCCTTTGAGAAAAGAGCTCTTAAAAATTTCGTACATCTTCCTCCGGTTTAATCGATATATCTTAAACATCAACCCAAACGATATTCCTTGCCAAGCCGATCTATCTAGCTATCGATCAATCCATTTTTTATCACTCCATTATATTACACGTATGCGTACAACACGACGTTCGATAACTATAAGTCCTGTTCTACTAGCGAAATATGGATTTAACGATCGAACGATGTATCATACTCGCTCCCTCCCCTAGCCCTCTACCCCTCTACCCGCGAAAACCATCCGATTCGGTGAAATGGTACGCGGAATGACAAATTGCACGAGTAGATAAACGTGGAATGGGAGAATGGACGCGACTGACGATCCCGCGTGAATACGTGGCCGCAACATTTACTATTGGACGACATTTAATAATTGATTAATCGGATCATTACCGAAAGGATCGAATGATAATGATGCATTATTTAAGGTAACCGATCGAAATTATTAAGCGAGCGACGAATGCGCTTAATGGGACGTTTTAAATAAAGGAACAGTGTGCGCGTCTGTCGCCGCGATCGTACGAGTTACTTAGATACGATTGAACAAATATTTCTTTTTTCTTTTTTCTTTTTTCTCTTTTCTTCTCTCTATTTTCTTCTTCGCTTCGGAAAAGAAAGTACGTAAGCTTTATTACTTGATCTTTTTCGTCGTCGAAGTAGGATCAAAAGGTCGCGCACACACCTCGAACTCCCTCTCGCCTTTAATGCGTTCGACGTAGGACGTTTTCCTAAATTGTTGAGCTTGAAAATCGACTCGTCTCGTAAAAGAGAAGAAACTCGCGCGTGCACGTATGCGGTATAACACGTGGACGACGATACCGCCTCCCATTGTCCCGGTCCCTTGTCATTCTTGCGAAATATCCGTGTGATACCTGTGGGAAGCGAACAAATGTCTCCGAAAGACGTCCTTCGAGTCGGCGTTCCCTCTCCCTCGTCCTCTCTACCCTCGCGAATCGTCCTATACGACGGACCGTAGACGACGTCCATCAAGTACTCCGACGTTCATGCGTCAGCATTCCTTTCTACGAACCATTTTCTCTTTAACAGCTTTTTCTTTTCTTTCACCGTTTCTCGACTCGTCGGACGAATCGAAGACGAAGCACGGATCTTCTTTCTTCCCCGATGAACTTTCCCCGATCCATTCTTCCGAATCTATCAATTTTCTTAAGGATAAAAAAATAATTAAAGATTCGTTCCACGTGCATTTTTTTAACGAGTTCATCGATGAGATCGAAATAAGGACAGGATCGCGTTCGAGGAACGTCGTTAAATCTATGCAAGCTCGGTTATACGTTCCTAGAAATTTCAGGCCAACGTATAATGGAGTTGCTTCGATTAAACGAAACCTCTGCGAAGCGTGCTTTCGTTCTTTGACGAGAAACGAAAAATAGTAACAACTTTTACAACGAGTAACGATTCGGATGCATGCATGCGTACGTAGATACATGTAGACAACGCCTATAGATTCGATGCATACATTTGCAAAATATCGGACGCAGGTGCAAACGGATAGCACCATTTGCGAGAAATGTTTCGACGGCGTAGCTCCCAACAACGTCATCGGTCGCGCGTCGAACGCACGCGACACTTTCCTCGTATTCGTCATTTTTACCAAAAAGAGAACAAAAAAAAAAGGCTTTGCCCGCGATGAATTTGGAGGTGTGTGCGTATGATGGTAAATGAAAGTGCTGGTAGTAGAGGGAGGCGAGCGAGCCAGGGATGATGGCAGAGGTGACGAGGACCGATAGAGCCGATAAACCGTGACTAAAATTCGCGACAAGCGATGGCAATTAATTAGATATCGTCTCCTCGTTGGCCCCCTTCTTTTTTTCCTTTTTTTCTTTTTTTTTTTTTTTTTTTGTTTGCATTCTTCCAACAGACGACAGAACACCCCCGCAAAATCGCAAAATCGCAAAATCGATGACGTACGTCCTCTAGAACCGGTCGTTCGTTCGGTCGCTCGTTCGGTCGCTCGCTCGCTCGCTCGCTCGCTCGGAAAGCGTCGATCCGCTCGATCGCCCTCGGGAGGTAGAAACCGTTTTACGCTAAATCGCGACGATCTTTCAAACCGCCGACTGGGAAAAAATGCGCTACGTCAAACCGGTTATTCCTCGGCTATCTCAAAACCGTTCTGACCCAACCCTTTTCATGTTGCTAACTCAATTCGAAATATTCTATGACGCGACGGGTACGCTTCGAAATTGGAAAAAAATTTGTCTACCGTTCCTACCTATCGTTTTGTAATAAGTTTCGTTTAACATCGAAATATTTTTTGTCTCTTTTCTCTTTTCTATTTTTGGCCCTTTCGTTTTTTTTTTTTCGAAATCTATGAATTTGTATCTCGCCTCGAGTCACTCGAAATCGGACATTTACGCGCGTCCTGTTTTTATTCGAACATATTTTCTCTCGGACGTTCGCGAAAGCTCGTACCTGAAATTCTCACATTTCTCCAATTTCTTATCGCACTTATTAAAAAATAAAATTTCCACGTAATATAATGTCAACGTAATGCCCGATACTTTTGAAAAAGTAGTCGCGGTTGGGTCATTCAACGACCGTAGAACGAGGTGCCTGCGAACGGCAGAAATACTTTTCTACGGTACTTTCGTATCCGCGTTACATGGTCTCCCGAATCCAGGTTAAAACAGTGCTTGTTACAGGATCGTTTACGTTTGGTTCGCCGTATCGATTGGCCTCGAGCGGAACTCCGTTAGCTCGCACAATAAACGCGATAAAGTCGGCACGCGCGAGCGTGAGGGATTCCGAGTGTGTGAGTGTGATAAATTAGTCGGGCCTTCATAAACATTTCACAGCTGCTGCCGACACCGTGGGTCCGACCTAAACCTCCCCCGACACCTCCGTGTTGCACTCGGCAATACCACCTCCGCGCTTTCTCTTCCCTGCAGGTTCGTTCTCTTTCTCTCGTGACTGTGTTGGCGGATAGGGAGAGGGAGAGAGAGAGAGAGAGAGAGAGAGAGAGAGAGAGAGAGAGAAGGGAACGGTAGGCATACGATACTTTATAGCTTCCCGCCGAGTTCTGCGGTTTGACCGGTGCCAGTGAATTTTTTCCTATACGCTTTCCCAGTGGCGAAGCTCGACGATAAAACCGACTGACGCGCGATTTATCGGCCGATAGGCGGGATCGGTAGCTTTTACAAGAAGGACGCAACCTTCGCTATTTTATCCAGCGACGATTCGAAATTTTCTATCGATAAGAATATCTGATAAGAATCCTTAGATTCCTAATCTTATCGTTTAGGCTAATTGATGAGCGTGTTGACGAAAAAAAAAAAAAAAAAAGAAGAAGAAAATATTTTAGACGTTGCTCGACTTTAGAGACGCGATACTATCGAGTTATTACCGATTGAGATATCTTACTAAAATGCGAACGAGTGTTTGCAAAGTTTATCGATTAAAGACATTTAATGCTTATCGACATTTACGTTCCTTTAACAAAGTTATCGGAAAAGGTTGATCAAACGACAGGAAAAATCAACGGTGGAGCACTCCGATAAAAGTCACTTGGAAAGTTTCGCGCGAATTAACTTCGTAACTCGAAACGATGGTGATAATTAGTCGAACGGCATTCTACGAAACTTTCCAAACATTCAGTGTCCCAGTACTCCCAGTGGGTCGGTGCTACGAGCAACGTTAAAATGCGGTAGCGGCGGCCTGTTAGCTCGAATTAATTCTGGTTTTCAAGAGTGACGAGGATAAAGCGAGGATAAGAAAGAGAAAGAGATAGATAAACGGATAGATGGATGGATAGAGAGTGATAGAGAGAGAGAGAGAGAGAGAGAGAGAGAGAGAGAGAGAGAGAGAGAGAGCAAAGTAGAGAAGGAGGAGGAGCCGTGAGAAGGTTTAGAAGAACTTTGTCGTTCGAATAGGAGGCGAAAGTTCAGTGAAAACGGCTCGTAATTCTCGCGAGTCGTCTGCAAAAGGGACCTAAGCGAAAACGAACTAGCAGCTCGCGCGAGCCGAAGCTAAAGAAGAGGCAAGGGCGTCGAGGCGCTCGACTTTCCGACGTCTTTTACGTAACGATCTGTAAATTGCTTTCCTTTACCACGCTTTCTCCTCAAGTAATTATACAGAAATAAACGTTCTCTCGCGTGGTGTCACCAGCGCGCGTTTTCCTCTCTTCTCGCGAGCTTCGGCTCTTTTCAAACGGGTAACGCCCCGATGTCTTAGCGTCGTCGAATCGAAAGAGAAAAGTAGTAACAGAGAGTATTGAGAATCGCCGAACTATGAATAAAACAAGTTTTCGTTTAAATTCTTAAGACGAACTTAAGCTTTCATAGCGTTCGCGCTTCGTTGCGCTCCGTCCGAAGAGCTTACGCGTTAATAAAGTACAAATTTCGAAAGAAATTGGAAAATAGAATTTCTATTCGGCGAACGGGTAAAGGATGTGGCTTTGCAAATTATCGATGTATACGGTGAGAGACCGAATAAATGCGCTCGAGGATGATAAACAAACCGGACGTTGCTCTATAAAGGATTAATTCGCACGCATACGTAGAGGTCCGATAAATAGAAGCCAGAGACGCGTTAAGGGGGCCTCGCTCAACGATGCTACGGAAAACTATGTTGTTCTTTAACCGTTCCGGTTCTTCCGGACCGGAATTCTGACCGCATCCTCCTCGGTCCACGCTTGATTCGCTTCGCGAGGAAGGGTAGGAGCTCGCAGACGCAAATGGGACGCAAGAAGCTCACCTATTATTCCGTCCACACTTGGCCGAATCTTCGGTATATAAACGCGGCCGCCGCTGCCGCCGCCGCTGCCGCCGCCGCTGCCGCTGCCACCGCCGCTGCCATACCACATTCCAAAATAATCCGGGAGATTGGAATCCGCGCGATATTAAATTTAGTTTCCCTCCTTCCATGGGCAGGCAGAGCACACGGCGGCACCCCGCCGGAAACTCCGCCTGTAAGCACACGGTTCGAGCATTAACTTAAATGCCGCGCGGTTAAGCTGCGTAATTAATTACTGTCGGCCCGCATAAAACGCTCCGCCGAACCCGACTGTCCACTTACGTTACCCAATCGCGGTCGAATCATAAAACTTTGCCGACGTTTTGCGCCTTCGTGGGAACTCGGGCAAGCCGATAATCGCGTTGATCTCTCGATTAAAGCGTTAATCAACGTCACCCAATTCGCACTATAATATGCTAAAAGAGACGATCGATCGTGTTTAACGAGCTAAGAGCTAGAGTTTTTCAACGGACGAACAAATTTGACAAATTTATTCCCATCGGAAATTACGTCAAGAGGCAACGCAAACAGCGCGTCCTCGAAATATTTACGACATTTCGAAGAAACGATTTACCTTTTCCCGCTCGGTCCGAGGAAATTCGCAAAAATGTTGTCGGTTTATTGAAAAAACGCTGGGCGCGTTATTAAATTTACGGGCGGACGAAGGAAAATGGAGTGGTCGCGCTGAGGGCAGAAATAAAAAAAAAAGAAAGAAAAAAGAAAAAAGGAAGAAAGTGGGGAAGGGGAGAGAGAGAGAGAGAGCGCGCGCGCGCTCGGTACGATACAATAGCACGGAGCAGCCATTGTACGGAGGCGGAGGCGGAGGCGGAGGCGGAGGCGGTGGAGGGTTCGCGAACGATACAGCGAGTCAGTACTCCGGACGTTTCGAGCGATAATTTCATCTTTCCGAACGAGGAGTACGAGAACGACAAAAGTAACGCGCTTTTCTGGGAAAATGCGTGCACGAGAAGACGGAGTAATCAGGTTTTTCACGCTCGCCTAAAGACGACGACTACGACGACTACGACGACTACGACGACCACGACGAAGGGAGAGTCGAAATTGGGATACGACGGAGGGCGCATCTGCCTTGGGCCACGTTATCGAATCATCCCGGTGACATCCGTAGAACGCTGCTCGGAGCCATTCAAGATCCCTTTTCTTCTTCCTCTTCCTCCTCCGTCCTCCTTTATCCCACTCCGCCCTCCTTTATCCCACTCCATCCTCATCGTCATTCTCGCGATACCTTACAGAGCTCTGTGGTTATTCTCCTCCCTCCTTACGTTTAACGTAATTCGAGTTCTCCAGACCCATCGAATTCGTCTCGAGTGTACTTCGATTTGTACGAATTACTCGACGATTTTCAAATTACCTCGTCGATTCGGAATATTCGTCGGACGGAGAATACGAACGGATACGGTTCTCGTTTGTTCGTACAACTCGTTTCGCAACCTTTGTTCGAACGAGCGTCGAACAAGTTTCTTCGAAGAAATCCAAGATAGTCTCGAGCCGTTAAGAAGAAGAAGAAGAAGAAGAAGAAGATGTAAAGTTTCCATCGAACACGGACGGGTCCATCTATCCTTACTCGGATTTAATGAGAACAATTCGTTCGAAACGTCGTAGGCTTTATAAAAAAGAGAGATCGCAAAAATAAAAGGAAAAAATTAGAAACAGGGAGAAGCGACCTGGAAATAAACGTTTGCCTATCGAAAAACGACTTGACGGAGTACATTTTAATTGCGTATAAAAGGTAGACGGTGCGAATACCGTAGACAGAGTATTCTGCATTCTGTTTTTTCATTCAACAATATCGAAATACAAAGGAGCTCGAATCGTGCCACGTCGTTGCAACTTTGCAAATAGCTTTTGCGATCATTGCGAGATGAAATGTTTTTCGACCGTAACGACGTATAACCGACGAAACGTTTCGGTCGAAGTAACTCCGGCTTGTCTTCCTCCTGCTCGTTAAATGTAGTTAGAAGGTACCTCAAAATTGCAAAAGCAGGGAACGTAATTTCTCTCGTAACTACGTTACATTCTATTAAGGTACTGCCTCTCTCTTTCACTATGATACTCGGGAACGTGGCCGACGTACAGCTACCACCTGGTCGCTCTTATACCCTTCTTCTTCCTTAATCGATCGAGCTTTCGGCGTAAGCTTCTCAGCGTTGAAAATGAGCCTCTTATTTTCTTCTCCTATACCGAGACGGTACCTAGTACCCACCTATTACCTGTCTACCTATCGTGCGAATTGCTTTCGTTACGTACAAACACACACGATACGTATGTAATATTTACGTATTTCGATAAGGGAAGTTTTATGGAACTGAATATTCTCGCATTGGCGAACTCGAAGAACTTTCTTTTCTTATTTTCTCCGCGCAAGAAAAGGAAAGAGAGAGAGAAGAGAAAAAAGCCAAAGCACCTTATGCGTGTTATTATCACGAGACATAGATAAGAGAACATATTTTACTCGATCCACGTACTTAAATATATGGCCAAGTTCGAAATTTAATCGCTTCTCTTTAATCAACCATACAAGTGATTTTGTTTTATTGCACGCACCGTAATCTCATTGACCCAGTCCTTCTCATTCGTTATCATCATCTTATTTGCTCAAGTTTTGGAATAATCCTATATAATCAAAACGAAGAGTAGACTCTTGTCGAAAATTCGATTAGGAAGAAACGAATAAGGATAAAGAAAGTTTTAGTCTTATTGGGAAGGGGGATCTACATCTTCTCGTCGTTAAGTTAATTTCTCGCGTACTGAGAATCTTCTTTCATTGTGTTTCGAGTACGACGTTGAAAATTTCACCAACGTTATCTACACGATCGGTAGAGCGTAAAACGAACGAACGAACGAACGAACGAACGGACGACCGAACGACCGAACGAACCAACGAACGAACGAACGGACGAACGCTCGCGTATCGTACGTAACGTTTTTGATTTTATTTTTGTTGGAAGCCTTTTGCTATTAATTTACTCCGCGGCAGTCTAATTCCGGCGGAGGTATCGAAATTCACTGACACGAATCGGCAAGCGCCACTTTCCGCGGGTGCGGACTCGAACGACCTACTTCGTTTGAACAGTTATTTATGACTTTACCGGAGGGGTAGAGGAGCGATCGTACGTTAATCGAGTTTACGAGTCTGCCCATCTACATTATTCAAATCAATCTGAGTACCCATAGATTTACGTTGACAATAAACGCGATTCTCCCTTCCATCGATCTCCTTCCGGTCGTAAGTTTTCGTTTCGAGGGCAAGACATTCTAATTCCTCCGCGTGTCCTGAATCATGCGAGAACATTTTTCCACTTATTTTCTTAAGACCGCAATCATCGATCGATAAGAAGCATTGGAAATTTTTCGCGTCCCGTTGAATTAATGTGGCAGTGTCGGTAAATAATCCCTGTGAACTTATAACGATTTATCTATTAAATAATTGTAATCGTTTAGGGACAATAGAAATTAACGATATAACGATTTTGAAGAGCCTACGTTTTATAATATTTTCAATACGCGATGGATATAAATAGATTCGTATATAGAAAAATAATACAACGTCTATAGTACAGAGTTTATAGTGCAAGCAATGAAGAAATGTTAGTGCTGTAAGAAGAAGATAAGAGTATAATATGTATGTACGTGTCGTGATATAAGGAGAACGCTGGAGATCGGCTTGTGCGTCTCCCTCGATAGTAAACAACGGACTAATCTATCCGTTCGATACCTCGCCGGATGTAAACTCGAAGCTTTGTTTACATTCGATGCTTATTTGTCAGTCAAACTATCGAATACGTTCGAGCGTATAACCGTGATCAAAGTTTAATGCATTTTATTTATTAATTTTCCGGACATATACAAGTATGTGCGCTTTGCTATATCTTATATTTATCATTAAACAAAAAAGAAAAAGAAAAAAAAATATATATATATATATATATGTATAATCGCAAGATCGCAGAGTATTCGAGTGGAAAGAGTAAAAGAGCTCGTGGTATTGTAAAATCAAGAACGTAGATTATGGTAAATTTTATTTTAAAATAAAAGCGTGCGTACCTCGTTGGTACGCTCGAGATCCGAGTTAATTATTGCGCTTCTCGCCGTTTAATTTCTCCGCGTTGCGGAATTACAAAGTGAAAGGTAGTTACGTTGACCTTTCTCGTTAAAATCGCTCGAGCTTTCGTGCGAAGGCGCGACTCTCCTCCGACTTTGGAGAATTTCGTTGGCGCTAATGGCGCCAGGAAGGAGAAAAGGTAGAAAAAAGAAGAAAAGGAGCAACTTGAAAGAGGAAATGAAGAAAAAGTAAAGAAGATCGACCCTCGTAGTATCGATTCTCGAAAGCTTTTATATAATCTCGAAAGAAACGTCTAACGTCCGAGTCTATCTTTAAATCTCGTTTGTATGCGCTTTCTCCTGCCGGCTATTTTCTTTGAGGGATCAATGTTTTCCTATCATCGCGATGATACGCGTACGATTTCGAGAGGGAGAGAGAGAGAGAGAGAGCAACCGCCGTTCCTCTTCCGCTTCCTCCTCATAGATTTTCGTTTCCTTCCGTGCGATCCCTTCGTCCTCCTTTATTCGATACTTTCCCAGCTTCGTTGTAAGCCGGACTAAATCCGCTGCGGATGTTATCTTCGAAGCTCACGGAAATAAGTGAATTTGTCCAGCTGCCACGCCGGACTTCCACTTCTTTCTTACGTCCCCCGTGTTCTACCCCTCCTCTTCCCTCTAGTTATAAACTCCGAGTGAAAGTATCGATAAACCTCAACGACAGTCGATTTTTACTTCCATGATTCACCCTGTCCTCCTCTATAATCTTCTTCCCTTTACTACTTTAGCTATTGTCTTTACAACTTTCACCTCCTCCTCCTCCTCCTCCTCCTCCTCCTCCTTTAACTTCTTCCAACTCGTTCGATCATCCACTTATAATCTTATTCCTCGATCACTCGGCTCTTTCGATAATAAACGTCCACTGATTTTTCGAGATGCCCCTTAAGAAACCTCTTTTGATATCTTCGACTAAAGCTTTCGAGAAAGGTCTCTTTCGCGCTAGACGAAACGTCGTGTAAAAGAATTACTAAGAAACGCCCGAGAAAAGGGATTGGTTTCTAAAGCACCGTAACCACATAGATACATACGTAGAAGATTTACTCCCCAAACTTCAAACGTTAGCGCGTTTTTCTTACGTTCGCCTTAAGCCCTTAACTACGGGCTTTACCTCGGCCCATTCGCCCCGTACTCGAACCTACATTCAAGGACCATGGCTTTCAACGATGCCACGGAAAAGTAAAAGGATCGTAAAAAATATTATATAAGAAAAGGTAAAAGCGAAGCTTAATCCTTAACGATTTACCGTTCGAGTATTCGACGTTAATTAGTTAATGTTGTTTCGATTGGTAGAATCGCGATTATTACGATAGGGGAAGGTTCGCGTAATCGCGCATGGATTTCAAACTTTTGACGAATAAATCGAGATCGAAGTCGAGATGGACGGATAACCAGAAACAACGTTATACGATGAAAATTTTATTTAAAACGAGATAAAGAATCGTATTAGTTGTGACGAAGAAGATACACAAGTTTTGGGAGGGTATACGTTTTACCGGTTCGTGTATACGTGGAGACGTACAAAAGTTGTCTAGGATTGTTAAACCTCGCTAGAGTCGATGCGTGTAAAAGTTTAATGCGATCGAGTTAGCCGCAGTGCAGCAGCAATTGTGGTACCTTCGATTCCCCTTCCTTAGAAATCCACTCGGTTACCGTTCGAGCCATCGAAAGTCGTGGATTACCGTTCGCTTTTCGTTGTGTGAGAATAGTACCGTAGCACTTCCGCGCTTGCGGAAGAAAAATAGATCGCGTCCGGATATACTCCCTCTCGAGAGAGATAACTTTTGTATTTTTGAAGAAGATTTTACCGGTCGAAAGTTTCTCGCATCGATCTTCCATTTCTTTTAAGAGCTTATCGAAAACTTTCGGGACACCGTATATAGATTTTATATCTGTCGCGCCTTCGAGAATGATTCTCGCGTTATTCTTTATCGAACTGGAAACTTATTTAAGTAGATATAATTTTTTTACTTTTCCCCGCCTCCAGCTTCTCTCTCTCTCTCTCTCTCTCTCTCTCTCTCTCTAAGAAATCTTTCAACAATTCCATTTAAAAATGTCGACGCGATGGTAAAATTTGGAATTCCTCCCTTACCCTGCTATATCGTGTTTTCCTAACAGAGAAAAGACTGTCTTTCCCTCGCGACCGTAACGCAGGCACGCGGTGTAAACAACGACAGACGCTATATTTGCATATTTGCATTAACAAAATGGATAGTCTCATTTGCATATTGAGCACTTTTCCTCCTACTTTTTTTCTTTTTCTTTTCTCTTTTTCTTTTTTGTTTTTCAGAAACAAGATCATTGTATACATATAGTATACGCGCGAGTATACATACGTATTAACGCTGTATCTTTCAAATTACGTTACGGTTACCTGTGTGGTCGTTGAAAATAGAAAAAATGAAACGAATAAATAATTTCCCTTTAATCGACACAATCTTGTCGTTGCATATTTATTTTCTTTCATTAGCGTTCCTTACTCGGTATTTGGTCGTCGAACCGTCTCAACGATCAAACGTTCGATTAAAACTACGCAAATTGAGTCTGGATAAATTTGTTCGATTTAAAACCACGAAGATATATAGAAAACGATATAAGCCGATGGAAAGACGAAGAAATAAAGAGAAAAAAGAAAAAAGAGTAACGAGGTATATTTCGAATATAAATTCCATTTCTCGTATGAAAAAAAGAGGACCATTAACTCCGTCGCAATCGAAATAACCAAATGCATCAAATATCTCTTTTTAATGCTCGCGGTCTCGATCGTATTGTAACATTTCGCAATCTGCGAAGCAATAAATTCTTTTCCTTGGCTCTGAGCGATTTTCAATGCTTTTTCAGGGGGTTACTTTTCTCTCTCTCTCTCTCTCTCTCTCTCTCTCTCTCTCTCTCTCTCTTTCAGAGATCGTGCTCGCGCGAACGGGCAGTGCAGCAAAGTAAACACGCGTGTACTCGTTTGCGAGCACGCGCTATCGTAAATCTGTCGATGAAGCATTCATCGCAAAAGTTATGCATCTCGAAAGTTTTCCTACGGTAAAAGTCGGGCCGACTTGAATGGACGCATCGATCACGTATTCCGAATGCGTCTCTCTCTCTCTCTCTCTCTCTCTCTCTCTCTCACCCCTTTCCACTTTCTTTTGCCTCTCACCATGCGATTGCCACCCCTCGGTACACTCTTCCTAACTATGGTCGTTCGCAAATCGATCCATCAAGGTTTCGTGAGTCACGAACACCGATGTAGAAGATACTTCAACCTTCTGGCAATCAAAATGGACATCCCTGTTATACCCATCAATCCACCGAACTACACCCTCCTGAGACTCTAAGTAGACCAAAAAGAAACTTTTTAATCAGCGAATAAGTATAATCTATAGTACCTCGACAGGATAATAAGAACGTTCGCGATTGTGTGTCGAAATGAGAAAGGAAGAATTAGAGTGTAAATAAATGTAAAGGCTATCCATTATTTTAATATTATTTCAATGTTATATATAGAACTGAGATAAAAATTGATACGTGAAATGTATATATATATATATATATATATTCTTTTTTTGATCGAACGAGAGGAATTTTCAAGGCTTTTATATTTAATCATTACCTACCGTTTGTATATTTTATACCGCATCATACATCCTTCTCTTCTACGGTAAAGTTAGTAGGAGAAACAGAGACCAGCCGGATGTTTCTATAACAGAGTGCAAAGATAGCCGAACGTGAAAGGAAAAATAAGCGAACGGAGGTAATATCTTCGTTCAAATAACGTGAAATTAATTCGACTTCCTGGTTGAAACACATCGGCAACTGACCGATTCCTATTGGTTTCGAAGTATGAAAGGTAGTCGTCGCGTTTCCTTTTTAATTTAATTTTCCGTTCACTTTTTATCGAGAAACAAAAAAATATTGAAGAATAATCCGACAAAGGAAACTAAAACAAAAGAACCCTTTAATGAAAATGATCTTTTATCGAATAGAAACATTTTATTAGATATTGAGATAATTAGAGCATATTTGTCGTTGTGAATCGAAAGAGATCCATAAAAGAAATGGATCTCTGGTACTATTGGTCGAAGAAAATTTGAACGGCCGTTCCACGTGGTGGTAGTGTGGCTTTTAAACGGAACACCCAACAGTCATAAGGTTCGGCCGTGCGGAAAGCTATTTCCGCGTGGTAGGGCGCTCGTGTGCACGCTGCCGCCGCTGCCGCCGCCGCAGAAAACGAGCGGCACTTATGCAGGAAGCCAGAGGGGAAACCGCGTTAATGAAATTGCCGGAGCAAACACGAGCGTAATTCGAAACCGCTGATACAATATTTAATTGAATTCTTAGAGTCGTAGCTTCGAGACACTGCTCGTTTCATACGTTCCTTTTTTGCCACGATAGTAGTAATTTTCAAGGTCTCACCTTTAATAAAAATCATTGTTATCGCTCGATGGATTTTAAACTAATTTGTCGTTTCGAAAGGAACGCGATCGATGAAAAATTTCAGCGTAACATTCACTCGATACGAATTAAATACATGATACGATTAATACGATTAAAAATATAATTGCTCCTTCCGATAAGAATCCAATGAATTACATCGGAATACTTTGTTTATTCCTCCCTGTTTCCTTTCAGTGCATCGAACCTATCCATTATTTGCTTTCTTCTTAGAATCTAAGATGAACAAAAAGACATCTTCTTGGGTTCGAGAAAAGGAGAGAGAGAGAGAGAGAGAGAGAGAGAGAGAGAGAGAGAAGAGACGAAGGAAAGAGTATACGGCTTCTATTACACGTAGAAAAGGGGAACGTAGCAAGACGATTGACACAAGATGCGAATCTGTCGCTAGTAGATAAATAAAGCACCAACGAGTATACTCTGCTTTTATCGTTAATGCTAAAATAACAAACCCCGGCCACGAGGCAGTTTATTTTTCCTCGTAGTACCTTTGAACTATCGTCCTCTCGTTTCTTCTTATGAAATCAAACATGCAAAAGGAATAAGGAGGCGGCAAAGGAGGAAAATTCAAAGATGATGCGAAATATGTTTTTTTTTTTTTTCTGGTTAGATATGAGACGTAGTCAAATTTTCCTTCCTCCTTTTCCCTCTTTCCCTATCTACTACCATAGCTATCATTCCTTTTTCTTTCAATATTTCGTATATCGATGCGAACTTTGCCATGCAGATTCGAAAGAGGAAGGCCATAGAACTCGATGCCTGTGTTATCGAATATTTTCGAAGACCGAGGATATTCTTAGGAAGCAAAAAGATTTAATGAAATGGGCAGTATAAGTTATCCTTATAGCAAGGAATTTAAATTCCCTTATAAAATTTCTATCGTGTATTACCTACGGCATTATATATAATTTTAATAAAGTTAATGTTTGTCAATTAAAAGGTAGGTGAAAAAGGAAGAATCGATCATTTTCTTTCGTTTCTTTGTTCCCAAAGAAGTTGCCAAATGCGCCGTCGCAAAACCATCCGTGCAAGAATGTACGTAAGCGCGGAAAGAAGTTGCGGTCTACCTATCGAAGTCTTGATAAACAGCCGACCCTCGTTACCACAGGGCCATTATTGGAAAAATTAAGAGGACCATTCATCGTTCCAACTATACTTCGATCTAAAACAAAAAAGAAAAGACAAAAGAGTGGAGCGGACTTTACCCTTTTTTTCTTTTTTTCTTAATACGACGACTTCATCGTCGCAAATTGTAGGAAAAAATTAATTTTACGACGTCTATATTCTTTCCCATAGATTTATTTTCTTTTTACGTACACGAGGCATTCGGAGCTTTTATGTGTGTGCGTGTGTATATACGAGAAAATCTTAGAGGGGAAACGAGAGGAATGGAAACGTGGTTCGTTCCTCTAAGAGAGTACGAATATAGGAACGTCAAAAGATTTCAGGTAAATCTGCACGTGTGAATCGTGCAGGCTTTTGTGCCAAGATTCTCAGCTCATAGAATACAGATGAATCTGTCGGCACTTTTCACTTACCACGAAGACGAAGACCTCGTCGAAGCGAAGCTACGACTCTTCCATGCCGCTGGATATCTCTCCCTTCTACGAGTTCTCCTTTTCTCTCTTCTCTTTCTAGCCGATTCTTTAGCCTTCTCTCGCACCGTGTCACCATTCTCTTTATATTTCTTCCATATTTTTCAATGGTGAAACCAAAATTTCTCCTTTCGATGGCACCGATCCACTATCGGACATCATGAAGAAATAAGCCTTCTCGACGAGTCATCCCTGTCTCCACGAGAGAGTAAACGTTATACCCTTGGATATCTTCTCGAGGCATTAGGAAGGGCGAAAACAGCCTATTCAGACGACCAGCTCGTCGTCAAAGGGCAACACGACGCGACGGTACCCCGTGTACGCGCCTACGCTCCCTTTATTAAATTTCTA
This sequence comes from Dolichovespula saxonica, assembly GCA_911387935.1. Classification (NCBI taxonomy): domain Eukaryota; kingdom Metazoa; phylum Arthropoda; class Insecta; order Hymenoptera; family Vespidae; genus Dolichovespula; species Dolichovespula saxonica. Next base: position 3,619,555 of record OU427017.1, on the reverse strand, counting down.
ATAACGGAAATAATTGTTATTGAGATTCGGCTTGAAGAGGGTGATGTTTGGCCGGTCGAAAGAGCCTGGAAAGGGCGAGGATGCGAAGGGAGAAGCCGCCAATGACGACGACGACGACGACGACGTCTATGCCGCTCTATCTGAAAACCCGGGGATAGCTCGATAATTCCATTTAATGTCTGCGTTCTTGTCTTCAACGTCGACGACGACGACGACGACGACGACGACGACCAAAGACCCTCTCGACCCTTGTGTTTCAGGAAACCCTCCTCTCCAAACCGAAATCAAACTCAACGCGAGTCTATGGACTTAAGTCGAGCCATCTCTCGACATTGCTATTGGCAATGGGAAAATGTACCTTGCGTTATTATAGTTACTGTACTTGTATAAATACGTAGACATTAGTACGTTAGATACGATCGTACCGAATAGACTCGCATCGTCTTGATCGATCCGTAAGATGCGTCGAACGTTTCTGCTCTTGAGACGAACGTGCGAGTATGTATTCTACGGTATCCGCTTATATCACGATAATAACCAATTATCGGTATTAATTGATAGCAAAGCCCGAGATATTACCGCTCGACGATATAATTCGTAACATACGATCGATCTAAATCAGTTTGCGTGAAATATGCTTCCATAAATATATACGTACGTATACTCGTGTTATAACTCGATAAAATTACGATTCAACAATTCGATCCCGTCAAAATTCCATTTAATTTTCATTAGGAAGGACTAAGTCGACGAAGGACGCGAATTCCTTCGTATATCGCGCAGTACTTTCCTGCAAAAATAATGTATAAGAGAAAAAGATGAATGAGTCGGCGAGCGTGTGCCGCGTCATCGAATTCATCCGCTTTCTAGCGAGGGTCGGTCGTTTCATTGGCATTGCAGATGACAAATCGTGAGTAGCATAGAGCGAGATCGCAGTCCGAGATCACAGTAAACATAGGTTGCGGCGTGCCATTAGTCGGTTAGAGAGGAATTCCGTGTTGCTCCATTCTAATCAACCGACGTCGGCGTCAGCATCGCCGCCGCGCCAATCAATTGCACACTCCGAAATCTCCCTTGTGGCGCCCACCACCTCTTCCACCCCCCTCTCTATCTCTCTCTCTCTCTCTCTCTCTCTCTCTCTCTCTATCCATCCATCCATCCATCCATCCATCTCTCTCGGTCCCTTTGGTCTCTTTCCTATCTTGGCGGTCTCCTACCCCTAAGCCTCGCGGCACTGTTTTACCCTCTAGAGGATTAGCTAATGGTCCGTCCGCTGTTTTATCGAACAGATTCGCAGCGCTCCAGGGTAGAGAACGTAAAATGCAGAGTGAAAGGACACGGAGAGAACGCGAACGAACGGAAAATCCGAGATACTCGAGAAGCGACCCTTTCCTCGCGCTCCTCTCCCGTTACCTCTTGCTTTTGTCGCCGATCCTCGCGCTCCTTCCATTCTCTACGCTCTTCCCATCCTTCGAACCGAGTTTATCGCACCGGCCCTCTCCCCTCTTTCCTCGCCTTTTACAAGCACTCCTTTTTTCTTTCGACTCTCGTATAAAAATTAAATTCTCCTCTCGTTCGTCCTTCCTTCACATTTTTCACCTCTCTTTCCTTTTTCCTTCTTCTTCGTCTTCTTCTTATTCCGTGCTCGCCATTCCATCGGAATATTTCTTTTCATTTTACAACTTTTCCTTCGCTCCCGTATTTCCCCCGTTGAAAAGCACCAAGTCCGTACCTTTCGAAAGAATCTCAGCGATCTTTCGTTTACCATTCCAAATCGAAGAAAAAGAAAAAGACGCGCTCGAATCGTCGATTTATTAGTTGCGCTATCGAAACATGGATTTCTTTTCTATCAGAGATTTCGCCTAAGATACGAACGATCGAACGAACGATCGTTTCGCATCCAGCGAGATCCGGAATCGAAAACAAACGATTCGACGTCGCGTTCGGACAGGGAACGAATCGGTTTCCATCGGACGAGTCAACCGAGCCTCTACTTTACGTATTCCGTGCACGACGGGAACGACGATTCACGCGGGGTGAAAGAGCGGTCTGTCGGCCGGCCGAACGAATCAGGGAGAAAGAGAACGAGAAGGAGAAGGAGAAGGAGAAAGAGACAGAGAAAGAGAAAGAGAAAGAGAAAGAGAAAGAGAGATAGAGAACCACGGAGGGAGAAGATTTCAATGGCAAGCAAATAGCACGAAGCGTGGCCAATGGGCTTTCCCTTTGATTAAATGTAAATTGTGCGGGGAACGCGATTAGTACTCCCGGCACTTCGCCTCCGGTCTTCAATCGTTCCATGCCCGAACGCGGTTGTACTCTTACTATAAGCGCAAAGTGCCTCGACCGAGTATAGCCAGAGGTAGCGCTGGGAAGATCTCGTTGGCTACCAGCCCGCACCGGCCAGAGTCAGATTCAGGTTTGGTAGTACGAGGAGGAGGAAAGAGAGAGAGAGAGAGAGAGAGAGAGAGAGAGAGAGGGAGAGAGAGGAGGCAAGCAAAGAAAGGAAATCAAATTGATCGGCACGATCGCCTCAAAAGTCGAACCATTACGTTTACGGTCTCGCTCTCCACCGGCCATTCATTCCAACTAGCTCGCGGCCGCGCGTTCGCTCGAATCGGAACCTTTACGAACCTACTCGACCGCCTTCGAACTTGGAAAAGCGTCGAATTTTTTATCATTAACCTTCAACCGATTTACGAATCCACGTTCCAACGTTCGACGGAAGTTCATTTTCCTACGGTCGAGAACCAATTCGTTCGAGCGTTCTCTCTCGCATGGGAAATATTGCCCTCGTTCCAAATCGACCCCAATTATCCTCCTCGAATTTCCAAAGTTTTCGCTTTTTTAACGACCAGCCGTTCGAGCCATTAACGAAAATTACTGTTGCTTAAAACTAAGTTTTCTTACTTTGGCGTTCGGACCTACGTGGACAGAGATATCGACTAGGATCGAAATTCGTTCGTCGCGTTGCCGGTCGATATTTGCGTATAGAAAGAACCGTCGGAGAATTTTCCAAGTTGCATTGGTAGTACAAACGAAAAGCGCACTTTAGTTTGTTTCATTAACACTCGGCTAACTCTAAAATGCTTTTCGTTTGGTCGTTCGTTCGAAATACTCTCTTTTGTATTACGTTTAAATAAAACATTGCCGTCCCAGAGCTCGTTGACGATTTCTCGGTATATAATTACGGACAGGAAATAAGCAGATTAATAGGTTCCCGTTCTGTAAGCGCTAACGACAAATTTCCATCATTGTGTGGCGTCAACGACAATCGCAGTATTAACATCGGAGAAATAATGTAGCAAAATAATGTCGTTATAGGCGACGACGTGCGATCACAAAGAGTCAAATGATCGAAGTAACACCCTTGCCTTCTGGCTTTCATATCCGTTTATGCGAAATCAAATCACTTTTGACGCGTGACAGCCGATTGATCGTTGACAAAGGGGCAGGCGGCGTTCGGTATGGAAACTATCGTGAACGGAGCCGCAAAGAGACCATAAGGACTATCGTCTACTCGTGCTCGTTGACGTTTCTAAAGTGCAAAAAGATTTCATTGGTATAAGCGATTCAAAAAAAATACTCATAATAATTCGAGTAAAGATTAATATTTTCTCTTTTTAAACCTCAGACGCGTCTATTTTTTGGTGGGAACAACTATTTTCGTAAATCTCGTTCGAGAAAGAGAGAACTTCGTAAATCCGTGGCGAACGAAGGTGCAAAGAAAGAGAAAAAAGAGAGGGCCGTAAGAGCCTGCCGAAAAAATTTGCATTTAAATCGTCGTGGCGTTTACGCGTGACACCCTCCAACTCGATTGGGGGAGAGAGGAGGCATAGACAAGGAGAGGGAGGGGGAGAGAGAGAGAGAGAGAGAGAGAGTGGGATGGCACGAGAGTGTCCACTCGATTACGTTTCTCGGTCGAAGAGTATACAAAAGGGCTGTGAAAGCGGGACATGGAAGTGACGGTGATAAAAATCCGGTCCATGTAGGCAAGAAAGAACCGAAGAGAGGGAGGAAGGAAGGACGAGTGGAAGGATGAAAGAGGTGGGAAGAGGGTGGAAAAGCACGTCGAGAGGAACACCGTTGCTCGTTTTCTCTCTCTCTCTCTCTCCCTCTCTCGTCCTCGAGGGGAATGAAAGTGTGGATGGACGCTGTACCCGGGTGAGTCGGAGAGAACAACGGTACAAAGAGAGAGAGAGAGAGAGAGAGAGAGAGATGGAGAAAAAGGTGGAAGAGAAGGAAAGCGGAGGTTGCTCTTATTATACCGACGTGACGTCGTTTAATAAATTATCACGTACGCACGGTAGGCTCGCGTTCAAAGTGGCATTTCAACGGAAACAAAGCTGAAATAAATAGCTGAAATCGAGGTTGGCGCCGTGTTTATCGCGCTAAAAGCTCCCCAGAAATTTTATGAAGGCACATTCGCATCGTATATTCGCCGTTCTTCTACACCGAATTCATAGTATTAAAACAAATGTGTGTATATATATATTTATATACACTTTCACAAAAAGATTATAAAACCTTTTGTCGCCTCGTTACCATGTATTAATTCGAAGCATAGATAGAACATCGAAAACGCTCGGGTCTATACGTCGATTAAATGATATAAATCTTTCATTTCGTATCAGACTCGAAAATATCGAAACGATCACTGTGATAGAATATTCGTCTAGGACGAAACAAGCGAGAAGAGAAGGGATCGTTTTTCGACGAGCGGCTCTCAATGTTCTCCGAAAAAGGATATATAGATGACGGGCCAGTGAGTATTGTTATCGCTGAGAAATTGGAAAGTTTTTCGAGATATCGCGATCGGACGAAAAGAGCTTCTCTCGTCGACTTCCATGGGATTTCGGGAAATAATACCGCGCGCGCGCGCGCGTCTCCCGCTTCGTTCCGGAGGAATGAGAGAAACGGGGGGCTATATTTACGAGGATAGAGCGATCGTTTCTTCTTCGGGACGAAACCATTACTAAAGGTTTTATACTACCGATGCAGGAACGATTTTGTTGGTATTAAAATTGTACGACGTTGAGGGAGATTTCTTCTCTACAATGGATGATAATCGATAATACGAGCTCGTACTCGGATCTAAATTGGATAGATAAAATGATGAAAATAAGAAATATTCTCTCTCGTTTCCCATGCAAATTCTACCTAACTTTTTCGCGTATTATGGCAAGAAAAGAAAGCGTATACGATAACGTGTAGACATCCGGGAGCGCGTGTACGATAAAGAAATTTTCATCGGGTATATTCTCCATCCTTCACGACGTCTCGCAGCCTTGTTGCAATTTTCCTTGAAAGCTCAACGCCAGCTATAAGGGGGGAGAGAGAGAGAGAGAGAGAGAGAGAGAAGGAGAGACGTACGGCTTGGCCAAGGGTATGCTCCATCTTGATTTTTCGTAATTTTAGAGAGGACGACGGAAGATGGCTATGCCGCTTCCCTCTTTCCGTCGATCGATAGGCAGCCGTCTATTCCCTCGGGACGAAGATAAATATCTATATTCATCCGTTCGCGCTCTATAATCAGAGAACGTCCGTACGAAGCGTGGCAGCAGACACGAAGAAGAGCGTCGTGACGCATCGTCGTCGTCGTCGTCGTCGTCGTCGTCGTCGTCGGCGGCGGCGGCCTCAGGGCCTTGGATAGCATCCGTCTATCGGTGCCTAGTATTGTTTACGAGAGTGACGCCGTCGCGACGTCCAACGCCCTCCCTCACTCCCTTTCTCTCTCTCTCTCTCTCTCTCTCTCTCTCTCTCTCCGTCCTTCTCTACGATCCCTCTCCGGAAATTAAATACCCCCTGAAAAGCGAGAAAACGAGAGCGAAAGAACGGACGGAATTGCGGGCAATTCGCTTTCCGATTTCTCTCCGCGCATTCACCAAAGCTTTCGCTAAAGCCACGTTTCTCGATCGACGCCTATACAATGGACGGCAAATTTTTTCTCTCCGATACGTTCGTTTGGACGATCCTCCTGCGATATTACCTGCACGTTAACTCTCCCGGACGCGGTTTACGTAAATCCCATACAATTGCTAATACTATATGCTCCTTCGATCTTTTTTTTTTCGTTTCTTTTTCTTCGTCGTTCTCCTCTTTTTTCTTTCGTTAAATTTGTTGCGTTTCCTAATGAACGAGAACAGATTCGAAAATAATATGAAAAAAATTAAGGGCGAGAACCGTACCGCGAAAAAAAATAAAAGAACGGATTTTTTCCCCGTATAACGAGTCAAACTGGAGAAGCCGCGAGGTATTGGTGGGTACGAAATGCCACGAAAATTGGGTGGTGGCCCTACTCCTAGATTCAAATTAATTCGCACGAAAGGACGACCTAAAGGTATAGCCAGGGTATACTAGCTAGGTATATCGGGACGATCTCTCTTTCTCTCTCTCTTATTTTCTTCCTTCTTTCTGTTTCCTTCCTCTCTCTCTCTCTCTCTCTCTCTCTCTCTCTCCCCCTCTGTCATTCCCCTCTCTCTTTTTACGAAGCATTTCTGGGAGGGCTGACTGACAAGGTTTCGCCATTTCCGTGGCGCGTCCGGTAACGAACTTCGACCTCGATAAACTGGCAAAACACTTCGCGCCACTGCCATAAACTTCTTCGTCTCGTCGTCATTTTATTATTTTATTTGCCTTTTCTCAGAGCACGAGCTTCGTCTTTCTCTTTCATCGGGTATTTCAAAACTTTGATACTCTATATCCATCTTATTTTCAATCCCATTTCGCAAGCGAATTTTATCCTTGTCCCGAGTTTCTATTCGCTTTATTCTCACAGTGATTTAACGAAATTAGTCGAGAAACGGAGAAAGGAATGCTTCACGGTCTTTGGAGGTCGTCGAAAGAACTTGCGATCTAGCTTTCGAGAACAAAGCGTCGAGGACTACGAAGAGATTCTCTCTCTCTCTCTCTCTCCCTCTCTCTTTGAAAGACGGACTCGAGTAGATACAACGATAAGATTCTTCTTAGAAGGATCGATGAGAAAAGTAAAAGCGAAACTTTCGATTCCTGGACAATGGCCAAAATACAAAGTTCCATGTTGGTTATCGTACCGGGCAGATACTCTTGAAACGACACAAGTCAGACAGATGCCGTGAGGAAGAAGATTCAACGAACCGAATCAACCACCGACGTCGTTCATAGACGATAACAGGTTCGAGAGAACTCCCTGAACGAGAGCCGACGCGATTAAAATGGATTCGAATCGAGCTATCGAATGATGGATTAACGAACGAGGACTTCGTTATGCACGCGCGAATGCATCGATAACCGCGAAAAGTTTCTTTCGTTTCGTCGTCCCATTGAATATCGTCGCAGTGAAAAACGACATACGATCGATTTTATTATAGTTAGATCGTAATGAGACTAATATAAGCTGTTGTTGCATCGTATTTAAGTAAAATCTCTCTCTCTCTCTCTCTCTCTCTCTCTCTCTCTCTCTTATTATTGTTTTCGAACGAATGTTATCGATTCGTTTTATTTCATTATCACTCGTAAGAAAGACCTCGTCAACGAGTTCATTGTAAAGATGCACTCCGTTGCAACGACTTCATCATAAACTCGTCTTCTATCAAGGAAGATTAAATAGTTGTGTAACGCGGTTTACTCCAGACGCGATAATATGGCAATAAATCATTTAATTGCGAGATGCACTCCGAAAGCGGCTTGCTTCACGTATACTCCCTCTTCTCGTTCCTTCGATTCTCACCAAGATTCTCTCCTCCGCATGTTGCCGAGATAACAGGCCCGAGGGTTAATTGTTTCAAACTTGGAACTCACGCGACACGAAACACCGCACAGTATTTACTACGTGTAATTAATTTATACTCGCGCGCAGCCCGCGTTATTTTAATCGCGTCGGGTTGAAGCAACGAACCAACGAAGCAACGAAGCAACGAAGCAACGAAGCAACGCGATGCTCGCATTAAAATTTCGCCAAGATGATTTCTATGATACGAAAAATCAAAGTCGATTATATCTATCTGGTAATTAAACGACGTCGCGATCTGTTCGAAGAAATAAATTAGTTGGTTGAAATAGCACGTTACGAAAAAAGGTATAGAAAAGTTCATTTGCGCTTCGACATTGCCCGACGTACGGAACAACGAAATTTTTAACATTTTGTTCGCGATGAGTGGACGTCTACTTTTCGATGTAATCCGCGGTCGTTAAAATTCAAATGAAAATGTAATTGTAGTACAAACAAATTTTCTGAGGCGCAAACTTTTAACGACGTATTTTGAAAAGTATAAGATTATAATTGCTGTAGTGTAACGCGTTAGGAAAGAGTAAAAAGATAAAAGAAAGAGAAAGATAAAGAGAAAGAGAAAGAGAAAGAGAAAGAGGGAACAAGACGCCGTTGAAATATTTCCTAATGGTGGGAAAAGGATCGCGTCGACGTGGCGTGATTTACAACGATCGGTCCTCTCTTCCTCCCTCACTTTCTCTATCTTCCTCATCTTCTTCTACTTGTTCGTTATACTCATCCCGACTCAACTATATCGAGAAGTTTTCAGTCCTTTTTCGGTGTACGGGCGCCCTTTTAGGCCAGGAATGCAAACTTTCGACATAACTTTTCTTAACCGAGTGACGGTAGTTTCGCCGGGAGATAAGGCGCTCGTCATAACCGCGTCGAGATTTCTCGGGAGAAACTTTTCCCTCCTCGAAAGTAAATCCAACGAGGACGTCCTCCGCCGCTCAACTTCCCGCACCTTTCAAAGTAAAACTTTCTAGGTCTAAACTTACGAAGGCAATACGATCGAACGAGTTAGTTCGTCGAATTACTTGAACGTTTTCTCGCGTTTTTCCACGGATTAGCGAAGAAAATCGATCGGTTTAAAATATCGATTATCTTCCTTTACTTGGCGAGAAATTCAAAAATTTATTTCTATAACTTCGTTATGGCAGAGGTTAAAGGAGCCATCGGAGAAACGTTGAGTCCGACATCGGATCGATCGTAAAGAGATTGATAATCCTCTTCCGTGGGACGCGACTTTAAAGGAAGGAGTCTTGGTTTATTCCAAGCGAATAAGAAAAAAGAAAATAGGGGGGGAGAGAGAGAGAGAGAATATGCCGGGAAAGTAATTTTATCAGGCGCCGATAAGATTCCGTCGACGGATTAGCGCATCGTCAGAAGTTTTCCCCCGACGGAAAATCCGGTACCTAAATTCTGTGAGATCTCGCGCAGAGTTTCATCCTGGAAGCGCCTTTTCTCGATCTCTCGTCCAGCTGGAAAACGTAGACATCGTAGATATGCCGGTAGTGAATCGACCGAATGGATTACTCGTTCGTCTAACTACCGGCAGAAACGCTTTCGAGGCATTTCGATGGTTCGGATCTTAGAGCGAAGTCCGCTCTCGTCAAGGGAATATCGTCCGATATCGTTTGAAACGATATTGCCAGTAAATCGTGCCCTTCGAGGACCGCTCGACGTACTCGTCCTCCTAATTCTCCTATTAGAAACGAGAACGGCCGACGCTTTAAGACGCGATTCGAAACGAACTTTGCGTATACGCGATACTCTTTAGCTCGATCGTTCTATTTACCTTGTCTGATACCGATTAATTCGAAACCGACTTGGTATAAGACTTTCGTGATTGCGTTTCTTATCGCGAGTAGATATATATATATATATGTATATAATGTATATATACAGATTTATACGTTATCGATTGTCCAAATACGAGATAGTTTCGGAGTTATAACCAACGAACGATGGATGAGTAAAAATACTGTCCTAACGGACGATACTCGGCCTTCGAGGCTGCGGTTAACGTGGTCTTTGTCCGGAAATTGGATGATTCGATCGACCATCCCCGTATTACTCTTTAACGAAGCCGAAACACCGTAGACAGGCCTGGGAGCTCGAACTTGCGCGCAAACAGGATTGGAAGATTTTGGATAATGGGTGTATCGTGAAACTCAATATCTTTGGTAACAAGCAGAGATTCGTTCTTCTGTAAGATTGGTAACGACCGAACGAAAAAAGTATGGGCGCGCGCGTTTATAGACCTCGATGCTACAAATTATAAATGCCTTAATGACCTTACGATTCGTGAATCATCCGATTATTATTTCGGAACACCGAAAATAAATTATCATCGGCGAGCCAATGAGAAAACGATTAATTTACGATTAATTTCTCTGGCATCGCGTTTCGTTCGACGATGCCATATGGAGATTTTCATTGGCCGAGCTATTCTTCGCAACGAAATTTCATTATCTTGCCGTCGAAACAATTTAAAAATCCCGACATAAACCACGATCGGTGCGATCCATTAAAGTTAGCTTCAAATTGAACGCATTCTATCGGATTTCACTTGGGTACTCTCTTGACAAAGAGTTTTCCTGTTTTATCGAACGTTAAGGACATTAAGGACATATCAAGTTACAAAAGAGAGATAGAGAGAGAGAGAGAGACGGGTGGTAAGGGGAAAAAAAATAAAAAAGAGAGGATAGAGCCAAGAGTGTGCGCAACAAAGGTTTCGTAACTGCTATTCGCGAAAACTTCGTAGAACATCCTATCTCCGGCGAGTCCGACGAACTTGAGTCAGGTTTCTTCTTTTTTTTTTTTTTTACAAAAAGAATTACTCGAAAAGCTTTCGCGAAAGAGTACCTTCGATAAAAATGGATTAACTCGTGCTCTCTACCAGAGACGAATTTGTTTAAGCTCTCGCGTGGCTGGCTCGCCTCTTGGTTTCACTTTTAATTACTAAAACTTTTTAAACTTCTCTCTACTTTCTCCTTCTTGCGTTATCCTCCGTTGGAAAGATTAGAGCTTTCTATCTACTTTCTTGTCCGATTATTCGTCGCAAGGACAACGAATTTATGCGTTGCGAATAGAAGCGGAAAATCAAAGGAAAACCGTAACGACGCTTTTGAACTCTCGCTTGTGGGGGAGTCACTTAGAGGAACGGTTCGACTTGGTCGATTACGTGAAAAGAGCGAGACACGATGGCTGCATCGGTAATAAGGCAAAGTTTTAATTTCGCTCGAGATGCATGGACTCGGACGAAACGAGGTAACTTGTAGAGAAACGAGAGGTAAAAGTGGAAAGAGAAGGAGAAGTTTAGCTCGCAACGATTCGACGGAAGGAACGAGGAGGAAGAACGTCCATTCGATCGATCGTAGAAAATCGTTCGATGTACCGCGAAGGGACAGTTTATTATTCTACAGCCGTGAAGGTAGTTTTCGAAGCGAAGAGGAACTCTCTCTCTCTCTCTCTCTCTCTCTCTCTCTCTCTCTCCCTCCTCGAACGCTTGACTCCTCTTTTCCTTTCGGACGATTCCTCCTTGTTCTCCTCTTAGGCTCTTTCTCTTCCTCCGAATAACGATGTCTTCGTCGTGCCATCCAGTCGATGGCTCGCAGCACCACACCCTACCTAACGGCTAGTACCCCTCGTTTCGTTGGGGTTCCGTTTGCCGCGCACTAACGAGACACGTCGATTCGATTCGTAAAGGCGAACTTTCTTCGAGGAAATTCGTCAGCCCTGATTAAGGCATAGAATTACGCGGCGGAGCAGAAGATAATGAAATTTAATCCTTCATTAAGAACTATCGCTCCTACTCTCTCCGGTCAGTTAATTATCGTCCGATCCGAACGATCGAGTCCTCTACGTTGGTTCGACTCGAATTCAAACTAAACGCCTCGCTGCCCAATTTTTATCGTCTTCCTACTCGAGACCATAAAAAAAAAAAAAAAAAAAAAAACTTCTAAAGGCGATCCTTGATTTTCAAACGTACGCTCCGTAGACGTAACAATTTCGATCCTCGAGAGCCAGAGTACTTAGGGTGTATCGCGTTAGATTCGTTTCCGTAACTCATTGCCCGGTCTAATCCTGACGCCGTACGACTTCACTATGGTAAGCCACAGAAGCGTCGGGAGCAACGGCAAGAGTCTAGAACACCCGGACGGTGTTCGTCGATTCCATTATCGGAAGACTTATCTCCGTTCGCTTGATTAGTTCCTTCCGCGGCGACGAAGAGACGAGAGCACATTCGCCGAGGATCACCGTCCCTTCGCCGCAAAGCAAAGTGCCATCGCCTCTCTTTCCGGTCCTTTTCGTTTCCGAGATCAAAAGTAGAGAATCGCTCCGTACCCGAGTAGAATCCGAGCTATATCCTCCTCCTGGTCCTAACGGCGAGACGAATACTTCTCGCTTCGGAAATCCATTCGAACGTTTCTTATTAATTATCGGACCAAACAACCTACGATCGTGGAATTAAGATTTCTCCATTTAAGAAAATTTCGTAGGCGAGATACGGTCTCGTTGTCCGCGCTAAAAAAAAAAAATAATTCAGTTCTTAATCGACAGTTATCTTTAAAGGTTTCCTCTCAAAGACATCGAAATCGAGATCGATCGAGCGTTTCCATTCGTTGCCTTTCGAATAGTTTATAGGATGGATTAACTTGAGAGCTTGTCGAGAAAGTTCTTAATGTCGTAATGAAAACAGAAAGAGCAAGAGGGTGAGAATGTAAGGGACGGAAAGAAAGAATGGAATAGAGGGAGAAAGAGAGAAGAGAAAGAGAAACGATCGACCTACCATGATTCGGACGAGCGTGCAAAACGAAGAGAGAGAGAGAGAGAGAGAGGACGAGCGAGCTGAAAAACTCGAATAATGTCGACGACCATTGTTCCCCGTTCGCTCTGAAGTGCATTTAATCCGATAAAAGAGCAGAGCCGAGTTTCTCAAAACGATGTACACGAATTACCATCGAGCAATCCGGGCGTCTTCGTTGCTCCTTCACTTCCTCCCCCTGTAAGAAGTTAAGTATTTCTCACCAGAAAAGTCTCCTCCCGGCCTAAAAGAACAATCCCCTTACGTTCTTTCTTTCATCCCGATGTTTCCGATAAACCCATCGACGGTACTTCGTTATCCATTGACTTTTCAATGAGTTCGCGACTAGCCCGACAAACGATCAAGACGCACTTCGATTTCATTTTCGAGTAAGTAACCGCCCGCGTAAGAAATCCTCCCGTGATCTATAATATATGGGTAATTACAAAATCTACTCTTTCAAATATGTAACCATACTTTCAACTTGCTTCTCACCCCATCGATGGTTTAATTAAAATATAAAACTTTTTGAATATTTACGTAAATCTAAGCTCCCCAAGAGTTTCGGTAAGGACGAATGGAGGGGATGAAAGGAGAGAGAGAGAGAGAGAGGATAGCTCGTAAACTTTCTCGATGCCTCTTGCTTTAGACTCATGATTCTTGCAAAACTTTGACGTGAAAGCGGATATTTTAGGCGGTATAAAGAGAATCTAGACACGTAATCCTTCTCCCTCTCTCGCCCTTTTTTCTTCCATTAAATGCAAATAAAAGAAAGACGAAGAAGGAGGAACGAGCTTGTCCGTACCGAAGGATCTTCAATTTATGCAACGATCCGTCGTCCGCATTTAAGAAGCTTTCGCAGATACGGTCACAGACGAGAAAATAAAAACGTAAATAAGTATCCGTGATATTAACGAGGAACTCGAGTGAAGGACTTTGAACGTCGATTTCAACGAAGCAGAGTGGCGCAGTGGAAGCGTGCTGGGCCCATAACCCAGAGGTCCGTGGATCGAAACCACGCTCTGCTAAGGGAAAATGAACCACCTATCCGCGACAGGCGCGTTAAGGGTTCTTTTCAATTTTGCATATTTTTTTTTCAACGATTCTCGTTGTCATCGAAGAGCTCTTCTTCGTTTGAAACGTTAAAAATTAAGCTTTCCCGTAGTTAAGAAAATGACAAATTATCGCTTTATATCCTAAAGTATTATTTGAATGTGATCCCCTTTCTCGGCCAATAAAATAGTATTCCAAATTTTTTACAAATATCGAACGTCGAAATTATTAAACCGGTTAAAATCTAGAATCACATTCGAGCGGTATCTTCAAACGATTGGATCTTGTCGAAAAATCATAAGGCGATTCCTCAGAGGGCAATAATCCTTGGTGCGAAGGCAAATTGAAACGTTGGAACGTGCTGCACGTAAATTAGACCAACTGGTAGATAGCGTTCCGCTTACCGACCCTTTTACCGATTAGGACGACGTTGAGGAGGTCGATGACGTTAAAGGCGACGACGAAGGCTCGAGATCGAAAAGACGCACACGCGTGGGTCGACGAGGAGTGACGAGCTAGAGAGAGAGAGAGAGAGAGAGAGAGAGAGAGAGAGAGAGAGAGAGAGAGAGAGAGAGAGAGACCGTAAATAGATCTCGAGAGGATGCGACGACCCCTTTGCTCGAATCGATACCCGCACCAGCACGCTCTCACGCAGATATTCTACTCACCCTTCGCGTCTCACCGACTTGACGATTGTGTCTCGTACGCGTGCTTCGTCCTCGTGCTCCGTCCGCGTGCCTTGTCCGCGTGCCGCCCCCGTCAAAGCACTCGCTTCAAAGGCATTACGTACGAGATTCATGGAGATACATGTACCTACGCGTATACGTACGTGTGCCTCTGCTGATTATTAGTCTGGAAATTGTAATAATAATCGTCTCTCGATACGAGATCGATAAGAAAGCTTTCCTTCGCGATCACTTTGGATCGGACTCGTTTCGAAAGGCTCCTTCGTTCTCTATTTCTTGATCCTATGAAGTATAAAGGATGTCCGAGAGAGAGAGAGAAGAAAAGAGAGTAAAAAGTATAACCACGAATATCCTGGCAAAGATAACACGCGGATATGTACATTGTATTATCTTTCCTAACCAGAGACAATCGATAAAAAGAGTACACCGAGCGATCGACCCGCGTCGAGCAAATTTCGCAAGATGCATGGCTGGCTCTTGCCCGATGTAACAATTTTTGTTACTACTTTGCCGTCCATAGAAAAATTTACTCGTAGCAGATTGGTCCCGCGATCGCTCTACCTTTCTTTGCCATCGGTGCATTTTATATACTTACCTACCTAACTTGCTTGGTGTCTCCTAAAAAATATGATTGATCGAGAGCCATCCCCAACGAGCTGGAACCTTTGGTACACATAACTGGTCGAGCACACCCTTCGTCATTCTCTCTCTCTCTCTCTCTCTCTCTCTCTCCCCTTTTCTCCGTCTATACATACATATACATATACATGTATATAAACGCACACATATATACACACGAGATGCATTAAAAAACTCAAACAATGAAGCGAGTAAATAAAGCGCATAGCCGCGCTCTGTTTTGTCAGGCGTACTGCTTGTTTTTCCTACAGCGAACGACGTGTCCGCCGAGCAAACTCCTCCATTACTTTCAAGTAAGTACATTAAAATCCCTTCCGTATTCCTCCTCTTTCCCGTTTGCTTCCCTCCGACCACCCTTTATCTTCATCGCTCTCTCGTGTCCGATAGCTTCCATCGATTCTCTCTCTCTCCCCCTCACTCTCATGAGCAGTACTCTTGCACGTTTTCCGCATGGCTACCTCCATCCCAATAATTTTGTCTCTGCTCGTAGAAATTTTCTCTAATTACGCGTACACCGATGTGTCACTTCATATCTTCATTTATTTGCGATATAAAAGGCACGATATAATAATTTGTCGATTATTTATACGATCTTTGGAATGTTATAAACGCAATAATAAGCAAAAATTTATTCGATACTCGTATCTTCGATTAGAATATTGTTGTCGATTCGAACATATTTAATAGGTTAAGAGATGAAAAAGAAGAAAATTGAAAAGATCCAAGAACGTCGCTAGATTTTGTTCCTCCTGTTGAAACAAGAGGTCGGACGATCGGAAGCCGGGCTTTTTCGTTCATCCGTCGTTGAACGGTTCGGCGATTCTTTCAAGGAGTATAAACCTTCTTCTCTTTTTCGTGGCTAAATGAAAGTGGACTCTCTCTCTCTCTCTCTCTCTCTCTCTCTCTCTCTCTCTATCGTGAAAGCAATATCCATAGAACAAAAGAGAAGCTAATGAAAGTGTCCGGTAGCAGGAGGTACAGGCTAGGAACGTCGCGTCGTCGCCATCATCGCTAACATCGCTACCACCCTCCTGGACGATGCGCCGACGGAGCAAAGGATAGCATCTACCTTTCTTGCCTCTTTGAGGGAGTACCACTCATGGAATTCAGTCGAGGTTCTTCCGACCTTTGTTTCCGTATATCTGATAGCCGGACCTTCGCGCTACCTTTCTCTCTTTTCTCTTTCTTCTCTTTCCCTCGCGCGCTCTCTCTCTCTCTCTCTCTCTCCCCCTACGACATCCCTCCAGCGAACCCACGAAACTTTCCGCTTCATCGGGGAACCGTGAAGAATCGAAGAGAGCTCGTAAATGAGTAGAAAAGAAACGTAAAGGATGCCCTGACCTGTGTAAAGCGCGTGCTTGGTAATTAAGACTCAACGAAACGGACGACTGGGCTATAAAAGATTTTACGATTACGACCAACGAGAAAAGATGATAGAGATCAATGTTGTTTCTAGTCTATAGAGATTACTTGCTATTGAATAAGAATAATCAAGAGTAAACGAAAAGTAAACAAAAAAATATTAAATAAATTTGCGTTTTTTATAATCAGAAAAAGTTGATGTAGTTAATCGTTACGTTGGAATGAAAATTATATCGGACGAATAAAGTTTATTAGCAGGACGTAATATTGTTATCTCTTAAATATGTCTAGATCGATCCTTTTTGACGAGATAACGTAAGACGATAGGACGCAAAGCTCGATAGGCAAAACTATTATGAAAGTTTATTATAGTTTAGAATAGTCGAACCCGCATCCATCTTTGTCTCCTTCTATCTCTTTCCTATAAAATAAGTTCGGCCTATGCACCACGCTCACGTTTTCGGAGTTGATGATGGACATATCGCGGCACAGCAGGCGGACCCTCGTCAAATCGACCTTTTTTGCGTCCGACTTTAATACGCACGTGCGAGTTCGTCCGTCCCTTCGTACGCACACGCGTACGTAGATACGCGTGCGTACGTGCATACGGCCAACTCCGGAAAAACGAATATGATTCCTAGCAAGATAACATTGGATTCGCGAAACTTTTCGATAACGCGTTAGACTGATTAAGCCTCTCGCCATTTTAATCAGGCTTCGTTCGCAAACCGTAAAAACTTTTCGACGGTTCGTTCAATGTTTTTGCAAATAATTGAAAACATGCGAATGCGAATACAAAAGGCATATCGTACTTTAATCGAAATTAAAATTACTCAGTCCACGAAATTTCAAAGTAAAGGGAGCTTTTCCCTTTTTTATTTCGTTCTTCATGTCGCAAGTATATTATAGATAGATCACAAATCCTCGAGCTTAAATGATTTCAAATGATTTATACGAGAAGGAAAATGAAAGGGATATAAAGGACAAGGGTGAAATAATTCCGAGATAACACCGGTAATATCGAGGATGGTCGTTCGAGGCAAGCCGCGGTACTCGTTGCGGCTCGTTGCGGCTCGTTGCGGCTCTTGCGTGGCGTTGTAATAAGAGGATGTTGCAAATCGGTCTCATTGCTGAGGAAACCCTACTTGGAGGTAGTCTCCGCATCCCCCATTCCCTGATATACGTGGCATCAATCGCGGATATCGCATCATCTCCATCTGCCCATAAAATCTGCCGTAGCTCGTTAGCTACGCTTGTTACGTTCCGCACCCCAAATTCGGAGCTCGCTCCCACCCCCTTACTTGTCGGCTACCCCTCCCTCTGTTTCTCTCTCTCTCTCTCTCTCTCTCTCTCTCTCTCCCTCTCTCTGTCTCTCCGTCGACGACCGATCGAGCGATCTAAAAGAGCGCGAGGCGAAACGATCTCGCGCACGGCCTGTACACCGACTCTGCGCCCCTACCATCACCCTTAATTATTTTGGCTCGAATTCGAGTAGAGGCCAGCCGGCGATATTGCGGTTCGAAATATGTATACGGAACGCTCTCGATACGGTGTCGTCCTACAAAACCCTTACGAAGATAGAATCGAGAGAATCTGGATCGCCGTTAAAGATAGAGCGAGCAAGCGAAAATGCTTTTCTTTTGTTTTCTGGACGTATTGATTAACTTCCTAAATGGAATATGTTATTACGATTTTATTGTTTATTCATTAAGATATTTAATATTGCGGCATTATTTAGTAACTGGTCGTCTCCGTTGCAACGATATGAATCGTTTCATAAAACCTTTGGGCTTTGATTCAAAGGATAAAATGAAACAGGAAAATAAAATATGGGGGAGAGAGAGAGAGAGAGAGAGAGAGAGAGAGAGAGAAATAGAAGGGAGAGGTCCACAATTAATAATTACACTTCAATCATTTAGTTAATTAGTTTCTGCTCCGTGTTATAATTTGAACTGCGCTGCGTTTCATATTTTGTTAATATAATTAAAATTAATTTTCCCATCTAGTATACACAGGCAGATCAAAGCTGTAGGTACATAATTGCACGATTTGCTTATGAGAATTATATGAGGGGAAAAAGTTTCGATATCTAACGTTTTAACTGTCGAACGGATGATATGTGGTTCATCGTTTTTAAGAAAACAATCGTACTGGCAACGAAGTAGTACGATTAGAAGCTCATAAACCGAATCGATTTTTCTTATGCATGTCGTAACGAAAGGGACACGACTTACGGTCGCAATTAATAGAAGGAAAGAGCGACGAGATATCGTCGCCTTTTTTTCTTTTACCCCCCCTGGTGGCACGTGGATCCGTAGGAGCGAGGGGTTGCGGTAAAGCGAACGTCGCTCGTCGACTAACGAACCCCGGACGACGCGTTTCTTTCCATGTGCGACTATCGTCGTGATAAAGCCTATACGACTTGTCCTTAATGACCGATTGTACGGTGCGCAGTCGACAAATTAAACGCGAGGCTCATTTATTTAAAACGCATCGCGAGAATTACCGACGGTGTAGCACCTGCTACTCCATTATAATAATTATTATCAGTCGCTCATTATTTATCGCATTGAATGCGTAACGCGTCGTTACCATTTTTATGCGTCGTTAAGTTATAATTTTTCGACTCTTAACGTTCCCTTTTAAAATGCTCCCTCGAAAATCTTGCTCCAATTTCCGTACTTTCGAAATTCTCCTAATACGCGAACGACGATATCGATGTCGAATTAAAATATAGAACCCTCGTTAAAAATTACTCGTACCTGATCTTTTTCTTATAAAATTACTTCGCAGTATCGTATAGTTGGCTCTCCGTCGAAAATAATGAGACGTATAATAGATTAAAGAAAGACACAACGATGGAGATTTTTTTCGCGGTATAGTAAACGATTATTATTAAAATTTGTTCTTTGCGCGCGAACGAGCGGAGAAGCGTACTTATCGAAGCTTTGTCAGAGAAAAAAGCGCAAGGTATTTCTAGGAGAGGCGTACGTACTTGGCAAACCCTAGGAAAGTACCCTTTAATCAGAGAATCGACCCTTTGAAAGCGTCGGCGCGTCGACTCTCGAGTCGCTTTGCGTTCGTATTTATTCTTCGTCTTTTGATTCGCGAAAAAAGTTGCTCTTTCTCTCTCTCTCTCTCTCTCTCTCTCCGTCTCTGTCTTTCTCTCGCCCTTTCCCCACCCCCTTCTTCTCTTGGCATAGCCGTGAAGAGTAAACGCGAGCAAGTTTGGGGGATTCGTTCGAGATGAGAGAGAAAAAGAGAGTGGGAAAAGTTCACGTGTTACGCGTTCGCGTAACGCGCGCGCGCGCCTGCGTGGGAGGTTTTTCAATATCGCTAATGCGTCTCGTCGGTCCGTCGAAAACGCGGTAAAAGCACGAGCAGCACCGGCCACCAAGCGATAAAGTCGCAAAAGTGCGCGCAGCTTTAAACCTTGACAAATGCGCTCTACCGAATATCGCATATTTCGATCATGAATGACGATAAAGCGTAGCGACTACTGTCGCTGCTGTTCGTACGAGATAATATAGTAGAAAATTGTTTCCATTTCGAATGGCCACGCTGTAAATATCGATTCACAGGCGAGTACTTGAACGCATTTTTACATTTCCCACCGTATCCGATCGGCCGTGCGATAAGCCGAGAATTAATTATCGTCGATGCGAAACGAACGGGAGAGAGAGAGAGAGAGAGAGAGAGGGAGAGAGAGAGAGAGAGTGAGGGAGAGAGAAAAATTCGAGTCTCGATTTTATTCGGACGATCTCTGTTTATTTTTTCAGGTCCGATCGATCGAACGGCTGCAGTCGATGTGTTCGAAGCATGAAGACGCATAAAAATCGAAGCAGGTGAATAATCAAGCAGATAAATCGTTTATTCGTCTCCAACTTTGATCCAACTCACGTTTAATAATCGCGAAAAGCTTTATTTCCGACGCGATAAGAATATATAATATGGAACGGGACATAGACGTATACCGAAAAAGGCCAAAACTAAGATATATTTCTTTATTTTTGTTTGCCGATTCCGTTTCTCTCTTTTCGCTTTCTAGAATACCCGCGTTATACGAGATAAAACGAGTGGCCACCGGTGTGAATTATATTTTCTATACCTGCGTCGGAAGTTTACGTTTCGTGTGATCGATGCGTAACATCGAGTGCACACACGTTCGGCATGAGAGCGAAGTGCTGACAAACAAGTCCGAAATGGTTGGAAGCGTAACGCGTTTCGACGTCGTCCGCTATGCACTTCGTTACAAAATTATTTTTATGACATCGATGTACGATACGTCTCCGTCGACGGCACGTGCTCCGCGCGACGAGAGTCTTTCATTTATGATCTGTCATAAAAATGCGTGACGCGAGTACCGTCGCGTGAAAAAAAAATTAAACAAATAAACAAAAACAAAAACAAAACAAAAAAAAAAGAAACAGAGAAAAAAGCGTACGAGGGCGGTATCACGAGGAAGGTCTGCGAAATGAATACTCGGCTCGTTTAACGACGACATGGAAAAACTGACATTACGAATGGGAATGCACTTTGTCGTTCTTCGCTTTTAAACGATTTACGGGTTATCGTAATAAAAGGAAGAAAATAAAATAAAAGATCGCTTGTTTATCTCGTTTCTCCGACTTCTTTAATCCGCGCGTTCTCGAAGAAACGATAAATACTCGTCTCGCGACCGTCGTTCGCCCGTTCCACTTGATTTCTCGAAAACTCGGTTTCAGCAGCGAGGACGAAGGTGTCTAAAATCGAATCGTTTCTCGATTTATCGTCCGTAAGCCCGCGATAACGTATGCCGCACGACGTTGTTTCCGTTTCATCACGTAGGAAGAAGTCTCTCGTAGCGGATATTATGCGCATTGGGAAGGAAGAAACAACAACGGTTTGCTTCCTACGAAGGATAACGCCGTGAAATTCTTTCCTGTTGGTATATATATGTGTATATATATATATATATATATCTGTACGTGTTCGTATATAAAGCTGCGTGCATATATCGGCCGACCGTACGTACGTTTACCACTGAAATTCATAGGTAACATGTGTCTTTATGGTTTATGCGTCTGGCCTTACCGTGGATGAACCCTCGAGAAATAGGAGCAACGTTGCTCGTAAGATATTTTATTGTAGCTCGATTTCGAGTTTCCATACCTGCAATAAACTAGATCAAGCCCACGCTTTCCTCCGTGATACCCGGCTAAGGTTTCTCGATTGATTTTCTATGCGTTCAACCTGTAGCGTCGACGAGACGATCAGGATCTCGAGTACGACAACTATCGAAAAAAAACTAAGCGAGTATTCGTTTCGTTTAAATCGAATTAGCGTAAACGTTTCCTACGAAAAGAGAGATGCTCTTATCTTGCCGAAGAAACATCCGAAAAGTCGGCTATCGTCTAATTTCGATCGATGATCATGCTCTTTGTGTCCTACCTTGCTCCGTCCTCGTAAAAAGCAATCCGAAATCTCGTATGGTGTCATTAGTTCACCGAGATAAGATAACGTGCTTTCACCAAAATGAATTACCTGTCGTTTCTTATCGCGAGAAGACATAACTTGCGGCTAAATTCTCTCAGGTCGAATCTCCTAGCAATCCCTTTTGCCTAAAAGCTACGCCGACGCGAGAGACAAGTTCTTGACGAGAAAGAGACTGAAAATTTATCTTCGACTTTAAATCATATATATGAAAAAGTTGCATTTGATATCTAACGTACTAGTGTACCGTAGCAATATTTTTATAACAGATCTATCCTTTTTACGAGGACAAGGTAAAACCTATTTTACGTCCCGTTCTCATCCTTGAAAATTTATAATTTGGTCGACAAAAAATTATTAGAATCCAAGATATCTCGCGACAGCTTAAATCTTTTCTCGCGGAACAACTTCGATCCGGCCGTTTATAAGGACCGATGGAGTAATACGTCTCAGACCGGATAAAGAGACGGAGGAGAAAGCTTATACCGGACGATATCAACGACGTTCTGGCCGGTTGCCCGATACATCGGAATCGTTTTCACTTCGAGACGCTGTTCCAGCTTGTATCGACATCGACCACCGCAGAGACGGACGCTTAATACTCTTTCGATACTCTCCTTCGTCGCTTCTAGAACCTACCATTACGTTCAAATTCCCTGGTAGTAGTTCCTCGAACGGGGAAAAGGTTTTTGCGAACCGAACGATTTGGTTTGGCACAAAACCATCCGCTGAGATACTTAACTTATCGGCGAACGATATTTTAATCCTTTGATAGACAAAAAAGTATAGTACCCTAAAGAAAAATCGATGTTTCTATCGTTACGCGTGCTCTCAACGTCCACATAATACTTGGAATAATTTTAAACGCTATAGTTTCGATTAAGATCATTCTTATATTTCTTAAACTTTCGTAATCTTATTATCCAATGATCATCGTCTCTCACGTTTGGGATACTGTACAGTATCCTTTAAAAAAAAACGGTACAGTATCCTTTAAAAAAAAAAAAAAGAAAAAAAAGATAACAGAGACAAAAGTATTTCGGGTCAAGCAGTTTAATTAGCATTAGAAGAAATTCCGTGACGTCTCGTGGAACTTTAAAGAAAGTCAGCTGTGTAATTCATTTTCTGCGAGGAAGTTATATTAAATTACTTTTTTTTCTTCGCCTACCTATGTTTTTATCCCTCTCTTTTAACTTCCAAAGTGTTCCACTTATCTTAACTTAACTTTCCCGAAAAACTTTCTTCCGCGTTATGACTTCTCTTGTATCTAACGTGCCAACGATAGATGCGTCAACGATTACTCTAGGATTTCAATATCAAGGTCATTTTTAATTTAAAAAACTTTATTCTTCATTTAAATTTGATAAAAATTAAAGGAAAAATGTCCTTTCGATATAATAACTTTCATACGCAACCCAGTGAAACGATCAAATCCTATTACAAGCGCTAATGAATTAGTTTGATGTTATATTTAATGGGATTCGTAAGCTACGGCGGCGCCGCAACGTTTCTCCAAATAGATGAAATTCCCGAGGACGTTTTTGGTTTGCTCGATTTTATGCAGCCCTTTCAGCTTCTCTCTCTCTCTCTCTCTCTCTCTCTCTCTCTCTCTCTCTCTCCTGCCGTCTCTCTCTCTCTCTCTCATTCTCTCATCGAGAATTAGGAATTCACAATTTCGCTAGACCGGTCTTTAAAGCGCCGCACGAATAAGATCACGCTTACTAGAAAGTTGGTCCGTAGCTGCAGCGACGTAGCAGTAAATTACTTATCTGGCATAGAATCAAGGAGGAATCTTCTAGTCACGCCACATTATTTTCCGCGTTCGACGGTGTACAACGACGCGTAACGCCAGAGACCCGAAAGAAACTTTTCCTAGAAATGCGATCCGCTGAGGCGTTACTTTAACCTCGACGGTGTGCCTCATAATTTTCACAAAAAGAATAATCAAAGAAAATCTGTACTTTGGTATATATTTTTGAACGGTTATATCCTTTTTAAAGAGAAGAAAAAAGATCGAGTCTAAGCGTGAACATCTGTAATTTTCCCGGATTTTCGAGGTATCAAACTGCTGGTAAATAAAGCGCACCTATCGATTTCATGACTTTGCTCATGGTAGCTATAAACTTCGACGAACTCACTCAGTTATGCACTTACCAAACGTCGTAACGCTCGCTCTTGCAGCGTGTAAGTCGAATCGCAAGCAAACTGTAACGGCATTGTATCGTCGACAATGCGAAGCACGAAAAAGCTTTGCACGCGAGGCGTTCAACCTGGCGGACCCTCGACAGAGTCATACGATATTTAGTCGGACGTGTAACTTCCGCGAGCTCGCACCCGCACTCGTAGCTATCACGCACACGCTGTAAAACCGAACTTGCTTTAGAATTTGTTCGTATGGTTCCACTAACTCGGAGATATTCGATACAAAGCGAGCGAGAGAGAGAGAGAGCCGCTATGAATCGGTGGATTTAGAACGCCACAAAAGTTTCTTTCTCAAAGCCTACCTGTATTCGCCATGTTGATTACAACCGCTGTTGAATGTACGAACGCGCCCACATTGATTTCAACGCGATACGTTCCTACAACGTTTTGCGATAGGCGGCGAATGGAAAAAGACCCACACGCGTTACTTTCCAAAATTTATCCTCGCTCTCCTTAACGATATCAATAGGTGACGTTATTCGTTATATCCTCATTATGCCCCCACATTTGATAACGTTGAAAAGGATTCGATATGTTTATTTTAACGATCTCGTTTATATACCCATTGATTCGTTATAAATATTCTTTTAGTTTACTAGCAGCAATTTTTCAATGTTATCTTTAAAATCAAATAGTTTTATTCCTTATTTTTCTGCTTGCTTTTTTTTATTTGTCCTAATTTTTTTCTTTTTCCGTTATTTTGTTAATCCCCGCGCGTTCGCTCTATTATTTTATCAAGCACGAGAATCACGAAGCGAGGGGTTTACCGTAATGTTTTAATATTTACTATCTGCTATTTATTACCATCGCTAGATATAAAAGCATTGAAAATCTTTCTTTTATGAAACGGCTATGGATACGTCCGAATTATTTCCGGAACGGGAATCCCGTCTCCTGTTCGTTTTCTTCTTCCTCCTGTCCTCCCTTCCTCAATTTTCAAATATCGCACGTTATTTACTTGGATATAACGTTGTTTAGGTGGTCGTATAAAGTGAGATGTATACGTTACCGCGACACGTTACACGAGAATCCTACCACCCACGTTACATTATTTATTACTTCGCGATCATTTGTACAAGCCCGAATATTCCATTCGTTTCGTTACTCTTCTTCTCTATTCGGACGAACGAAATTCACTTCCGAACCTGTTTTCGGTATCCAGAATCGTTGGCCGCTACATAATTAAAATCGAATAAACGTCTAATAAAACCGTGGAAAACGGACTTGACAGGGAAAACTCGTCTACCTTCGATCGTTCTCGCGAATTATCTTCTTCGAGGTATCCCGCAAAAGTGCATATTTAATACGTATCTACTTGGTGTGTACTTGGTGTGTTTCGTTAGGAGCGTACGTGCTGTACGAGCTATAAGAAAAATAGATGGAGAGAGGAAAACGATGTCGAACGATCGCATTAAATGACGCGACAAAGGAAGGCATTGTGGTATCGAATATATCGGAAGCATTTGCTCGGTCGAACTTTACGCGCGATTCGTAAACGCATCGTTTCCTTTCCACCGTCTGGAGCTTCGCGTAAGGCGTTCGATCGTGAAGGCTTCTTCTCCAAGGGAGGAAGGAAGGAAGGAAGGAAGGAAGGAAGGAAGGAAGGAAGGAAGGAAGAAAAGGAAGAAAGAAAGAAAGAAGAGTAAGGGAGAAAAGGAAAGAAGAAGCCGAGCGAAAGAGAAGAAAACGTCGATCGTAACGTTCGTGTCTTGGTCGGGCCGTTTCCCTTTTGCTGAGAATCTATCGCGTCGGGCCATCCCTCCGTATTACACGTCTCTCCAGTCCCGAAGTACTCTCCCCCGAAGCACCCACGTCGGCCGTTCTTCCTTCGACGCGTTCACCTTCCTCGCACGCTCCACCCTTATCGATTTCGCCCGGTATACAAATCCACCTTCAGGTAACATTAGTCACTCAGCGCTTCCACTGACACACAGTGCTGTTCCGGATAGCGGACCCTGCAGAGTTAGACTCGGGGGCCGTAGAATCGAGATCCTCTTCCTGCCGTTCCTCCTAGCACCCTTACACTCGCTCGATATTTGTAGTGGTGAACCAGCATGTACCTATACGAACTTGCAAGATTACCCTATCGTTCCGTCTTCCTTTGATCCCTGCGATGCTGGAACCTCCCTCTCTCTCTCTCTCTCTCTCCCTCTCTCTCTCTCTCTCGTTCGCCTGCCTTCGACTAACTCGCTTCTGCTCACCCCTTCCGTCCTACTCTCTCTCTCTCTCTCACACACACACGCACACACTCTCTACGGTCTACCTTCGAGTCTCTCTATACGACTACGCGCGCGTACACGTATCGTATCTACGTACGTATGCGTATGCGTGTACGGCCGTCCGTATACTCTTGCGTAGCTATAGGCCATCTCTCTTCCACCCCGGTGACAGTTACAAACGACGCGTTATCTATAAGGATTGTACCCCGAGAGGGCGAAAATGGCAAGCACCTGCTCGCTCTATATCCAACCCTCGTGTCAAACCCTCCCCCGGCTTTACTCCCTGTCTCCTTGCTTTTCGCGTGCGCGCGAGCGCGAGTCTTCCGCTACTCTATAAACTCGTGTCAATGGGAACGCAATCACCTCCAACCCTTTTCCGAGTCGCCCTTTCGAGAAAGAGAGAACTGGCTGGGGCTGAGGGCGTTGAAAAAGTGTGAGGGTGACACAACGAAGTCGCGTCCAAAGAAGAGAGAGAGAGAGAGAGAGAGAGAAACTACGACGACTCCTGTATACAAATGGGGAAGGCTGTCCGTGGCTCGAGATTAAGTCGAAACGTCGACGGAAGAGGTCGAGCACGAATTTCTTCAGATTTTCCCGTCCACTCTATTGCTCTCGCGCACCATCGAGATACTTTTTCCAAGTTCGCTCGACTTATATCGAGATTTCTACGTGAGATTCTTGCAAAAGCATGTCGACGGACGGACGAACGAACCGACTCTTACGATTTTCGTTGGAATATCGAAACGGTCCAAGTTTAATCGTGTCGTTCTCGATCGCGATAACACAATATTTTCGATCGCTATGACCCTCTATAAGCCGGCCGATAAAAGATTTAGATTCGTCGCGACATCGATGCGTGAACACGTCCGCATCTTCGAAATAAATTCCACCCGATGTTGCAATCGGCGAACTAATATCTTCGAATCCGCTCAACGATGCCAACTCGTCCGACAATGTTTTCCTTGTGTCGCAAGCGCTCTATTAAGCAATCCAACGATTCCGATATAGTTTCGATATAGTTGATCGCATTTCGAGGTCGTGAGATTTTCTCGGATCGATATCGTACTCTCACTTATATGCCTAAAGGATGGTTCAGTGATAACTCGAAGATAGATGTACCAATCCCACTGTAATGGTAAATTTATAAATGTCAGATATTTTTTGAAAGTTTTTATAGAATATATATATATATATCGAGAGAGAGAGAGAGAGAGAGAGAGAGAGACTCGTCTTATTAGAGGTATTACTCGTTGAGCGGACGGGAAAAATTCTGGACTGATAGAACTAAAATATACCGAAGCTTCGTCACCGCATTTGGCCCCGGTTCTATCGATCATGCCGCTATAAACTTGTCAGACGTTCTTAAAAAACTCGATCCACGTAGAAAAAGAAAATCGAAAAAGAACAACCGCTGCGATTCGAAGAGTAAACATTTCCAAACCTATTTACGTAAAACCCTCTTCGTTATACGGGAGAGCATGATGCATATATCGTATGGAAGTTTTTCGATCTACTTTCTAGACACCCTGTACGTACGTAAAAGAGAGACGAGTCATCCTAGGAATTCTCGTTCTTTAGGAAAAGCGAAAGGAGAATATTAGAAGAGGAGGAGCTTGCTCGGTCGACCACAACTCGAGTAAAAGCTCGGGCGAATCCCTTGCCAATGCACCCGAGTAAATATAAGCGTGACGCGGATCTTGGCACGGACCGGCCGAAAACGTTTTCTCCACCCACACTTCATCCATTATTCGGTCGAACAGGTGTGCGTATTATTACTGCGAGCCGAGCGTGGAATTCGCGCGTCCCTCGCATATTCTCCCTCGCTTATTCACTCGACTCCGCCTATACGTCTATCTTTCGCTCGTACACGATCGCATTACACGTGGTATATATGAAAGTGTCTTGCACCGCCCTTACTATGACTTGTTCCGTCATCGTTATTGTCCTCAGAAATGCGACTCTCACTCATAAAAACTACTAATGATTCCCGAGAAGAAGGATGACCCGAAATGTGAGACGAGAACGAACTTATCGCTTCGTTTTTTCACTTACTAACGAGATACTCACACGTTTGATAACGCGAGATGAGAAGAAAGGACGGAGGGAAAAGGATAAAAAGAGGGAAGAAGAGAAGTAAGAAGAAAAAAGGCAAAGAGATGTCTTTAAAAATTACTAAGATTTGATCCTCCTCGAAATGATTAAGCGAACGCGCTAAAAGAATTTCGTTATTTACCGGGAACGCGCGTATCCTCTTCCACCATTCGTGGCCAAGCAAATTGATAAGCATTCGCGATAGATGTGTTTCGTACGGATGACCGTTATCGAGGCAGGCACGGACGACGCGCCAGTAAAAATAGGTGCCAGAGAGAGAGAGAGAGAGAGAGAGAGAGAGAGAAACGTTCCAGCGCGAGATAGTCGACATGCGCTGAACTTTTGACCTCGTTTGCATACGTAATGCTTGATAAGTTTCGCTATATGCTTGTCCCACGGTTCGCATCTTTTACTTATGTCCCGACTCGAACGAACGACCGATATTTTCCTCCTTTGTGGATACGCGAGGAATGGATTTTCGACGAGGAAAAGTAAGGAAAAAGAACAAGATAAATAACGATAAAGAGCAAACCAAAAAGAACGTACGATGTCAAGTTCGTTTTTTCAAGATTCCTCGTCATGATCGACATAAGCAGCGAAACTTTTGCAATTAGCCGAATATGAATGTAACGAAACGATCGTTTGGAAGTTCGCGGCAGGACTTAAATAGAAAGTCGTCTCAAGAATAATGGTTGGTCGTTATTTGGAGAATCGTTTTCTTTCGGAAAGCATTCCTACGGGCAAACCGAGAGAACCGAAGGAAAACGAAGAGAGGAGAGAGAGAGAGAGAGAAACAGAGAGGGGAAGATAAAGAGACCGAGGAGTGCAACGACCAATGGAATTCAAGTTGCGGAAGCTTTCGTAGAGGAACGGCACGGAAGGAGATAGCTTTCTTGCGGAACGAAACTTTCACTATTAAATACTAATTCGGCCTAGAATCTCCGAGGTATTGCTCTTTCCCTCTATTCTCTATATCTCTCCGTTTCTCTTTCTTTCTCTCTCTCGCTCGCTCGCTCGCTCGCTCGCTCGCTCGCTCTCTCGTTCGTTCTCGTATCGAAACTCGATAGCGGTTGCAGATTTACTTCCACGACCGCAGCGAATCAGCCTCTGGTTCCCCGCGGGAGCGTACACCGATCTTTGGATACGCGTACAGACATCGTTAATTGCTCGTACATTGTTGCTAATTTGCTAATAGATCGGCGGATAGTTCGACCAATCCCAATGGAGACTTCTCGTAAGAGAAACGACGAGATCTCCGAATCCGACGCAGCTATACGAATTCTCTTGAATTCGAGACGCGTAACGTTTAAAAGTCGAACAAGGGGAGAGGAACCAATGGTCGAAGAGAAAATTACGACGACAACGAGGAGCGTAGGTAATCGCGTTCCTAGACACTTTCCAATTCGTGAACGATCGTTCCGAAACTTTTCCGCATCGAACGATCATCATATAAAATTGAAAAATCGCAAAGAGTCGAACGAAAGAACGAAAACCGTGGTACTCGAGAAACGTAATATATCCGGATAAATGATGAGACTATCGAGATATATCAAAGTCCTTTAAAATTGCGAACCTACGATATACGATTAGAAGGGTCGTCGGCGCTTTCCCTTCTTTTTTCTTCGTCGAGTACGACGATGAAAGGACTTTCGTGCAAATACCCGAGGGGTCCATCGTTCGTTCGTTCGTTCGTTCGTTCGTTCGTTCGTTCGTTCGTTCGTTCGTTCGTCGAATAATTCCATCGTGATTACGAAAGATGAGAAGAAAAGTATACCTACGCGAAATCGTTGCGTCTATGTAGTTGATCAAAGTGATTCGTTGCGCGTGCATCTCGACTGTCACGAATTAGATCCACGCTGATGGAATACGTACCTCGATGGAACAACCCTTTCTATTCAACGTTGACAAATATCGTTTC
The DNA here is from genome assembly GCA_911387935.1 of Dolichovespula saxonica. Lineage (NCBI taxonomy): Eukaryota > Metazoa > Arthropoda > Insecta > Hymenoptera > Vespidae > Dolichovespula > Dolichovespula saxonica. The sequence continues at coordinate 3,589,359 of OU427017.1, read as the reverse complement.
TAGACTCGTAGAAATGAGAAAGAGGATAGCCTACCATTCGCAAAGTTTTTTGATCGATCGTTTTGCTATAGACATTGTCGAAAAGAAAATGAATGAAAAGCTTGGGAAAGAAGGAAAATAAAAGAAGATAAAGAGAGCTTATTGAATCGCTTGGAAATCTAAAACAACATTATTCGTGTTCGTTATCGTCGATAAATAATAAATTAAATTACATCCATGTTCCATATAAACACGAGCAATGCCGATTATTATAAATAAAGCTTCATTCGGCGAACTGACGAGTCTTCGTAATCGCGTTGTAATCGATTTTCCCGAATAAGCAATTCGTTTCAAACGCGAATATAATTACTTTCATTTCGATATCCCTTCCAAATTCGATTATAAAATGATTCTGAATTTCTATGCATTAACGATACGCTTCGCGCATGAAATTAATACGAGGCTTAAGCGGCATTATTAATAAATATTCTAACTTGCCTGGATATAATGATGCGATCTTAAATCGTACAAATTTATAAAACATCCGTGTACGAGAGTACTCGCTCTTTGTCTCTTTCCAAGCGGTAAAGTACTTCGATCGGTATCGTTCGCCGCGAAAATCTTCGACTAGACTGTGTCGCGTAAAACGTTATCGGTGCTGGCGTATACGAGAATACGAAGAGAATCGTCGCTGTACAATGGCCGATGCCATTCGGACAAGGAGGATCGAAAGAATCGACATTCAGCGACTTCGTCGAAGACGATAAAGCACGCTTCTCTGCGGTCGCATCCCCGAGGACAAATATTATTTTCCATCGCGGATGCTTCCTCTCTCTCTCTCTCTCTCTCTCTCTTGGCTGCTCTAAGAACCAAAAGAAAAGAAATAGAAATAGAGAGAGAGAGAGAGAGAGAGAGAGAGAGAGAGAGAGGAGCTTAAGCATCCGCAACATACGTTTTACCACGTGACACGATCTATCACGGTTCACTTAATTTCTCATCTCCGTGCAGCTACACCAATGACGTTCTCGTTACTCTCCTTCCTCCAGCGTATTGCTGCTTCGCGAAAAGGATTTACCTCTTCTCCCATCTCGGCGAAATCCGCTTCCGTAAAAACGCGACGCGTCTCGGCTGCGAATCGCCCTATCCCGATTCCTTTCCGAGAGACTATGCTTTTAAATCCAACAACGTATAGGATGAAAGATCGGGATATAAACGTCTTCGCGTTCGGATCGATTACGCGAATTTCGTCCACGTAGAGTAAGATCTATAGATATAGGTTAGATATTATTTTTATACGGTGAAATGAGGAAAAGCGATAATACGATAAAAGTTACAAAATTGGAAACTGAGGGACGAGCGAGATGCAAAAGAAAAGGAACATGGAGTAAACGATAAGAGATGGAATGATAAAATAAAATCGGTAGGGTTTTGGGCTCCGAACGGCACATTTCACGCATTCGAGCGCTCTCGAATTGAAAAATCCGCGGACGGAATCGCGTATGAAATATTCACGAGCACGATGCCGACATGGCATCGTTACCGAGACGCATCGCGCTAGAAGTACCAAGTCCTCGACGAATTCGCGATGCGAGTGCTCGAGTAGAAGAATAAGAGGATGGTACGAAGGGAAAAGAGAGGGCTGTAGGACTCTGGCTCGTTCGATCGATTTCACGACCACTTACGAACCACTCCCGACTATCGAGAGAGAGAGAGAGAGAGAGAGAGAGAGAGAGAGAGAGAGAGAGAGAGAGAAGAGAACGTCTTGGCGTAAAAACAGTTGTTGAGCTAAAAAGCGTTTTCGATTCATCTCGCGGTGCGACATCTCGCCAAACTTTGATACTTTCTGGCAAACCTTAACGAGAAACTAGAAAGAGAAGCGTGTACAGTACATACTGACTAGAAAAGGTTGATGGCACCGAAGAGATGGGTTATCAAAATCGGACGCAGAAAGAGGAGTAAAACGGGACGATAAAGGGAACGTTTCTTATTTTCTTCCATTTCTATCCATGTCTCCTTTGTCCATACGGTTCAGCTTCTCTTTCATTTTGTGTCACCGTCCTCGTCATCTTTACCCGATACTTTGAGTCACGATAGAAAATCGTTATATGGAAAAAAAAAAAAAAGAGTTATTAAAATGTGTGTTGTCTCAGGGAAAGACGTTATGAATATTAAGCGGCCCTACCTGTCGATAGGTATACGCGCACGATCGAGTATCCTTGTTCGCGATCTTCCTCATACTTTCCACGATATCGATTCTTTCCTTCTCCTTCGTGAACAACAAACATCTCCGTCTCGTGCTCTTGTCGAACAAACGAGATCGATCGGTACCCACATACATTTCGCGAATATATGCGTCCGACCTTTTTGCTCCTCGAGATATCTAGTCCTCCTGAGCGCTCTCTCTCTCTCTCTCTCTCTCTCTCTCTCTCTCTCTCTCTCTCTCCCACTCACTCTTCTTTCATCCCTTTGAATATTTTACGTTAGATAAATATTCACGCAAAGTTGAAATTCCAAAGTTCCGCGCAACGGAAACCGATACGCCTCAAATGTCTCGGGCTTCGCGTATTTTTACCTATCCTAAGAAACTATTCTTTTTCCTCTCACGATACTCTTTCTACTTATTCGACGAGTACATATCGATAAATTATTTTGTTCTTACGTTACACATATAAATTTCAACGTAAACGAATATGTCTATTTTCATTACTTAATTGTACATAAGAATATCTATGCCGTTCGATTAGAAATTCTTTTGCGAATAATCGAAAATCGATATTGAAAGGTATAAATATAAATCGTTTTTGTCATAAGGAAGATACAAATGTGTGGTTCATCGAGATAATTCGATGCACGGATTGATGAAGCGAATGAGCGAGTACGAAACTATAAAAAAGAAGGTTCTTTTTTAATTTATTTTCTTCCCTCTTTTTCGCTCTCCTTCTCGCAAACGAAAGAGGAAATCTTTTGTTCCTTTGCAACGTCCCCTTGTCCAATACGGAGGGAAAGGATTAATTAATGCAACGAACGGGTCGAATCGAACTCTAGCATCCCTCCGAGCCGTTTGTTCAACAGCCAAACATGCTACGAAGTATCCGTAAAAAGGTGAGTCTCACGGTCAAACTCGTGAACGTGTGCGCAGGCGTATGCTTTGCGGACACGATCGACTATGGAAACTTTATGACGCAGTGTACGTTCTTGTAATATGGTTCAAAGAGAGATAAAGAGCAAGGGAGAGAGAGAGAGAGAGAGAGAGAGTGAGAGAGAGAAGTAGCCGATGACCAACGCGAAACTTTTAGTTACCGGGACGACTAGCGTCGCTCGCATGGATTACCGCGAGATTGCAATTTTGCGGGCAGAAAGTTCTTGTCGTTACTTGACAATGAGATTCTCGTCGGATAGTACGTCGAAAAATAATCCATCTTCTCGAAATGAACTTTCTTATCGTCGTAATCACGTCATCAAACTCAATAATGATTTCTATTACATCGTGTGCGTTTCGTGCGATAGAATAAATCTAAGGATAATATTAATAACTATTTATGTTATGTATCGTACATAAGAGTTGTACCTACAAGAGTTCGCAAACTTTTCGCGGAATCCAATTAAAACGCGGAACGCATCGCTCCAGGCTCCGTTCTACAACTTCCGACGGGTAAGTACTATTCTTCGTTGGGTATACAACGAAATATATATCGTTATTTCGAACTTTTTCAACAAACAACGAATTAATAATAGCGTTGGCTTTTCTTTACATCGGTAACCTCGGAAAACTAAATTTTCGGTTGGGCGTTATGCTCCACTTGTTTCCTCGAACGGTAAAACGTCGTAAAAAAAAAAAAAAAAAAAAAAAAAAAGAAATGAGAAAAAAGAAGAAAAAGAAAAAGACAAAAATAAGCAAAAAACAAGGAAAATCGCATAAAATCTAGGCTCGGTATTTCGTTCGATAGATATTTATGATTTATTCTCGTTCGGCAACTGCCAATTCAGCATCGAGTTTGAAAAGCTTCCGAGAGAACGAAACGGATGACAAGAATAGAGAAATATCTTTGACAAAGAGTGTTTTCTCGTATTCTCTAATTGAGAATGAAATATCGAGCTATAAGGTTTTATTAGAGAAACGGATAAACAAGGGATGGATTTTTCTAACGTCACGGTGACTCTTTCGAACAGCTCTTTCATCGAGGAGCAGAAGTTTCGATTCCCTAGAGCCAGTGGCCGGTTCGTTCCAAGTAAGAAACTTTTCCAAAAGTTTCTTTCTCTTGTAGCTGGAACTTTCGCGTCAACGACGAAAGGATGATCCACGCTCGATCTCAAATGGATTTTTAAAGCGTCCCAAAGAAGAAATCCAAGATTTTTCAATGGTTCGACGTGAGAGAACGTGTACCCATCTTTGAACTCTATGTAGATAAATGGACGAGCATACACGTATCTCCCGTGACATCGTAAATAATATTTTTCGCATGTCCCATTTGTCGATCCGTTCATATTGTAAATTTTATCGGATGATCTATCGGGCAGCGGACAATGCTCGAAATCCTATTATCGCGACGGTAGAAGCGTGTTAATTAAGTATACTTCGTGACGATGAATCAATTCGAACGTAGAACTTTAAATATCCACGTGCATAATATTCAAAGTGCAGGGCGAGTGTAAATTTACCACAATACGCGATATATATCGGTTGTTCCCATGTACGTCGTCCGATGTAATCTGGACTCGGTCATTAAACCGCGATATATGCGATGTGAACTCGCGCACGGAAAGTGACGTTATTAAATGTATCCACGATGGATACACAGCGGTAACAATCGGGGAAATGGAAAGCAAGGAACGCGCGAGAAAAGAAAAGAAAAAAAAAAAAAAAAAAAAAAAAAGAATGGTAAAAGATGGTCCGAGCGTATTTAAAATAGAAACTTCGGAGATATAAAGGCACATACCGTATCTCGCACGTACGTACTCGCACTTTCACGCGTACACAAATCCGGTCTTACCAATCGGAACATTTTAAGCGCCTAATCAGCGGATTAACTCCGTCGGAGTCACACCGCAACTCGAAATTCGATTACTCTCGATACGAAGCGGTAACAAGGGTGTGCGGCAAGACTCCGTGTTCCCTCGTGAATCGAAGTTCATATATCTCCGAAACGTACGCCGCGCGTAGAGAGAGCGTTTCGGGTCTCGCGGTTTTACCTAGTGTAAATCTAACGTAAATGCAAGACATGCTCGGTGTACGTCCGTAGACTTGAAATAAAGCAACACGACTGGCCGGATATCACGGGCGAAGGACGAAGAGATAGGCGAAAGGGCAGAAAAGAGGAGAGTTTACGGATACATTAGCCGATAAACAAACAATCGTTTCGAAGACTTTAAAGGTCACTCGAATAGACATTTTATGCTTTGCTTTGAAGTAACTCGCTTTACGACCGTAAAGTATCATAAACCAATGAAAACCTTTATTTATCCTGTTATTCCGACCATTGAACCCCTACCTGCCCGTGTACGTTAACTTTGCCAGCACTCGTATAAATTTAAGAGTCGTTCCTCTTGAAAATGCGCGTATATTTTTCTCCCTGGCGGTCCCTCTCTTCCTTTCCCTCATCCCTATTCCAGTTCCTCGCGCTTCTCGTTCGCCTTTTTGCAAGAAAGAACATGGTATTGTCATACGCTCCGGGATATCGCATCGCGAATACGTACGTATGCACGTAAGTACGATATCCACGGTACGAACGTATGTACGAACTATAAACGTACGCACGCAAACGTAAGCACCACGCGCGAATAACACAGGCAACGTTATTTACGAGCACGGTTTGCCCCGTGGTGCCAATCGTAATTGTTAATTTAATTAATTTACGAGCGATAACAATAAGAAATCGATAAAGTGTTGCCGCCAATAATTGGCGAACGCTAATTTTGGTGCCTCCTGTAAACCGTATGTTTCTCTCTCGTGTTTCTATTTCTCTTTCATAGGATTCCCCGTTGCTCTTGTTATCGTTACGCGAACGAGAACGGCGTGCTATTGTAGACGACATAAATTGGAATCGGTCGATCGTTTGATCCAATTCCAGAGTTCAGAGTAGTTTACTCGTTTGGCCTTGATGCGATCTATCGATCTCGCGATATAGTTTTTCTCAAAGTTTATGCAAAACGTGCACGAGTCTTCGAAGTTTAATCTTTTTTCTATCGTTTTCCGTGTCTAGAGTGTAAAAGAGATAAGCCCGTGATAGGCGTGCGTGAGTGCGTTCGATCGTCGAAAATACGTTTACGACGATACCGTTGATTTTTAGTTTATGCGCGATCGCGAATCGCGACATAATATTATTCGTTCGATACAAATTGGACTATGCAGAATGGGAAACGATGAAAAAATCGATCGTACTTTGAAGCAGCGTTATATCGAGTACCGCGTTACGAACGAAGGATTTTTATACGATATAATTAAAATGACGTTATATCGGAGAATGTATTACGGGCGGCTACGATACGGTCGATCGAGAAACAATTTTTCAATAATCATTGTTTTTCTCGAACGACGATCGATTACGATAACGATTAATAAGCCGTGATCGATAAAATATACACGACCTAGGACTTTGAGGGAATTCAAAGCTCAATGGTGCATCGATGAAATGTTTAAATCGATTATTCAACGGCAGCTCGTACATGACGTAATCGCCGTTAAACTTTATTGCATCGGCCGATCGTAGAACTTCTGCGGGTGCACATTGTCCCGGTGCGATCTCGATGCGAGTTAATTATCGGCCATTCAAACGGTTTTGATCGCGAAAGTGCGGATTCTCGTTAAATCCATTGAATTTCTCTCGAACGGCGTCAAGCCGCGATCTCGTTGATAGTTTCGCGTATCAGAGAGCTCAAGGCGAAGTCATTGAAAATCGAAATGAAGAAAATTCGAGGAAGTCGAATAGTCGAGAGGGCGACTTTCTTTTTCCCCGAGAAACACGATCTACACCGCTTGCGTCAACTTTTGACATCGAGAGAGCCAAGGAAAGGACAGAAGGCACGTAAACGCGTATCATCGTGCTTATTACTTTCACGTACGTAGAGGCACGCGCCACCGAAGTGCGCGAACGAAGCTTTATAGTTTGAAAATTGCGACAAGAAGTACGGTCTCGGCGAGAGGAACTGGAACGTGGTGCGGGCGCGCGCGGGCGCGCGCGCGCACGCGTGCCGCAGACCGGCGCATTAACTAGCGAACTTGCGACAGTATGACAAATGATCTTCGAGGTCATTCGCGTGCGGCCGTCCACCGTCGAGGCATAGACGCCACTCCGTGTGTTACGCGAGAGCATCGTAATGATCGTACTTGGATTATCGAAAAAGCACTAATAGCTCCAGAGCCGCGCGTTTACTCGAAACGATTTATCAGAGGGGAACTCCTTGCACCGGTGAAAGAAAGCGGCGCATATAATTTCTCTCGGCTCGCACGAGAGAGAAAACACGTAACTAAATGTATCACGATATATTTACGGCAAACTTATATAACGCTATCTCCTTTTCGAATCGATGCTTCATAAGTCAGAGTTGCATCAGATATCTCGATCCGAGTTGCAGAATGAATCACAAAGATCTTCCTCGAGATGTCACGAGCTTTCGAAACTAAGTCCATATAGATAAAAGACGAAGGCGAGATAATCCTTGCTTTCTGTTAAGGGTGAGTAGTATAGGAGGGACGAAGGGAGGGGACGAAATCGGGTTTGTAAATAGAAAAGCGTCGGACGTCGGAGGTCTATCGAGAGAGGAGACAAGGAGGGCGAGGCAAGGAGAAGATCGCGCGCTAATCTCGAAGAAATGATGCAAGGGATAGGGGAGGGAGAGAGAGAGAGAGAGGAGGAGGAGGAGGAGGAGGAGGAGGAGGAGGAGAGAAAGAGAGATATGAAAACCGGTGGCGCCCTCAGCGCCGGCGGGAGCGTTTGCCGTTGGCGTCGTCGTCGTCGCGGCGTCGACGGCGAACGCGCCTGGCGCGGACTGGCGCGGCACGGGGGTGGGGGTGTGTGGCGTGAAGAACCGAGACCGATCTACCTTAGTCGACGTCAAGCCGTCGCGACGCGTGCGTCTTCTCTCATTGTCGTTTTCTCGTACCTCACGAGACTCGCGTGTTCTCCGCGGCGCGCAGCGTGTCGCGAGCGTGTGCCCACCTGTTCGCACCGGAATACAGAGAGAGAGCGAGAGAGAGAGAGAGAGACCGTCTACGCTTCTACCCTCTGACCCCCCTTCCCCCACCGTCATCCCCTTTAGCTACTTTATTTTTATTCAACCCTCGAGTACTCTTCTTCTTCTTCTTCTTCTTCTTCTTCTTCTTCTCCCACTTATTATATTTCCTCGAGAATAGAGATCGTGGCCGATCCTAAACTTCTCGTTTTCTATCACGGACGCGAGCTTCGAATTATCTCGGAAAAAAGGATTTTACGACTGGAGGACAACGTCTTCGTTTCCATAGTTTTCGAAAGTGAGAAAACTCGAGGAGGTGTCGTCGATGTCGTCGTACGCGTCGCCGTTCGTGAGCCTCGCCTTTTGACCCGAGGCTCGCGAGCAGCGATCAAAGACGCGGTGTTTTTATCGTGGAACGTGTTTTCAACTGGACAACACTGTTGGCAAGTGTGAAAGAAGAGAGAAGAGAGAAGAGAGAAGATAAGAAAAGCGTAGACGAGCCTGGAAAATTCGTGGATCGTTATTATGGTCATCGGGTATGTCCACGCATTCATACATATACGTTTGTTCGACATTTCGTCGTTCTCTCTTTCTGTTTTTTTCGAGCTGGTTCCAGTCGCATTCGTAATTCTTCCTTTTTTTGTCTTTTCCGTATATACGCGCGGACAATAAAAATGTATAACGTATGCACGCTGACTTTGGCGGAAACGCACGCTCGCGCCTCTTTACTATTAATTGAATTCGTTGTCCACCGTGTAGATTAACGACCACGTTCTCACGTTCTATATCATATTGCCACGAGTTGCTTTTATTCCTTTATACGCGTTTAAACAAACTCGTATTTTTCTTTGTCGTACATATGCTAAATGGATCGTGACGATCCGATCGAGCAACAGCTCCGAGATCGAACGCATTTATGCCGCATTAACATAACGCGTCCTCGAACATCTGGTTCGTGCGAGATAACGCGTACGAGTCGTTCGTTTCTTTTTTTCTTTTCTTTTCTTTTCTTTTCTTTCCTTTTTCTTTTTTATATATTCAGAGCTCTTTCCGTTGAATTTCTTTGAATAAATACAAGACAGAAATAGTACGTATCGCTAACTTAAAATTAGAGATACCTCGATGATTTAAATGAAAAAAAAAAAGTTCTCTTTCGTGCAAACGTCGTTCATCGTTGTAAAGCATCGAACGTAAATCGAGAAAATAACGTGTCTGTCTCTAGTACGTTCCTTCGCGTAGCGATCGTCATCGACGTACCGTCCCCCGCGTCCTCGAACACCTGCGTGCGACCGCGTAAAAGAAAACGCTTCTACCTTTGTGCTCGCCTTTTCCGACATTTCTCACTCGACGTGTCGACGACGTGCCGACGCTCGATAACAGTTTTCTTTTGTTCCTTTGCATAATATCTATTAATGGCGACTTTCCTAATACGTAGCGCGCGTCGTCGTCGTCTCTCTCTCTCTCTCTCTCTCTCTCTCTCTCAATGACGATCAACTGTTTACATTGACATCGCCGCTGACCTTCTTGACGTATGATTTCGTTCTCACAGCTATCGTCGTCATCATCGTCTTTGTAGTCTTTTATTTACATTTTCCGATCGTCGAATTGATTTTTAGATGCTCTTCTTTCCGTCATTCGTTTGTTTTATCGTGAAAAATAACGATACATCGCGAGTTTATTCGACACCCTTTGTCAACCCCGATCTATTTGGCGTAAATCCATTTGTAAGTGGATCGGTAGAAAGGATTATCCGTAAAGAACGCGATTAGGTTCGTTGCATAAAAGTATTTTTTTCGTCTCTCTCCCTCCCTTTTTCTCGCTTCGACAGATGGGTTATTGTTAGTTTCTTACAGCCAAATCCTTGACTCACTTTTCTATTTTGTTCGCGCGAAAAATCGTCTATGGTCGAGTCTCTCGATCTTTTGTTTCTACCGGCACGTAGCTTTATGGCGACACGTGACGCTTGTGCAGAAGTAAGAGAACGAGAGTGAGAGTGAAATAGAAAGAGAAAAATAGAGATGAGAACAACGGGATGTGCGGAAAAGTAGAAACGAGGCAACGATAGAAATCGCCACGCTCTAACCCCTCCGTTTTCTTCTTGTTTTCTCGATATGCCAAAACGAAACTAAAAGTGACACGCGACGATAAAGCACAAACACCGAAATGTCTTTTCGAAGTTATTTCTTTTCTATTGTTTCCGCTATCGTCGCATTTCGGTTAATTGGACAAAAGTAATTGTTGAAAAATTAATCAAGATAATGAACAAGAAAAAGCACGTAGCCTAGAAAAAGCGTTTGAGTTTATAACGAATTAAGTCGAACGAAAGAAGATATGTACATACGCAAATAAATAAAATTTTCCTGTCCGACGTGCGTGCGACCTTAATTTATTTATATCCCATGCTTATTATTCGTATTTCACATTACTCACTTCAAAAATGTTTACGGTAGATTATCTAAACAAAGTTTCTGATACGAGAAACAAAGCGCTACGAATTAAGTTAATCTTGCAAGCGAGATTATTCGCATATTTTGTGTTTAATATCGAATTAACAAAAACCGATAAGCGTCAATGTTACTTGTTTCGGTGAATGTGGAAGATCTCGTAACATCAATGATATCGTTTTAAGACTAATAATCTAATAAAATGAAAATTCCCATATACATATATCATAAAGCGAAATATCAATAGACCAAATCGTTTTATATTTTGGACAAATTAATGCGACCATCGATGCGTTGAATTTATCCGATCAACACGAATATAATTATATAAACTAATTATGTAACGATTTCGTATTACTTTATCGGAATAAGCCGATTAATCATCGCGAAGAGAAAAACCTGTCGATCGGACGATTTGTTTCGTTTTCGTTTGTAATTCTTCGTGTTTATGTACACACGAGTTCATTCGTTTCTGCGTCATAGCGTGCGAATTGGCGTTAGATAAGCGGAATAATGACCGAGTAACCTTTCTTTCGTTATCGTTATTTTCTTTCCTCGGATATCTAAACAATCTTTAAAGAGAACGTTCGTGTGCTAGGTCGTCCTCGGTGTACGCGGGCATTTCATATTGACCTTAGATCTTCTTAAAGGAGGATTTTAAAGTGTAAATAATCGTAGATTGACGAAAACAACATTAAAATTACGTAACGTTACTCAAGAATACACACAAGCGTGCGCGCGCGCACACATGTTACGCAAGGTGGTCTTTCTCGCGTGGCCTGTCTTCTTGGACAATAAAGAATCACGTGTTGGTGATCGATGTGGAATTATGTCGAACAAAAGAAAGAGAAAAGGGCCAACCGTTCGACGCGACTGGTAGAAAAGAAGAAAGGGGAAAAGGGGGAAAAAGGGAGTGTAAAAGGAGACGGAAATGGAGGGAGGAGGAAAGAGAGAGGAGAGAGGAGCACTAAGGAGAAGAAAGAAGGGAAGTTACATCCGGCTAGGCGAGCTTGTGCCAAGCAATTCCGCGTAACGGCATCGATAATGCTCGACATTGCGACTCGCTTCGGAAATTGAAATTTCGTAGTCGTCCTCGTCTTCCCCGTCGTCGAATGCTCGTCGACGGTCGGGGAAGGATCGGAACAGAACGGAAGGCTGGAACACGAAGGGAGACATTGAAGGGTTTCCTATCTAACTCGGTAAATTAGACGAGGAGACTTAACGATCCTGCGACCGGGAAATGATTTACCACGGGAGAAGAGAAAAGAAAAGGAAGAAGCTATGGAGGAAGATTTTCTCTCCTGGTAAAAATTGTTATTCTTTTCTCTTTCCCTCTCCATTTCCCCTATACATTGAAGAATCTTTGAAACGATCGAAATGATGTACGATCCACGGGAAGAAAAATTACGATCGCTTAAAAAAAAAGAAGAAGAAGAAAGTAGGAAAGAAAATAAATGTAAATTTGTTGCGTGTAAAACGGTGGTAGACGGGGATTCGATATCGCCGAGAGCAAAAGAGTCGAATGATTCATAGTCGACGAAAGGACAGTGTGTACGGATACAGAAACGCACGCACGTCCGTCTGGCCTAATTCCAAGTTCCCCGGAAGCCGCCTTTGCCGTCGCCATCCTATTCGTCAAAGTTTTCTAAGGAAAGCTTGCTTAACCGCGATCGAGTCGGAGAGTGCACCCACCACCGGAGAGTTTACGAAAGTCGCGGAAAAGCGTTAAACTCGACAAATTATTTACGTTACATTTGATTTCGAAACACAAAAAAAAAAAAAAAGAACAAAAAGAAGAAATAATATTCTTTTACCCCTCTTTATGTTCTTTCCGCGATAGAATAAAATTTGTTCCTTCGGCTTAAATAGAGGGATTTCTTACACCGATCGCAGTGTTATTATACTTTCTCGCTAAAGATTAACCAAAGTAATACGTAACTACGATTTAGTAGAGCTTTCTAGTCTCGTTGGATCGACGTTAACTGACAAAACCGGTCGTGCTAGTTGAATGCTTGTTTAGAACAATGACGTATGGCGGTACATTGGTAATAGCCAGAGTTGTTTGCGGAGAATAATCGGTTATGTAATTACTTTTGCTTCGTAATAGTCGAATCGATTTGTACGTCCTCTCTGCTCTCCCTCCCTCCTCTCTTTCTCTCTCCTTTTTTCTCTCTCCTCGTTTAAAAGAGGGATAATCGAAGAATTCGCGGTATATCAAGAACGTAATAACCATTTCGAAACGAAAGTGGCTTACACACCAGCGTCCACCGTGTCGTGGAATCTCATTTTCCTGCTTCGATTGGCTTTTTCATTGTTCCCAAATTAATCGCAAAATTTCATAGAGGGCGAGAGAAAGAGAGAGAGAGAGAGAGAGAGAGAGAGAGAGAGAGAAGCCTCGCTTTACGAGACAGCCAATCTACCCTTCTGACCATTGATCATATCGCACATTGAATTTCGTCGCGATCTACCTGCAGCCGCAGTCGTTTCAGTGCGGGAAAGAACGAGCTCGCCTGCGTTAGTACGGTTTTAATCACAGTTCTATCACAAATATGCGTCGTTGCGCTAACGAAATTACTTTTTGTCGGGCTTATCAACGAAAGGAAAACCGATACGTCTCGGAGTTTCGTGTATTTCGTGCCTATTATCGATGGCTGTTTAACTGGCTAATTAAATTGCGTTACGACGAGCGATAAAGGAAAAATACTTTTTTGTTTCGCCTTCGTTAATATTCGCTTTCGCAGAATTGAAAAAGTTGAGAAACGAAACGATCGTAGCGACGAAGATAGAAAGGATTGAAATAAAAAAAAAAAAAAAAAATGTGAGAAACGGGTAGTTTCCGATAGAGGGGGAGAAACGATCCTTCTCCCAACGAAAGGTGGGAAATGCGCCGAGGACGTTGAAAAACGCAACGATGCCTATTGCGACGAGAAACGATGTGGCTTGTGGTTTAGCTGCGCACGAAATCCAGGAGCGATGTCTGGCTATGCACGCGAGGAAAACCACTTCGCTTCCCTTTCGCAAAAGTGCTTACGTTGCCCCAACGGAGAATGCTCGTGGAAAAGATTGCGGACCGTCGAGGTTTCGGGTTTCGCCCTTCCTCGTCCTTTTTTTCTGCCTTTCTTTCGCTCTCGTAAAACCGAATTCGTGGTGGGGTCCCCTTTGCGCGCCGTGCGAAAACTCTCCTCGGAAAAAGATCGTATCGCGTTCGAAGAAGAAACAAGTTATCGATTTGTTACTTATGATATTTCTATTCGATCCTCTTCTACGCTTTTGAAATCGCTCGAGTTTTCTCTATACGAGTAATACATACCGCACTTATCGAAAGGAGAAAGACTTTGGTGATTTCTTTCTTTCCATTAAACTTTCACATTTGTATTTACCGTACAGTCTATAGCAACATCGTCGTCGTTCGTAAATCGATAAGGAAGGAACAGGAATAACTTTCGTGCATTCGTCTTCCGATTGGTTCTCCCGTGGAACGGTAACGCGTCGCGTGTCTCGTGTCTCGTGTCTCGTGTCTCGTGTCCGGTATACAAGGCTCATTTGCCTTCCAACCATACGCGTGCCGTGGCCCCTGACAACAGAATCGATTGGTTCCATCGTGTATTTCTGATTGCTCATCAACTTGTATCGTTTTCAGCGATCCGCGACGTCATGGATTTGCTCCGGTACGTCTACTCCAGTAAGTCGGTGCTTCCAATTTCATCTAAACCGCGCGTATTTTGTAAGATCGATATTTTATTTTATTTGTACGAGGCGCAAATGTTTATAATTATTTTTATCCCAATCTAAAAGGCTTTAAAATAGTATCGTCTTTTCTTTGAATATTGTTTTAATTCGTTTTAAACAATACACGACAAAAATATCTCTCTTAAATCGAATATCCATTATGCATTCGCGCAATCTCCAAGTGGTAACATCGATTTTCAAATATTTATGAAAACGTTTCGTATGCAACCGTACTTTCATAGATTTTTCATAGGTTTTGCTGACGCAAGACAACAGAACCGTTCGCAAATGTGAGTCTCAACGTATTTCTTCTTCCGTCTAGAAATGTAGCTTTAAATTTTCGACGGTTCTCGTTTTCTCGCGTGACACGCCGTTTAAACGCTGTGCTATGCATAGTTCTTTGGTGTGTGAAATTATTAAGCGCGAACAACGTTCTTAAAAAAAAAAAAAAAAAAAAAAGAAAAAAGAAAAAAAGAACAAATGAAAATATAGAAATAAATAAATGAAAACCCCAACTATATTTTACACTTTTGCGATATAATAACGTATTAATTAAGGGGACCCCAGCGGGAAAAAATTCAAGTTTGTGATTTTTCCTACGCTTCAACGTATGGTACGTTAAGTTCTTATAAATTAATTAACACGGTATCAACGCGATACAATTTTTGGTTTCGACGACAAAAAAAATTTTGTATAGCTACGTTTTCGTATCAGAAATTTATTTTCTTCTCCGACTAGTTCATATCGAGATAATATAGAATTAGAATTATTTGGAATTAGTTCATTTCGAGGACTACTTCGAAAATGTACCTTTGTTTTATAATTTGCGGAAGCGTCGACATAAATGCCGTAGAGTAGAAAAATAAATTCCCATTTTCGCCGGAATATTGACTTTTCATCTAATTACACGCGTTGTCCCACGGAGATTGCACGGAACGAAGTTTCGGTCTGTTGGGGAAAAAAAGAAGATTATTTCGTTCCATTTACAACGGTGAATCGAATCGGAAAGATATTTCGGTTTTGGCTGAGCTTTTCTCTCGTTCGCATTCACGAACGTATTTTTCGCGGGTTCGACTCTGCCTTTAGCGTTATAGAAATGTCTATACCATACGGTTTTTACGAAACGCTGTTCCAAGGATAACGTTTCGAGGCTCATTATTCGAAACGATGCAGTATTATGCCGCGGTATCGTCCTATGCTCGAGATGATCTTACCGAGTTAGTCGTGACAAAAAAATATTAAATGTTTAGAGAGTATCGGGCGTCCATTCGTTTCATCGACGATTTTCCATCTATTCCAATTTAGAAGATAGTCAAAATGAAAATACTACGAGTGAAAGAAAGAGATCGTATCTCGAACGTTTGTCCATTGATAAAAAGGTTGTTGAATCCGACCGATCCTCTTTGTACGTTGCACTACTCGATGAAACGAAAGATAACATTGTGATTTTTTCATGAGATTTTCTTATAACACGCTTCCATTCAAATAACACATGCGTAATCAGAAATATGGAAGCTCGTGCATTATCCATTCTCGGTGGTAATATCGCGCGCATCGATATCCGTAACGTTTAACGAAGCACGATGAGCTGTGTCACCGCGGAAGGATCCCCGCGTTTTCTGTGCAAATAAGTCCGTAAATATTAACTTTAAACGGGCTCGTATACGTGTTGTTTCATGGGTGTGTGCCCGTACGACACGGACGTACATATGCGCGCGATAATTTCAACTGAATCGACGTGTAATTTCTACCACGGCTCTGAATACACAGTGAGCATCGCTTCTATGGTATATGTACACAGAATACATACGTACGTACCTACCTAGCTACACCGATTCTCTCTCTTTCTCTTTCTCTGTCCCCTTTTCCTCCCTTTCCCCTCTTTACTCCTATCCTACAAACGGAGTATATTCCCTCGCGCATACTCTGCGACGGAAGTAAAGAGCGGATAGATGGTGAGAGAGAGAGAGAGAGAGGGAAAGAGGGGAGGAAGGGCCACCTTTTTGCTTCGTCACGCTGGCAGAAAAGTCGAGCACGACGAAGCAATTAGTCGTTGGTAATACGAATATAACGTAACCGCGGTTTTAATCGCGTTCTCTCTCTCTCTCTCTCTCTCTCTCTCTCTCTCTCTCTCTCTCTCTCTCTCCGTTTCTTTGTCTTTTTCTCTGAATGTGTCTTCCCTTTCTAAATGTCTACAGATTACAAAGTGGAGTGAGACTCGACGAAAACAATGACTCTGAGTAAATATAGTTTCGTTCGTACGTATACGTAGATGGGAGAAGAGATAGATTCTAATAATATGAATAACATTTATACTAATTAAGTGTAATTATTGCCGAGGCAATCGGACCGTCGAATAAAACGTAATGTGGTTGTTGATACTACGAGAAAGGATACTCTAAAAATTGCGATAAATAAATAGTTTTAGTGTAATATTAAAAAAATAAGGGAGAGTAGCGAATCGAAACGCGCTTCAACTTTCTTCGCATCGACAGATATGCAGCGTCTGAATCCGAGAGATCACTCGGTAAGTAGAGCGGAATGAGTCTATCTATGAATGTGTATGTATATATATATATATATATATATATATATATATATATATATATATATCTCCCCCTTTCTTTCTGCCTTCAACGACGAGCCCTTATTCAACAGATGCTTCTATCCACTTGGTACACCGATGCACTTGTGCGCACGCGTACACATAATAGTCTTTCCCTTTCTCTCTCTTCGCTCTATCCAGCGTGGCTAATCCCTAAGCGTGTAACGAATATACGTAAGCTTGGCTCGTTATAGCTAACAAGCAACAACGATGCGAGGTCGTATTTCGTTCCGGGCCATCCTCCCTTATTTTCTTCGAATAGCGAATATGTCATTATACGCGAAAATGGAGGTCCTTTTCCTTAAAAAGCGATCGGACTTACGATAAACGTGACAATGGCCGGTAGCATCGATCGATCGAATAAAACGTAGAAATCAATACAAATTTAGTAATGTGGCAATCGCGTTCGAACGATCGCTCGTAAAGCGTATAAAAAAGTTGCATCAACGCGTATTCGTTTATATGCCAATTGCTTTGTTTTTTTTTTTTTTTTTTTCTATCGAACGAATCCAAGTATCGATAATTACAATGACGTTATAACGAAAGGCAACGTTTCAAGCTCCATTTTGTCTTTCTCTCGCCTTTTTATCCACAAGGTAAACACCGACTCGTTTTACAACGAGCGAGGACAAAAGGACAACGTCGATATACGAACAAAACATCTCTTCATAACGTCACACATTGAGTCGCTCGTAGCCGACCGTTCATAGCTGGGGTATCCACGACCCAGGTACCCTTATAATGGTACATACGCATCGCGTACGAGGAGGGAAGTAGAGCACATTCAGCATTATCCGCCACGTGGTAATAAAATACTCTTCCACGTTCCCCTTTCAATACGCGTACAACGTGAGAGGTGGTACAAACAGATATTCGTTCCATTTTGATCGCAAAAAAAATATTTTCTTTGCGCGTTGTATACGTTTTACTCGCGTACGTTCGACTTTGAAACGTTTCCACGCCAACGCGTGCCGGCCTCCGATGCGAGAACGTCGTCTCCGTGGTTTGTTTTTTCTTTTTTCATTCGCGCGGAGAGAGAGAGAGAGAGAGAGAGAGAGAGAGAGAGAGAGAGAGAGAGAGAGAGAGATACGAAAAGATAGCGAACCGGGAAGAAGAAGAAGAAAGGAAATGGTTTCATCGTCGGCCGAGATAAAATCTCGAACGTATTCGTTAGAAGGCCCTTATTTTGTATCTTGCGTAATATTATAATAGAAAATAACGAAGAGGAAGCCGTGCAAACGCCCGTCCGAGCTCTTTCGTTCGTTCGATAATTACTTTTACATCGGTCGACGGACGTAAATTAATTGAACTTGTTTTTCCTTAATTAATTTTCGATCGGCCAGAGCGAACTTTCCGCTGGGATCAGAATTGCAATTTCGAGTTGGGACGCTTTCCGATCACGGATGGAGTTTCTGGTGCATGCATGAGACGGATTCTCGTAAACAGGTGCCAGCCACTCTATCAGTACGTGTAGTACCTAACGTCGATAATTATTGGCAGGTCAGTGGAGCCGAAGTCCGTCCGCGAAAGTTCGTTATAACGCAGTGCCCTTGCATCCTTCCCGTAGGCGCTTCCCGTTCGTGCTGATATACGAGCGGATGTTGTCTACGACGATGCCAACCCTCGGATAACGTCCATCCACCGTACGTTAATTACCCTCTCTTTCCACGCGCAACGCGTTTGCCTTTTAGTCGCTACGTCGAACTTTTCAGACTTGTGTACGTACGGTGATAATGGTACGATACGGTAAACAATAATAATAGAACGTACGGGGAAATCCCTTTTGTTGTTTAAACTTTTTCGACTCACCGATCTTATACGCATAAAATACGATACGATATTTCAATGATCATTCGATCTATCGTACCGAACGAACGAACGAACGAACGAACGAACGTATCGATGTCCGGCGCGTTGCTCCATTTTTATCTTCTTTCCCCCGCCCACCGTATTATTACTTACACGCATTCTTCGTCTCGCCTTTCTATCGAGCAGCGTAAAAGTGAAAATTCTTTCTCGCGAGAATGTTTTCATGTTGGGGGGAGGGAAGGATTTTAGATGGTAAAATGACCGCGATCATCGAATTTCCTCGATTCGTTAGAAGAAGACGAAGGACAGAAGAGAGGGGTAACGTCGAGAGACAGTCGATATCGGTTTCATTCGAGAGATACGGAAGAGGAGGAGTCGAGAGAGCAGGCACGAGGGTTGAAAGGGGTGTGTGTGTGGCCTGCGGTGTGGTGGATAGAAGGGAGGTCGAAGGGTAGGGGCAGGGGGAAGAGGCGGAACCGGCACGGGACGTTAAATTACACGCTCAACGGCAAATGCACGCTCGCTCTGCACCCGGTTGCCCGTCGTTTATCCCACGTACCACCACCAACGCCGTATATTACGTCCGCACGGCGTATTAACCGGCCGCTACCGTACACCTGTTTACTTTCAGCGCGTCGTATTATTTCTATTAGCGCGAGAACGTGTATCTGCGAACGAGCGAAAGAGAGAACGAACGAAGCTAACTCGGCCCGTGCGAGATTATCGCGGAGCATCTTCTCGGTGGCTCGAGGAATAAGTCTTAATATGAGATGGTTTCTAGCCGCTTATCGGTTAAAGCAAACCGAGTCTTTTATACCGAAGATAAACCTTTAAAGGTCCTTTTTAGTATCGGCTGCATCTGCCGAAGATTAAGTATCCCCGAGACGAATGGAAGATTCGTTGCTTTTTCTTTCCTTCCTAGTCGCGTTTAAATACCGTCGTAATTCTCGTCGAAATAATTATCGTTCCACGATGATCTTACGTCTTTCGCGAGTTTCTTGAAAATTCGTTGAATGAAAATTGAAAAGTTTCTTCCTTTCTTCTCGTATTTTTTTTTCTTGCTCGTTTCCGCGAAGGTTTCTCTCCTCGGACGTGGGCGAAAAACTTACGTTACGTTCTTATCGTCTCGAATCGCGATCCACGAGATTCGCCGCCGACTTTGATTCTTTCCGCTCGCATCTCGGATAAAATTCGCGGACGGTACGGTTTATCTTGGCTGACGTCGATTTTCTAGGTAGTTGCTTTCTAGAACACGAAAAAGCCTCTTCGCGTCATTACAATTTTCGGGGCAAACAAACGGAAATGCGCACGGTTCGTTAAGAGATCCTCCGTCGGAGAATATTCGTCGAAGAGCTTAAAAAAGTCTCCGTTACGTCAGTTATTCGATTCGAATTAAAAGTTCGATCACGATTAAATCCGTTCGCCTTTATAAATGTCTTTATGAGAGCGAAGCGTATCCATCGAGGAAAGTGATCCAAGGAAATTGCAGTATCGTCTATCTTTACGTGCCAAGCGACTAACATAGCCCGGGGAGTTTGAAGAGGTGCGCGATCGAACGGCCTTCTCGCTTTACTCGTTCGTTCGGTCCTTGAACTTATTCGACACGCCTTGTGTGCACACCTGTGCGATCGTCTCGCAATTAGCCGACGGACGAAGTAGCGAGAGAAAACATCGTCTTCTACGTGCGTCGTAAATTCTATCGTGAGTTACACCCGTTAAAGATATATAAAAGCATCGCGCGAAAGAACAAATGCTTGGTATCTTCTCGTTATCGTAGACTTTCCAACCGATAGGTACTTTTTCTTCGTATCTCGAAATAATCGATTTAGATGTCCTCCTCGATCCCATCGAGCTTCGAAATATTCGACAGGTGCGATCGAATCGTCGGAAAACTTTGGGGAAAAAGGAATGGAAATAAGAAATCATAGTTGACATTTATCCGACGCTCGATTAGCCCGTCTAACGATAGTCACGATCGTGCCAAGTCGATGCGCGAAAAGTACGACGCGACAATGGCGGATGACTAGCCCGTCTCTTAATCCACTTAAGCCGCTTAATTCGTGGGAGCGTAGTTACGTGAAATATTTACCCTTAGCGTAGGTACATACATATACTCTGCCTCGCTCGCTGCTACAGTACACAGGTGTGCGCGAGCGAGTACGAGAGAACGAACGTGCAACGTACGTGGGAGTCCGCCACCCCCGTAGCCAAACCGTCTCTCTCTCTCTCTCTCTCTCTCTCTCTCTCTCTCTCTCTCTCTCACTCCGAGCAACTCCACACCACCAGGAACCTCGTCGCGACGCGTAGAGACGGAGGGAAACCTTAGCCAAGAGTTACTAACTCCGTCGGAGCGATATAACGAACACATGTTCCAACGCGGGTCTACATAATCCGCGACAAGCTATATAAAGATGTACGCGAGCTTGCGTGTGTGTGTGCTCGTGTATGCGTCTACGGCAACTAACCATTACAACTATCGACTTCGACGTTGCACGATTCTCCTTCTCTCTTTTCCCCCGTCCGCAAGAATTGCGGAGAGTGCTAGCTATGAATCAGGACATTAAGGGAACTTGATAATAAATACATTGTTTTTCTTCCCTCATAGTCGTTACGTTTATCTGCTTTAATCCTCGCTCCTATACGTTTTCATTCTCCATTCCTTTCTCGTACGTTGGGATTATTGTTTCGGAGAGGAAGAGATTTTGAAAAGACACGATCGAATTAAAACGCGCGCGCGCGTGTGTGTGTGTGTACAGGTATACAGTTCTTTCAGAGAAAATAAATTCTTAACTATAGATCGGTGAAACTGAGTTAGTAACGAGTTTGATATCGTATGCCCTGCGCCAAGGATTGGTAGAGAAATTTATTTACATAATCGGCTCTTCGGGGCCAACGAACTCCGGACGAACTTTATATCGAGGACGTTCGCTTTAAACGAAAGCAGAGTGGCGTACGATTTTTATACTTTTCCTGGTCCTTGCATTATTTCTCCAAGTTAGAAGCTCGTTCGGGAGACGTTTCCTCTTGAATCGCGTGACCGGAGAAGGTCGACGCTCTCGAGTAGTGCTTCTTTCGATGCCGAAGAGTCGATAAGGGCGGCAAAAAATTTTCTCTTTCGTTCTCTATGTTCGACCTACTTAACGAAACGGGACTGTCTCGAGTCCGATTAAGACTAAATATTAAAGGAAACGAAAGGTGTCAAAGACGCGACCTCTTGTTATCGTTGACGTCCCTCGAGTGTCTACGAGTGTCGACGAGACTAGAACGTCGTAGTAAAAACAAAACAAAAATTCTTAGAAATGATGATGTTTACGATCGTTCCTCGATATCTATTTCGAATGTGTTGTTATAGACGTTTGTTTATATCGTGTCGTCATTCGAAATTTGGACGAAGACGAGAACGCTTGTGGTAGCTCCTCCTTGCCGTTACACGATACACGCGCAGAAGGTGTCGGAGGATCGAAAGCGAAGAAGAGCGTTTTCGAGCGAGTTACGTGCGTGAACGGTGATATGTCCGCTGTGTGTGTGTGTGTGTGTGTGTGTGTGTGAGAGTATGTGTGTGTGTGCGCGCGCGAGCGAGTGCCTGTCCATGCGTCCATGTGTCTAACTTCGTATAGAGACAGGTATGCGAGCGCGTGCGCGCGTGGTGGTCGCATGGGAGAACGAAAGTGCACACGCACGAACGGAGGCGATCGCACGTGACACGCAGCCTGATGTCAAATACACGCTATGCACGAGCGATTTCGCGCACGTACGAACATCTGTCGCAAGAATCGAGTTTCGATCGGGCCTAATAGCTCCGACTCGTTAACGAAATTGTTTGTGCTTCGTGATGCTCCTGCTAAACAAACTCGCGATCTTGCGATTCCACAATTTGTCATCCTTTTATTTTTACCTATTATTCGATTATACAGATAATTCGAACGTCCAGACGAGTTCGTCCGATCGAATTGCACGATCGAGCGTTTCTAAATTTCAATATGATCATCTTTTCACGTTAACGCGTCACTGTCGTCGTTACGATCGAATATTTCGACGGCACTCCGAAATAGGTAAAAAGTAGACGGTATTTCTTGCGAGTCGAGATATACGTAACGTTTAACGTTGCGATAGATTACGAATGCACGCGCATGGCGATATCGCGAACGTTTCGTTCGACGAAAGAATATTCGTCGAAGTAAAATTCGTGTTACGCGTCAAAAGCGATTTTTATAAGTGTCGGTTTCGCATTTGCGAGTACAAAGCCTTCCACCCTCTTTTTCTCTTCGTACTTCCATCCTTGGTTCTCCGACGTTTGCAGCCGAATCGAACGGTAAAACGAACGGAGATAGCTTTTTGTATCGTATCGTATTTCGGTAGGATGCCTTTGTAGCGAACGGAACGATTGGCGTGACTTTCGAAATACGTCGGACTTATCGATTTTTATTTAGTCTAAGCTCGGACCGAGTTAAAAAACAAAGAAAGAAGAAAAACGACCGATAGATCGGCGCGTAACGAGAATTGGAAACGAAGCTCGATTCGCGGAGGTAACGTCGCCAAAGTTTTTAACGAAAAATATTCCGTTCCGTGAAACGATGGAACTCGAAGATCCGTCGATTTTACAAAAATCTTGTATACTTTATTATCGTGTACTTCGACGATTGCGTTTCGCAGGAGTAGCGCGAGTACGAAGATCGTTTTCAAGTCGATTTATGTAAAGTTCCAACCGATAACAGCCCCCGTCTAATTTGGGCTTTATATCGCGAGATACTTGTCTACGAAAGCTTCGTAACGTCGCGCGTATCGTATAGGAGACCAACTATGTGTCACTCGAACAGGAGTTTTCGAGAATTTCGGATAGTTGCTTCTCGTTCGATCCGAAGTTGACGCGAGTCTCGAAACGTTTGACACGTATTCTGGAAAACGATCGGTTGACTTTAACAATTTTTGTTCGCGTCGTCGATTTCTCGTTACGCAATCGTAAGATTTAGCAAGACGATCGTTAAGAGGGAAGCCTTTAAAGCCGTCAGTAGGTCAAATTTGTATATTAGGTGGAAACTAGAAAGTTAGCTTTTACGGAAGAGGACTGGCAGAACGATCGATAGATCGGTAGGTTTCTTCGGAAGAGGATCGTTTCACTCGCGAGCGATAATACGCGAACAACGCCTAACGCCGACGCCGACGCCGACGCAGAAGCCCGGTCACCGGTAGTCGCTTCATCGTACATGCACGAGACACGATATGAATTGCAAATGGCGGAACGTCGTGGCAGGGGGTGGAGTCGAGTTATATGTAATATCGTCGCGAGCGATGATCCAGTTTCCGAATGAGTATCATGCTGAACCGAATATCTCATACGTCATTTACGGATTGCTTCGGAACAATGTCGTTCCTGGCAACGAGCTTCGTTACTAGTCGAAGTAAAAAGGTCGAGAGGACGTAATAATTCTTCGTAGAAGAATTTCAACGTCGTGCATTTCGACGAACCTCTAGTGTAGGTAGATTCGCAACGGATAGATTAAGAGAAAGGAAAGAAATCGAGAAGGAGCATGGTACGATGAAGGAAAGTACGACGAGAGGGAGAAGAGAGATATCGGTAACGAACGTTCAATCGCAATTTTCGGACGACCGATGTTTTGGAATGAAACGACGAATAGCCGAAGAGGAGATCCTCGAGAGAAAAATTTGGCCCTTTTTCCTTCTTCTCGCATGGCGTTCGGCGGCAATCCTCGACTCTACCGCAACACACGGCCGGCAAAGTACCAAAGTACAAACGTCGTGGATCCGTGAATTCTCCCGCGGCATTTCGGTGGCCCGGCTTCGTTTCCTTTCTGCGTCTCCGTCTCCGCCTCCGTCTCCTTTTACTTTTATTCTCCGTTCCCATTCCGACACGACCATTTCCGCGGCGTTTTACTGGCTACGTCTCGAAAAAGCTTCAGAGAAGACCGCACGAAGGAACCGGCCGCGAAGAGAAGACTACACCGTCGCTACGTTATACCGTGGCCTTTTCTCCGAACATCAAAACCCCGAATTTATGGCGGCCACCTTAATGTTCGCTCGAGGAAACCTCGTTTAGATCCGCATTGTACTTCTAAGAGGTCCGTTCTCCTTTCGCTCTCCAAAAGAAAATAATCGTGCGCTCGTTCTTTGGCTTTTTCTCGACTTTTCAAGAAAAAAAAAAAAAAAAAGGAAAAGAAGAAAAACTCTATCTTTATCGATCTTTCCTAGTTTTCTTTTTCCCTTTAACCTTTTTTCTTCTTCTATTTTCTTTTTTGTATTTAACAAAATTCAAGATCGCGCATCGCTCTTCGTACCGTGCTAGACGGAAATTTACGCAAACGTAGAGAGCTCGGTTCTCGTGAGATTCGATTTACAGGGGTCGTATTTCGCGAAGACGTCACGTCGTCGTTAAAACTTTTACCAGACGGATTACATCGCGGTCCGATACGCTTCGCCGTTCGATGGAACGTGCCACGATCTTGAAGTAGAATTAAAAGGTCCCGCTTGAAGCCGAGGAAGGAGAACTCGAGCACGTTCGAGTACACTCGAGAAACGTACGATAAGTAGAAGTGGGTCGCATGAGCAGACGAGAGGAAGCAACGAGGAGAAAGAGAGAGAGAGAGAGAGAGAGAGAGGTGGAGTAGCAGCCAAGGAAAAAGAGCACGCGGGCTAGTAAAACCTCGAGTATTCAGCTCTCTCTCTCTCTCTCTCTCTTTCTATGTTATTCTATTATTATGTAATCTTAGCGTGTAAAAGTCAAGACGAATTTATTTGCGCGAGGGCAGCCACCAGCAATGGCAGCTACAATACCTCAACGGCACTATCGCTGCGTTTTCTTGTCTTCCACGACACAGGGTTCTTTGCGAACGAAAACAAAAAGGAAAAAAGAAGAGGGAGGAACAAGAGGGAAGGTTTTGAACACGGATAGCGTCATCACGGTTGGCGTACGCTCTTCGCAGGGCTCCGTCCAAAACTAAACAGCGAACCTTAAATCCTCGCGTAGTCTCGAGAAGCGTTTTATTTCCTTCCTACTCGACGAAGAAAAGCATAGAAAAAGGAGCATAAAAAGGAGTAACAAAAAATGCGCTCGCGCATACATGCGCACTTTCTCTCTCTCTCTCTCTCTCTCTCTCTCTCTCTCTCTTCTCCTTTCTCTCTTTCTTTCTCTGTCTATTTTTCTCGCGGTGTGTGGCAGCGACGGGAGCGGCTTTCGTGCAAAGCCGTGTCATTTTAATTAGTGCCTCAAAGTAAAGCGTTTACCAGTTCCTGTAGCCGAGTCTGCGTGAGAAAGGAGAGATAGAGACGGTGAGAAGCTTTTCGCGGAGTGGAATAACAGACCGAAGTAATTACTTCCGGCTACAAAGGCTCGAACTTCGAACAAAGATGTTGCGGAGGAGCAAGAGGGAGAAAGGAATTACGTGGGATTGAAGCAACTCGTACCACGACCCGATCATTCTTTCAATTTACATTTTGACGGTGACGACGATGCCACCACGTTCGCGCATACCTTTTCTCGAGTCTTCTTCCATTCAAGGAAAACCCGAATTCGTTAACGGACAACAAAATATTTCACCGCTTCTACGAGAATTTTGATTCCGCCGTTGGAAAAATCGATCGATGGTACTAAAAGCTACAAATCGTATAGTTTCTTTCGGGGCGATTATAAATTTAGGAGCTATACCGACAATGACATTATCTCATAAAGTATCATCTTGAAAAAGGTATTGAGAATTTTATCAAAAGAGACGCTGTGATGTATTAAAAAATAAACGAATTTCTTTGGAAAGATTAAAATTTCACCATAACCTTAGTTCTAGGTATAGAGGTATAGGTACCTCGCGAAAGCGAATCGTTCGATGCGAGAGAGACGCGTCTTTATTAATCATAGCCCGACAAAATAACTTACGTGCATCGTCGCTCGATGTGGAAATATCGCGCAAAAACTAACCGTGACTTATTAACGTTAAACCGGAACGTGTGATGAATTAAAAATGAGTCTCGCCGTACACAGACGTACGCGCATACGATAGCGGCGAACGTATACACACATTAATCTCCATTCATCTCGGTTCACGTTGTGGTCGGCGACCGGCCGATATTTAATATTCCTACGATGACCTTGTCATCTCTTCGAGCGAGTATCCGTTTATCGTTCATTCTCGGTCGACTAGCCGACCGGTTTCAGAAACACGTGAAAGCTTAAGCTCGCGAACGAGCTATGTAATATGTTTACCGTGTCTCAAGGTAAGCATAAAATCGAGTAAGAACGCCGTTAGAAGGCCGAGGGTAAGAGGAGGGAGGAGTCCATCGAGGAAGTCGTCGAGGCCGCTTAGATCAGCCGTAAAATCGGACACCTTCGGAAAGACGAATCTTTGGTGTCCTCTTACGGTCGACGAATTCACCCTCCTCTTCCGCTCGCTATCTCTCTTTATCTTCCTCCTCGCTTGCGGCGCTTCCCTTGCTTTTTGTATTCGAAATAAATCATCCGATACCGAGGGTTCCACTGGATTATGCGTTACGACGACTTTATGATCCCGTGTATTAAGCGCAAAATTGAATTCACGACTCACCGAGAAGGGCCACCAGCCTCGGATCGAATAAGCCGCGTTTGTCGAATGACACGGAAACGTTTAAGCGGCGCGGCCCGACCGAGCGAGCGATCGATCGATCCGACCAAACTATTGCTCGGATACCGCAAGGACGTGGCTTTCTAATGATCTTTTTCTTTCCCCCAACTTTATTTTTAGAGGAATTTCTCGTACCGAATACGTATCGTTTTATTATCGAAAACAATCAAGCTTATCGACTCGAAGAAATATACAATAAATGTACGTGAGCGATAAGATCGATCGAGTTGTAGAAAGAGAAGAAAAGAAAAAAAAAGAAAAAAGAAGAAGTCAAAAATAAAATTAAATAAATCATCTCGGAAAAAAAGTCATTGTCTCTACGTGCGAATTCCACGGTTCATTGCACTCGCGATAAAAAAAAAAAAAAAAAAAAAAAAAAAGAAAAAAGTAATAAAAATATCGGGGAGAAAATGGCAAGTTCGTGCTCAATAGAAATTAGAAACCTGATTGGAAGAAGAGTCAATTAAGGTTGGATGAGCGACACGAATGATATGAGATGAGACGAAGGAAAAAAGCATGGCATGGTTTGCCGTTGAAAACGAAACGTCGAGCGTGGAAGTGATAAATAACGTCGGCGGGTCGGAGTCGATCGGCGAGCAGCAGGCAAAGCGCAAACATAAACTATCAATGGCGTGAAAGGGTGTCGAAAAGGGGGTGGGTGGGGGCGTAACCGGGTGCACGAGCGCGCGCCTTATCTCGACCGTATGGCCGGATTGTATGGCTACGTATAGATTATAACCGAACGCCATAGCTCTCGACATCGATGACGGACGCCTACGCCCCTTGCCATTTCCGTCCTCTCCATTCCCCTTCTCTCTCTCTCTCTCTCCCTCTCCCACCCTCCTTTCTCTCTTTCTTCGCCAACGCATTTATTTTGAGGAATATCGATTTCCCGCATTTCACGTGGCAACGTTTATAATCAAGCTGTCGAAATGATAGAATTGAAACAAATCTTAACACTTTGTACGCGACGTAGAAATTTTATATTAATTTTTCGGGACTTTGTTGTCGCTTCATCGTTTCAAATATTTCTTCCTCTTTTAATTAATTTGTCAAGTAATTCGTGATCGGTCTCGATAAGCGTCGAGTTGTAACAAAAAGTAAACGGTGTGGTGCGGTGTATCGAAATGAACTTGCTCTCAAATTATTAGAACGAAAGGAGGAGCTTGCTCGTCGAAATTAGAGCAACTCCGAATAGAGAACATCGAGAGAGGAATACGTACGCTTCTTTGGATACTCGCTGAAATAGTCGTATAGTTTAGTCGTGTAAAGCTGGCTCAGAGGTTAGAGCGGTATTCGCACTTGGAACCGCAGACAGTTGGCGCACGAGGTCGAAGAAGACGCGTAGGAAAGGATATATTTGCGATGGGTTGAGGCTGAAGAAAGAGGGGCAGAGAGAGAGGGAGAGAGAGAGAGAGAGGAGAGGTATTCTGATCTGGAGAAGGTGGAAAGCAGAGTAGATTGGTATGAAGTTAGCTGGTTAACTCGACGAAACAACGGTAGCAAGTTAGCGCGAGAAGTTGGCGTCAGTTGGCACCAACGATGGGGTGCAATGAAGATGGTGGTGGCGATGTCAGAGAGTGCCGGTGGGACGGACCGAGGAGGAGACTAGCGCAGACCAGTTCCTCTATTTCATTGTTTCATAATTGAAGCATTTGCGGTTTCATCGTTGTGCGTGTATTTGTCAGAGTAGTAGTAGTAGTAGTAGTAGTATCGGAACGCGTTCGTCTATCTCAACGAGAAATCGCTTCGTCGCGAAACCGGATCTTTAAACTTGGAGACGTTATTTGTTTTGATCTCGTCGTAATAGCGTTAGAGATTACTTCTTTTCTTTTTTTATAAGATTTTGGTGATGCACCCGAGTATGCACGGCGCGTAAGCGCGCAGAGCCGCACGTTACTCGATTTACATAGATCGACATCGACATCGCTCGACTCGAAAAGGTAAACGGCGAAGGAATAAAATCGGATTTAATGGAATTCACCGATGGATTCGGCCGCGGGAGCGTCCGAAGAGCTGAATTAGTTTCTAGAGAAGCGCATTGGGAAGACTCGATTTATGTAAATCGGTTTAACATCCTCGGTCGTCCGTATATTTCGCATTATCGCAATTCCTGCTTCGGCGATGATCGATGCGCGTTGGTCCATTGTGTCGACCGTCCGATTAAAATATCCTAGTATATTTATCTACCTTCTATTCGAGCCTCTCTCTTTCTCGCTGGCGTACTCTACTACGCATACTCGATTCGTTTCGTCGTTTTATCGAACGGCAATTCATTCCTAGCGATCTATCATCGCGTCACGAAAAGGGGTCCAGGGGAAGAGAGGGCCCATCGACGATCAACGCCTCTCTCGAGCAGCCGAGCGCGAAACGACGAATACTCGGCGAGTTTCCATATCGGGTTTCGAGCTAATGTTGATTAACTTACACCCTCTCACCCTCCATTAACCTCGGCTCGACCGTTTCTGGCCTCTGACAGTCGTTTAATTACGCTTATCGGCCACGTCGAACGATACACTTTTTTTTTTCCCAAACTATCCAGCAGCCGCCACTTTACGTCTCTACGTTACGTGACGAATTTACGCACGCGAAAGCGAGAGAGAGAGAGAGAAAGAGAGAGAGAGAGAGAGAGAGAGAGAGAGAGAGACGGGTGGCAGAGGTAACGCAAATTTTCCGAGATCGATGCGGTCAAATTTCGCGGTAGTTGTCGCAAGAGCGATCATTTCAACGGGAGAGACAAAAAGTGTGGATTTAACGGAAAATAAAGCGCGATGCTTTTTAATCGGCGCCTACGACGTGCCGTTGTTCGCGGTTTGCCGTGAGTTTTTTACAAAAATAGATCGTTCACTCGAACGATTGGAAACGAACGCGAGATATTCGACGAGAATTGTAAATTAATTTTTCCGTTTTTTCTGTGTACGATCGTCGTTGGTTTTCTTTCTTTTAGATACATCGTAGCAACTAAAGTCTCTTGGTATCGTGTAACGTGCACGATAAAAAGAACGATGACGCTCGGTTATGTATCGTTATCATTCTTGGTCGAGTTTAGCGTATCGCGTTGCAACGTTCCAGACCAATCGGTTCAACATAAACATGCCTTCGGGCAGTCGAATGTATCTACTCGGCAATGAATCAAAAGCCAATGCGTAAAAAAGAGACAGACAGAGGAGAAATAGTAGAAACGGCATGAAAACGTTACAAATTCGAACGAATGTTTAAACGGACGAACCTGGGAAATGTATTGCTCCGAAAGGTCATGTTTTATCTCAATAAAATCCCGAAATAGGCAACATTGAATTTAATTTCGCTCAATAAAAATTTCGTTATCTACGAATGGGATGTTTCCTGTTGCAGCGCAGTAAAAGTATTTTTACGTTACGTTATTATATAATTTGAGTGTAATTATTTATTAGGTCGTTTTCCGCGCATTCGTGTTATTTCAAATAATTTGTCATAGAGGGAAAAGAGAGAGAGAGAGAGAGAGAGAGAGAGAGAGAGAGAGAGAGAGAGAAAGGAGGATGGGCCCAACGGTTATGTATGTATACCAGCATGTATATATACGAGACTCCGGAAGAAAGTAGGATTAGAGGGAGATTTGGCCTCAGCCTCGAACGATGTCAGACTCGTATCAGGACGGACGACCGGATCGTCGTCCTAATCGAGTGTTGGTGGTAGTAGACGACGACGACGACGGCGACGACGACGACGACGAGTATAAAGACGAAGCCAACAAATCTTTCAAGCAATTATTCGACGAACCGTATCTAACCGAGGTACGGTAACCGCATCGGCCAGCCGTTAACGTATAATCCTAAACCATCCTCGATAGTCGAGCAAGCATCCACCATGCTAAACCGTACACCGGCTGTACAACCATGGAAGGGACGCATTAGTGAATTAGCGTTTCCTGCCGTTGCAATCACGGTAATGCGTTCGTACGATACGCGGGACACGCTCGCTTTCTCTCTCGCTCTCACTCTCCCTGTCTCTCAGTCTATCTCTCTCCCTTCGTACTTACCGAGAACGCGTTGTTACCTTACGGTATAACTAAACGATTAATAATTGCCAACTTAACCGATCGAGTGCTCATGCTCGAACGATGTCTCGAATTTTATGATTTTTCCATTCTTTTTTTAGTCGCTCCCCCCATTAACATAATTGACTTTAGGCGATCGGTCCATTTTTCGCTTTCGATTCATCGTCCAACCGTGAAAACATGTTTATGGGTTACACACGTATATCCTACATACGTACAACGATTGAATTTTATGCGAGCCTCGAAAGCCATATTCGCAAAAATTTTATCGACAGCTCAAAAAGGTAGGACTTTTTATATTTGCGAGAACAACTCGAATGTATGGGACAAGGAAAACTCGGTCGGCATATCAATAACTTATATCCATTCACTTCGCACGAATAGGACGCATGAAATTATTCCCGATACGATGATTTCTCTGTTCCGCATTGAATTTCTCGATTCCAATAGTCCTCGCGAAAAACAAGCACAGCTATTTTCTAACTCATGAGAGATCATCGAACACTCGCAGCGACTATTGAAATTGAAGTGCGTTTAAAGCGGAACTGCGAGAGACCGAGCCGACTGCTTTTTGACGGCGTGACTCCAAGTTCGACGATGAAATAAAATAAAAAATGAGCTTGAAATCTATTTTATTTACGATCTTTCATTGTTATTACGATTAAGCGAGGAATCGGAGAACGAAGACATCGACGTTTTATAAAATGTCTTCCATATATTATTTCGGTTTTGTACAAAGACAGACGACGTACGTAACATAATAGACTTTCGAATCGATTTTGATTTATAAGGATCCTTTTTGGAAAATCGCGATCGTCGTACGAAACGTACGAAACGAAAATACAGGCGAAAAACTTTATTTGGGCATTAGCGTTAAAGGAAAGAGCTCTCCTTTCCGGTTTCTCGGCCTCTTCAGAGGAAAAATCTTTGGTAGTCTCGTTAAAACTTCTCCAAGAGTTGGTCCTGGAACGCTCTGCTACCCAAAGAAGATCGCATCCCTATTCGCCGACCGCTCTCTTCCTTACCCTTTACGTTCCTCGGTTATATGTAAGACGCGGTGGTCCGCGAGCTGGTAACTCGCAGCTACGCTTTCCCTGTACATGACAAGTGCACCGAGACTGCTTTAGCTTCTCCTATTTCGTGAAATACGTGAGAGCTCGAGTAAGTGCACACAGAACGCGTTAACGTAAACTTACACGCATAAGTATATATGTACGTGGATACAGTGGGACTCAGAAAAATTCAAATACTTTTCGACGAATGACTTTTGTCATATTTACAAGGTGTCGCACGTAAGATAATATCTTTAAAATGCGTATGTTTATTTTTTTATAAAAATCCATTAGACAGGACTGTCGAGCACGTTCATTATATATCGTTCATAGACGCTACGATGACATTTTTCACACGGAACATTATCTCAATTTGAGGAGAAACACTTTGTTCAGCCTAGAAAGTTTCTTTTCTTCTTTTCAATTTGGCAAAGTATCCGATTCGATTGCATTCGATGCAATTCGATTGCGCGAACGATTCGAAGGAGGAAAGGGAGAGAGTATGAGAGTATGATGCATATTACATAGAGTATGTAAGTACATATACCGTGACAAAGTACCAGCAGATCTCGAGGAAAGCCAGAATCCTGCGGCGAACGCAGCGATCTCGGTCTCGTAACGCTTCCGTGGGACAAAGAGCATCGAAGCGGATCCGTCAAAATGGAACTCGGCGTGTGCGGTTTTTAAAAACGGTAGCTCGATCGTAGTACACTCCCTGACTCCGCCATCTTCGCGCTCGACCTACCGGACCGAGTTTAAAACCGTAATCTAACTATTGTGTCGAAGCTGTGACGCGTGTACGCAGATAGAAACGCGTTTCGGCTCGCGAACGACCTCTCTACGATTTTGTAAGCGGAAATACGAATTTCATAATCGTGTGTCGTAAAGGATTTTGTTAAATAAAATTAAAAAGAAAAAAAAGAAAATACGTTCGTCGACGGGAATAGCCATTCTTCGCGTTACTTTTGTTAAAAGAAAAAGATCGTGATTAACGAAACCCTTGTAATACGCCGTTTCTTCGAACATTCGGCCATGAAAATTTACGTTGTTTTCGTTGTCGATGTCCGGTAGAGCAAGGAGGAACAGAGGGCAGTCGTGTTTACATCAAAAAGTTCCTGCAGTAAGAGTAAATATGTGTATTGCCACGAGGAAAAGGAATAAGGTGGCCAGGTTGGTAAAGTAAGAGGGAGAGAGAGAGAGAGAGAGAGAGAGAGAGAGAGAGAGTGGGAGAAAAGTGGTGGTGGGGAGGAAGGACGGAAGGACGGAAGGACGAAAACGTTTGTATCGTTGTGTTGTTGCCATCGTGTAGTACGGAAGGTAGGTTTAAACATCGAAAAGTACGCAGTCAAGGGAAGTCTCGTGTTGGGACACGTCGCAGAGAATTCGCAAGACGTTGTGTATAGCTACCAAATCCATATCGCGTCTCGTTCCTACG
Source organism: Dolichovespula saxonica (assembly GCA_911387935.1). Classification (NCBI taxonomy): domain Eukaryota; kingdom Metazoa; phylum Arthropoda; class Insecta; order Hymenoptera; family Vespidae; genus Dolichovespula; species Dolichovespula saxonica. Next base: position 3,555,495 of record OU427017.1, on the reverse strand, counting down.
ACAAATACGAATGCAGTCGTACCTGTTCCTTCCTCCGCCGTATACGAGGTATTACAAGATACGTACGTGAGTCTTTCGTCTCTCTTTCTCTCGTTCGCGTGTCTTATCGTTTCCCATAGTTTGTGTGCGAATCCATTCTACCCCGGGCGGATTCACAATGCGAAAACGTTACAAACTGTTTCTCTCTCTCTCTCTCTCTCTCTCTCTCTCCCTCTCTTTCTCGTTCCGTGCCTATTCTCTTGTGCAATGTGTGTTATTGGATTTGTTTGAAACTTTTCAAATTCGACCCAAGGATGTGTCTAAGGTGGAACGTGCCGAGACACTCGAGACGTTTCCGAGAAGCACCTAACGCACGAAGAAGGAAGTAGCTACTTTGAAACGTTCTCACGATTGCTCGACCGACTTAAGAAATTCCTGTCGCCTTCTATTATTTCCATCGAATATCGGCCCAAACTGCTCGAGATAATATACGGAATATTTTTCTCTTATCCAACGTCGATCGCAATAACGTGAGTATTTACATAGCTTGACGTCGTTACCTCATCTTTTCTTTTCACTCTGTACTCGTCGCGCTGACTGTCGCAGAGACAATTAAAAATATCGATTTTTAGCCGACCGTAATTCCTTTTTATTCGTAGAGTCAAGTTTAACTCGATACAACACAATTTCTAAACAGTTCTCATTCAAAGAGCGTAAATATTTTCTGTTTCATAGGCAAATAAATGCGAATGGTGGATAGATCTCGCAACCGATAGATAAGGCTTCCCGTAAACGCCCGTAGAAGTACGATCGTCGATATTAATACCTGACGTAGGCTCTGCCGTGTTGACCTCCCTAATTTACCTATCATCGATCAAATATATATTCAATGTAGAAACGCATGTCGATGCATTAATGGCGTTTGCCTAGGGATTTATCGATACGTAGTTCAGAAACGTTGGGTTAGCTAAGATCTCAAATATTCGGCAAAATATTCACCGAGCCTCGTTTAAAGATTTTCTTTCGTTATCGAACTTTCTATAACGAATCCTAGTTCGTTAAATGGTGAGTTATTTTCAAAGGCGAATATTTATTATTTTCAAAGACGAGATCGAAGCGAGAATTTCCGACGAGTGCCTTTACGCTCGTCTAAAAAGTAAACAAACGATACCTGTTGCGTAGTACGATAGAATTTTAATTAAACAGAAGTCCTTGAGCGTCCGATTGAACTTCTCGTATTGTTTTTATTTCAATTTATTCATAAAATATTTTCCAGTATTAAATACAAGTATTACGATTCCGTAACCTTCGTTCTGTTCGCGTTATGACATTGAAAAGTATACATCGAAAACAATAATTGTATTATATAAACATTTATACGTAGTTTTATTAAGGCGTAAGCGAATTTAACAAACAAGCGGCCAAAGTTCTCCGTGGTAAAAGGTTGAATAAGAAACGTAACACGTCCCGGCGGTACGTAAGAAATATTTTTCTAGGGCGAACCTTAGATTGAACTTGTAAATGTACTTCGTCAAAATGTAAAAACACAATGTATCCGTGAAATATGGAAAAGACGGCCGAGTAAAAAATGTTAAAGAAAAAATTTGCATTCATCACATTTTTGTCCGTGCTCTCGTCGAGAGATTTTTGTTTATAGAAACCCTCGCTCTGAAGTATCTCTCTCTCTCTCTCTCTCTCTTTCTCTCTGTATGGTAACGAGATACATGGCGTAGGAGAAGCGGCTAGCAGGTCGACATCACCACACCTGCCTCGTTTTTCTCCGGGCTTACAAATATGAACGGACGATTTAATACTACAGATGCACGAATATATTTCTCCGTACCTTCTTTTCTACGGCAACTACGACTTTCCCTGCTCGCGTTTATCGTTAACGCGCGACTCGAGAGCTCGGAGAAATCGTTAAAATTCACTACGTGGTGGTTCGTTCGGTCGAGCGATAATTGTCGTCTCACCGAGTACTCGATTTTATGCTCGCCAGACCGTTCGTTCATAAGGACGCTTCTAACATATACACGCCTCTACGTACATACGTAACTATCTACGTATGTACGTCGAGGAAGCAAAAATCACGTTTCTCCTATTTCCTTTTATTTCTACCATATTTATGCGCGGGTACGTTTTTAAATAACGTTCGATCGTTTACAATTCCATAAGAAAAATCGAAAGATTTGGTATCTGGACCGCGAGGAAAAGGATCGACCAACTTAGCGATCAAGACTCGTTCCGATCGTTTGGCTAAACAATATCGTAAGAAATAAAAGAAAAAGAGGATGAACTGGTAGGAAGAAGAAAATCGTCCAGGTTGGAAGAAGAGCCTCGGAAGTCACATTCGAGCAATCTCTTGATTAGAGATCCACCGTGTGGGGATTTTGTGCGTGAGGGGCTTGTCGACTTTCCGAAACCGCGCTCACTGTCCGTCGAGATAAACCCTCTTATTCCCAAAGGAGAAACGCGTTTCCCGTTTATTCGCCGCTTTTTCCTTGATTTCGTGACTTCGCGATGGAGGGAGAGTCTCAAGTAGGTATATTTCGAGAAAAGGGGAGCGAAAAACGAGGGCTCCTCTCCTTCCTTTCTTCCTCTACGACCGGATTGCATCTTTTAAAGCGATTATCTTTTTACCTTCCCAAACCATCGCGGTTAATCTCTGCGGACTTGCGGATCATCGTACGAACGTGACCTTTGCATATTTTAATGCGATTTCAAAGGACTATTTTTTTTTTTTTTTTTTTTTTTGGTAAATTCTTAAAAGAAGAAGAGGAATAGAAATTATCGTAAGAAGAAGATGTATATGTGGGTCCTAATGAGATAAATCGTTTAAATCGAGAAAGAAAGAGGGAATAATATTTATATGGCGAGCGTTCCGAATAAATTTGTATTGCTCTTGATATCCTCGCACAAATCGTGCTCCGTAATTAGAAACGCACTCTCTTAACATCGGAAATTACCGAGCGTGGCTACGTCCAACGAGAGTGTGAAAGAGAGAGAAATGGAGAGAGGGGAAGAATGAACGTCTGTCGCGGGTACACGTTTTCTTTTTCCTTTTCTCTTCGTCTTCCCTTGTTCTCTCTCTTTTCCTCTATTTTAGCATTATTTTCAACTCGGTCGAGAGGTATCACGAGCACTCTTCCATCTCAACGGTCTACATCGGCTGCTTGATTAAAAATAACACGCGTATATATGTATATGTCATGAAACACTTTCCATTTTATTATCGCCTGAAGTCGAAGCGTTTGCGTTCCGACTAGCAAACGAAACGGCTCGCTTTATCGCGACATTTTTTTAAACGGCCGGAACGAAAATTCTCACTTTTCTTTAAAAGAGAAAAAAAAATATATATGTATATATATCCTCATAAATCGCAATGGGATCGTATAAACTTTCATCGGCGAAATGAAACGTTATATATATTTAGGAATCAAAAGCAAATATTCTTTTTGTTTTTTAAGCGAAAATCTTTAATAGTAAATATTTAATAGTAATTTGAATTTCATCATTTAATAGCTGCATTAGAAAACTTCAAAGATCAATGATTTCCAGTAAATTTATACTATCTATTTGAAATTCTGAGAAATATACGAGAACGTAATATATCAACTCGTACGTATAATTTTTCGATCTTCGCTTGCATTTTATAAATCAAGAAAATAATACGAGAAATTGTCCTTTAGAAGCGTTCAAAAGAATATTCGCAGGCACGGGTTCGACAGGTTCGGTTGCTCGTAGCAACCGGTCAAGTCACGCGATGGATTTCGTAGTAAATGGTAAATGGTCGGTCGATGATAAACGGCGAGTGTGGTTCTCGTGGAAATACGCTTCGGTCATAACGTACGCCCGACCGAAAACAGTAATCCGTCAATACATCCTGCTAGTACAGGACGGCTTTCCGTCACTAATCACTAATTAGTCAATTAGCTCACGCAGTTTTGCTAATAACGATGGGCGTACCGAGTTACCAACTGGTTCGGTGCACCTGCTGCAACACCAACGACGACGACGACTACGACGACTACGACGACTTCGACGACTACGACGACTACGACGACTACGACGACTACGACGACGACGACGACGACGATGGATTTGACGAGTGGCACTGTTTCATCGATAGTATTTCGATTATGGTTCCTACCGTAATTACTATTGCATCGACAAACTTGGCACCTTTCGTATACTCGCACACATATATCCGTTTATACACACGCTTTCGAGGCTCGTATTTAACATGGACGCATTGAAACGTCCTTAATGGATCACGATAAAGGAGTTAATCACGTTAATCTTTACCTCATACGCTGATCGAATTCATGTTACGAGAATTTCGTGTCCGTTGTAATTTCTTCGAAATATTTTTATTCGCTCGACGATTCTCGATACAAATTTGTCGAGAAAAATTGTCCAAGCTATTCCTCAATATTTATCCTTTAAATAATGCACATAGCATCCGATACAAGAGCATCATTTGACTCTTCATTCTTCGTAGCGTTAAGCTCGTTACCTGCTTCTGCAATCTCATCGCAGAAAACTACTGGTTACGCATCGAGGAAAAGCGCAAAGTAATGCCGAGAGACGCGATTCGCGGGGGAGTCGTGTCGTTGGTAAGAGGAGAAGAAAAAAAAAATTAGAGAAATAAAAGGAGAAGAAAACGGAAGGAAAGATTCGAAACGAGACCCTCGATACCTTTGGCTATTCGATCGAGTAATCATACTTTTTGTGATCTTCTCTTTTAACCTTCTCTCCAAATTTGTCAGTACTTTTTCATAAAATATTTACCTCCTGATTATGCGATCTAGGAAATATTTACGTTAACGAAGCGGGCGCGTTCGACCGTTCACAAATAACAGTTTAACAGTTGCCTCGAGAGATCGATACTTCTGCTTGTCTTCTCGCTTTGACTTTTGCGTCTGCGGCCCCTACGCAAGCTCGAGAGCATCCCGTGGCTATCTTACAAATTTGGGGAAGCAAGTTTAACCCTTAAGTCAATAATTAGCAAAGACTTAATGAGGATCAAACGCACGGTTCGGTAAATAGCCCTTCTAATAACACCGATTAATTAACATGGCAAACTTTTTCGAATGATATTTTTCTTTTATCCCGTGGAAAATACGGTAAGCTAAAGTAGAGTCGGATAAGAAACACTTTGCCGGTGTATCGAGTTTGTTCAGAAGCATTCTCCATAATCCACACATCACCTTTGTACCTCTCTCTCTCTCTTTCTATATATATACACAGATATATAAATACCATACACGTCGACATTATTATAGTTTACTAATCGTTCTCACCGTTATCGCAATAATGAAATTGCGCTGAAAGTCCGTATGCATTGGTCGTAGGAATCGTACGTAATATACATACGTCAGAACGTTCGGATTCTCAACCGTTTCTGTGTTCGCGAATTCTTGCATTAGGAATTGTCTAGAGGAACTTTGCCGTGAAACTCCAAAACCGAGAACATGCACTAGGGCTTGTAGCGCGTTAACTCTAAAAGCGCGTTACCACTAACGGCAGAGTAAAAGGGAGAGCGAGAGGAGAAGGGGAAGGAAGGTAGAGTGCGACGAGAAGGAGGAGGGGCAAAAGGAGCCGTGGAGGGTGGATGATAGGCGGAGGTGTTTTGAGGGTGGCGGAGAGGAGAGAGGGAGAGGGAGAGGGAGAGAGAGAGAGAGAGAGAGAGAGAGAGAGAGAGAGAGAGAGAGAGAGAGAGAGAGATAGCGGAACATAGTTGCCATCCGCGTTCGCTCTGAATTATAGTCGTCGCAGTGGCGAAGTAGGAACTAATTAACAACTGACAACGGCAACAGGATACTACGCGAAATCTCTCGTCGAAGTTATCGCACTTACGACGTAAAATCATTTTCTCCCGACGACTTTCGTCGTCCTTATCCGTGCCGTGCCGTGCCGTGCCATGCCGTGTTCTCCAGTCAAAGCAAACCAAGTTCTCTTCTTCTTATTTTATTCTTTCCTCTAATCGAGGAGTATTCCAAATCGCGAGACTTTCGAAGAAGAAGGCAAATTTATAACGACACCTTTCCCGTCTACTTGTCACGCGAAGAGATGCGCACTTAGAACGATGAAAAATGAGAACGCTCCGAAAACTGTTGCTTTGGATCGAGCTAACGCCGCACCTCGAACAATATTTTTCACTGTCGCGCGCCGCGACAAGTATTGTCCTATTCGAGGAATCTTGCGAATGAGTTCGGTGGATTTCATCTCTCCGCTATCGATAAGAAGACGGCTTTGCCATCGAAAGATTTGTTGTCCTCGACCTCGAGGCATCTGCGAGGATAACTTATCAAGCGACGTCGCCGGACTTTGGGACACTTCTTACGAACTTTTCACGAATTCCTTTGGGAACTCCACTCCTCTCGGACCTCGTTCCTCTTCTCCCTTGAATTTCATCATTTTCACCCTCGTACCGAGAAGCACCGAACCGTAACGCGTGAGAGGAAGTCGCATCGACCTTTGACTGAATTACGAGGGAAGAATAAATTCGGATTTCGCGGGGCTTCCTCGGCGCTTTCGACTTTACGATCGTCGATTCTTCGACGTCGAAAGTCCGCTGCGCTTTATCACAGGGGGTTTATTCTCGGTTGCTTTTCACGCGGGACTTTTCAACGGAATAATAATCACGTACGATTTTCTTTGCGGCGAATCCATCGAAATCCGTCGGATCGAACGAATTTCTATTTTATCGATTCTTAAGTTTATTTACGAGTCGTCGACGATGTCAACTTTGTCTTAAAAACTATACGACCGAGCGGATAAAATCGGGCGTCGTCGTTTGCCCGAGCGCAACGACACACGTCGAATGCTCTTTCAGAGAGAAAATCCTCTTGGAGTCGCGCGATAACGACGGCGACGTCGTCGTCGCCGAGATTTTCCTCGTCGGCCGTGCGTGAAGTTTGCGATACAATGTTGAGTTAACCTCGTGTAAATAGCAGCGGTTAAAGCTAGACGGATACCGTGTCGAACAATACCTCTTTGTCGGCTAGCAAACCGGCTGTGTTTCTCATCTCGCAAACAAATGGTCTTGTTTAGCTATGCAATAACGATATCCACTTCGTCGTTGGTATTATTACTTCTATGAGAAAAGCAACGGAGCGAGAGCTTGCTCGCTGTCCTATCCGACTTTAGATCCGTTTCACGATATACATACATTTCCCTTCGTGAAAATTAATCTCACGAGTTTATACGACCGCGACGAGTTTATTTCTCGTAGATACTCGCGGATAAGTTCGCGAGAGAAGGATATTTATATATTTTCCGAAATTACGTTCAGGGTTCGACACCGGGTACGTGTTTTGGTACACTACGCCTCCGTGCGACGAAAATACCAAATAGAGTAGTTTCGTCGATTAAGCCCGTTGGAACGATGATATATTTCACTTACGCGTTCGTGACGTTTTGCATTTAGACGCGACGTGTTTGCGATTCCGTACGTAAACTGTCGCGTGTCGTCTTCTAAAAGCGATTAGACGCGTCGTTGTATTTTATCGTCGACTCGTACGGAAGAATCGTTAATTTTTCATTTATGATTTTTCAACGACCGTGACGTCTAGGAACGAACGTTTATATGCGTCGTAAACGTCGGTAAGAAAAAAAAAAAAAAAAAGAAAATAAACATTCTCGAACGTATCGTACACGTTTCGCCGAGAGGAAAACATTTATCTAATCTCCGAGTCATTTTCTCCCTCCTTTCTTTTTTCCTTTCGTCTTACAACACTTTGTTTTATCGCTTCGACGATTGTAACGAAAATGTACATATTTATACAGTAGCATTTACTTTACTAGTCATACGTCGTAACGATCGAAAGTATCTCGGCGCCGTGTACATTTAATCGAGCGACTACGGTCTTTTCGTAAATAAATTCGCGCGCGCGAATTGTTTTCCAATTATCCCGGTTGGAAATGATTGAGAGGACGTGCGTATAAAAACGATTGGACGACTGGTGGAACCATCTCGGAACGTGAAAAGACGTTCGGATTCTCGAGAGATAAGGAGAACTAACGATGAGAATGACGCTCCTTGCAGATGACAATGGCCGATACTTGGGAGTCCTCGTAGAGGGACGAGGAGGTTTCTCTCTTTCTCGAGCGTTCTCTCCTTCTTCCTCGTCGAGAGAAGAAGGATCTCATCGTTCGAGAGGAAGATTGCGAAGGGCGAAGAAGAAGAGGGTACGCTTTTAAAGGCGACTCTCTCTCTCTCTCTCTCTCTCACCGTGTCCTCTTCTTCCCGCTACGCGGGATTTTCGAAATTTGTCGTCACCGTGGAAGGGATCTATCTATCGGTGAAAGGGGAACGCGGACCGCTTCTCGAAAGGAAGAGACGTTAACGTTTGTACTTACATACGGTATACATATATACGTATAGCAGCGTCTCTTTGATAGCGTCGATGTGATCTCTGTCTTACGGAGAAGTACGTTGCTTGCGTGTAGGTGGAAGAGGAGGAGGAGGAGGAGGAGGAGGAGGAAGGGTGGGGACTCTGGGTACTGATAAGGGCTTATCCAGAGATACGATGGCTGCCGACCGAGCCGTTCTCGTCAGTCGTAGCGTTCAGGTGCCGTCGATGAGATCGTCGTCGTTCCGCTTTAACTACGGTGATATCGTCGCGAGTTCCTCCACGCGAGTTCCCCTTTACCAAGTGGTGGTATGCTGACTTGTCGTTCTCTTAGCGAGACGACCAACGACTAACATAGATAGATAGTCTTCAAGGATATAGATAGATAGTTAGATAGATAGATAGATAGGTAGATAGATAGGTAGATAGATAAAAAGAAACGGACGAAGAGAGAAGAGAGAAGAGAGAAGAGAAAGTGGGACGACGAGAGGACCGAAAAAGATCGCGAAAGGTAAAGTGAAAGGAAAAGAGAAGGAAGAGAAGAGAGAAAGGGAGAGGTGCTACCGCGGGAGCAAAGGACGATAACGAACAATCGCAACCGTGGAAGCCCTTAATCGTCGTTTTCACGGCGCCTCGAGTTTTTAATTTGACGCTTTAGAGCGCGAAGTGGCCAGCGGCAAGAGAGCCAACGTTGAAGACTCGAAAGTGAAAGAGAGAGAGAGAGAGAGAGAGAGAGAGAGAGACGAGAAGGAGAGGGAGAGTGAAGAGCGAAAGAACGCTAAAGAGTAGGAAAGCGAGAGGTGCGAAGGACAAAAGCCTTAAGAGCCGTCCCAAGAGACGAGTTCTCTTTTCGCGCGCGTACTCTCCTCGGGCCGCAGGCTGCTCTTTTCCTCTCATGACTTCTCTCCTCCTCCTCCTCTTCTTCTTCTTCTTTTTTCTCCTTTTCTTTTCTCTCTTTCTCTTTCATGTTCTCTCTTGAACGTGCAATTCGCGCGCTAAATTATTCGCGCCGGTCTCTCTTTGACGATCCATCGATCATCGTGCCTTCATAGATCCAAATTTGAATGATTCTTCGTCCTTTTAATCTTTCTTCTCTCATAAGATTTTTTATCCATTCAAAAGAATGTTTTCGGATATCTTTTTTTTCCCCTTGTCGTTTCTTTTGTTCTAGAAAAAAAGATTTCTCTTTCTTTTCTTTCGTTTCTTTTTTCGCTCCACACTTCTTGCTTTCGAAGGAAGGACACGCGAGAGACAATAGAAGTTGGTGGGTGTTGCTCCACGAGGCAGGAAAGTAAGATCCAGTAAGATGGAGAAGAAATGAAATTGAGAAAGGAGAGAGGAGAAGAGAGAGAGAGAGAGAGAGAGAGAGAGATAGAGAGAGAGAAACGTAAAGAGCAGTGTCTCCTTCAATTCTCTCTCTCTCTCTCTCTCTCTTTCTCGTCTTGCCTCGTCGTTTTCTCCTTTCGCAAGCACACAAGCTGAGTTTCTAATTAAACTTAAACTTTTAATTGACTCGTTGTAAAGCAGTTCCTCGTAAAAGGCCCCGCACGTAGGAGCGCTGAGCTCGTTCCTTTCCCCGTTCTCGCTCGTTTCCTCTGATATTCCCATCGTCACCGGACCGTACACTCCTGCTGCTGCTGCTTCTTCTTATTCCTCTTATTCTTATTCTTCGTATATTTCGAATAAGATATATGAAAGATCGATTTTGTTTCCTTTAATATACAAAAGATATAATCGAGAATAAGCGAGGAAAAACGTTGGTAATGAGAGAAAAGAGATAGATACGAAGAAACAAGGAACGATGATCGTTCGAGCAACGATCGATTTAGATCATTTCACTTTCAAATAGATTTACGAGTAAAGTATTACGATAGGAGACGCGATTTCGTCGACGTAAATCGATCTCGAGTGTCTCTCGCTAACGACATCCTCTTCGGATTTTACTTCACAGAAGTTCCAGTGCCTTTGGCCGTGCGATCTCGGTTGAACGAACGTTTGAGGACGAACTGGATTAGATAAGGATATTCGTCAACGACAATCGCGGATAAAACGTTTCGTAGGATCATCGATCGTTCGCGAGTGTGCGGAGGCAAAGTGTCGTTCGAGTTTCGTGCATATCGGGTTATAACGTACGCACGATTATATATATATATATATATATATATATATATATATATATATATATATATATGCATGTATGTATGTATGTATATAAATACTTTGGAGGACCTTCGTCCTTGATTGTATCGATTCGTGAATATTTGCCGGCAGAGTTTGGGGGTTGAAAACCTTCAAACCGTAAAAGACAGTAATCCTGTCTTCCTTAAGGATAAACGAGGAGGAGAGAAGGAGGCACCGAGAGCCGGTCGCCAGGAGAGCTCCTATGAAAATGCTTCAATCCCTGAACGCTCTGGCGGGGAAGATCTCGCCGAGCTCGCCCACTGACAGCAACGCGAACAAGGTGCACATGCATAACAACAACAACGTCGTGCTTCATCATCATCCATATTCGAAGCAACAAACGCAACCCTCTCCTGCGTCGCACTCGAGCAACAACAGCGATCAAAAGGAGAACACGTGAGTATTACCGTGATATTTATTTTTATGGAAAATAAATAGACAATTTTGTTCTTTCGTTTAATTATTTCGAACTAAAACACCGTCTACGTATTTTTCCAAAACATGAGAAAAGTTGAGTCCGTTCGAGCAAAACGCGCCGAGCATGTCGCGGTGTAAAATCGGATTTAACGCTTCCCGTTATCCGCTTGTATCTTCTTTTGACCTCCTATTACCTCTCATAATTCCATTGTTCTAGAATGCCGAGAAAAGAGACTACTCGCGGGAACGTATTCGCTCGTGAGTTGTATGTTCTTCGCGTTAAACTAAAACTAACGACGTTAATTCTCTATAAATACTCGTACTATACAAAAATCTATTCTTTATTCGAGAATTATCGTTTTAAACATTTTTCAAGAAATTTTTACATAACGAATTGTCCACGGAACTAAAATTCTACTTTCATTTACGAATCAAAATGGTCTCGAAAATACGATTCCTGTTATAGGTACGATCAAGAAATGAGGCGAGTCTCGTGGTTTTTTCATTTTGCGTATTACGCACGAAACATATACCGCACATAGATATACACCTTCGTTAGAGAAGAATAACGCGGCTCTTCAACGGGTTCTCTCGAGCTTTCCAACCGTAAGCAGCAGGTACCTACGAGGAGAAAAAGAAGAAAGAGAGAGAGAGAGAGAGAGAGAGAGAGACTCACCCTCCTCCGGTACATTACGGTGGTGGCACGCCGAAGGGAGGTGCCCTTCTTCATTATTTCGTTACGCCACGTAAACGCGCTCTCTCGTAGCGCAGTAGCTTCTTCGTGGAACGGAACGAGAGTGAAAGCCTAAAATAACTCGCCGACATTCCTCGATTCCAGCCGCCCTTCTACCTTCCAACCCCTCGATATATGTATAGGTACATACACACATACACACACATACACGTATATACTTGATACGTTTCTTCCCCTCCCCTCGAAGCTGTCCCTTCATCTTCTTCTTTTCCTTATTCCACGATCTTCTCCATGGACGTGAATGTCGCTAAAATATGTAGCCCGCCTCCCGTAAAATGCGCGATTCGAAGGGCGGAATTCCTCGACGGAGTACGGAGGGATACGACGACGAAGCTCCGATAAACGCCTTAGTCTCTCTCTCTCTCTTTCTCTCTCTCTCCTTCACCTCTTCACGAAGCATTCTCAGAGAGAGGACGCGTCCTGGCACTCCGGAATTAATTCCTACACGTCGACACCCTTGATTTCTCTCGGCGCCGATATAGCGTTCCTGTCGAATTCCAGCGCGAAAAGGAGGATCGTTAGCGACGTTGATTAACCGATCCGTTCTCCGTCTCTCTCTCCCTCTCTCTCTCTCTCTCCCTCTCTCTCGGGTACCAGATTCTTCTCTCTTTCTCGCTCGTTCTTTTTGCTCTTTAATTTCATTGTTTATTTTCTCTCGCGAGTTATTCTTCTCACTCTCTCCTCGTTTCGTTTCCTTGTCCTTCCTCATTTCTTCTTCGTTTCTTCAGTATGCTCTTCGATGTTAAAAGGGCGTTAGGCTCTCGTCGAAAGGTACATTAAATAGGCGTGCCACCGTACGAGAAGTTAGACCCATGTAACCTGTATCGCTCTGGGGAGATATTCGTTTAACAAAAGGGTCGTAGTCGAGGTGGTTGGGAGAGAGATAGAAAGAGAGATCGTAGGAGGGTTCCCTTATCTAGATTCGAAAGCCCTACCTTGGAACGGAAAGTACATCGAAATTAATTTCAAGCCGACGACAGGGGCGATATCTATCTTTCTAGCAAGGGGGTACGTTTAGCGAGAGCAAGAGAGAGAGAGAGAGAGAGAGAAAGAGGCGAAGATTATACACGTATTTGTTACGATCTCGTTTCACGGAAATAAATACTTACGTAGCCATGCCTCGCTCTCAACGCCGATTACACACCGATAAGGATTCTTATCGAATTTGTCTCTTCGCGGAATTGCGAGCGTCGTGCGTTCGCCTGTACGACGGAAACCTCGGATAATCGCGGCTTAGCGACGATTTCGTAAAATTCTATTCTTTTGCGATACGTCGTTTTTATTCATCGACGGATAAACAAAGAGAAAAATAGATAAACACGTACCCGTACACGTAGGTACTCTCACACGGATTCGCACGTCTCACACGGTTTAACGAATAGTAGCAGTAAGATAAATATCCTTCTTATTTGTATTTTGAGTCTTGATAGCTCTTCGCGAATAGTCGTGTCTTAGCCGGATGCGATTATACCGCTACGTCGAGCGTACGTTCTTTTCGTCGTGAGCTTTTGTAAAAGTTAAATTCATATTTCGGTGGTGAGATAAAAAAAGAAAAAAAAGAAATATAAGAGTTTTCGTACGTCATACGGGCGTAGCATTCTCGTTGGTCGTCATCGGAAGCATCGAGGAGAAACGGTCAAAATCCGCGTGAAGCAATACGAGTGCAATCCGTGGTAGTATAGTCCCAGGAAGATTTATAGAAGCCACTGACGGAAATCGAGACATCGAGTATAGAAAACTCGCGATACCATTGTTAGGTTTCATCGCTTCAGCATCTTTTGTAGCGGAGCCGACCAGCGTGATCGGTATCTCGTGCAACGACTTTTTAACCTCCGTGGTATGAGAAAGTATTGTCATCCGTGTAGAATCTCGAAGATCGCGACGTTACGGAAAACTTTCTATTCTTGAGAGTGAGAGAGTTACTTAAAGACAATACTCGGGTAGCCAGGCCCTTTGCTATTTTTCCCACAATTCCTCTTTCTCTCTTTCTCTCTTTCTCTCTTTCTTCAAAGATGTCACCTACAGAAGGTCGCAAGAAGCGAATGCAAATTTTCCCTTTTCCGAAAGAAAAACGAATGCACTTTTCCTCCACGAGTTTCCTCTTTCTCTCGGGTGCTTGTGAGACGAGTCGAGGAAAGGATACTTGTCAACTAGAATTCATAGCCGAATCCTTCCAAAAGCTCTCTAGAAGCTTGGCCATTCTTTCTTCTAAAACGACGGTGGTGTTGGTAGTATGCGAAAGTAAGATCTCAACGAGGCACGAAGTAAAGGGTGAGAGAGAGAGAGGAGAGAAAACTCGAAAGGATATCATCAGCGGCTCGATGCAAGTCTGCCAGTAATGCGTTGGCGTCGGCGTCGGCGTCGGCGTCGGACTATATCGCTCGGTCTCTTCCTTGAGAATTGTCGTTGGAGAAAAATGCAAGAGATCCAACGTGGAGATGCTAGAGTAGGAGACGAAAAATCTTGAGTAGGCGACCATAGACGCCCATCGTCTTAGCTCCGAAGCGCTTCCTCGGCTATAATCTGGCTCGTGGAGTCTACGAGCAAAGTGGGAGGAGGGAAGACGAGAACTATAGCACATAGTTGCTCTTCGTGGTAGACACGAGCATTCTCCGCTGCAGTGCTTCACGCATGGCACGTATATACGGCACATAGCCGTGATATTGTCACATGCCTCGGGCGTAAAGCCCCAAATTGTATCGGCGTCGCGTGCTGCATGTGCGAGAGACGATTCTCTCTCTCTCCCTCTCTCTCGCCCTCTGTAGTCCCATTCTCCTTCTATACGCGACAAAATCGCGTCTCACTGATTTCTCTTTCTTCCTCTTATACAACGTGTACTTTCCTCCAGGATACAGCAACGAGAACAATAATATCCGACACGCTTCTGCGATTTCTTTTCTTCGGGAAAATGCAACGCGATCAGAGAATTTTATTCTTTTCTATCTCGTTACTATCGAATCGGCGTGACCACCAATCGACAAATAGGAACGTGGTCTACCCGTATTATCTATGTGTATATATATATATACAGTTAGACGGCGGCATCTTGTGGTCGAAGAAAACAAAGTGTCCTGTGAGGAGCCAACCAACGTTATGTCGACCGTATCCATTTAATATAAGAAAGACCGATGCCAGAAATTGCTTCCTACACTAACGATTTTTGGTAAAATTGATGCGGCGAATGTTCTGTAATCTTTTTACCTATCGAAATTAATCGGTTCGTTTTGTTTCGTTAAAGAAGATGATTAATCCTCGTGTCACGCTCTCCCGAACTTTTCAATGGGTAAATGACTGTGATGTCATTCACAAAATATTACAATTTGTCGAATCTATAAAGCGACCGCAGCTACATGGAACCGCCACCGATGGATCTTTGGATGTTTGGAAAATAAATTATCCATTTTGTTTACTCTTTGCTCAATGTAGTCGCGATCGTCTTACGATACTTGCCATGATTCGCATTAATTAACGGCGAGAGAGACGCGCAACGTCCTGGTTGATAAGGAATGATAAAAGGGCTCTAAGAGGGATGGGAAAGGGTAAGCAGGGCGAAAGGAAAAGTTTACTGTCCCGGCAACCTACTTTTCGCTCTATCGTGTTTGTTCACCGACTCGTGTCGCATTCGAGGCGTTGTTTAAAGCGACGGTCCTTTGCAAACGAACAGGGAAGGTCTTTGTGAAAAGGGTTGTTATAATCGAGTACCACCGGTGTTCCACTTCTTCTTCGAGTCCTCCCACTCGTTCGATGATTACCTGCTTGGCCTTTGTCTGGAGTAACGTATGAACGGAAAAGTAGTAAGAAAAAGAGAGAGAGAAAGTCCTCGCAAAGTCAGCGAACCAAGCACAATTATTTTGAAAAAGCTCTGTTTCGTTAAAGAGAGAGAGAGAGAGAGAGAGAGAGAGAGAGAGAGAGAGAGAGAGAGAGAGAGAGAGAGTTCTCTACTCATGAATCTGATTTCTTTGACACTTAGAAATGTACACACGAGTCGTGCGCGAATCGTATGAATAAACGATAAGGACGCATGTCAGCGTAAGTTACATGGAAACACGGAATACGTGCTTCCCCGGTATACTCGCGTTGCACTCTTGGAAAACACAATTTTCTCGAAAACCCGGACCACCGATTTTTATCTTTATCTCGAGTTTCTCCACCTTTCGATTCGTTCTGTTTTTCTTCTAATTCCAGATTGGTAAAGTTTTGCGGTGAATCTTGGCGATACGGAATAAGGTTTAGGAAAAAAAGAAATTAAAAAAAAAAAAAGAAATCGAGGAGCTTTTCGTTAACGCATTATTTTTTTTTTTCTGGTAAATACTTAATGAAAAAATTCGAAAGACGCGATTCTAGTTGGTTGATCGGTAAGGCGCGATTAACCAACGGAATAAACAAAGAGAGTTTTAAGAATTTCCTCATTGAATTTCACGTTAAATTCTCCTCTTTCGTCGAAGCTAACCCACCGGCGTTGACTCTATATACCGAAAACCCATTCGCATTAGCATGTTATTGGGCGTTTGTTTACTTCGGGCTAATCGCCACTTCTGCCATCGATCGAGATCAGAGAGTAGGAGAGGAAGATGAATATCGAAAGAATAAAAGAAAACGTCGATCCGTTCGATTTCCCATTAAAGTTATTTCGTAGGAAGAACGATATAACTTTAACTCGATCAAATCCTACGATAAAAGTTTGGTTCGACTCGACGAGAAGAGGAAATCGGACGGTGTGCCTGGGAAAGACAAAGAGAGGGAGGGAGAGAGAGAAGACGAGAAAATACTCTCCATCTCGAAAATCACGATCAGGGCGTAATACGCGCAGTGGCTTGGGCGATACTCCTCTATTTCGCAGTGTAGCTTCGTGAGCGACGTGACGCGGTTGAATTTGATCCTAAAAGGCAGTGTCGCGTGTCTCGGTGGTGTTAAAATCTGTGGAAAGGAAGAGGAGGAGGTTGAGCAAACGAGAACGAGGGAGGGAGAGAATGAGACGAAGAGAAGGGATAGAGACCAAGGGAGACGTAGAGAGGGAAAGAGAGACCACTGGAAGGTTTATTGGAAGGATGGAGAGTTAATTAAACGAATAAATAACGTAACAAAGCCTCGAGGGAGAGGAGAAGAGAGAATCGCGATCCTCTTTCAGAGACTCCGTACTGCAGATATATCCTGCGTTGCTTGCACCCTCCAACCCCTCCGTCCCATCCCCTTTCCATTCCATTATTCTCTCTCCGACCTTTCTCGAAGCACGCGATGTTCTGCGACGTTCCTCTCTTTCTTCTCTCTTCTTTTACCTCCTGCTTGTTACTATTGCGTTTTTCTTCTCCTTTTCCGTCTTACTTTCTTACCTCAGACTCGACTCTCTTCGTCCTCTCCGATCTCTCGAAGCCACGTTGATCTTTTGCGTACGTATTGTGAGACTACTCGCGTTTCTTCTTCTTCTTCGTCTTCTTCCTCCTATTCTCCTTCCTTCCTTCCTTCCTTCCTTCCTTTCTTCTTCCTTATTTCTTTCTCTGGACCACGCAGATGCTTCGGAAAATTAATTAAAACCTCTCTCTACCTCACCGACGATTTATTATTTGCCATCGAGACATAATCCTCGAGAGGACACCTTTGCCATCGAATATTTCTTCTTATTGTTCGGTGTCCGTACGAAAAGAAAAACATTATACCCGTAATACCGTAAATCATCGTCGAATAAAGAACGTCATGTAGGCTCTCGCATTTTTTCTCCTTGTTATTTTATACTCGGAGATGGTTAAGTTTTATCGGATACACGAACGTTGCGATATTACAATTATTTCTCATTTCGATAAAAATCGAATTGACTTTGTAATAAACATCGATGATCGTCGTAAACGCGTGCAAACTGAAGAGAGCGAGAGGAAAGATAACATTGTTCGATAAAAATATTTTAGCTGCGTTTCGAACGGCGTACACGCTTAATTACATTTCGCAATTGCTTGCGCCGACGTTAATAACCAGCGCGGGAACGTCGGAGTTTCAATAATTCATAGGAAGCGTTGATCGGTCGTAAATAGTAAGTAAATATAATGGTTTCTCGGTACTTAACATTCAAGGAGGACATTCGTATACGAAGTAATCGGGGGAGGAACGAAAGAAAATAACAATGGAATCGTAAGGCTTATGAATAATGGAGAGAGTACGAAGCGAACGAGACCGACGATAAAATCTTTTCTTTTCTTTCTTTTTTCCCTTCCTTTATTCTTTCTTTTTTTTTTTTTTTTTATTTTTATTTGTCTTCCCTTCTTTTTTCTTTTTTTAATACGATCGAACAACAAAAAGTTCGATCCGTCTATGAAAGGGAACATTTGCCGTGCGTTTATAGTCGAAAGAGCATGAGTGTGATAAAACGAAAAGGGTTCGTGAGCACGCAATTGACGAAACCGCAAATCAGCGGTCTTTCTATACTTCCGAGTATCATGACGTACCGCAGGGGTTCATAAAAATCTACGATTGCTAGCCGTGTCTCCGTAATTTTCTCCTTACGACGAACGTAAGATTTAAATCCGACAAACTTCCCTCAAATTTAGCTCGACGATCTCGATGAACTAATCGAAGGTGAAGGTAAAATGACATCGATATCGCGATTCTCTATCTTGAGATTATCTACGCTGATAGGATTGAGGACTATATTTAAAATACGAGATACATCGGTACGAGTAATGTTATTCGATAGGAGAAGATCTATTGATTATTGGTTTATAGAGGATACTTAGATCGAGTAGATACGTGCCGAGTTTATTTTTTTTTTTTTTTTGTAACGTTACCGCCTTCGTTTTAAATGACTATCGCGAATATGTTATTTTCGATTCAAATTTCGAATTTTTGCAAATGCCGATTGTTACTAGAGTGTACTATTGCCAAAAAATCAAAAAGTAGATATAGGAAAACCACCGGAGTCGACGGAACAACGACATAAATCATCGTTTTTATCAGTCTTATCCAGTCTGTATTTTCGTTTTATCTATCGAGTTAACTGCCCATTCGTTAAAAACGAAAAAAAAGAAAGGGGGAAACGGAAAACAATGCTCTATTCGACTACGTGAAACGAGTGATTGGGTGTTCAACATAGAGAGTATCGCGAAAAATACTGCCTGGCCAGGTGAACGGTCTGACAAATACTGCCAATTTATTTGCTACGTCCACCGGGATAACGTAAAAATCATTGTCGGTTTACTTAACGCTCGCACGTGAAACAGGTACTTGCGTTTACATATAACAACGTTGTTCTCCGCGCTACGTTCGCTTTTAATATCACTGATTTTTGTCTAACTCTAAAAAGTGACATATAATTTCTTGAATATGGAAACGTATGAACGATTAATATCGTAATCGTTCGATAGATTTTTTACATCGACGAATATTTCTTCCTTCCATTGGAACGATAATAAAACTTCAATGTTATCCGATCGTTGGAATGTTTACTAAATAAACTCGCGTCGAGCAAATCATCGTCGTTCTATAAACGGAATTGTTGTAAAAATGTCGATAAATAAAATCTCGCGGACGAATTTGAAATAATGGTCGAAACACGCGGTGGTCGAAATTGTAATTAACGCGATAACCGAGAACATACGTGGTGGTCGCGTTTTCCCAAAGTACTTACGCTTGAAGCGCTCTCGAGCCCCAGGAAAAGAGGATTTGTCCGGCTGGCCGGATTTCCAACCATGTTTCAAACAAAGAGTATCGAGTTGCGCGATGCGTTAAACAAGGTCACATGTAGAATCTAAACCTATATACACACACGGTATATCTCTATATTCTAAGCTACGTGCTCGAGAATAACTCGGGCTTCTTCCACATATTTCCTGTCGCGTCTTTGTTCCGTCGATCGAGGTGTCTCTGTGACTTCGGATGGAACTGGCGTATAACAATTTCTTAATGGACACGAACGTTAGGTTCGTCGATTTATTTCGATACGACGGGATGGCATGGGTATTTAAAACGCGTGCATTTAATCAAAATAATAGATATGTTATTAGTACGGTATTCGAGGTAACGAATATGGAAGAAAAAAATCATTGTGTGTCCTTTCGTATCGAATAGCTTTTATTAGTTTTATACGGTCAATTTGAACGATACGAAATGTGTTCGGCTCAGCGACGTAGCTGAGCAGGGGACGTGTAGGCAGCGTTGTTCGGTCGAACGATGGAGAATCAACGAGATGACAAGCGCGCTTATTCGCAAAGGATAGAAACGTGCGCTGTAGTTCGATAGGGATAGGGTGGACGGTTGTGTGCGAAAGGATTCGAGGTATAAAAAAGAGACGCCGAAACGCAAAAGAACGCAGAAACGTGAACGAATAGTTGGAGCGTATTCGGGCTCACGAACGAATGTGCATTCAGCTGGATTCCAACGTAGAAGCTATTCGGCGAGAGAGAGAGTCGAACTATTTCGTTGCGTCGGACCTATGGGAATTTTATAGGCAAAGGATAGAGAACTCCGGCCGACAAAGGATGGCAGAATATTTTATACGATTTTATTTTATTACATGCCTTTCGTGTTCATTCGGTGGGATCATAAAAAATTTCTTCAAGTTCTGATAAATTTTGATACGAACAAATAAAGCAATTGAGAATCGTCAAATCAAAAATCAAGATGTTGTACATTCTAATATTTAAAATTTGTCTGTCGAGTCAAGAGAGACATATTTCTATAACATTTGCTCGTTTACCTCGAACGATCGGCCTGAGTTTTCTCGGTAGGAATATTCGATACGATCTTTAATTTATCTAATTTCTCATTACGGCAACGTTTCGAGACGCATGTAACGTCGCCTTGGACGAAGTCCAGACTTTAATTCGCTCTTGACTTTCGTATCGATAACATCCGTATCTCAATTATCTCCTACGAGGATATACTCTTTATTGGATTTTCGTCGTATCGTACTTCGAAGGATTCAACAACTCTGTGTGTGTGTGTGTGTGTGTGTGTGTGTGTGTGTGTGTGTCGTGAAATCGTTATCACAATGATCCGTTATTGATTCGTTTCGTGTGCTTTAAGAAACAATTAGTCGAAGAACTCGTGCACTTTCATCGCCGATTAAACTGGCGCACGTATTACGTTTTGTTCCGAAGCTTTCTAGTTATAATTGCAGGCAAAGTAGTTCTCTGTGTGCGTGCGCGCGCGAAAGCAGTAAATTTTAGTTCAAGTATAGAACTAGCGTACTCGAGAAGATCATTAAATTCTAATGACAAGATGGGATATAATTGAAGCAAATAAGACGAGGAGAGTCGAATATTCGAAAGAAACTTAAAGATCTTTGTACATCGATACGAATTTCCTGCTCGTGTTTATAAGGTGTAACGCACGTGCGAAAGGTGTTGTTCTCATCGCGTTCGTAAATGTTCCTATAATAACGCCACGACACGAACTTATGCTACCACGATCGAAGGTGGTAACGTTGGACCAACTTCCGGGTATGTAATGTATGTACCTGCACCTAGTCATTACACGATAATACCTATCTACGTTGCATCCCTGGACAGAAAGGCAGTGTACGCGTGAGTAAATTACAATACGAGACAACTCGATCGACGTCAGTTATCTACAAAGTATGACTTTAGATGAGAAATTTTCTATTTTCCCTATAGAAGGTCGCGTTAAAAATGTTCTAGTTTTGTTTATATAGGAACATAGAAAATCTGATGCATCATTATTTCATGTAACTGCAAAATTTCTAATATACTTTCCGCGCGTGTGAAATATACAAATATGTATCGTTTTTCACAGAAAATAAATATTAATATTTGACGTTGCGCGTAAAATTTGTATGTATCATCGTATATGAGCTCTTTGAAAAATCGTTTTCACTTGGGAGAACGTATAACCTATCACAGTTTGAAAAGCACTGCCATATAAACATTAGAAACGTTCGGTAGTTCCACTAGCGTGTTGCGATAGTAAAAATAGAGGAATAATATTGCAGTCGATCGATCACCGACTCTGTAGAAACGTTTGACAATTTTCAAAACGATTTAACGAAAGTGATGTACAAAAAAAGAAACGAGCAAACGTCCATTTAATGAATTAATCAATAGAACGAAATAATTACTGATTCAACGAACTCGTCGGCCTGTTTGCTTTGTCATCTCGGAATAGAATCGACCATCGTCTAAAGGTACGATGAAATTAATAACTGTTGATTGTCTATCAATGATCCTACTTTCGCCTAAATTTCGAACGGTCGAGAGAAGTCCGAACGATGAAAAATCACCTATCGCTCGAGTCTCGCGGTGTGATAATTTTCTTAATACACACACACACACACACATTCCGCAAAGCCTAATTTATCGTTTTGGTCGTGCATTTTTACGATACCAATCGGTGGTGGGTACATGATACGTACGTATTACTCGTGCGAGTAAATATTGCAAACGTAGCGGATAAATAATTAGGATAGTGCGAAAAGATCGGCGATAATAACGATAGAGCTTTGTAAATCATCGAGTAAATCGTTCGTTCGTTCGTTAACGCCGGGAGCTGCATCTATACGTTTGTGACCATTATAATTTATCTCGTTTAAAGCATAACGAACGATATATAACGAGGATGAAAACTATTATTTCCATCTGCAGAATATCGATTTCCACGGGAAATTTATCATTCGGCAGAATCGACGGTGTTGGTCCGCGTTTAGAATTTAATAAGAAGGTTAGACCATTATTTCCATCAACGGGATATCGACTTAAAAGCGGCGAAACGTTAGCTCGTTGCCACGGTGTTGGCGCAAGTGTCGAGTGTTACACGTTGCACTCTGCATCTCTGCGCATAGCGGCGCATACGATGTTCGCGAAGAAAGAATATTCGAATCGTTTCTCCGAGAAAATACATTGTACTCGTTAACGCAAAACAAGCTATTAATTTTCTTTTAAACCGACATATTATTTAAAAAAAAAAAAAAAAAAAAAAAGAAACTTTGTAACACTCGAAGGAGATAAAGAGAACAAGAGTAAACTCGAGTGTTCTGCTCGGGTAAATCGTCTTTCTACGGACTAGAAAGCGCTAGCCAGCTATTTTCGATGAAAATAAGGAGTCGTGAGTCACACGAGAGTCGCGAGGAATACCAGCCGGCCCGTTAAACAAGCTTCGTGTCTCTATCCCTCTTTTCTCTCTTCCCCCTCGGACTTGGCTGTGTCTTTCTGCCAGACCGTGTTTCTCTATTCGTTTCTCTACTCGTTTCTCTACTCGTTTCTCTTTTTCGTCTTTTCTCTCTCTCTCTCTCTCTCTCTCTCTCTCTCTCTCTCTCTCCCTCTCCCTCTCCCTCTCTCTCTTATCCCTCTCTACGTGAGTATGTTTAGATTTCGGAATATGCGAGTCATCCCTACCATTCTCTTTCAAAACTTAGCATGCCGCTACCACCGGGCTAGTGTCAAATTACCACTTTCATGCACGCTACGCGCGAACGAGCTGACCGTAATCATCCACCGGTGCACGTATAAATAAGGTCCTACTATATTTCCTACCTTTTATGTATCCAAATTTTCCTCCTTTATTTTCTATATACGTATGATCGCTTACGCTGCGATCGCCTTAAATAAATCTGACTCTGCAATTTTACGAGACAACAAAAACGAAATGGATTTTTCGTAAACTTTCGTAGTTATATTTCGATTGTATTTGGATTAAATTCGATGTTTGGATCTTTTGTAAAAAAAATATTCGCATTGGGGATAAAAAATATTATATATATATATATATATAAAAAAAAAAGAAAAAAGAAAGTAAACAGACGAAGGCCATTGTATATAACATAGAAAGTTTAACTAACAACGAACTAGGAATGCAACTGCATACATAGCGCTCCGAGCATCGAAACGATAACGCGCATACAAACACGAGTTTGCGTGGTGAGCTTGAAAGGGTGAAAGAGAGAGCCGCGGCTATAGCTGATACTACGTCCCCCGCCTCGGTGCATCGATCATGCTCGCGTCCGTGGCATCCGTTCGTGTGGTTTTCTCGTTGTTGGTACGATCGTCTCGTCGTCGGTCGGGACAACGAGAAAAAGCGAGAGGATTTCTCGACTCGTCGAAAGGAATCATCGAAAAGAGGATTTTCATCGACGTGAATTCAGCTCGCCAAATCGTTCGTCTCGAATGACTTAACTTTCGTTTCTTCGCTAGCTTCTCCCCCTCTCTCGCTCTCTTTCTTGCTCGTTCGTTCGTTCGTTCTTTCTTTCTTTCTTTCTTTCTCTTTCTCTTTCTATCCGGCTCTTTCGCACGAACGATATTTTCGGCACGTTTGCGAATCCCGCAGCGTAGGTACCGAGGGAATTCGGATCATCGTAAAGCCGACTAGTACATAAAATCGTTCTGTCGTCCTCCCACGATTCTCGCCAAGTTTCGCGACGTCGCTTTTATTCTCTCTTAACCGTTTCTTCGGTCGGGTTCGATCGTGAGAACGCGCCATCCTCTCGTAAACACGCTGCATCACCGTCGTCGATCGTCCGCGTCCTCTGCGTCGTCTACGTCGCCGTTCTCCATGCCGTAATACCGAGGGAGAAGGAAAATAGAAATTCCACCGATTTCGACGTCGTATTACGATCGCTTGGAAAAGTACTTATGCGGCGCGTTCTCCTCTCGGAAATGTAGAATTTCTTCGGAGATACCTGCCGGACGTACATATGTACGTAGAGGTA
This sequence comes from Dolichovespula saxonica, assembly GCA_911387935.1. Lineage (NCBI taxonomy): Eukaryota > Metazoa > Arthropoda > Insecta > Hymenoptera > Vespidae > Dolichovespula > Dolichovespula saxonica. Next base: position 3,531,164 of record OU427017.1, on the reverse strand, counting down.
CGTAGAGGTACGTAGAGGTACGTACTTACTTGACAAATATTTGCCCTGTGGTATGCTACTTTTCCGCTACGAGTCTCATTACCAAGCCTTCCGTAAAATTACATTCAAGAGGAAACGATCGTCGGGTTATTATTTTCCGAAACGTTTACGAAACTACGTGCATACGCATCTATGTCGCGATGATGCGTGGATGGATTAGTTCGATTAAAAAATAAAAAAAAAATAAAAAAGGGAGAGAGAAAGAGGAAAAAGAAGCAGAAAAATAATAAAACGAAAAAACAGAAAAGTCTGTGGCGCGGAAAAATAGTAGCGCATTGGGGAAAAAATGGGAAGGTAGCGATCCGTAGGGCGGACATTCGAATTTTTCAAATGTCACGCGACACCGGTAAAAAATTCGGAATAAAAACGATGCACGCACGATCGCGCGAGAAACGACGATCGTTTCCGAGATTTGCGTTGGGAAAGCGTTAGCTCCCCTCGGCCATCCTTTTCTATCTTCATGGCCCTTTTTTTGCAACTCGCAAAACTGTTCTCCTCTCGCCGTTAGGATTGCTCTCTCTCTCTCTCTCTCTCTCTCTCTCTCTCTCTCTCTCTTTCTTTCTCTCAGACTGCCACTCGAAATGGGTCAATAGGACAACGCAACCGTTGCTATTATAACGCCGTTTCGTCGTTCTAATCATTTGTAGTTGAAGCCCGGCCAAGTTTCGATATATCGCGGAGCATCTCAATGAGGTGTAACCGTGCAACGTGTACTGCCAAACTGGAGCGGCTGCGCCACTGCGTTAGCTTAATTAAGAATTAATAGCGCGCTCTTCGAAAACAAATTAGCATATATCTCAACCATGGATTTCGCCCTCGCCCTCGCCCTCGCCCACGCTATTTTATTTCTCTATCGGTCATTGTCTTTCCATCTATTTCTCTCTCTTTCTCTCTCTCTCTCTCTCTCGTTCCTTCTCCTACCATACCATAACGAAAAGCATATTCAAATTCGGTCTCGTGTACGTGTCAACGACGATCGAGCGGTTATCGATGAAGCCACGCGGGCCCTCGGTCGCATTCAACGTTTGCGAAACACCGCAAAGCCATTTAATTCTTCGTGACCATAAATATCACTCGAGAATATTAATTGCCCGATGCTGGAGTTAATACGATATCGAAAATCTACAGCTGCGCGCCGGTAGCCAACGCGAATGTCGCCCACTAATTGTTTCTCAGTGGTACGTGCGTTACAATCGCGTTGCTTCGCTCACCTTTATCGAGAAACCTTATCGTTTCCTTTCCTTTTCCTTCCTTCTTAATTATTTTCCCTTATAACTCGGCGAAAAGTACCAACGTCGACTGTTTCTAATTCGATCGTATTATCGGACTTTCGACATATGGTCGTTATCCCTTATAAGAGTCCTTCGATAAATATCGTAGAATCGGCGGACCAGTAACGTTTATGGTCTCATAGTCCGAATATGACCGTATACGTAGTTAGGTAGGTGGGTAGATAGGTGAATACGTATGTATAAGTTTTGGAGAAAAATCGATCGAGCTGGTAATTCATGGATTTCGGATAAAATCGAGTATCGAACTTGGAATTGTAAAATTCGAACGATAAAACGACAGCCTTCCTTGCATTTCTCGGAGTTTTATCACGCGGTACGTTTACGTTCTCTCCGAGTCATATGTTATTAATTTTCGCTCGGTTCGACGAGAAGAATTATATTGCCTCGTAAAATAAAATTAAGAGGAGGGGATGAGAAGTACGAGTCGCAAATGTTAAAATCTTGTTTCTAGGTTTACGACGCGAGGGTGTTCATACTCCGGTGTTATATTTATATCTACTTATCGATGGATACTCGAAACTCGACTCTTCTTCCTCCTTTCTTTCTTTCGTCTTTCGTCTTTCGTCTTTCGTCTCTCGTCTTTCGTCTTTCGACTTTAGGAGGAGTCCTCGTTTCGTCGGCTTATCCCACGAAGATTCGTCATAACCGATCGAGAACTCATGGATAAGTTTCTACCGAAAATGATCCAAGCGCAAAAAGGTTGAATATCGGTAAACAGAAAAGTTTCGAGAAATGCGTGGGGAAAATGTGTGTCAACGTTTCCCTTAAAACTTCGATCAGAAATAACGATTGAGAGGATTCAGTTTCTCCTCTATTCTATTCTGTTTTATTCTGTTCCACTTTATTCTATTCTATTCTATTCTATTCCGTTCTATTCTATCCTATTCTATCCTATTTTATCCCATTCTATTCTCTTCTATTCTATTCTATTCTGCTCTGTCCTATTTCGTCCCAGTCCATTCTACGTCAATTTTTCGTAAACCATTCTTATCATTACTACGAGAGAAAGAAAACATGTCTATCCGTCGGGTTAGGGATCGATGCCCTTCGACCCTGATTTCGATAAAGCCAAAAAGCACGTGCTTCGCCAGAGACGGATAAAGTGGTAAAATTGTAGGGTGCTCCTCCTGGTCGATGTCTCATTTCGTTGCACCTTAGAGCGACCCGCAGCTTTTTCATTATCGCCGGTACCGATGGAAAGGGGAGCTGGAGGAAAGACAGAGGGTGAAAACGGCGGACGAGGGTGAATTCGACGTAAGGAACCTTGCCTTTTCAAGAAAGTCTCGTATTTTCGTTGTCGCTGTTTCTCTTATTTCTTCTTCTTCTTCTTCACTTACGAAATTAAGAAGCAGTTCGTCACGAAGAACGTCCGAGGGTGGCCAAATGAGGGTAGAGAAGGAAGGGAGAGAACGTTTTTCTATGAGAACCAATTCGTTGCAGGCTCGACGAGTGTCGCTGCTCTTACAGCTCGATCTCTTTCGTTTCTCTCTCTCTCTCTCTCTCTCTGCTTTTCCCTCTTCTGACTCACTAGTTGGATCAAATAAAAGGAAATCTTTTTCCTTTTTCTTTTTCTCGTCCGTTTTGTCCTCTTTTTTATCTTGCTTTCGTATCTTCTCTGTTTCCCTCTTCTGCTTCATTTGCAGCGTTTGTCCGCTTCGTTGCCATCAAAACCAACAACACTACTACCGGCATCACCGGGCTCGTAAAGTTATTTTAATTTGGCAACTGCAAAATCGACTGGAAGATACGCCCTGTATACGCGATACCGCGATTAAAACACGTCCAATAATACAGTAGCCGGGCTTTTATGATTCCGTCGATCTAAATAAACTTGTCGAATTGGTCGTTGCAACGTAAAACACGAGGCCACCGAGAATGGAAAGGACTGGGAGGAAACTTTACAAATTTTCGAGGATCCAGCCGGTTTTGGCTTTCGAATTTATACTCGATCGTTTTGCCGACGATTAATGCTACTACCTTCTCGTCCATCCATTCGTTCTCTCTTTCGTTTCTATTGCTATCTTTGAAAATTATAGACATCGATCGATTCGTGCGAATTTCATTGTCCGTTCTTCCTTTTCTCTCTCTCTCTCTTTATCCATCTATCTATATTTTTCTAATTTTGTTTTTATAGTGACATCTTTTATTGAGATTATAACGTTCAAGATTTGAGAAATGATGAGAGATAGCTCGCGATACGATAGTTCACTTATCACGTGCACCCGTCGAAATCGAAATTCCTTTATCGTGTTATAGCCGTCGAGATTGGTTAAGAACGATCGGTCCTCCTCGATTCGTTTGGAAATTTCACTTTTAAAGAGTCGCGTGTGGGAAACCGATCGCGTGCCTCTAATTGTTCTCTACGATGTGCTTCGCTATAAATTATTGTCAGACTGCTCGTCTCTACCGTCTTTCGTAAGGTTGCCTTGAGCTTTCAGACCGGTATTAACGTCGGAAGCTCACAATCGATTCTTATACTTGGAGAGTTTTTGAGAAATAAAGGAAGAAAGAAAGAGAGAGAGAGAGAGAGAGAGATCTTCGCGTGTCCGTTCAAATACGATTTGTCGTAACGCTTTAGAATTTATCTTTCGACGAGCTGCGCCTTTTTCTTCTCTCTCTCTCTCTCTCTCTCTCTCTCTCTCTCTCTCTCTGTTTTTCATTGTATTATGTTTTAAAAGCTTGAAAAAAGCTCTTCACAGAAGAAGCGGAGACTCGAATGTGTTCCTAAACGTTTCTTCTCTCTCTCGCTCTCTCTCTCCCTTTCTCCTGTCTACGTTTTTCTTTCTCTATCTATCTCCGTTTCCCCCTCTTCCTCTCTATCGCTCTCTTTCTCGCTGAGGGAACCCTTTGATGCGTCCTTCAAATGGAATGCATAATTTCTCGACAATCTTTTAAATCGTTTAATCCCCCTTTGCTCTGTGAATGTTAAAAACTCTCTTTCTGCGCGGAAAATGGTAATGTGAATGGCGGAGGCAAGAAACGTTTCAGAGGAGAAAATTCTACGGGGTTAAAACGCGCGTCTCCTAGACGAGAAGCAGAACTCGCAGCTCCAATTTCCGGAATTATCCACGGAGTGTCGTGCCTCGTGTCTCGTGCCGCGAAACTTTGAATTCGTGGCGAAATTTAGGCCGGCTACGAGAATCCCGAGAACAATGTTCCTCCTTATCCCTTTATTTTTTTGTTACTCTCTCGTCTCTCTTTACTTCTGGCGTATCGAAATTGAAAATCAAATTGCGTCAATGATGCACGCTCGATGCTTCTTTCGTACGTATCGTGTTAGAACCACTATCATCGAATGATAATATCCAGTGGGGAAAAAAATATAAACGTATGTTGCGCGCTCGTCTTACTCGATGCAACGTACGTGAAGTAATAACCGCGAATGTAATATAATTCGTAGCTCGTCATACCTTGGATAATGAGGTAGCGGATACGTTGTGTAGACAAGTAAAAATTAAACAGAAGTAGAAACAGTGTGGACTTTCGTCATTTACAATGGAGTACACGCGGCTATTTTATAGGCATAATTTTATTTTTCATATTTTTTTTCTTTTATTCTCTCTCTCTCTCTCTCTCTGTCATCTCTAAAGGACGACGCGATACCATGTGTACGGAAGAAAAGAGAAGACGAATATTTAATCGTAGGGTGGAAGAGCACGCGTGCGCTCTTGTTTACGCGATTCGTTTTACGATGGATACGAGCGTCTCGCATTCCGCACGAACTCTGTGTTCCTCTCATCCTCTCTTTATATTTCTAGTTTTCCATCTCGACCAACGCTCGACGACGGAGTTTAACTCTACAAATCTCTATTTTCTGTCGGCCGAGATGGAACGAATTTAAACTCGCGTAATATAAAGAGCAGTGAGTGCGTGTGTAGTTACCTATGTAACTACGTACGTGTACGTGTATATATAAGAACGGATATACATAGAAAAAGTTGAGCGCGCTCTATTAGCTCCCCTTATCAAAATGCACGACCCGACTAAAACTGCAATTTCTATGAAGCTGACGAAGGTGCGTTGCGATGCAAGGACCAAAGTGCAACGAAAACATTTCGTTCGAGTGGTGAAATTATTTTCGGCAATCTCTCTCTCTCTCTCTCTCTCTTTTTCTCTCTTTCTCTCTTGGAATAGTCGGCAACTAAGTTTCAAAAACTCCGTCAATCGCAATATTTGCTCGATCGACGGAAACCTTTGTAGACTATTATTTCCATCCATTCGACGTTCAATTCCTTTTCGAGACATTTTCCAAATAGTACGTTCTGGATGCCATGCTCGAACGTTAGTTTTCATAGTTTAGTACGGAAAGGAACGTCGTGGTTGCACTCAAGGCATCTCTACGAGACGTCTCGACGTTCCTATTGAATGTATAATTCAAATTTCGTCGTATGAATAATGTGCAATGATGTACGGGACCGGCAGTGATAGGGGTGAGACGTAGGAACGTTTGCAGGGTGCGCGAAACACGAAGAAAGAGAGGGAGGGAGAGCTTTGCCTTGCCTGCCGCGAGTGTAACGCAATAAATAATAGACGCAGGGTCGTCCATTTCTCTGTCTTCCCTCGGCAACTTCCCAGCGCGTCCCATCGCTGAAATATTCAATGGTAGTAATGGCCTGAAACTCGTTGCTACCCGCAGATCCACCTGTCGTTTGGGCACCAGATTCACGTCGGTTTTCGATTCTATACGTCTCATCCTTTCTCTCCTCTCTGTGCCCCTTTCCCTCCCTCGACATCGTTCGATCGTTATACTCGATTTGGTCGCGTCAATCGTCCTGTCACTTTTATCCATCCTGTAGTTCCTCCGATATTATCGTTAAAATCTACTAAAGCAATATAAATCGTATTCGCGAACGAATGCGCATCGCGTTAAGATGCTTTTATTTTTATTTATTAATTCGAATCGAAGCCGAATGCAATCAGAGGCCGATCTTTATAGGAGAAGGAACGAAAGGGAGGAAGGACGAAACGCTTTTTAATTCCACGTTAAAGAATAGAGCCGTGAAAGGGACAACGATTAAACGGCTTTCAAATTAATTTATCATCCGGTAAATTGGCGAACTTTGCCTTTCCTTATCCCGAGAAAATTCTTGTCTCGTCGACGAAATGAGAGCGCGCGACCCTCTGCGTTTTCTCTTTTTTCCCTCTTTGACCGGAGAGAACGATCGAGTTAATATCGTTGCAGCCTGCAACGGAAATAGAAAAACTTTGGCTTCGCGCAGATAATTTTGTCGCGAATAATTTGTACAATTTTCTACGGATGTATGTCGATCGAACGAATCGATGATAGCGTCTTAATAAATATCTTACAATTTCGAGAGATAGATAGAGAGGGGGAGAGAGAGAGAGAGAGAGAGAGACTCGGACGGAGAAAATAAAATTTTCAAAGTCTATGAAACATAACGAAGACGGAAATTTTGAGAGAGTGGAAAGGCTCGAAGCAGGAGAAAATGAGAAAGAAATAGAGTGTAAGGAAGAGGGGAAAGATCGATAAGCTTTCTTCGATAGCGTTTGCGTAGGTACTGTAAGACTTTGCAGTTAAAGTTTCTCTTCGGAATCTTTTCTTTTCGGCGTCGAACTTTACGATTACCGCTCTGACTTTGAGCGAACCACGCGTCTTTGCCTTTAAATTTCTAGGAAAAAGTCCGCACCTCGAATCGATGGTCACCCAACTTTCGTGCGTTCCTTCGACATCGGCCTTAATTTCGATGAGTGCACTGCTAAGAGAAAGCAGAGAAAAAGCAGAGAAAGAGCAGAGAAAAAGAGGAAGAAAGAAAGAGAATTACTTGGGAGCAGAGAATTAATCGAGAGTCTTTCAACTAATTTGTTCGCGAGTCACTTAACCTTAGACACTTTTACGAACGACAAAGATATTTGGCCTTGTTTGCGATCTACTTGGCACTAATCTATTCGCGTCAATTTGACGAACGTCTTCGAAGCATCTTGAATCGATCTCTAGAGAAACGTGTCCGTCACGATCGATCGATTGCTTTCGATGATTTACAAGCGTCTATGACGAAGCTGCGACTTATTCGTCGATGATACGTCTCTTGGCAATGCCTGTTTTATACGATATATCTATCGTATATAGCATATTATCGCAGTTATCATTGATAATTGTGATTAGTGTATTTAGTATTAATTGTGATTTGACGATCGAATCGGTCGGTCCCGTAAAAAGAAAGAAATAGATAGATCTCGATGATAAATAAACGCGGAACGTCGTTATAATAGAAAGCACCAGTCCCCTTCCGTTCGTAGGTGACAGTGATAGAACTGCCTGACCGTGCGCCACCCTTGTCTCGCTACAAAGGATAGATATAAGCTCGTAAAATATGGCAGGGATCATTAAAGTAGTATTTTCCGGGCAAATCGATTTACGATTACGAAGTCGTCTGTTTTATTCATCCGACGACGAAAAACGATCGTGGGTGGGTGGCATGATGGCAAGCACGAAAAAGTGGGGTCGACCACTCGTTTTCGAAATAAAACGATGTTATACGACGTTCAAGGAAATACCAGTTTTCTATTCGTCGTAAAAATCGATCATCGCGGCAAAGAAAAGAAAAGAAAAAAAAAAAAAAAAAAAAAAGAAAAAAGAATAGAAGATGACCCTTTAACGCGAATAATTTTCAAATCGTTCGAGTTTGTCCTTTGACGATTTTTCGCTTAATTATAAAGTCCGCCTTTAAAGACGAAAAGAAAAGAAAAGAAAAGAAAAGAAAAAAGAAGGGAGAAAAAATATTTCAACCTAGTTTTTGCGAACGACGAAGCTCTAAATGGCACGACGGAATCGACTCGATCTTGACCTACGTCAAGAAACTCTCTTCGAAGTTTAATTTCGATACGTAGCAAAGGGAAAAAAAAGGTAATAAATATGTTGGAAAGACATGCATACATAAACGAACGGTACGTGCACAGGCATAAATAGTTGGTCGTATTTCAATAAATTAGTTTTTATTCGTCTAATGGCAAATAACATTTTCATTGACACGAATCGACATTACGGAAATCAATGTTTATCCTTGAAAGTCAATGAAAGGAAAATTAGGTCATATGAAACGACAATGATATAGGAGATATAAATACAAAAAGAAACAAGAAAGTTCGCGCGTAAAGGTCGACCGGAAGAAAAACATAAACGATCTCACGCGGCAGTTAAACGTTTAGTGTACGAACGACCGTCGTCTAGGATGGAAGGCTCCTACGAGCGGAAGGCAAGGCCCACGGCGATGATCGAGCGAAACGAACGGATCGAAGGAACGTAACTACACACGTACGTATGTACCAAAAGCGCGATTGGCTTACAGCCAGTTGGCCATATAATTGAACATCGCGTTCCCCTTGGCTTGCTCCAGTGTCGTTCGCCGCTTAAGCGAGACTCGCACGGCGCATAAATCAGGACAATTAGTTTGCCTGGTCGTTGTTCGCGGTCGACGACGAAGAGAAGAATTCGTATGGATTCTACAGGGTGTATCCACCTTTTACGAGAAGAAAATCAATCTCGAATTCGGCGCTACTTCGGCGCTACTTCGGCCCTTCGAACCCTCGAAGCTTTCGAAACGTTTTTAATTGCGATAACACTCAATAATGAAGCTCCGTTATCCGTTAGCGAATAACCTTTAAAAACACGATCGATATTTTCGTTCCTCTAGTCGAACCGTTTAAGCTAACCACACCAACGATAACGATCCGACGGAGCTTTTATATCCCTTTAAAAGGGCAATAAGAATAATTACGCTGAGACGATAACGACTCGAGAGGGATAGTTTATGGTTGTACTTGATGTTTTATAGATTTATAGATTAAAAAGAAGTTGGTTTATCGAGTTCTCGTGCGTTTAATACGAAAGCCTCGGGAGAAATCGTTTCAAGATTTATTTCTTATCGTTGTCCTCGACGAGAAGAAAGAAGGAAAGAAAGAAAGAAAGAGGAAGAGACGTTTCGAAGAAGTCGATAATTCAAAGTTGTCGAACTGAGCCAATGGAAAACGCGGGACGTTGTTATTATTCGAAGGATCGGTCGGGAAAGTGGCTTCGATCGTTCCTTCGAGATTTCGTGGTTTGCAACATTAAATGACCTGTCATACGGTTGGTACGGCTAGCGAAACTGTTATTTGAGGATCTCCACCGAGTTAATCCTCTTCCTCTATCTATCTCGCCCTCGGTCCCAGGGGCATCAAATGAGTTTACTCGGGATACGCCGAATGCGCGGACGATGTTGATCGTTTGCTAGACCAGTAGAAATTATCATCACTCGGATGTGCTCGGTATGTCTAGTCGACCGAGCGAATTCGCCAAGCGTTTACCAACGTTACGCACCTCTTCGAGTTAGTAGTAACGTGGCAAGTAGTAGTAGTTACGAACTTGGCAACGTTCTAACGTAGTACGTTTATTTTATTTTCGCAAACTTATATTTTCTATACGATCTTTTTTCCCCAAAATGGCTTCGACGAAATCGTTCGCCAACTCGGAATAAAAGAATAAACCCATCGTATATTCAAGAATATTTTTTTTAACTCCGGACGATGATTCATAGATATTTTTTTTGTTTTGTTTCGTTTAATGAAACGTAACTGGAATCGTTCTTATCCACATCTTTGATATCGAAAGTTAACGATAGAGTTAATTCCAAGGAGTAAGAGGAAGAGAGAAAATGAACGTTATTACAGGCCAAATATTTCCGTCGCGATGCCATCGAGCTACGTCGGCCTGGTTATGTAATTGCTCGTAGAGATCGCATCTCCGACTGCGGCTGCGATCGCGACTGCGATCTGCCAATTTCGAGTGACGGATAATCCTGTCAGCAGGGACTAAAGTTAGCCTCTAGCACGATGGACGCCGTCAGAGTCAGATGGGGAATACGACTTTTCTATTTGACTCGACGTTACCGTTCTCTCCTTACATCTTTTTCCGTCACATTCGATGCCACCGTATCGTTTCCATCGCGTAAAACTCCTTCTCTCGCTCCTTCTACGCGAAATATTTTTAAAATTTTATTCGAAGATCATCGCATTCTATTTATATCTTATATTATCAAAAAAAAAAAAAAAAAAAAAAAGAAAGAAAGAAGAAAGAATAGAAACCGTACTTTATTACTTCTCTGTTTTTAGAAACGTACGTGATTTATTTATAATTTTCAAGATAGTCACACGAAAGAGCAGACAGTTCATTTGAACGAAATTAGGATAAGAAAATAAATAGTAACACCGAACAAACGTATTTAAAAGTAGCTTCCATGTTGCTTCCATGCTTATGAAGTCATTGGCCCGATCGATTAGTCACGAAAGAGATGGCTGGCATAAGGCGCCGAGAACATGGTCAGAATAGAAGCAAAGTGGAAGAAACGTTATTTCCGACGAGATCGATCATATCCGTCGACATCTCGTATGCTCCGAAAAGTCCCATGGTAATCGCGTAGCGTGAGGCACGGTCGTTAGAAAGCGGAGCTTCTAGCTACTTTTCCAGTAGCCTTCTCGTTCTTAGGGATTTCGAAATTAGGAACCAATTCCCCGAGTACTTTTGGTTCGACTATCGCGAAAGGCACCAACAATTCTTGATCCATTTAATTACTGTTTATGTATCTATGTCCTTTCAGTTAAAATTATTTATCTGTTCGCGTTTTTATTTTAATATTAAATAATTATGATAATTACGATTCGAAATGTGATACTTTCTTCGGCGCGTTTGTCAAGGAAACAAATCTTTCTTTTCGTAGTGATTAAATTGGATATTTTATTCCTTTCTTTTTTGTCGCAAAAGGACTAATTAGAAGGCAACTATCGTAGGTTAGCATTTTATTGTCCAAGTTGACGAGCGACGAAAGCGCCGATTCCTCGTGACCTAAGCTTATTTCCTGCCGTTGTCGTACGTTCCTTTCGCGAGCAATACGAGTTCTCTGCGCGTGCGTTTTTGCATTCATTTAGATGGTAATCACGCACGGCGACATTTTATTGCGGAGGAACACGAAGCCTGTACCGCCCCTACCCATTTGCTTCTTCCACCCTTCATGACGACATTTATATCCCATCCTTTCGTCGTTCAACCTGAAAGGTACACGTCGACGCCTCAGTGAAACTTAATCCAGGAAAGGAATCGACTCTATTTCTACGAATCGACTCTACCTTCTAATCGTTCGTTAATAATTACTTATAATTTACCAACTCCCAAAATAAATCGCTTACCGGTATTATCAAAGAAACGAAGTACGTTATAAAACGTGTTACTATCGTCGTTATAAAGTATGTTATAAACGAAAGTAATCGAACGTACGTATGTTATCAAAAGTTCCGATCTTAGATGTTCCGTCGAGTGATCCAGTAAAGAAGATCGTCTATGTAATGGCTATTGGAAAATGGTCGATTCGTTGGGAAAGTGGTCTCGATAGAGGCGAAAGGAAGATTACAACGTACGCGGTGCGGCACGTTTTAATAATTGAAATAATAGAGGGGTCAAAGAAAGAGCAGGATGGAAGAGGGATCGAGGAAACTAAGAGCCGAAAGCCAATGGAAAGAGGTCGGGTGGAGTGGGAAGAAGAAGGCAATACCGATAGCAGAAGCTCCGGGAAAGCTGCGCTGGATGGAAGGAAAAGCTTTCTTCGCATCACGGTCGCTTAAGTGGAAAGTAACGAGCGGCGGTTACGTTGTTACTTTCACCACCGGCAACCATCGTCGTCGGCATCGTCGGCATCGCGAGAAGCATCACACACCACTACTACTAGCGCGGTACCAGGGCGTCATCGGTAACACAAGGAGCGCACACGGCTATCGACATTTCGTCGTCGTAGCCCGTACCTTAGGTGACCCCTTGAATGCGTAATCGTTTGTATGCAACGTCTACAGAGTTGAGATCCACGAGAGTAGACTGACTCTCTAGGTGGAGAACAGAAAGGGAAGGATATAATCAAATCGGAATTTGTTCGAGTCGTTTCGACGGTGGCACCTGTCACCCTTAGCAAGTAGAGCAACGGATAATTTATCGTCGATAGATCGAGAAGAGGGACTGCTTCGAAAGGACGCGGAATAATCGAAGGAACGACTTCCGAAACTTCTCTCTATCTCACGAATTATTCCAAGGGATCCAAATGTCTCGTATCTCTATTGCGAACGGATAAGCATAGAAATTGCGTCTTTTATTTATCGTCAAGAGTGCATTACGACGAATCCGGTCGTTGAGACGTTTTATTTATTACCTCCTTTTTTCTTCCTTCTTTTTCTTCGATAACGATAGCGAACGGATTTTTAACGAGAGCTTGGAACGAAGTCCTGTCCCTGATAACACGAAATCGCATAAACATTATAACCAGTGGATACTACCGATATTAGTCGCGGAGATAAAAGGCGATATAGTGGATACATCGAATCCTCTTATCCTTGGCACAAAATTAATATCGCGTAACGTAAGCTTTCTTTGGAAACGGATATCACGAGCACTACGGTCTATTAGCTATTGTATTACCTGTTTCGTTGGCTCAGAGGGAGACCTTATCGCATCGCAAGAAAATTAACGAAGCCACGGTCGGTCGTAATGAGGGCGTGAAAAATCGAAGACACGATTCGTGCGTGCGCGTACGTGCGTACAGAGGTACAACGATATTTTTCAGCGTACTCGATTCTATACGTTTCGACGTAGTCGTCTCTCCAGCCTTCAGGAAATTGAACGAATATTCGATTCCCTCCTCCCACCATGCCTCCTTGCCCATCAAAATCGTGACTGAATTCGCACCGACGTTATGACGACACAAAGGGTGCTCGACGATCCGTTTCATCGTTCTCTCGCGAACGAAAAAGCGACGGTAACGAATTTTCTATGTACGCGGAAGTCGCGTGAAAAAAAAAATATATATATATGTGTATATATATATATATATATATATATATATATAGTTGCGTAGGCGTTATCGAGCGGCACGTCGCATCGCGTCGACGAGTAATTCCTGATGATCTCGATTGCTCGATAACACTCTCGCGTTCACGCTTAGCGGACCGATCACGTTCTCGTTCACGTGCATGCATGCACGCACACGCGCGTTCGTAGGTATGCGATACGCTTACTCGTTAACGGCATATGGTGTACAGAATGTGCTCTCCGAAGTGATAAGATAACAGTTGGTGCATATTAGGTCTTATCGGACTTGGATATGTTCAGATAAAACATCTCGATTTTTTCCTCTCCTTTCTTCTTCTCTCTTTTATTATACAGATCGATTGCGTTATTATACAGATCGATTCGCGCTTATATTTGACTAATTTCATTAAGAAAAACGATAACAAAACTTCTCTCTAACCTTTCAATCTTTTGGCAGCAAAAAAAAGGAAGAGGAAAAGAGAAAAGAAATAAAAAAAAAATAAAAAATACGAGAGGCCGAATAAAAGTTAGCAAATTATTTTACCATTTTTTACTGTCAGAATTTTGAAGATTTTCCAGAAATCTCTGATGACAGGTTTTGATTTTAGATTGAAACTTTTTTTCTAGAGAATTAAATTGACGTGCGCGGAAAAATTGTACGATCACAAAGCGGATTATTCGTTATTTCTTTTTATTTTATATATACGTGTATATATATATATATATATTTTTTTTTTTCTCCAATCATGCAAATTTACAGGCAGAACGAAAGAAGAAGTCGCGTAAATCGTCAAAAGGAAGTCCAATGAAAAGAAATCGGAACGATTCGAAGGGCGCATTGTTGCGTAAAATATTATAAAGTACATGGTAGGAAAGCCGGCGAAACGTTATGATTCAATGAGCTCAAGAGCTCGATCGTTTGCCATTAAAGGGTTGAAATAGACCGTGTACCAATTCGTTTGGACGCACACCCTCTCGCTGCCATCAATGTAAATTTGCGGGTAATAAGCAGCAGGCAGGATGCGTTCTAGCACGGTGGACAAGCGTCATTTTACAAAAGTACGATTGCCTCGAGCTACGTCATCGTTTCATCGATATCTCGAGGGTTCCAAGTAAATGCTCGAATTTACTCGCGAAATACGATCGTTCGATAAACTTCGATAAAGATAAATAGTCAGTTTTATTTATGCAGCAACATTTTCTCAAGGTTTTAACTCGTATCATGCGATAGATAAGATTCGTTGTTCGTCGGAGGTATGACGATATATTTTTCTATCTTTGAACAAATTGAAATAGTTATTAATAAAGAAAAGAAAAACAAAAAAAAAGAAAAATAGTCGTTATTAAAATCGGTGAAATATTTGATGTTATTCTTTTTCTTCTTTTCTTTTTTTCTTTTTTTCTTTTTACATACTTTTTCTTACCTCCTCAATCGTCGTTCTAAAGAGATTACAGAAAAAACATCGTCGCTACATAAATCACATATGTATTTACGTATACTTTTTGAAAAGCCTCTTTCTCCTCTTTCTCCTCTTTCTCGGTCGAGCATACGAACGAAATACTTTGATAACATTGTCGTCTTGTTCGGAATTTTTCGCTCGATCGCAAAGCCGAAGCTGCCGAGGCCGGGGGGGGGCAAACGGGAATCCCATTACCACCGAATAAAGAACCGAAATTCTAGACGTTATAACGCGCGAAGGTATGTAGCTTTACCGCGGAAAACCGCGGAATGAAGCTGTGCGGAGAGCTCGCGCGTTTTCTTCGACGGTTCCCGAGGGAGCTCTAACGATGTTGCAGCGCGAAGAAATTCAAACGGTTTCGTCGTAACACCTCCCCCGCCCCGCCTTTGGTCTCACCGATATATACTCGTACACACCAATGTGCGCCTCGTAAACGCGCGTGTATATACGTTTTTCTCTCTACACACGAACAACGGCTCGAACGAATACCGACGCAAATATGCTTTTAAGAACGCAGCTGGTCTTGCATAGCGAAGGTATTCTTAACTCGCCTTTGTGGGTTCTTCTTCCTGTATTCCCCCTCTTCGCTCCCCCCCTCTCTCTCCCTCTCTCTCTCTCTCTCCATCTCTTACCAGCTCGCACTAGCAACTCCGTGCTAGTAGTTTCTTACAAGCACGAAGAGCTTCTTTTACCAAGAAGATGCATCGTTTTGCAAGCATGGAAGATCGATCGTCGAGTCTCGCGCTCGCGCATCCATCCGTTGCACCTTAGCGCATTCGCATCGTCTTACTATGATTACTACGCCGAAACATGATACCCTTTTTCTCCGATACACGAAACTTTCATCCGCTATGTACGTACTATCTTTGTACGATCGTATAAGACGTATCGCTTAAATAATAATCTTAACTCGACGCGTAATCACCTTCCAACTCTTGCACGATATTACCTTATCGTGGGTAGCGATAACTTTTTGTTAGTTCGCGATTGCCGAGGAATTTTCCAGGCCTTCGTTATCACCGATCAAACAGCGATAAGCTCTGTTCTTCACGATTCAACGACTAACGTGAGAATTTCAATCTCGGTTTACGTACGGTCGAAAATAATAAAGAGCGAATATTTTTACGCTTTTGCCTCGCTTTAAAGTCCTTCCGTTTCGTTTCGTTTCGTTTCGTTTCATTTTTTTTCTTCCTTTATTTTTTCTTTTTTTCTTTTTTGTTGCTTTTAACGCGAAATCGTAGAATTTCACCCGTGATACATTCTTAAGACGATATTGAAACCGTAAATCTCCCAACGTACACGGATCAATAGCCACGCGTATGAGAGACCGAGGTCTTAATTTCGGCGACTGCCAAATACAATAGCTCTCGTGGAAGTGCCTCGGAGCGATAAAACGAAGGGTGTAGAAACCGATAAGGGAGGGTCACGTAAAAGACAAGGGACCCTTAGACGGTTGACGTGAAAACGATCAGGTAGAAGAACGTGGTGCTTGGTTTTTTTCCCTTATCTTCCTTTTTTTCCGACACGCTTCTCGGATTTGAGTTTCTCTTTCGTACTCCACCAAAGTTCTTCATTTTCCTTACGCGTCTTTGTCTTTATTTAAAGCCGAGAGAAAAAAAAAAGAAGAAGTGAGAAAGAAATTCTCTCAATGCAACTATGAAATCGAGGTAAAGTTAATGAAATATCTTAATGTTACAACGTCGCTCGTTGACTATGCACTTAAAAATATTTTAGCAAAGTAACTGTAGAGACTTGTACGAAGAGCCGTAGTTTCAATATTATCGTTCGAAAACAAGTTCTTTCCGCGAACGTACACGAAGGAGAGCAGTAACGAGTCGGCAACGCTCTCATGAAAATAGAATCCTTTAAAATATCGCAAATCCTAGCGTGAATGGTAAATTAATTTCATCGGCTGGAGTGGCAGGATCTTGCGTCGCGAGATGGTAGTAAACTTTGAAAACTTACATAATAAGGAATTCCTGACGCGCGTCGGAAGTGGCATCTATATTTACATCAAAGCAACTCGCTTTCGACACGCGTCCGTGCAACTTGGTTTTCTCGAGACGTTGCTACGTCGAAACGGACTGGTTAAATTTAACGTCGCTCTCGCTCTAATCAAAGTCGATTACGCATCGGTTTTCTCTCGAATCGTCGTAACTACGTCGGTCGGATCGATGTTTTATTTGTAAACGATAAAGGCGATCGTTCCCAAAGAGACATTAAAATGGCCGTTTCTATTTGGATACCAAATAACGCCATAGTATGTATTATCCCGTGTATAATCGATTAACTTCTTTCTTGGTACAGCTTTCCGTGCTATTCGTATTTGTTTGTCCGTCGTCGGTAGGACGATTTCAATTGCGTATAGCGTCGATCGATCGATCGAAGGAATATCGTGAGCGCTCGATCGTAAACGGGAAGAAAAGAAAAAAGAGAAAGGAGTTCAGAGTCGGAATCGAGCCTCGTCGTAAATCGTGGCCGAGCTTCCTGGAGGAACGTACGACGTTCGTACGAGAGCTACGATATTCCACAATGACCATTCTCCACAGCTTGGCACGGAGCCAGCTAACACAAGGAAACACGTGTTCAAGATTAGCTGGGCACGACAGGTGCCACTGCTCGCAAGCCTTCGACCAAGTTTGCATACGAGAGTCCCCGTATAACGTTCCTATGCTTACGTTGCCAAAGACCCAACAATCTCGAGAAGACACTTTTTCGAGAACGAAGCGACGATTGAAAATCGCCAACTTAACGAAACTTCCTAGGAAGAAAAAGGAAGTAGAAGAAAAGAAGAGAGAGAGAGAAAGAAAGAAAGAAAGAAAGAAAGAAAAAGAAGATGAGAACAATCCTATTATCTATTTCCCAGAATCTTTGGACTTTTCTAGATTCGCGCGATATAAACTTGGCAATTAGCGTGTTCATTTTAAAGCTTTAATCATACATGGAACGTATTTTCGCTGCGACATTTGCAAATTAATCGATTGCAATTATTTAGCGAGACAGACGGAAGTGCAGAAATAACAAAAATGTATAGAAATGTACATTTATCTTGGCTATTTCGCGACTCTCGATAGAATGTTTTAATTACATCACCAAGAAAAATGTCATACGGAAGTCTCTTTTATATAGACACACTCGATCGTATTAAATATTTGAATCATTGATTATCGCTTGAAATTTAAAAATTGTATTGACGTAAATATATAATAATAGAGAGAGAGAGAGAGAGAGAGAGAGAGAAAGAGAGAAACGGCTGGTCAGTAACATATTCGAAGCTTACGTTATCGTTCGTTTCTGTTTATACTCGGTCTATTCTTCGTGGTACGCAAACTCGTTCGAGTAATGTTGTGCGAAATCGATAAACGTTATATCGTAGAACCGCTGACGTGGACGACGATCGTTGGTTCATTGCTGCTGGCACTGTCGCCTCAGCTCGCATTTTCATCGAGCATATAACACAACTGTTTAGGAGAGTTCACGGCCACACCTGTGCCACGATTGCTTTTGATAGAGTCGCCGGACGTATAGCCACCTACTCGGTTAAACTTCTCTACGCTTCTCTCTGTTGTATTCTATCTCTACTTTACATTTATGACTTTTCTATCGTTTTTTGTCGTTTCCTTTTATTTACTCATCAAAAGTTCATACGAATACTAGAAAAAACTTTGTAATCGAATATTCGAATCGATAAGAGTATCCTCAGAGAAATGTTATAATCGAAATCATTTTCATAAGTACTTACTTAGAACTTGGTAATCTTTTGATCTTATTGTTTGTCCTAAGACTACCAAAGGAAAAGACTTTTGCCAATTAGTATGAGAACTACGGTTGAGGAATCGTCTGAAGGTTAATATACCGTCGGTGTATTTAGTCAGTCGGTAAGTCCTATATCATGAGGTATTTGGCCGGATCGTACGAAGCTGGGAGTATCGCGGATTCAAACTGCATTGCGGAACCCGTTGTACAATAGAATGCAAGAAACTCGGTGTTCGCGGTGGATTCGTTTGCCGGGAAGAGCCGAGCCTTTCTCGTACGTCTTACGTAGTTCCTAGTACGTAAAGCGTAGAGGGATAACCAGCCGTCTGCCACGTAGGAGGTAGGAAGATAGATACGTCAGTGTCTCGCAGCACGCTGGTCGCGTTAATTACATCCCTTGCTTCCTCCCTCTCTCTCTCTCTCCCTCTCTCTCTCTCTCTCTCCCTATCTCTATCTCTAACTCTTACGTACACACGTACACGCGCGCACACATTCATTCTCGTTTCACCCTCCCTTTGCATCGTACTTGTTTATACGTGTGCATGTATGTGTTCTTGCGCGCATGATGCACCATACGAAGGTGCTCGACATCTTAGGGGCCGCTGAAACGTTGCCAGCCTGGTGACCCCATGGTAATTGGAAACCGCAAGGTGTATACGTAAACGATGCAATGGCGTCAAACCACCGATGAGAGAATTCTAATCTTACGGGAGTGACGGTACACTTGAAATGCCACTGAGAACTTTGGAATCAACAAAGTACTCGGATATTCCGCTTTGCGTAGGACACTAGGGACATCGTGGACCGCCTCCTGAAAGATCGCGCGACCGATCGATGTTTCTGCCATATCGCAAAGTTACTTTAATCGTATCTAATGTTTCGGCGAAGAAGTTTTAAGAAACTTTTGTGTCATTTCGTAGAAAAATACTTTCTTCTTTTTACGTTCGGCTTCTTTCAAAGTACCCTTGAAAGATACACAAATATCTGATAGAAAGACGAGATCTTTTTTTAGCGCGCGGCTCGGTATTTATTTTGACGCGCTACTCGGTATTTATTTTGACGCGCGTATACAGAGTCATGTTTTGCGAAAGAGCACGGTTGTGTAGTAATCTAACCGTGTACTTCTGTAATATTGTTTAGTCGATCGTGGATGAAAAAAAGAAAAAAAAAAAATGCACGCGTCACTTCGATGAAGAAGGATGGTTGAAAACGTCGAGCGTAACGCAAACAAACGGAAATATCATTTCTTGCTGAGATAATCACGGGCAAAGGAAGCCGAGCGTTTCCCTCGCGTGAGAGCTACACTCGTGTTACTTAAAATATCAAGCATTAGCATATTCCACCCAGGCAAGTGCAGACGTTTGTATCAGCGGAACGCGGTTGAACTTGCACGTAACCTACGACTCCGGCGTAACCCGATTCAATCCTACAAAATGTCCCTCGACGACGATCCGAGCCGTCGCAACGTTTCCGAGTAACTAATAACGATAACCATAGTAGTAATAACAAGGAGTCAATTAATAATCATCCCGCGAGTCCGCTTGGACTCGTCGACGGATCGCGAAATAAAGAAAAAGATAAGGAAGAACGAATACGTTGTAAAAAGAAATCCCCATGAATCTCTTCCGTTCGTCGATCTATCGAAAGTTCAGCGTGGCTATAAATTCTCTCGAGCAACGATCGTGTTCGACGTCGAAGAGAGGAGAAATGGGAGGAGAAAGAGAAGAGGAGAGATGTTGTCGGAGTTGGGGGGAGAAAGGGGATGATCGGAACGTTCGTAGTTAGAATAATGATATTTCTGGGAACGAGCGAGTCGGTCCACGCCGTTTTGACCCGGTCCTGGCTGTGTTGCCGGGGTAATAAAGGAAAGCCCGTGGCACGGTAATGGCGCGCGGCTCGTGTAATTACCAGTTATGCGCCGATGGTATATGAGCCGGGCGTACTAACGGGCCTATACGGGGCCAAAGCGAGTGTAATGTGTCACTGTCGTCGGTCTACAGTATCCGAATGGTTATCACGGACGTGCTCGGGGGGCGGGGGGTGGTGCCAGCGTCGTCGCTCGACGGACCGACCGGTTGACCGGTGGTTGGCCGACCGGTGGGAGGAGGGCGAGGGAGAGACGGAAAGCTTGGGGGAATACTAGTGTCGTTGTTGGAGAAGGAGCAACGCGAGTAGGGGTGAAACGTGGTCTGCGGAGCCTACAGTTAATAACAGGGCTGAAATGTCGTTGGCAACTCGACGCTTCGCCGCATCGCCAGAATTCACGATTTTAACTCGGCGTAATCGTTATTATGATACTGTCGCGCTCTTTTCCCTCTTCTATCTCTCTTTCTCTATTCCGAGGGAGCACTGGCGAGAGGGACGGAGGAGAGAAAAATGAGCCGTTTTTCCATCTCCCTTTCGCATTCTCTCTTGGTTCGTCGAAAACGTCGCGAATGAGCACTGCGCGAGTGATTAATTAAACGCTTCCATTACCACTCGCGATCCCGCTCGTTACACCGTAATGACGCGCGAGCTTGCTTTACGATCGCGTAAAAAAGGACTTAATTATTGTAATTATATCGCAGGCCCATGGGCTTGCTCCTCGTAACGACGACGACGACGACGACGACCAAACTGGTCGGTTGCCCTATTCGTTGGATTTTCTATATTCCCTACGGCAGTTTTATCGCTGAATATAAAAAGATTCGCGAGATCGATACTATCGCGGAGAGACCGACCCACTGATCGATGAATGAAACTGTCTTGGAAGAAGTTGGAAATAAGAACAGCAAGGTGTGCGTGTCCCTTTGGATTTATAGACGAATCGATCGAATGTTGCCCCTCTCCTCTTTTTTCTCTACGCCACGTCATACTTACGCTCTAACGAACAACTCTTCCGTAATACCCACTTTTTTTTGTCTTCCCGAACAGAAGGTGCATCTTTTTGCCCCCCCCCTCTCTCTCTCTCTCTCTCGTTTTTAATCTTTTCCTTTGTTCCTTTCGCAGATCATCTTCGTTCGATGTCGAACTTCGATTTCCCAGCGAACGCTATTGCGATTGTTAATCTCCGTTTTTCATTCGCCCTCCTTCCTCTCTTCTTTCCGCTATCAGCTATCGATGTAACCGTTAGAAAATAATTTTTGCCGATCTCAGAAAGCCTGTCGGAACTCTATAGACATCGTCGTGCCTTATAATTCTCATCGAGTCCTGGCTCGTCGACCAACAACCAATAGTACGTAGTTATGCACGCGAATAAGAAGGGTCGATCGTCTTGTTATGAATTTCGACCTCCTGTATTTCATTCTCCTTTCCTCCCTTCTTCGTCCCCTCGCTTTCGTATTACATGCCTACTGCATTACGATTTCATTGTAGTCCCTAAACCGACAAAGAGTATTTCCTTCTTGCCGTACTAATAAATAGAAAATACGATAGGTGACGGGGAGAAGGGGGATGAAGGAAGATGGGTAAAAGCGTTCTCTAATTGGCATCGTAGAGATGTGCCGAGAGGGCGGCTGGATCATATTTTCTCATTAAAAGCGTTTACCAGAATGGAAGAAAGTTCTTTTATCCCTTCGAAAACGCTTCGAAAGTTCTTCCTTAAGGTATCTCCGACTCTTATTCTCTGCTCCCTCTTCCTCTCCCTCTCTTTCTCTCTTTTATGTTTATACGTGTATATATTTGTATATATATATATATATATATATATATATATATATATATATATATATATATATTTTATACACTAATACACGAATGAAATTTTGCAGCGAAGTTTGCGTAGACTCAACCGGTGGATGTAAACGTTGAATAGCCGGTTATAAATAGCCCTCGGCCGTACAGTACCGAGCAATAGAAAGGCAAACTTAAAATCGAGTACGATAACTTTAAAACGAGCCCGACGAAAGGTTCACAGTTATCACCGATAACGTCCACGTCGCTTGGTAATAACCGTAGGCTAGTACTCTTTCATAAAAGGTGTTTAAGATAAATCCAAAGAAGTAGAAACGGAAGATCCAAAGACAGAACGACTATCGAATGAGATAGTCAAATTATTTTCTGTCGCCGTCATTACTTTTAGTTCTAATTTTTTTTTGATATAATCACAAGGGAACGATTGAAATTATTCCCAACATAAATGACACGCGTTGATCCACTTTATTTGAATTAAAAGATAAGTTTATTATCTATAACTCCTTTAGTTTTTCTCGTCTCGTTAATCAATGAAATGCTAACGTAAATACGTTGGACATGAAAATTCATACTCGGTAAATAATGCACGCTCGATGATTTCTCACAGTTTCGTTTGTTTCTGACATTTATAGAAACCCGAGGCAGATTCTACTGGCGTAACGAAGGAATTTACGGTGAGAGATACGTTGCAAAGAGAAAAATAGGGAGAACAATTTTTATTCTATAGTCCTAGATATACCTATCTTTGCATATACAAAATAATATTAATATATATCAATGTATCATAGTCTTGTATAATAATAATAAGAGAAAAAGAGAAAGAAGAAGGGAGCTTTCGAAATATTATAACAAAGCGTGGCTTACCAGTTTATACTAACCGTTGCATTGTAACGAACATTCTCTTTCTCGTTCCTTCTCTCTACTTAGAAAGTCTGAAGAAGTGTGCTTCGTCTCGCGTATGCTCGCATTGAGTCTAGCAAATATATGCGGAAAGCCGCGAAGATATATAAGTAAACTGTCAGAAGCGCGAGCGCGCGTAGGCGAGTAGATATTTATGAGGAGCACGCTCGGAGAACGTAGAAACGCGCGTGTCTCGCTACATGTCAAATCTCTTCTCTCTCTCTCTCTCTCTCTCCTGCACGTACACACACACACACACACACACACTCTCTCTCTCTTTCTATCCCTTTCACTCGTTCCTTCTACTCTTCTTCTTCCTCTCCTATATCAATCTGCTTTGCTGAGAGAGCACCGACTCTTGCTGATCGAGTGCGAACAGGAAGACGTACTTTAAGTATACGCAAAATCAAATATTAAAATACTTTGAAAGTTCCCAAGAAGCGATAGGAAGTAACTAGAGGGAGATCTTACGTTGCTGATAGGTTTTGGTGTGCCTTATCGATCGATGAATTCAATAATTACAAAGTATTATGAACTTTGCTCTATCGAACGATTAATAATATAATATAAAATAGAACAGCTATTTGATATATATATATATATATATATATATATATATATATATATATATATGACATTAAATTCTATCCCAATTTTCTTTCGATATACACGTATCTGTGTATCGTTACGTTTCCTGAATCATGGGACAATCATTCTTCTGGAACACGAACGAAGCCGGACGGTGTAAAATGACGCCCATTTATACATTTGGTCCTAGTATGACCCTTATTTGGGTCAACCCATTTATATCCTTATGAAAGGTATTTTCTTCGAAAGCCCGAGTGATAAATATCAAATAATTGAAATATAACTCGAACGTTTCCATGGATTATAATTGAATTGGAAGAAAAATCGAAACTGGAATCGTTATCGACGAATGAAGACTGTACGCTTAACTAGAAAGGATTCCATGTACGTGAAATTTGTACGGGCTTTGATAATAATAAAGTTTATTTAATTAAAATTCTTAACAGCGGAAAGTGTTTTGTGTATAGAGAGTATCTCGTATTCTATTTATAAAACAATGTTATCCACGAAGGGAATTTATTGTTCGAAGGTTCAACGTCGGAAGATACACAGAACAATCTGAATGCACACAGAACGTAGCTATGGAGTAACTAACTTGTACGGAAGGAAGATATCTTTAACGAAGAAGAGCATAGAAATTATAGAATCGTATTTGAGAAGATACTCCAAACGAATCGAACAATTTTTTCTTTAGAAGAGTATGTCTTTCACATAATTATTGTGGAGGGAATATCATCACGGATAGTAACGCGTGAAAATATTCTAATTGAGAACGCTCAAAGATACTTTCCGAAAGCGATGAGGCATCTCGAGAAGTTCGGCTCTTGGCTCGTACGCATGCACTAAAGCCACTATGATTTAGCCGTAAACTTAGCCGTACACACGAGCGAAAGGTAGGAGAAAATTTACGCGACGTGTTCGCGAGCAGAAAACGACGAATTCCAGGATGGAGCATGTACGTATATATTCTCTCTCCTTCTCTAACACACATACACTTTACTCCTCTACGGGAAGTTGAACATCGTCGTCATACTCGCGCTCTATCTTTCCCTCTATCTTTGCCTCTCGCTTTCTCTCTTCTCGTCGTCGTCGTCGTCGTCGTCGTCGTCGTCGTCGTCGTCTGTATTCACACGAGAGTCAGCCGAATCAGAACTTTCCGGACGACGAACGACGTAACGTTAGCTCGACGTGAATGGACCGTATCCGTGTTGAGAATGTAAGGGAAGCATTGGGAAGAGCCCCTACGTCGTCGGAATACACATTCGACTCGACGGCGACTTCGAGAAGGCGCACGAAAGAAAAAAGGGATGAAACGCGCCGACTGGATGTTGGGCGGAGAGAGAGAGAGAGAGAGAGAGGGAGAGGGAGAGGGAGAGGGAGGAGATGTACGTTCATTGCCGTGCAACAAGTGTCGCGCTGCGTACGTTCTCTCGTTAAATTCCTCGTTAATTCCTATGATCGTAACTTAGTTACGCGTTCGAAAATCTTTCTTGAAGAATCTTGTAAAAGGAAGTAAATTCGCTGGAAAATTTGTTATGGTTTTTCCTTTCTTTTTTTTTCGAGTTTCTCTCTCTCTCTTTTTTTTCTTTCTTAGTTCTTTCTCACAAATCACTGACAATGTTGCTCGAGAAAGAAAAAATATACCTTCTCTGTCCGAGTAAAAATATTCTCGACAATACCGGCCAGTCGCTTTTTACGATCTGCAATTCTGTACAAATTATGTCGCGGAACAACATGCAAGGAATTTAATAAAGGCCAGGGACGGTTGTTGTATGCTCTCGACGACCCCATTCTGTTCTAGACACTCCACGTCCTTGTCCCGTAGCTCTGCAAAAGAAAATTCTGATTTCCGCGCGTCTCTCTTCCTCTCTCTCTCTCTCTCTCTCTCTTTTCCTTTTTCTTTTATACGTACACACAAACCTTTACACTATATTGATATTACCTTTCTCTTTCTCAACGTCACTCGGCGCACGCGTAAAAGCGCAGACTATATACTCGCGTATAATACGTAGGTATGCATGCGTCTAGATAGATGCGTGGCGAGGAGAGTAAAAGACTACTAAACTAGCTGCAAGTGACAGTCGCCTCGAGCGTTCAAACTCGTGGCGATTCAATTCCTCATGGCGGACGTCGACTTCTGCTCGACTACCTGCAGAAGTCCCTTTCATCCTCTTCCTCGTTCTATACGCTGACAAGATAGAGAGACCGAGTACTCGCGATAAATATTCACGAAAAGCCACACAATTCTTAACTCACTTTCATCCTCGTACCTTTTCGTCAAAAACTTTGACTTTCGTTACTACCTCCTTACTATTTCTATTTCGCAATGTTCTCTTTGCAAAATTACGTCTCGATCGTGAGGACTCGATAACGAGCTCGATATTTCCCACATAGTTTCTTCTTCGAATCGAGAAATCTTATATTTGGTACGAGAAAAAATGTATCAAGAGTATTTGATACTTGATATCCAGTTAGATAACTATTTCCTTGACTCGAGTCATGAAGCATTCGTTCGAAATGTAGCGCAACACAGCTACAAATTAATTTAACGGCTCATCGTATTTCGAGTTACACGGAGTTGACGGTGTCCTCGCGTGCGTGTTCTTCGATTATTCGCACGGTTCCCCGTTACCGCGGCATTTTAATTGGACATTAATTATCTAGTCTAATTAGTATGATGGTAACCAGGATAGAGTCGAAAATGGGCGTTAACGATCGAACGATTTATCAGGATAGATCAAATCGACGAGAGCGTTCGTAGTCAAGCTAGCTAGCGCCAAGCTACAAATATGTTCGGTCGCAATTGCATACATGACCGAAACGTCGCTTGCAAAATTTATCGAGCAATCCGTTCGAACGTATCTAATCGGGAATAATGAAAAGAAAAGATAAAAATCAAACGATTCATCTCGCGAAATAATCGTTTCTCATTGTTAGAAAAATAATTCGATCTCGTTAGAGACGTAATATAACGTTACGTTCGTAACGTAAGGATAGAAGAAAAAATAAGAAGATAGAGGAAAAGCATCGAGTATCGTTTCGATGGATGCCTTTGAGAATCTTCTTAAATCTTGATTCATTGAAAGCGTCATTATCGGCGAGAAAACGTAACGGCAATTGATTGGGGGCTCCCGTCGATGGGCTACAAAATACGCTTGAAAATCCAAAGTTAGGAAAGCATCTATTCTTGTTCGGCACACAAAGGGCCGCGCGAAGAAAGCGAAGAAAGTAATTTCGGAGCGTATGTAGGTCGGACACATTGGCTCGTGCTTTTAGCGTCTAGCACGAGTTTTTCGTTCGAGAACGATCTCCTTTGCCGTCCGTAAAAGCGTCGTCCTCGATCACTTCGCGCTGACACCTGAATTCTTTGAGCGTACGTCGAGCGATCTTAAAGTTTTGCGGCCCACTAACTCGCCTTCCACTACTTTCGAAGATTAATATGTATAAGAGAAACTTCTTTTTCTTCATCTTTCTTCATCTTTCTCTATCCTCACTTTTTTCTTTTCTTCAAGGTTCAGTCTTTTCTTCGTTCTTTTCTTTTTTTTTTTTTTTTTTTTTTTTTTTTCCCTATAAGGACAAACTGCTTCCACGTGTGCAAGGATTTATAGACTCTTATCGACGTAAATAATTATTTATCGTCCAAACTCTAATGGACTTGTAAACCGTATAATTACCTTCGTCGTTTATCATCGGATTAAATAATAACGAGGAAGATTCATAATAGGGCGTCTTTTTCTAAAATTATTGTCGATAAAAAAATAGAAAATATGAAAACGAAAATCAACGTTTCCTCGTGAATGGACGGTCGAGTCCGAATTTGTGAATGAATCGAGAAAGTCGGAGGCCGCCAGTAATAATAATCGCTAAAGTTCGTGACGAAACGCAACGCAAAGCCTTCCTTTTTCCACGAGAAACGTCGTGGAAATTATTGATCGTTTCTTCGTTGAATTTCCTTCGCAAAATCCAATTATGCTTGACGCGCGTGGGCACGACTATTTCTTCTCCTCTAACAACGGACGATATTACACGTTGATTGATTCAAGAAATGAGAAAGAATCGAAAACAAGAAAGAGATTGAAGGGTTCCAAGAAAAAAGAAACAAAAGGAAAAAAAAGAAGGGAAGCTCGAGGAGTATAAAAGGCTTATCGAAAATAATCGAAACGCGACACGCGTCGAGGTGGCAAGGGGAACGCATAATAAGATCAGGAAGCACACAAAGGAGCGAGAAACAGAGTCTCGCGCCCTTTTTCGTCCTTTCAAAGAGGCTAACGCAGGCATTCCATTCGAAATCTCCTTTCGATTATACCTCGAACTTGGCGAAACCTTCCTAAGGGCAAACGTTATCTGGGTTCGCATCTCTCGGCACGAGAGATTCGCCGGCGGTCTCATCCTATCCGCAACAAAAAGGGTCGTTGCGGCCTACGATAGGTCGATATTATAGTACGAGGGAAAAGGAAGAGGTAAATGGCGGAGGAGACGCGCGTAACAGGAGGAATGTATTTTTCGTGAGCCATGTGGAGGTAGAAAAAGGGAAAAAGGAAAGTTGGAGGAGGAGGAGGAAGGGAATCCAAGGAACTGTACACATCGACGAATCACATATTTCCAATTCAATCTGCCTTCGGTTGCCTGGCGGACGAACGAAACGATCGAACGAAAAACCATTATTCTCTCCCGCGAGGAAAGAAAGAGAAAGAAAGAGAAAGAAAGCGGCACGCGCCTAGAGGTAAAGGGGAGGAAAGAGGAGAGGACGAAGAAGGAGGGTGGCTGGCAGGCAGGAACGGAGAAAGGGGAAGACACTCCGGGGATGCTGCCGACGAAGAAGGAAAGAGAAAGAATACGGTGGGAGAAACGAATCGGATCGAAAGTAGAAGAAAGACTGGTGGTGGCCTTACGGAAAATGGTGCCGCGATAGCATTGTCGGTGTAGCCCGCGACCACACGAAATATTACCGGTTATATCTAAGCCCCTCTTACCCTCTTACTCCGCCGTGGTTAGAAGGGTGCAGCCATCCGCCGATAATCGTACCGGATATGTCGTAGATCTTACCGGTAATATTTACGATCTCTTCGTGTCCTCTCTCCCTACCTCGAATCACTTTTTATTTTGCTTGCCCTTGTTCATCGCCATTTCATGATTTACACTTGGTTCTTTCTTCGAAAGTTCGAAACGGATCTCTATACGTTGGGCTAGAAAAATATCGTTGTCGGATTGAAAAAGGTATTGTTATATAGGCGGAAAAGAATTCGACGATCGAATCTATAATCGCAAGGAATTCGAATCAAAGTTATTTCGGAGTGACGAGAAAGTGAGAGCGGCAATAGAAAGGAGTATGATCGAAGAGTTCGGGGCTAAGCTTTGCTCTCCCTCTTCCTCCCCGTTCTGTCGCTCTCGAAGAAAATAAAATATCCCTCGTAGATGGGGTATGGTGTCCATTTCATATAAGCGGATCAAAGGGTGTACTACTCCAACCGTATTCGCGGCGTGCCCGGTTTCTACTAGAGTACGGTCGTCTGAATTTTTTTTCGATCATCGAAACGTATCGTTTTTAACGATTCCTCTTTTCTCTTGACTCTCGTTCGTTTCGAAACAGCTCGTTCCATCGTTATCCGACCTACTTTCCATCGCAACGTATTTTCACCCTCGAAAATTATTTTCCACTGTCTCTGAATACCACGAATGTTATCCTTTATCACTCTCTCTTTCCTTCTCCCATTCCATCTCTTCGATTCTCTTCGCAAGCACTCCGATTGATTTATTCATTCATATACCTGCCAACTTTTTGCTCATAGAAAAATTAAAAGAGAGATACACAATGCATTTCGTTCCGACTGCAAGCCAAACTTTTAATGACCGACATGAATGACGGAAAATGAGTCAACGCTCGTCGGTTATAAAAAATGTATCCTTCCTGATGTGCTCGCATATATCAGTATCGATATTTCATTTATCTCGCTTCGTTGCACCACAATTCTTTATGGCCACTTTTATTCGTCTTATTTTTTAGAATAATTTAATATCATGTAATTTACAATGTACCTGGCAATTCACCTTACGGATTATATCGTTTTTTCTTCCTGAAAGTTTTGTTACAACGTTTGAATTAATATTGCATCGTGGAAGTTAGGAAGGGAACCTATCTTGAAACGTAAAGGAAAACATGGATATATACTTTTCAATTTTACTATCGCCCGTCGATATCTTACTATCTTCCCACGTAAACTATAATGGCCCGTCGATAAACGTTAGGCTTTAGATTATCACAACGATATTCTTTCCATTTCTCTCCCTCTCATATCGCAGAGGACGATTTCTCTTCGACGTTCGTCGACGTGCTTTAGGTCTTCTCCCCATTTTTCCGAATCGCTTTCGTTTCCTCCTTTCCCCTTATATCTCATTTTTGCGCGGTCCGTATTGTTCGCCACCGAAACAGCCTTCAATAACCCATTCCATTATTCTTTCCTCGTCCGAACTTGATCGAGGTCCCTCCCAGACATTTCTTTCCTTGCCAACCACCTTGAATTCTATCACGGTGAGACCTAAAATTCATTTCATTCCTTCTTCAATTGGAAAGTCGCTTTTGTGAATTCAGTTTAAATGCTTTGGGCTTGATCGGATCGGTAAAAAAAAAAGTTTTTCATTGATATAAATATCATTTATAGAAAAGTACGAAAGAAAGAAGATGAAGAAAAAGAAGATAAGGATTATAATACGAAATGTGTGTCCTACCACAGAATCGATCGTACCAAGTAAAAACATGTTTTATCTGCGGTCTGTTAAAAGTACGGAGAAATAGAGAAGCATAAAATAAAAAGAATTGCGGAGAAAAGTATAGAAAATTTTTTTTTCAACGATAAATGCAAAAGTATTATTAGTTCTCTTAAATTTCAGCGCGCATACACGCAAAGGTACTTTATCGAAGTAAGCCCCCCCCCCTCTCTCTCTCTCTCTCTCTCTTTTCTCTCTCCCTATACGTTTTCGCAGAGAAATTATTCGGCGAACAAGTACCTCTGATAATCAGCATTATTCCGTTGGTATTTCCCACCCTCTCTTTCCCTCTTTTTCTCATTCGACCCTTTTTTCTATCTATCTCTCATTCCCTCAACCCATCTCTATTTCTCGGTTATCCGACTATCCATTTTTTCGCGTTCGACCTCGATCCTCTGCCTCGCGAATGTGTTCTCTCAGAAATTTTATCGTGGTCGAACTTTCTCTCTCTCTCTCTCTCTCTCTCTCTCTCATTCCTCTGTGTGACTACACTATTCGATATGTATACATACGTACGTACATAATACATAGAAACACATATATAATCCATAGAAATATGTTTTCGTACACTTCCAGTCCAAATCTCTCACTCAGCCTTTTCCCTGGCAAGGGAAGCTCTCTCTTCCCAATCCGATCCTATACCGGGTGTTCTCTCGCACCAATATCGGCTGAATTCAACGCGTTCCGCCAGAGTTTCGCATAGCCGCCCTCCATGGCAGTAAATAAATAAGTAGGATTAGGCGCGACAGGTTTATTCTCGAACGCGCTCTCGAAGCTGCAGTAGCACCTCCTTCTACTCCTCGTTCAAGCCCAACCAGGCAAGCTTTCGTGTACCGATGCGAATTTCCGTTCTTGTTTTCGCGCTACACTCCCTGGATATTTCGTTCGACTATCGTTTCTCTTCCCTCCCCTTTCCCTCTCCCTCTCCCTCTCACTTTACATGGTTTCTTTCATAAAAAACGGGAGTACAACGGGACGCCAATGAAATTTCTTCCTCTCTCTCTCTCTCTCTCTCTCTTTTTCCTCTTTATCCATACTTCGCTCTTTATGTCTCTCTCTCTCTCTCTCTCTTCTCTCCTCCTTCCTCTCTCGATGTCCTACGATAGCAACAGGGTGTACGATACGGACGGAGCGAATTTAACACCGGTTTCCTCTCTATTTCCTCGCTAACGCCTTTGTTTTCTGCCGGTATTAATTTTCAGTCGACCGTTCGGTCGGTTTCGCTTTTCCTATTCTTCGAGCATTCATCGTTACTTTTATGTTCCACAATGACGGTCTATGTCTACGTTGAAATTCATGATGTATGTCAATTTTTTTTATTCCGAGGAAGATAATCGATCGATTACTTGAAAATAGTTAATTGAGTACGATCGACAAATTTTTATTTATAATCGTCCGTACTTCGAAAACAACAAGCTATGCTTTCTATCGATGGAAAAAATGGTTTGTTTCTTTTTAAAGAGAGCAATGGATTTTGACGTGGCAACGCTTTAAGCCAGTGACCGGTTGGTTGGATCGACGACAAACCGTTTTTAACGATCGCTGACGAGCATAAAATGGTGTGCCGGATATACGATACGTTAACGAGCATCCATGGCATGCGTGGATTATTGATTTACGATATTACGAATGAAAGTTAAAACCATCATCGAAACGGACGCTTTTTCTACTCTCCGCGTCGAGATACGCCCGAAATTATTTGCGATGTTACGTACAAACGGTAAAAAATCAACGAGCTGCTATTATTTGTTTAACGGGATGTTCGTTTTATATAATTCAATATACGTGTGTGCGTGTGTGTGTATGTATATATATATATATATATATATATATATATTTGGCCGAAATATATGCAGATATATATGAAAGAGTCTTTTCATTCGTTTTGTCGTTTTTAAATATAACCACAGAGTTCCTTATGCAATCACTATCGCTAAAAGGGTTGCCTCGCTATAACTTTTCATAGAAATAGAGTTTTTCAATTCTGTTTGATGTTCTGCACGAGTCATAACGTTTTACAAATGTGTGTACGTCTGCGAGTAAACTTTTTTGACTAGAGCAAAAAATTGACTAAAGTAAATATAACAAAATTGCACGTACAATTTCTATGCCATTACGGGAATTGCTACTTACAGTTTCAGATTGATCGTTTGAAAATATAAACAAAGTATCGTCTATTTAATTATAACCATTTTTATGGTCTAAAATAAATTAAAACGGCCAAACCACGTTCGTTGTGAGTTATTTACGTAATACTTGCGTAAGAAGTAGAGATATCTTTGTGTAAAAACGACGTCTATTTCGGTATAAACGTTTTGATGTTGGTAAACGGGGAAATACGACGATATTAACATATTAAAATGCAACGAGAGAAAAAAAGGAAACGAGTCTAGCCATTACTGCGACGTAACCTTTGGTAAAACTAAAATGGTCACTTTTATCAAATTTTTTTTAATCGAACGTCAAAACAACGTAGCGCGTGATCTGCATTTATTTCAGCTCTTTGATAAAAACACGTAGGGATAAGACGATCTTTATAAATCGATCTCTGATGATACTTGAAAGCAGTTAAGAGTCAGAGTTCAACGACTTTAGCCGTGACACAAACGATCTCGGCTCGATGCAAAAGTACCGAGAATTCTAACCGTGGCTCTTTTCCTCTCTTTCGCAAGCTATCGTTTTCTCCTCTCTCTCTCTCTCTCTCTCTCTCTCTCCCTCTCTCTCTTTTCTCTTCCGTCGTCTCACCCCTTCTCATACTTCCCACCGATGTTGTTCCATCCAAGTTTATAGCCGTGAGATAACCTCGGCCAGCGACCCTTCCATTCTTATCGAGGTTTCGCTATGCGCTTTCCCAAGTGCTAACTAACGAGTTGGCTCCGACGTTCCAGGCTGTTTGGTCCAGCTCCTCCTAAAAGACATTACTACCTTTCTCTCTGCGATATTCTCGGTTCTGTTCCATTCTCCTTAAAAATTGGCTACGAAAGAAAAGGAAGAAGCGATAAAGCGAGAAAGATCGAAAACAAAAAATTGCACGTAGAGATACATTTCGTCGTAGGAGAAATTTCGAAACAACATTTTCCTTTCTTTCTTTTCGATAGAGTTAATCATCCATGGAAAATTGGACGTTCTCGCGTCGAAACTAACCAGGAGAGAAATGTATAGCGTGTATTCACAGCACGTTACGTGACTCGAATGCGACGACGAGTCTGTCTATCCTAAAGACGATACACGATATCGTGCTTTAATTTAAAATCATTGCGATCCTCATGAAATATCGATGACGGACTTTGACGATGGACGTCAATTCCGTCGGATGTCTTTCGTCGTCCTCGGCGAATAATTTAGAGCCCATCGAAAGTGTCTACGTCTTCCCCGTTACACGTTACTCTACGTAACACGGTACGTATGCTCTCATCCTTCCAAGATCAAACTTGGAGAGTAAATCCCGAACTAATCGTATCGCATTAGTCGACTTGGACGGCGGATGGAAGCGTTAGCATCATCTTACAGACTCGACGAGTTTGCTCGTGAAGCCTCCAGTGAGCTAGCTAGAGCTAGCTAGAGCTAGCCTAGCTATAACTGTTTCATAAAAGGGATTAAAATGAGGTTGCGACTGTGATTTAGCGCGATAATATGTTAAACGAAAGTTTCTTAAGCACGTCGGTTCTCTCCGAGACGAGTCGGAACGGTCGTGGATTCACTGAATTATTGGACGCGAGAAATCTGATACGTTGCAACGTTTATAATCGTAAACTCGCGGCGGATACTGTACGTCATATCGCGTTTGAAGTAGCGCGCACGTATCCACAATTTTTGTTTCGAACGTGTTTACCAAACAACTCATTCGTACCGAATTTGTAAACATTCATGAAGCGCTGTATCGCAAACGATAAAGCTGGACGACGAGTATACGCGCGCGCGGTACCATGTAATACGGCGCATACCGTTTCTGTCTCTTTTAGCTATTCGAATCGGATTATCCTGATATTTCTTGATATTTCTTGACCGGCTCATTCGTTACACAACGTTTCGATCGGTTCGGAAGGAAATATCGGACTCGACATTAACGATTCGTGCTCCCTTTCGAATCAACTTTACGTGATATGTCGTGACGCGTCAGAAAAATCGACTTTAAGTCGGGCCTTGTAATTTTTACGAGGAAACGTTTAACTTCTTTCGAGGAAGCTTCATTCTCGTTCGTGACGGGAATTCGATCGACTCGATTCCTTTTCGTTCCGTTGAAAACAATGAGCAGCGTAAATCGATGTGCACGTATATAGATACGTATGTCGTATACGTTTCTACATTGTTGCCCTTCGCATGATTCATAGACGGCGATAGCAGCGATAAGCATCATCGTCGTAATGGACGAGTGGTGCACCGGTATACATCGAGTAGCTCGTTCTCGTGCTCGTTCGTGTTCTAATTTTAGAGAGTCTTCCATTTTCAAAGGAATCGCTTATCGTCGAGAGAAACCGTTCGTTGTGGATCGTACTGCGTAATGATGACGTCAAAAGCGAAAGGAATTTCCGCAAAACCGGTATTTGTATCTTTTTCGCGTCAGACCGATAAAATTTTTATACGATGCCGAGCTACGAGGAAAAATTTATATTTTGTGGAGAGCACGTGAAAATGAAGCGTAAGTATCATTAATAATTTTGCGCAATATCGTTGAGCGTAGAAATATTTATAAGAAGGATAATACTTTTGGACGTGTACGCCTTTGAAAATTCTTTCTACCTCGTGATATTCTTTCGCGAACGTGGAGGCAATTTACCGACGTTAAATATCTATAATTTTATAATTCTCTTTATGTCCCGGAGAATTAAAAAATTCAAGTCAGAAAGAAAGGAAAGAAATACTATATAAAGATAATCTTCATAAAGAGTGGGAAAAGCGAGGTCCGTTATCTGTTTTTCTATTAGAAAACATCTTCGTAAATCCCGAAGGATAACTTGTTCCCTTCTTTCTTTTTTCTGTTTTCTTTTTTCTTTTTTTTTTTTTTTTATCCTCGCGTCCGTTCGCTCGACGCACGAATCTCCTTCCTGTTTATTTCTCTCTCATTGAATGTCAACCGCGTTACATTCGTGGTATCGCAATCCTCTGTTGCCTTTAGCGTGCTAAATGCTCGCAAAAAACAAAGTCTGCTTCATAAAATTCGAGAATGCTCTCGGTACCGCGTACCACTGGAAATCCATGACGATGAAAAATATTTATATTTGAGCTTCCACGCCGGATCAACGAACCCGGAGCTTTAACGCAAATCCTATTGCGTTTCGTAGAGCCACTATACACCACCGCGCCACCGCGCCACCGCGCCATCGTGACGCATCGCGGAGGATTTATCGTGTCCAAGTAGTTTAAAAACGGTTTCGTCCATTTAAAATCGACAATTTCCTCAACGTCTCTCTCTCTCTCTCTCTCTCTCTCTCTCTCGATACGCGCGCGCCCATTCACGTATTTAATTTATCTTATAACTCGTTTGTCTCGTGTTTCCCGACGATACTCAATAACATTATTATTATGAATTATAGTATTAAACAGGTTGTAAGAATTATTACGCATCTTCTGTTTCCTCGAATCTTGCAAAATGAAATCATCTAGTTTCAAAGAGACTCCTATAAGGTAGAAAATTATAGGACAAAGAGTATCAAATGAACGGAAATCGTGCGTGTTCGAGGTATTCGAAGGGACATTTATTCGAGCGATTCTATGTCAATCGGGATTCACGAGAGAAGCAACGCTATGTACGTATCTTGATCCTACGTAATGACAAGGCACATAGACAACGAAATTTACGCGTTCCACGCGTCGTAATAAACAGCGCATAATCGCTCGATTCGGAGATACACGCGATCCTAAATGCGCCGTCCTAATATCGTTAATTCCGTATGAATTCCGGATTATTCCGAAAGCAGGAATAATAATAACCGTTTGATTCGAGCGCTCTCTCGAATGTTGCGATCGTCTCGAATACCTCGGAGTTATCGTGTTCTTGCAAATAGGAGGATATTTAAGTAGGATATAAACCAATCAATTTACTTTCGAATTATGCGATGTAAATAATATTTCCTCGAAATCGAAAACGTTGATCAGAGAAAATATATAGTTTTACGTAAGCGTGTATTTACCGAGCGTTGCTTGCAAAAAAAAAAGAAGTTCCGATAGCTTTTAGAGAGAGAGAGAGAGAGAGAGAGAGAGAGAGAGAGAGAGAGAGAAGGAAAAACCACGACCGATCGGTCAGTGCGACGACGAAAGAAACGAAGGCCCGTGGAACGAATCGTAACGCTAGAAAGGTTGCTTTTTCCTTCGGTGCTTTGGGATTTGGGATTAAACGACATTATTCCAACCCTCCGACTTTCGGCTCGTAAATACGTAATTCGAGCGCGTACGAAATCTCAGCGGTCCCACAGGTGGCGGCGCCGTCGCGTTCTATCGTTTGGAACATCGACCGGCGTTAAAACTCTTTTTGGATTAGAAACATGTACTGGTCCGTAGAATTTCGAATCAGGCTTTTAAGCTTTCACGATCTTCCCGATAGTTTGCCGCTACTCTTCCCGTATTCGATGGTAAATTAAGAAGCTCCGAGCGGATTCTTATCAAATATTACACTCAAGATAGATGTTAGAAACGTTTATTTATCTCATTAAATTTCTAAATTTATTCATTTTACCATTGCGTTATATTGCGCTAAACGCGCGAACGAATAAAATGGGACGAATATATGGAGAGAAAATTGGTAAAAGCGTAGTTCGTCCGATTCATTACCGATCCATCGGTTCGCATTAATGACTGATTAATCGATTCGTATTTTCCGGGAATATTATTTCGAACGTATGCAGCGATTACATTAGTTTCCGCGTTGCTATTGGTTCTGTTTTACGAGCATACGAACATCATTCGGTATTTCGCTTGTAAAGGCGTCGAGGAGAGCCATTGGCATATCTCGCGTTATACATACGTTCGAATTACAGGCACTCCGAGGCATTGTTTTCGAAAGCGGTCACTCGGTGCGAGAGACTGCCAACATATGTATGTGGTAATGTGTAGACTCATATAAGTGCCAAGTATCGTCGTCAAAGCGAGAGAAACGCGCACGGTTCGCGAGCCGCGTTTCTCGTTCGTACCACGTGCCGCCGCGCGTCTCTGGTGTACGACGCTCCCTAATTTACGATCGTCCTACATTCGACGTAGACGTTTGTAACGGTAACACCGGTTAATTGGTATCACGATTAATATAACCGGTGTCGCGTATCTCCCGTGTCACTCGCTTCCATTAGAACGTTGACGTTTTCGTTCATTTTCGGACGTCGGAGAGGTACCTTTTATTAATACGCGATATTGAATCTTAAAGACGACATAATTTTCCTATTTATTTGTTACGAATCGAATTCTCGGAATAAAATTATAAGTTAAGAACTAGATTCAACTATTTGAATAAACTTGAATTATTAACTTTGATTTCAATAAAGAAGGAGGGGCGTATATATCGTAGTGCAAAATTTTCTCTTGGACGCGATGTGACGCGACGCGACGTGGCTATAAAGTCCACGGATAGAAGGCTATTATTTCGAGATGTTCTTGTCGCGTGATTTATTATCGGCAAGCATTTGAACTTACGGACGAGAGAGTTCAAGCTAAAATTTTACGTCCAAACGTGACTGGATATATTTACGTACGAAGTAATTGACACGAATCAAGTATATTGCACTTCCTTATTAGATAAACATTTCGATCTTCTTAGAATAGATTATTAATTCTTAAACGTTTCAAAGCAATTCGTAGCTATCGATGCAACCCAGATAAAAATTTCTCTCGTCATCAAAAATGCTCGACGAAAATACGTCCTTCGGCGTTCATTGTCTGTCAAGTGCAGGCAGTAAGCGAGAGAGAATCGAAAATTTAACAGTAAGCTCGACTTCTCCGTAAAACGGGTCACCGGTCGCTGAGCTTGCGGTTATTTATGACGTACCTCGCGTGCTTTTTTGTTCGCTACGAGTACCTACGATAAAGCTCTATTTCTCTCTCTCTCTCTCTCTCTCTCTCTCTCTCTCTCTCTCTCTCTCGCTTTCTCTCGGGCGCAGCAGCAACAGCAGAGTAGCAATGACATCGAACTTTGAAAATCCCTGGACGAGCGGAAACCACGGCCATTCCTGGCGTCCGCCCACGATAACCCATCTCGACGAATACATCGACCCTTAGATTAAAACATCGACCGGCACACCACTCGAAACTCTTTCCCTCGCTACCCTTTCGCTACATCCCTTTCGCCTCTCTTCTCCATCGGTTCACCCATCCCATACACTTATTTCTAGAGCGACGGCTCTTGCCAGATTAAAACGCGAACGCGATCGCTATCGAGCGAGAGAGCTCGAAATCAAGGCCGGCGCGGAGGACAAGAAGTTCGAAGGGCCTATTCCACGGTATTGCACGAGCCTCTTACCACCCACCAAATCGAAATTTCTCGCTCGTCGTTCGCCCTCGAATTTCGCTTACACGTTAGGTACTTGGAAAATTGGATCTTTGCACGGGTCCTTCATACGCGTTTTCACTCGAGTTCGTTCCGTCAGGGGTACCGTCCGTAATTAGTTATCGATCTCGACATTATTATTTTTCCGAGATTTTATAACCGAGCATCTTTCCGAGGATGGTAAAGCGATCGTCAAACGATATTGTTTTAGTCCGAACAAACGTACGAAATAAAAAAAAAAAAGAATATATATGTTCCCATGTTCCCATATATACGCGTATGTCTCTCGATCGGCGAAAGTCTTAACGACGTTAACACGACATACGTACGTATGTGTAAAGTCGAAAGGGAAGTAATTCCGAGATAATTCAAGACAGAACTGCTTGGATCACGGGGGGATGTACGCGAGGAAGGGGTAGAGAATCCCTTTTGACGCGAAAAGCTCAGTCGAATGTGTGCCGTTCGTTGATAACGGGTTTGCCGACAGTTCGGCCGTGTTTCGCAAAATCCAGAGATCCGACTTTTCAATTTCAGCCAAAAGTCTCCTCTTGTCGAGGG
Source organism: Dolichovespula saxonica (assembly GCA_911387935.1). Lineage (NCBI taxonomy): Eukaryota > Metazoa > Arthropoda > Insecta > Hymenoptera > Vespidae > Dolichovespula > Dolichovespula saxonica. The sequence continues at coordinate 3,491,822 of OU427017.1, read as the reverse complement.
AAAAAATATTAACGCTACCTTCTATTCGAATCTAATTCGAATCGCTACCAACGATCGATCCTCAACGCGATATCGCGCGTCTTTTTTATTTTATCTCTGGTCGAACGAACAATATTTATATTAATAATACACTTTTTGAACAATATTTAATATTTATATTGATTATACACGGTATACGAATAAAAAATCTGTTTTCGTACAACAGCACCGACGGTATCGATAAATAACAGATATATTCCTTTCACTTTTGTTTCTCTTCAAAATTTCAATTTATTTTTCGAAAACCAAATTATTTGATTAAAAGTAAAAACAAGAATAAAAATAATATTCTTTGATTCCCGAACGAGTCCTCCTCTCGGATTAACGCAATTGGAAAATAAGAGGAATAGTCGGAGAGTATACACGAAGGATCTCGCGTTGAATCGATTCCGTTCTCTCTCGGAATAAATATAGGGCCGTAAATATAGAGACTCGGAGAGAGGGTGAAAATTCAAGGAGCGAGCATCGAAATCGTAATCCATTGGGCGTCCGTCCAGCAGAAAGGTAGACATGCTTGAACGTTCTAAGGTTCCGGAGTCGACCTTCCGGTATGTCCGGTTAGCGCGCCTCCAGACACAAGAGTTGGTATGCGAAGAGGTGGCGAGGGAACACGGTATAGCGAAGTGTTTGAGGAGAATGTCGATAGATCGTATGGCTTCCAGACTGATCTATTTGCTCTACATGCTATCGAGATACCTTAGCAATCGTCGATGTTTCTTTCCAGAGAGGAACTAAAATCGACAAAGTCAACCTTCATCGTTGTACCTTCCTACTACGTGATCTTTTGGATTCGTTATCGAAACTCGTTCGACGACGCTCGACGACGCTCGACGACGCTCGACGACGCTCGACGACGCTCGACGAAGCTCCTCTCTTTGTGACGATGCCAGAAGCGAAGCCTTTTGTATTTTTCACTCAATGGACAGGGCTTACCTGCTTTTCCGACGTGGACGTGACTTTCGCGCGATGTCCACGCGATACTAACCTCGAAGATTCCCTTTGAAACGTGAACGGAGTTGCGGAAAGGGACTTGGCGTCGGTTATCGATCGTAACGAGACCGAACTGTGAGTTGCGCTCGTTGTTACTTTACATTTCTTTTGTTTTTTTTTTTATCCCTATTTCCATTTTTATCTGCTACCTTTTAATTATCGTTCGTTAAAAAACGAACTCGCGATCGTTAAATTTCCAGTTCGATCTCGTTTAGAATTCTTCGCGTATTACGAGCGAGGTTCGTTCGTTATCTTCGACGTTAGCGATAGCGCGTAAGAAAAGTGTGATCGATCGTTAATTCTACGGAAGATTCGTAGCGCGTAATAAAGTTGTCTTAGAGGAGGCGAGGGTGCTCGAGAAACTCGGCACGTCGTGGATGGTGACAGAAGAGGGTGTTTGAGAGAGGAAAGGAGGAAAAGGGTGAGATAGGAGGTAGGTAAGGCAGCTCGGATACGTGTGCAGAGTTTCGCAACGCGAAGGTCCGTTGGAGACAGATGGGGTAATTACCGCGAGGTGTGCCGATAGCATGGTCCAACGAATCCGTTCGACTCCATGCTCGTCAAGAGTTTAGAGAGGAGCTTCGAGTCTCTCGGTTTTTTTTTTTTTTTTTTTCTTTTTCCCTTCGATCGAAACAACAGATACACCTTAAAGGGAACGAAAAGGGGAGGTTTCTATTTTTAAACGAGCTCCGCGATTGTCGTCGCGGCACCAACATCGGCGTTTTAACGTGATCGAATTTAAAAATTAACAGAAATAAACGTATCGATTTTATTTAGTTCGAAAAAACGATCGACGTTTTTCTGCGTTTCATTTTCCTTCTTGTTTTTATCCATATACGGCGCAGAGAACAGGCATCGAATATCATTCATTTCCATTTCCCACGTTGACAGCTACCTTCGAACGAGTTATCCGCAGCATTCCAACGTGTCACTCCAAAGACACGAAACTCCCAGAGGTGACGTACACGCGACACGAATTATTAAGGAGCCTTGCAATTAGTGGCTACTCTACTAGTTGGTTGATCGCAATATGCGGTGAGTACTTCTGGGGATTGAATTCCGGCATGGTTAAAGGACTGCGAAGATATAACGTTTGCCTATTGAAACTCCGCTTCTACCTTTGACTATGAATTTTGGATGGGACGTACGAAAACCCTTGCGTTATTTCGTAACTTTCTTTATAGACGAGAATAAATTATATTTGGGGACATGTAGACTGTGGGTTTTTTTTTAAAGAATCTTTCTTGAATGAGTCAAAGATTTCGTAAGATCGCACTTATGTTTTTATTTGCAAATCGAATTGCAGCGAAACAAAACGATCGACTCCCTATGCTTCTCGATAATTATCGTTTTTCTCTTTAGATTCTAGTTTGGTACGACAAGGTAAAGTACGAAATCGAAATTTCTTTTCAATATTTCAAAAGATTTCATTCGAATGCTAGGATCTGCGAGACAAACGTACGTACTACAAAGGTAGCGAAGTCGCCTTGGTCGCTCCGAGAAGAGACTATTCTCTCTCTCTCTCTCTCTCTCTCTCTCTCTCTCTCTCTCCTCTCTCTGCCGATCCTTTGGAACTAGCACAGGCAGGCAGGCCGATATAACCGTTGGAATCTGAATTTACGATCACCGTGTCCGTATAAACGCGGACGGTAATCGTATTCATAAGTATGCTTATGGAAAGCCGACAGTGTGGTAATAAGTAGAAGCGATGCTTGTGGTAGTAGTTGTTGGAAGTACAGCAAGGGGGCAGGTGTCTTCGATCTCACGACTGGTGTTGGCTGCTTAAAGGACTAAGAGAACGTAGGGCGATATCTAAGGGAAAGAGAGAAGGGAAAGGCGGAGAGATGGGAAAATGTCTCTAGTGTGTACTCCCCACCAGAGTCCGTACGTGTGCGTGTATATAGACTTAAACGTATAGAAGAGAAAGATATAGAGAGAAGGTATAGGGCAAAGAGAGAGAGAGAGAGAGAGAGAGAGAGAGAGAGAGAGAGAAAGGTGGTCGAAACCGTTTGCAGCAAGTTGGCAAATGCACGCGGTGCTAAGTCGCGTATGTATACGCGTGTACTTACAAAGGACAAAAGCAAGGCTGGCGCGCGACCCTTTATCACCGCATAAATTAGCCTCTGTTTAGTTGTAAACGGACCGTCTCCGTTGTTTGTTACGAATGAACGCACGTTACCCTTTCTCTCTCTCTCTCTCTGAAACGCACACGCGCATCATTTCTGCGCGATATCACTTTTCTCGATCTATTACACGTATTTAGCTTTGTTCCCTATCTCCAAACGATCTAGCCTGCAGGCATCATTATAATTATTGCGAGATCGTTATAAAGGTAATATATTCGTTCACGTACACGTAGAAAATTAAAAGCGAAAGTAAACCGGTAATCCGTCATTTGGATCGATCGGGTAGGCGTCATCGATTCGGCCTAAAAACCTTGTCCAGGTAATAACAGTGGTGAAAAGTCGTGAAAACAATTTTGTTTCTCTCTATTACGAGAGAATCGAGCTTGCCAAGTGGTCTCTCTATCATCGTTTGATATGTAATATATGCACGTGCGGGGTTGGTCCAAGAGGGTTCGTTGAGAGACGAGGTGGAAGTTGGAGCGTACCAACCGTACCATGGACAATGTACCTGGCAGTCGGCCAGCGTTACCAACCCAACAAACCTGGCCATTGTCCGAATTACGTCCACCCACTCTCTATATCAAGACCCCACGGAGTATGAGCTTACAGACCGGAAGAGTCTCGATCCTGAAATTTCGAGTTAGACGCTCGCACGCACCGCGATTTACGCGCTCTCCTGATTTATTCGACCAGGCCTCGTTCTGATAAACGTTTATTCCATTTTCCTATTTTCTTCTCTTTATTTTCTTTTTATCTTTCTGTCCGTTTTAGTATTAAAAACCATTACAGATCGTTCATACGTTATTCTTTCAATACTGATTTTTCCAGCGAGAGAAAGCTTTTTACAAGAGTACCGTCGATGATACATTAACAGGCACAATTAGGTAACCGAACGCGTCCATTGAAATGAAATTTTAATTCTCTTTTCTCTTCTCTCTTTATATCTATGTATTCAACTCTTTCTCTCTCTCTCTCTCTCTCTCTCTCTCCTTGTCGGTGCGAGCACCGCTTGATAATGACTCTATGTTAATTTCCCGATGACGAGGAATCTCGGTCAACGGTCGATGACAACGGAATCGAGATGGTAGAGAGTGAGAGAGAAGGAGAGAGAGAGAGAGAGAGAGAGAGAGAGAGAGAGAGAGAGAGAGAGAGAGAGAGAAAGGGGGAACGTGGTAACGGTGGTGGCATGTTGGTGGATGACGAGAAGGGAGGAAGGGCGAACAATCGTGCGGCTTTTTGCGAAACGGTCCGTGGGGATCATTTTGTACGGCTAATGGCCTTTCACCGACCGTAACTTTATTCGAGCGTTTTTACAACTATCAGCAAGAGAGTTCGTTAATTAAAATTTTGTACATGCGAGCGTTGCCAATCGAATTTCGAAAATGAATAAGCCTGGGGACCAAAATCACGTGTCGATGGAATCGTTTTTGTGTCGGCACACATATGTACATAGATATACACATTGATCTTGTTCGAAAGAGACAAAGTTCGAAAGTTGAATTTACGAAGTAAGAGGACCAAGTCCGATAATGAGGCCAAAAATAAAATATAGAAAAACTATGTAGGACAATGGTGTCCACGGTTTTTTATCTATTTTATCTAGGTCACAACTCGAACGAGTTTGATCCATTAGTAGGAGAGAGAGAGGGAGAGGGAGAGGGAGAGGGAGAGAAAATACCATTAGAATCGCAGCCTTCAATTACATCGACGTTCGAATAATCGTCTCGCGCGTTGGACGTCGAAACTTGTACCCTGCAGACAGAGAATTAACGAGTCGACACGGTAAAATTCTCGTCGAGAATCGTGATGTACGATGTACGTACGTTCGTTCCTGTGCAATGACGCGAACGAGCGAGCCCTTTTATGAACGCACGTTGCGTGCGAAGAAGGGTTGCACAGCGAGAAAGAGAGAAATATAGGAGGGTTGCATTAGTTTGAGAAACATGACGCGATTCGGTACGCGCGATGCCACCGGCAGTCAGCTCACGTCGAAGCTATTCGAATCGAAGCTGACAAGTAAATTAAGAATCGAAGCGAGAACAGCGCCGAATCTGCTAGCGACAAAGCCCTTTTATATCGAAAATCGATCGACTCTTTTATTTCGCGGAAATCAAATGTAAAGGAGTCACTTCGAGGGTCGAAATATCTTTCTTCCTGTTTTCTCGTTCCAAGATTTTCTAATCCGGTATTCGTGGGGCGCCGATTTAATCGTTTTTCCAAAAGCATGGACGTACACATACTCCTAGGTACGCTTGGAAAGGCAAAACGATTAAATCAGTGTGACACGTGTGCGTTCTCTTATCCTTCCAACAGCTTCTTGCTTCCTTTCCATGAGACATCCTTCTAACCGTATATACGGTTTTTCTAAGAAGAAACTTTTGCGGTAGTTCGCCAAACTACATCCGTATTATCCGCTACACCATAAAAGTAGAAAGTCGTTTCGAAAAGTGTAACTTGGGTCGCTGGTGAACGACTTTATCTCGTTTTCCCACCCGTTCCAACTTCCAAAAGTATAAGGTGTCGTCTTCCTCGGTCTGGCCAGAACACGACGGTTTAATGAATCTTAATTAATTACTTAAGTAATGAACTTATTTGGAAATTATCGGATAGCGCTAAGGTTTCTCCTACTCGCTTCCTAGAAACTTGACAGACATCAAGCCTACGAATATATCGGTTTAGTTTGGCGATACGAACTCACTCTCATCTTCCATTACCTCTACGTTCGTTAAGTAGGATCCACATTGTTTCGTCGTCGTCATTCCCTCACCTAATCGTCGCTATTGATGCCAGCAAGTAGGTAATCTCGTAGCGTTTAACTGCAACGCGGCAGCATTTTGATATAAAATTTGAATTCGAGCGAACAAAGTCATTTCGCGATGTTAATACTTTTTTCTTCGAATAAAGTTCTCTCCTCCTTTGCGATCATACTTTCATTCCGTCTTGTAGGAATAATTAATATTTATTTCGACAAAGCTCTCTTTTTTTAATAACCAATTTTTTTGTTTTTGTTTCAGGTAAGTACCTTTTACCTCGTTGAGAGAGAAAATGTTCCTCTAGGAAATATTACTGGACGTAAGTGCAACTTTAATGATTCGCTATACACCTTACATCCTCTATAAAAACAAACATATTCACATTTATGTGTTTACCTACATTCGAAGAGTATATACCATTTCGAATAATTAAAGTACCTACCTCCAGCAAACAGTATTCCCATAATAAGAGTACGATTTATCAAACACCGAATGGACGTACGAGAGAACGAACGATGTTTGTATAAATGAAGTTCTGCCGTAGCTTTACCACATATGTAAAATCTGCTAAGCTTCCCAAGTACTAAACGCTTATGTATTATTACAAGCACTCTACGACTAATTCGATATCAGAGAAAATTTCGTTATGGCGATGTCGAGAGACCAAACGTCGTAACGGCATCATCAACGATGCTCGCAATTCGCATGATACTGAGAAATAATGAACCTCAAAGAGAGAGAGAGAGAGAGAGAGAGAGAAAAGAAATGATAAGACCAAACATTTAAAGCCATCCCAAGGAAAATGTCATTTTCATGAAGCTTGACGACACAGAATAAAAAAGAAAGGAAAAGAAAGAAAGGAAAAGAAAGAAAGGAGAGGTTCGCGTTGCGTCTAAAAATCGTGGCAAACGTTAAAGTAATGAATTTTTACGTTGCGACACGGTAATATTATTCGGTAACGCACTTCCCTTGCCACATGCCATTTTACGAGCTCGCTTTGCAGCACGTTACGCGGACGCCTTGAAAAATGGATTTCATCGTTCGCCCATGGCGATACTTATGTATACAGTCGAGCTCAAAAGTATTTGCGAGTATACTATATTCTCGAGAATCGAGTAACCTTATAACTCCGATCGACTGTATAAAGTGGACGATACGTAACGTGGACATGTCTTTACCGATTTTTGTTTTATTTGCGATAAATCGAACACGATATATACGTTTCCACCCACGCACACATCGATATAGGACATGAATTTGTATCAAAATTCATTCTCGTTATCCGACATCGTTTTTATATATTGTAATATCAAATTTTATTTAATGTTGTGAGTTATATATATATATATATATATATATATATATATATATATATTCTTTGTCTGTTTCAAACGTTTAAAGATTTTTATCAATCGTTATATCATATATTTTTAAATGGAATATCCAATCGTTCGATCTTTCCAATGTTTCCTTTTTACAATGGTAATGTCTTTCACACGTTGTTTGCAATCGGACTAGTTTAATTGAATTTTTGAAGGGAACTGTATAAAAGCGTATATATAGAAATACGTATTGTTTGTGAAAGGTACCAGTGTACAGACTCCTAAAGCTCGAGGCCATAATCCGTATAGAGTTAAGGGTGAGCATAACGACGTTAGCGTATCCACGGAATACGCTTCGGTTGTACTGTGTTAGGGCGCTTTAACTATCCATTAAATCGTCGCGTTCTTACCCGACTCGATTTTACGCGCATTTAGATCACGAATCTTATTGGCTAACGACGTAAGTCGTTTAAAAAGCGATTCGAAAGAAAAATTTGTCCTTTGTCTCGGACTTGGATCACAGCTTTGTGCGAAGGATAAAAAATTGGACGAATTTTTTGGCTAGAAACAACTGCAATCGATTTTTAGTAAGCCGTGTACCGAGTTTACAGAGAATACACGAAGATTCCTTTCTCTCTTTCTCTTTCTCTCTCTTTCTCTTCCTGTCTCTCTTTGTTGAACGCTTGCGTACGTCGAACGACGAGTTTTATTAAATTCCGATGGCGCCTCATGGAATGAGAGAAAAGGCTTTTGTATGTGCTGCGTTCCGTTTGATTCCAAGGGGACGTCATAAAAATGAAAGGGCCCTCTCAGTTTCCACAGAATTGTGTGCATACGCGCAAAGAAAATTAATTCAAAGGTGCAGTAGATGCAAAAATGCTCAAAGAATATTACAAACTCGTAGAATTGACATCCGGCTGTGACAAGCAAAAGTAAACAATACGTTTATCATTTCTCATTTACCTTTTATCTGTCTATCATTGTCATTCATTCGTTTTTACCTTTCTTATCGTATAGTCTTTTATTTTCCTATTATTAAGAAAATGCATCGGAGTCGCTTGTCAGCGTTAATATTGTTGCACGATCATAATAAAATATTACACAAATGCATACTTGTTTCATTACCATAAAAGTCTAAGCTTAATGCATCAGAAAGAGAGAGAGAAAACTTTGAGTCGAAGTAATGCTTGGTAAAGATAATTAAAAAAAAAAGAAGTGATGTTGGGTCAAAGGGTGAAGCAATTTATAATAGGTTACGATGCTGCTAGACTTTTTTTCCTTTTTCCCCAACGTCTCTCTCTTCGCTCATTCGCTGCTGTTCTCTTTTATTACGGAAACAAACGCGATGTCATTCACCGAGGGAAATGACCGCGTTGCAGTCCGAGCTGGCATTTTTCTTCGAAGGTAGCGTCGGTCAGAGGGTGGCTTGGGTGGAGATGGACGGGGGTGGTAAGGACCGACGGAAGTACCGGCCAGAAATACCATAATCAAGAAGAAACTTACTTCCCCGACTATACTTATTTTCTCGGCGAAGAAGTAACGGTGCCACTTAGCTGGCTGACTTTAATGTTTACGCGTAAGAACTTTGGGAAGGGCTCAAGTTTTAAATGTTTCCTTCGTTAATGTCCCAAGTAAAACGTTCATAACTTCTCTCTTCGTACGCCGAATCGTGGTCAACCGCGACGCTGCTCTCTCTCTCTCTCTCTCTCTCCCTCTCTCTCTCTTTTCTTTCATCTTTTTTCTCTTTCCATTTACCGTCATCCACCGTCAGGCTTTCGCTATAAAGCCACCGAAAATATTTTCCTCTTCCGTATGTTATATCTGCACGAGAAAAACGAATGCGTCATTCTTGTGCCTCTACAAATTTAATACTCCAATAACATTTTCCATGTAACGAATCTCGAGAGAACACCAACAGAATCGGTCGCTTTTGAACATATCAGCGATTCCTTTAATCGCTATCATTAAAGAAGACACTTCTTGCTTACTTGAGATCCAACCGAGAGGAAAGAATTTCTTTATCCTCGTTAGTCAGAACCATCGGAGATGAGTTAAAAGGAAAAAGAAGTTGGGAGAGATCCTTCGATGCGAGATACCAAAGTCGTTTGATTAATTTCGATCTCTACGAATCGTTAGCCCTTGCGTCTACGAAATTTACAGAGAAATTCTCTCCGTGAAACGTTAAACCCTTTCCTTTTCGTCCTGGCACCACCAACGACATTATTGAAGCTCCACTTGCGCATGCATACGAGTACATTCATAGAAGCCATTTAAGAGAGGTAAAATGCATTTAATCGTCCGTGCTGGAATAGTACACGTATACCCTGGAAAATGATTAGTCTTTGGCGGCAGTATGTGTATTCTACGAGGAGAATACGTATGTGCATATGTATGAGAAAGAGAGAGAGAGAGAGAGAGAGAGAGAGAGAGAGAGAGAGAGAGAGAAAGGATAAGGTAGGTACAATTTAAAGTAATTAGGTCGAGCTCTCGTTGTCGCAGGATTGCCAATGCTCTCGGTAGGTGGTTGCTAGTAGGCAGCCAGGTAGATAGTAATTCGCCCTGCCAACGAATAAGTGAGAGAGCAGTGATCTGAGCCAACCTGGAAGTAAACCTTTCACAGGATTCTAATAGAGTTACAGTCCAGGGGTCCGAGGATTACTGGAAAATACGCGAGGGGCGAGGCAAGGGCCACCACCGCTGCATTGCGGTACGTTCTCCGATACATCCGTACGCACACACGGACGCGTAATTCTCTTCGGGAAGAGTGTGTGTGTGTGTGTGTGTGTGTGTGTGTGTGTGAGAGAGAGAGAGAAAGGAGAAGACAGAAATGCTCGATTGTACGTGTACGTGTGTTTCGCTATCTCCGTCTCTCTCTCTTTCCCTCTCTCTCTCTCTTTCTCCTCTCTCGGCGACCGAAGGGTTTTATCGGCGGATTAGCATTACTTTACATAGTTTCGAACGGGTTTGCATAGGTTTCGGAGCTTCCTGCGTACCGCATGGCGAACGCGTGGCCAGTGTTAAAGCGAGCTGCGTCGCGCTACGTCGGTACGTCGCGTTATACGGCCGCGTTATATGCCGCCGCAAGCTCGACGAATCTGCAAACCGATGTTCCCTCGGATCTCCTACCAATCTTCTATAATCTCACTATCGAACTCCGCTCGGACTCTCGTCGATCTACCTCTTAATTGCGTTCGAAGTGATGCTCGATGTATCAAACGTGATACCAACGTACTCTCGCATTTTTTCTTTTCCCTCCTTCTCGTTTTTTTCCCTTCCTTTTCTTTTCCTTCTTCGATTTTCAGATCTGTTTTCTTCACAAATGTGCTCGATAATCGATCGTTTTGTAAAACTAAAAGGAGAACGGTAACACACCGATCTAAAATCATTTTTTCCATCATAACGATATATACGTCGGCCGTAATTGATATTAATTAATGTATTTTAATAAAGGAACAATTAAGAAAGTGGGACGAGAGCGCGAGTCAAATGGTAGGTGTACGGATAACGAGGAGGCGGACGAATGGGGATGGCGGAGACGTAAGAAGTGGTGGCCAAGATTTATATCATGGAGGAGGAGGAGACGCGTGGAGGGTCGAGTGTAAAAGGTGGATGAGAGAGAGAGAGAGAGGGTGATGGGTGGAGGAAGAGGGAGAACGGCTATGCGCACCGGAGTTTTACACCGCGGCACCTATTATGCTGTCTTCCGAAGCATAATAGACGCTCCACTAATTAGAATGTCCCGCACTGTGCTTTTGTCTTCGCTAGAGGGTAGAAGAAGGGTAGAAACGGGAGGAAGGGAGAGAAACGGAAGGCAGAGGAATCTAAGGTGAAAGGAGAGAAAGGGGTCTATTGGAAGATTTTTTAAAAAAAGATAATTTTTATCTTTTGTCGTCGTGTATGTTTTCACTAACTGTATGATAGAAAAAAAAAAAAAAAATAGATAATTGGATTACCAGATTATTTTTTGGGTTCATAAAAGTTACGAAGATCATTTAGCAAGATAGATCTCATTTTTGGCTATTAAAGTTTAACTTCTTTATTCTTCCAAAAAGTTTGTGACCAGAGAAAGATTTAAAAAGTTATTCGAAGGAATGTTGATTCCTTTCGAACAGAGAATTTCTAGGTCTTTGGAACGCGGAATTATTATCCTACTAAAATTCGGCCAGGCGTGTTTAAAAGATTTCAACGTCTCTCGTTACTTTCTCTCGGCAAATTTTATTTCTCGTCTTCGAGCACGACTGTGCCTACCCCCACGGAACTTTTTCGCGTTTAATTCTGGACATTTCCTTGCGCCTCCGTTGTTTATCTCGGGCACAACAAGATAGTCGGACTTAATTTAACTTCGAGGCTCTTTGTGCCGGTAGAAGGCATAAATTTTAAAGTTTACCACCCCCGAGGCCATTTTCAAGCTGCTCGACCGCTTATAATTCGAGGCACCTCCTCCTATTCCATCTGGATGCTTGAGAATTAACTACGAAAATAAATCTCGTTTTATTACGGAAGTAAGAGCGGCGGTCTCGCGCGTCATTCTCGGTCTCGCGTCATATCGCGTATGTGTATATTTTCCAAATATATAAATATATATATATACATATATATTTGTTCATATATATATATATATATATATACATATACTCGAAATGTGTACGTTCAAACGTTCTGCCAGCTAGCGTATTTTCATTAATGGGAACGTATTAAACTATCGAGAATAACGACCGTTGGTGTGTACGAGAGCTGGCATTAATAATGATACTTGATTTTCAAGCATTCCGTACGTCAGCCGCATAAACGAGAAAAGTAGTAGCTAGCAACTAGCTATTTCGTTTATCGTTAGATACGATTTATAACTGAGATTCGTAAAACCCGCTTAGCTACGTACTCGACACGATACCCGCTAAATCTACGTGTGCCTGTCTCGAATGTAATTCCGTAACGAACGTCTGAAAAAGGTGTTGAAAATTCGCGGACTGGAAAGACGTAAATGGCATAAAAAGAGGAATAAGAAGAGAAAGAGAATAGAACCGAGTAGTAAGGAGGGAAAGAGTATAAGCAAGACGAAGAAGAAGAGTAGAAAGAATGGAAGCAGAATTATGCAGATGTCGGATATCCGATGTAGGAGCTGGGTAGTCGGGTATTCTTCTTCGAACGGTCTTTTAGCCAATAGACATCTGGGATTTCCTGAATTGAATGTAAATTACCCTTTGCTCTGTTCGTGAAACGGATCTATCGTTAAGCCCCTGCAAATAAGATCTTTTTTGTCCTTCTTTTTCCCACTTCACCAAAGTGCGCGCGAAATTCCTAAGGGGTAACGCGTACACTCAAGAAAAGGCACGAAGAGGGAAGAACGAAGTAAGGGAAGGCGTTCGAGAAAGGCGCCAACATTCGTTTGTCCACTTATCCATCCGTCTGTCCCCTCTATAATTCTCTTTTTAAGCCGATCGAGACGATTCGATAAAAATAATTGTTTTTACAATGTTCTTTACGCGATTACTCCTTATTCCTTTTGATGATTTATACGAGGAAAAAGATAATTACGTGCGACGTTTTATAGATCTGTTCAAAATTGTTAACACCTTTTAACAATGTGTGTCGTTTAATATTTCACGTAAAATCGTTCGTACATCGTGTACTAGCAACGTGAAATTTCGTTTGTCGCGTTACGCGTCGTGTTTCGTCGGTTAATCGCAAATTTTAGTCTACTTAGATATCGAAACGAGAGAAAAAGAGAAGTTTCGAGGAAGACAGGGATATAGATAGGCAAACAAAGAGAGAGAGAGAGAGAGAGAGGACAGAGAAAATAGAATGGCATTGTGAAAGAGCCGGGACGGCGCGTACAGGACAAATTAATTGGTACAACCCGAATGTGCACATTACGGCGTATTTACAGAACCGAGGCGACCAGGTCTGCATCAATTTCGTTATTACTTGAGTGCTCATTGTGTTCTCCCCTTTTCGCCTCTCTCCCTTTACCATCCCTTTGGAAAGACCAGCGACCAGCGTTCAGACGAGCGTTAGTAATGTGTACGAGCGCGATGAAACGCAAACAGCCGCCGATATTATTCATCCTGTTCGGTCTTGCTTTACGCTATCCTTCTGTGTCCCATCCTCTCTAGTGCGTGGGACGATTGGCCAAAGTGAGTTCACTGCTAGAAGCCGTATTTGAATTACCTTTTGGTAGTCCGCCGCTACGACTGGACTGGCATATCAAGATGAACGAGAGAAAAAAAAGATTCGTCTTCGATACGTTCGGAGTAAATCACGTTCGATGTGTTTATATGCGTACGTATGTAAGTTTTTATTAGGAGATCGATTAAGACAACGTTTTCTTTTTATCTCCCTGATATTAAGGAGTATATACGTACTGACCATAAATTTTATTTCCTCGTGAAGAATGTCTAGTAAGAAAAAGTTCGACGAGCATACGACTCTCTCTCTCTCTCTCTTTCGTTTTACTCTTTCGAGCGATAACGGCTGCTCGCTTTTCCTTTTGTGGACAGCGACTTCGCGTTCGTAAAACTTTTTCCTGATGCTCGAGAGCCAATTTAATCTTCGCCCTTTGGCGGCAGGCTGCCGTTTGTGATAAGTTGGCGCGCAACGAGCGAACGAGCGAGAACCGAAAAGAAAGTGAAAAGCGGAGAGGGAGAGGGAGAGAGAGAGAAGAAAGGGAAGAGGAAAAGGACATCGAGGAAGCAAAGTTCGAATCCAAAGTTACTTCGGTCAATGCGATGGAGGAATCCTCACAGTCGAGGGTTTCCCAAACGAAGTCCTTCTAAACATCGTCTGGAGAGAGAGAGAGAGAGAGAGAGAAATAGAGAACAGTTACGCTACGACTACGTCTTCTTGTCGACGCTACGTATCTTTCCGATCCCATCCCTTTTATCACTCTTCCTTCTTCCCCAGTTTTCATTTAAAACACTTTGAAACTAATAACGAATAAAATTTTGATCGATCATAAAGCGTGTAATCTCTTTGAGCGAAGGATCTCACGATCACCTTGAAAGATTGTCAAGTCAAATTTTCTCCTTTCTTTCACATTAATTGTCTGGCAGATGGTAGTCGCATGATCTCGTAAACTTTTTTAATATACTACAGGAAGGTAAAGAGATAGAACGAGAAAGAGAGAGAGAGAGAGAGAGAGAGAGTTTGAGTCAGTGAATAAGAGAGGGAGAGAAAGGAAAGAAAATATCAAAAGAAAAAGATGTTAATTTTAATTTATACCTATAATTAACGCGAAAGAAACAACGATATCAAGTGGATTTCAAAGAAGCACGGTTGGCACGTTGCCCTCATCTTCCATCTTCGTCTCCTCCTTTACAAACGTATGCCTCGTATCTATCCGTGTCTATCCATCTATTTACCATTCACATTCCACGCATTTTACACATTCGCTACGACGTATAGAGCAGAAAATAACTTTCTCGTTCGTTCTTTTTGTGGTAACGGTACAATAACGCATCTTTTTGTGCCACTTAAGAATGGAGTTTGTCGAATTAGGTTGATTAAAAAATTTTATCTGCCTCTTCGTTCAACAAACTAAAACCTACTATCGATTCTTTTCTTCGCGCGAAAAAAATTCTTAGGTAATGCATATTCGATGTTGAATTTACAAGGCTCGTTGGCAACAATTAAAAACGATTTTCGGAACACTCGGTGATAAGAAACAAAAGTATAGCTCCGCTTTAAAAGAATCCCTCTTTGATGAATAAATGAAATAAAAACAGCTGATCTATCGTATATCTCAATGTTCGCTTATGCTTGAATGATAAGCCACCTTTAGACACGTCTTCTCTTTCTGATCTTCCTTTGAGCAAACCCGAATGCAGTCTTTTTTTTTTATCGTACCTACGAACGTGCACGTGGTGTTTCCATTACCCGTCATATGTTCTCGTTATATCATTCAGTCAATTCGTTATTTTTCCTCGTTCGTTTATTAATCCGAGCTACTTGTTATTTGCGCAGGATATTTAACGTGCTTCTGTAATCATTTCGCTGCGTCAACGAGCGTAACGAATATGTAAAAGGGGGAGAGAGAGAGAGAGAGAGGAGAGAGCAGAAGGGACCTACGGCTTCTGACGAATAAAAAAGAAAAACAAAAAATGGTCGACATCGGATAAAAATTACACGAACGAGGGTCGATGTATGCCAACGTGTAAGGTTATCGCTGTCCGTATGTTTTAAAATAAATGAAGTATTAAATTCATTCTCGTTGTTCGTTACCTCACTGCATATTAAAACTTCCATATCGCGAGAGGTGAAAGAAGAGAAAGATGGAGGCATTCGTTGATACGCCGAGCGGAAAGGTCGAAGAGGGTGAAAGAGGTAGAGAGAAAGGGGGAAGAACTCGTACATTTTTTGCCTACACTTATTCTCTCATCAAAGTAATTAAACTCCGCCAACGAGGGTCTACTCTCCTCTTTCTACTCTGTTTCCTTCACTTCCTCTTTCTCTCTCTCTCGCGCTCTCTGTCTCGTCGATGTAAAAGACAAAATCAAAATTCGCCTCTCGACTCTGCGAGCAAACGAGAGATACGAAAACAAGGGAAAAAAGAGTGGAGAAAAGAGGAAGAAAGAAGAAGCATCTTTAAGGGCAACATTTTTTCTCATAGTCATAGCTATTTTAGCCACGATTTCGCGCCTTGTTATTTATTTATTCGCACACGTTTTACACGGCTCATCCGACCAGATAGAATAGTTAATTAAGTTTTATGCAATATAGATACAACGTCATAGACATTGGTGAATATTTCTGCCACTCTTTCGACTATTTGGTTAATGAATGATATGAAAAAAATGTATCGACGGAGATCGATAATTTAGCGATTCAAACTTTTTCTCGATTAACTGTGTATTTTTACGTGGATGCACGGCAACGTTCAAAAACTCATCCCAGTCGAGTGCAATGAGTGTCCGTCCATTAGTAGGCAAAGGCTCGTTAATATTTGCAAACGAAATTCTACGTTGTACCTATCCTACGAACACGCTCAACGATATAATGCGCAATGTATTTACGATATGCGAAAGGAAAATGAAATTTCAAAATGATCCTGCAGTCGTAAATGCTAGTCGTGTAAAAATTTGATTTTTATCACATTCAGATTATTCCGACGAGTTACGTAATCGAAATTGCAATTCTGCCGTTCTCCCGAATGGTGGGGGAACAATTTAAAACGTTTTTTAACCGAGCATACATTACACGGGGAAACTTCGATTAATTTATAATGTACTATATGTACAGATACCTATAAAGATACATACAATATAAATACATATATGTACATATATAAACGTTCGATCGGCTAAAGCCAACAGAAATATCCTATCTATGAATTTACCGTAGAGTTTTTCTATCTTTTCGATCGGATAATATTCTTATCGCGGGATACTGTATAAGAAATAAAAGAGAAATTTCACTTCGTAAGCCTAAGAAAACAAAACAATCTCGTCTCTTACACACATATATAAAGGCATTGTCACATGGATTAAAGGAGAAAAGAAAATTGCGGCGAAGGACGTTGTTGTAAATATATAGATATATATATATATATATATATATATATATACACGCACATACATGTACGTGTATAGATCGTATGTTGTTTACATTATTAGGATCAGGACGAAAGGTCTTAAAGGTTCCCCTACCACTTTCCGCAGATAGCAAGATTTGCTCAGTTCTTCTCGCACGTTCGAACGATTCGTCAAGCTTTCGTTCGCTCCTTTGTTCGTTACTTCGCAGCTCTATCCGCATCGAGGTAAACTTTCGTTCCGGTCAATTATCGTGCTTGCGGCTTCTCGTAGTTGCATTTTTCTTTTGTTAAACTCGCTTTTCGAATTTGCTCTTTACCAAGTTTGGTACTCCTCCACTTCCTCCTACTGTGCTCGTCGATGTATCTACTTCATTTTTCGGGTAAGCTGTGTATGAACTTTAACAGAGAAGATGTGTGTGTAAGAGAGAGAGAGAGAGAGAGAGAGAGAGATAGAGAGGAGAGGAGAGAGAGGAGAGAGAGGAGAGAAGGAGAGAGAGATTGTGTTTACTTGGATAAACGTTCGTTGGAATATTCTAGAAAACCACGAGGTTCGTTGAAATACGTTACCGCTTCCTCTGCATTCGACTAACACACAGAGTCGTCCCTACTCTCTCTTTCTCTCTCTCTCTATCCCTCCCTCTATCTCTATCTGTAACTCCGTCTCTCTCTTTTTCATCTTTCTCTTCCTTTTTTGTCGGTATTCCGTGATTTGATTCATTAAATACGCGTGCTTGCAACGAATAAAGTACAAAAACGCGAAGATAACTCGGCTAGAATTTAATATTATTATACGGACCGTCCGAGAAGTTTTTAACTTGCTCCGGCACGGAATACGTTCCTTGAAATTCGCCGTTCCTGGTTTACGGAGAATTAATTCGAGCATTGATAACAAAGTGGTATAGCTATCTACGAAAACTTGTCGAAAGTTTTGGAAAATATTCTAAATTTTACGTGTTTATTGCAGCAAATCGTTGAGAGCCTTCACGAAGGATTACGAGAGGAAAACAAAAAGCTTGGAAGTGCGCGAGCGACGATAACTACACAGTTGCTTATAATATACAAGTACGACTGATAATTCATTAGGAGGTGTGATGTTGCAGCAACATAAATTGATCCTCGATTATAAATTGTTAAATAGTATGCCAATGCACGCAGACGAGAATAAAAATAACATCGAACAGTTCGACTGGTAAGAGAAACAAATCTTTTTTTTTTTTCTTTTTTTCTTTTCCGTTTCTTTCTGCTACAAACATTCTATGTTCGATCGTACGAACTTTCTTTATTCTAAATATAACGATAACAAGTAAGTCTTCCGAGTTACATTCGTTTTTGGACCGAAAAAATGTTTATGTACAATGAAACGTCGAGGAGAGGGTCACCTTTGAGTCATCAGAAGAATTTAACGACTCGAAGTATCCGTATTTTATACACTATACGAAAGAAAATATCTGTTTTGGTAAAATATAATATTACGTAATATCGATCGACAATTTTCTTAGAAAGTCACCGACTTCTCGTTAACTCGACTTTTTTCGTATAATTTATTATTTTTTTTTTATAAATACACGAAGCTATTTCGTGAGTGGAATGTAAGTCGAAAAATAAATTTTCTCTAAAACACGGCTACCAACGATTATGCATACAACATCGGTTGGCGTTAAGTGTTTCTTTCTATTATCTTTCCCGGACTCTCTATGCTAGTCCACAACCACTTTTTTTTAATTTCTTTTTCTCTCGCTTTGCCAGTACTCTCATGGAAAAAGAAAGAAAAGAAGAAAAAAGAACTAGAGAAGTCAGAAGGCAGAGTCATTAAAGAGTTTCGCGCCACCGAGCTTCGAATTTTCCTTCCGCTTGCCTTTATTTCTTTCCTTTCTTCTCCCAGATATCTCTCCCCCTCTCTTCCTTTGGATCCCGCTAACGAAGCAGCTGCATTCTTATCGATTCCTTTATCGTTTCGATTAAACACCAATCGAAAAGACAAACCTTATAGAGGATTTCTCTCGACAACGAATTAAAATATTGCGAGGAATGAAAAATATAAGTGAGAAGTATCGTGAAACGATTCGTGTTTATTTTAGGATAACACTAGGACGTTAGCGTAATTTTTAATAGCGAAGTAAACGTATATCTACGTGGCGGCACCTACATAATTATTATTTCTTACCTCGACTATAGTGTGCGTAATTCCATAAGATAAAGCAGTCTTTAAATGTAAACGATTTTCCGCAACGATAACTTCTTTCTAATTCTTATAAAACGTTAACGAGCAGAGGGGGGAGCGGCAGAAATATTGTACGAAAGAGGAATAATTGTACGATTTCATTATATCACCATTTTAATATTACGACGAAATACGAAGAATAACGTTAAAATAGAAGGGGGACGGAAAAGAAAGTTATTTCGTTCGGTAAACCCGTGATGCATGTATATATATTTTATAAGATAAATCTCTACGTTATAGAAAGAGATAATATCGATGAAAGAACGAAACTTTCCCCTCTTGTATTTTCCTTTATCGTCACTGATGATAACTCACGCAAACGAGTATTCATGCCTCTCATCTAACATGTATCACTCACTCGACCCGCTTCGCATTTTAAAATTCTCCGTTGTATGTATTCAACGAAGTTTCCCTTCGCGTAAATTTTCTCCTGCTATTTGCTTTTTACCATCTAGTTCGTTAATTGACGCTCAACGTAAAAACATTCGAAAGAATGAGCATGCGTTTTCTTCCTTTTATATAGCCGAACGTATTCGACATAGATTTTATGACTTTTTTCAAAGTTTCATAGGCAAAAAGTCGAGATAAAGATTAAGAGATAGAAGATCGAGAGAGAAAGAAGTTGCGGGAGAGAGAGAATCACATGACTTAACAAAGTTGTCGACGGGAACTCGAGAGCGGGTTGATAACTATAATATCAGTTTGGTTATCTTCTGTTTAACACCATTGTGTCTCGGCGGACGAAGGGTGATAACGAATCAGCATCTACCTCGGTGATGGCATGGGTGCGAACGGGTAGAGGGTGGTTGGCAAAACGAGACAATGGTGCTCCAGGCACTGTGAAGATCCCGTAATTGAATTACACTCCGATAACCGCTTATCGCGAGCTGCCTCTCTCTCTCTCTCTCTCTCTCTCTTTCTTTCCCTCTCTGCCCCACTCCGTTGGCTTCGAAAGCACGGACCCGCACTGCAGGAAAATAACTTTCGCTTATTGCACGAAATGGAAAGAGAAAGAGAAAAAGGGAAAATGGGAGGGATGGCCGTGCAGCCAGAGTGGAAGCTTTTTTCCATTGATTCATTCATTTCATCTTTCACCATCCCCAGCCAATGCCAACGAAATAATTAGTTCCCTTACCGATTCCCTCGGCTGTACTCGGTGCACCGGATAGACGGAGGAAATTAAATTCGTGCTCTACGAACGATCCGCGAGCATGCCGATCCGATTCGTTCCTTTGATTCGACGAGTACTCTTCCTCTTACCCTTCATTCCCTGTTTCAGTCTCTCTCTCTCTTTCTCTCTCTCTCTCTCTCTCTCTCTCGCTCTCTCCCTTTCGCTGTCATTAATTATCCACTCTAAACAGACGAGAAGGAACTTTATTGTGGCCCTTTTAATACATTATTGCCTCGGATCAAAGGAAATATTTCTCTTTTCTTTCAGATTTTTCCCATCTGTTCGGCCGTAGTTGTTAAATTATAATCACAATCGAATCAGCTGCCTTTGAAGCATCGAAATAGGTACGTTAGGTCGATTAGAGTATGAAAATAAAATTTTCTTTTCTGTAATCTGTCTCGCGTGTCAATTTTCGAACTCGAGAAGACGACGAACTTTCCCTGAATTGACGGATACACCGCAAAGTGGAAGGTGGATTCTCGCAAGCTCGCCCAACCAGATGCTGAGAATGGGATACCGCGCGCTGAAATCACCCCCAAAGCGCGCTGTATACGCTCCGTTACGCGTGCTTCGAGGGGTATAAATTCGAGGGTCGCGAAACGGCTGATTCGGGAGTAATTTTCGGCTATCTCGCATAGACACCCGCACGACGTTGCATATTTTTCAAGCTCTCCAAACTTTCCCGCGTTTTCGTGTATTAATTGGAAAATAATTACAACGCTCGTTCTCATCGTTCGTTTAGTTCGTAATGCCGGGCTCTTTATCGCAGTCACATAGAAATAATTTTCAAAAATTACTGTATTACTCTTTGCCAAGAAAATAAAGCAGAGGTGTTTATTAACGTTTCGAAAAATTACGGATGGCCGAGGTTCGACGTAATAAAAAAAAAAAGAAAAAAAAAAATAGAGAGAAGGAGAGAGAGAAAGAGAGAGAGTTCATTCGTTTCGAGGCAGATGAAATCGCTAAGTGGAATACGCACGAGAGGATAGGCACTACAACGAAGTAAAAGAAATAAAAAGGAAGAAATATTCACAAGATAAGAGAGTACGATCTCGTGCTTTGAAAGCAGGTATAATCGCTTTAATTAACAAGGAAGCAATGGCTACTGACCGCAGCGGCTGAAGCGAGAGCGAGAATGAGCGTGGGAGTGCAAGGAGGAGGACGGACAAAAGCGAGAGAGCGCAAATTTGAGCTCAGCAGAAATTCTGCCCCAATTACCGATCAGTAATTGGACGCCGCGAGGCGTATCGCAGTCGTGGACGATCTCGGTACGATTATCGAATCTTCGATCACGCCGACTGAAACTCGTAGGCGTTAGTGGCATCTCTCTCTCTCTCTCTCTCGCTCTCTCTCTCTCGATCGCTAGTATCGAATCGTTTCACTGAGTGTTCCATGATTTTTCGTAGAGTATTTTTAAGCTACGTTTAAATTGACCGAGTTCGAACGGACGAAAAGTACTTTCTGCTTTTACTTCTTTTTTTTTTTTTTTTTTTTTTGTTAATTTAAGTAGATCCAACAGGGTGATTTATTTTTAGGAATGAAAGTTAAATATTTACTAATTCTTTTGATTTTTCTTGTCCTCCTTTACGAGAATTTCGTTAGGTCTTTTTACCTCTTTACTATCTCTTAATTCTCTATCGTCCCTTGTCGCAATCAATATAACGCCAATCCTCCCCTTCCATTCTGACAATTAGTAAGATCTTTAAGATGGATCATTTGCAGGCTCTTATTTAGTCGCGTTAATTCAGCTCACTTCGGCCGCTTCGGCGACGAGAAACGAATATCTAAAGGAGACGAAGATGAGAAAAAGCGCTTGAAAGAGAGAACAGAGACGAACTAACGGACTGACAGATTTAAAGAGATAAAGAAAGGAGTAAATCGGAGTGAGTGAGTGAGTGAGTGAGTGAGAAAGAGAGAGAGAGACGGACAGGATGATTCGATAGAGATAGATAGGGTCAGAACGGTGAAAGTCGACGAGAATTTTCAGTAATTTCGCAGAAACCATCGCAGCTGCTGAATCTGCTGCTTTCTAAGCATTTTTTCTTCTTTTATCGATGTTCTCCTCTTATCCGTTCTTTTTCTAACGAACGTTCTCCGCTGATCGCGAATTATATTTTTCGTTGATCGATTATTTCCTATTTCTTTTTCCTTTCTTTCTTTTTTTTTTTTTTTAATAATCGACCATAATGATACGTATAAGGTATAAATACGACAGAGAAAGAATAAGACGAGTGAAGATTTTCAACGAAAAATAACCGGAAGGATCTATGAAGGATGGCTCTTAAAATCGAATAAATCATTCTCGGAGTTAAGGGGTGCGAGAGGTTGACGGAGTCGAGAGGTAGAACGTATGTCGTTAAGAAATTGAGAGAAAGGGATGAAGAACGCGTATGGTAGAAGAAAAAAAAGAAAGAGAGAAGAAGAACGGTAAGAGAGAAATAAGAAAAGGGTATAACAAAGAAGGAGCCGAACGTTTCTTCTCTTTAAAATGTTGTTTGCAAGAGGATACTGTGTACGTGTCTTTACTTCTCGTTACTCAGGGACCTTCTTGTTTCTCGTTGGGCCGACTGGATGGGAGTGTGCGCGTTCACGGATGTAGGGATTGGAACATGGGGACGTCACGTTGGTGATGGTGACGTATATACACTCTCGGTACGCGAGCTCTACTCGATAGGGCGAGGAAGAGATATATATATATATATATATATATATATATATATATATATATATATATATATATATATATATATATATAGAGTGGGCTAAGAGCCGAGAAGAGAAAAGGGGTGAAAAAGTTTTGTATGCGGCTTTCGTATCAGCGGACACTACACGTGACCGGCGTATCTAGTGGAGAGTTTAAAACGTGGATGGTCACCCTTCCATCCTTGTTCTCTTCCTCCTCGTTCTCCTCCTCCTCCTCCTCCTCCTTCTCATCCGTCGTATCGTACCGACCTAGGAGGACGCAAAATCGATAGACATTTTCGATTTTGCACGTCCTACCACGCGCCCGCGGCTCCAATACGCTATCCGTGATTTGCTCGAAGATTAGTCCTTCGTGGTATCCGTTCGAAATTACCTATCGCCCTTCGCACACGATCGCCCAGCGTGCCCTTTTGCTTCTCTCTCTCTCTCTCTTCCTATCAATCCCTATCTCTCTTGCCAGCATCGGCCTACGGTCACACCAGTCGCGACTGCTGTGATAACGCGGAATTTCATTTCCTTCGCAGTAAATACGATTTCCAGGTCGCTCGCTCGTCATTCCGCGCACAATAGTCTGTAGGAAAAATCGAACGCGAAACAATGTGACTCAAAGCGTTCGATGGAGAACAGTACTTATTACTCATGTTAATCGAGAGAGAGAGAGAGAGAGAGAGAGAGAGAAGTTACGCGTAACGATTACGGTTTCTTAGAAAACGTTTCCTTCCGATATCGTTCATTCTTGCCAACGCTCAAAGGCGTTCGTAATAATTGTGATATTCGTTAAGGACGTTTTATCGCTCGATAATCGCTCGTTATAAGTTATAAATTACTAGAGAGATATATCGTTGTGATGGAATAAGTTAGTACGCGTACACATTGAGGCGCGCGCATGTATGTAATTGCAGCGTTTCGAAAGGTACGCGTTCGATGGCGTTCATTACAAAATTAATTATAAATAATTATGTCTCGGACTATCGTTAATAAATCATTAAAAAGCCGACGGGTCGGAAGAACAGACTGGCGAGTAAAAGCAAGTAAGAGAGAGAGAGAGGGAGAAAAACAAGAGAGGGCTCGGAAACGATGGGACGAAGAGAGTGGCAATGAGGTGAGGAGGAGAAAGAGGAGAAGAAGCGGAGGAGGAATATCGGTGGTTACCGTATCGCTCTGCACGGCCGGCACGCCGAGGACGTATTTTTCTTCATTAGCGCAAGGCGCCCTGGTAAACTGAAAACAATTATGCAAATTCTCCTCTCTTGCGTCGCAGTCGTCCCTTCCCATGTACCCACCATCCCGCAACGATTCGCCTCCTTCCCCCCACTTTCGAGTCAAAGTCGCCCTCTACCACGTCCGCGCCACCACCCACCACCTCTCCACTTTTCCTCCCTTTCTCTCTCTCTCTCTCTCTCTCTCTCTTTCTCTCTTTGCGTTCGCGCTTCGGGGCAATACGGAGCTCGCTTGTCGCCTCGCAAATGAAGGGGGCGGTCGTGTGGCAGTGATGCAAAAGAGGGTGACTGAAATGTGAAGCTGCCAGAGGTAGCGTTATAGAGAGGGAGCGAGATAGAGGGAAAGAGAGAAATAGTCGAAATAATGGGAAGAAGGAGCGAAGAAGATTTCGCTTTCTGATTAAAAACTTTTCATAAGAAGTGCACGTAACGTAATAACGAAGGACGGACTATCGAATATTTTCGATTCAGTATAAAAAGAAAATATATTTCGCGACTTTATTGTAGGAAGACCGAAAGAACGAAAGACCGAAAGACCGAAAGACCGATGGGAGGGCAAGGCCTGCGTCGGGATTAACGTTTAAATCGATTTTCAACTTGGACGTCATTAGGCGGCGGTTGCACCGATGCGAAATTAATTCCTCGTAATCTGACTTGATAATTAAGATTTAAAAGTGTAATGCACGTCGCGCGTACTTCCTCCACTTTTGGCTCTCGGCGTATATCGGCTCTCGGGATTTGAATTTTTCCGATCTCGATACGCTCTACATAAGTAATATCGTCTTCGCAACGAGTTGGGAGCAATTATTCGTAAAATAATTGCTATCGGGCGAACGACCTCGCTCGAGTAGCTCCAAAGTCGAGTTCGTATTTTAATTCGTACCAAAATATATATCGACATTTGACTTTGCATTTTTATTACCATAATTACTATCAGACCATCGTCGTCGTTAACAAATCGTATAAGTTATGAAAGAGGAAGAGCATTTCGAATCGATCAAAAAAAAAAAAAAAAAAAAAGAAAGAAAGGGGGGAAGAAAAAAGAACGATAGGCTTGTTTCGTTAACATCGTGGAACGATGCAAACGTGTAGGTCGATTTTCGAGATTCAATGGCGGTACTTCGTACGAATCAACACCCAACTATTCGAGCCCCGACCGTCATGGAATAACGCTTTCAAGAGTACTCCAGGGAATGAAAGGAGACGGACTACGGCGGACCTTGGTTAATTTCCTGTGGCTAATGAAAGACCATACGCATACACTGCCAAAATATGTCCCTTCGCTCTTCGCACCCTCGGCACATTATATCGCTTTCTATCGCGAGCTTCTACTGGTGGTCCTTCGTTGATATCAAATAAAAATTTTTCATATTTTTTACGAGTAATTAAATCGATTATAGAAAAAGCAACGTAAAATATAGGAAGAATAGGACGGAACAAATGAAAAAACAAAAAGAATATTGGACTTTTTCTTTTGTACTTTTTAATATCGAACGCGTTAAAGTCGTAGATGCCAAATGCATTGCGTTTTGAAAATAGTCCAAGTACGGGATTTACAGAGGAGGTCGATGCAAAGTTTTCAATCGGGCTTCGGTAGACAGACCGTGACGAATTCCCTGCTGAAAAAGAGAGAGAGAGAGAGAGAGAGAGAGAGAGAGAGAATTCGGAATACGGTGTGCAACTTTCAAATCTCGAAGTGACAGATCTCGATGGAGTATCATTGCCTTTTCGAAACAAATATACGATTCGCGTCGTACGTATTTACGTTCTCTTTATCCATAGGATCGGATCGTCATTTCTTGAATTTGAAATTATTACCAAGACTTGCGCGTAGACGCGTATGTCAATGGCAATTTCAGCAAAGAGCTTCGAAATTATAGAAGCTACTACTATATCATTTGCATGTATTTTTAATTAATAACGAACGCGAGCGTACTCTCAATAAGTTATATGATACTCGTCGAATGCGATGTAGTTTAATTAAAGGATCATTGACAATAACTTTGTATAGAAAAGCGTGTATTATTATCCTTGAAGTATAAGCGTAACGTATATAGATACGTACACGTATGTATGTGTACGGTCGCGTATTGTCTACGGGAAGAAAGGTTCTCGACGATAATCAGATACCCGAGATAGACCCGACTAATTTGCTTTTGCTCGGCTCTTCGTTCGTTATAACGAGCCTGGACATCGCCCGAAGTTACGGTACAGCTCACCGGCGAACTAGAAGAGCAGCAACTAGTATTCGACTAGCGAGTATTTAACGATTGTTACCGTTAGATAACCTAATAAGATGCAGAGATTCTCGTTGCACCAGCTGCAATTTGGAAGTTGTGCGGTTAAGCTCTACAAGTCTCGCAAAATAGTCGAGTAATATGGGAAACGGTAAAACGTATCGGCGATGCTTATGTTACGTACGTATGCTTCCATGTATATAGCAATCGCGGGGGAAAGGAATAGGATGGCACATAGCGAGGATTCTCCCTCTTCGGTTTCTCGAGCGTTTCCTTTTTCGTATATCTTCCGTATACGCAAGTCGGAGGGAATACGTTCGCTATAGGCCATTAATACCTTCGATATTACCTACGTTACGTATCGTTAGAGAAAAATAGATAAAGCTATTATATAGCTTACAGGTGATTTTACGACAACGTAATTTATTATTCGTTCGTCCGAGGTGGCCCCATAGTGTCTGGCATCGTAAACGTCGTATCATTTCACTTTTGTAAATCTCGTCGAAGATATATCGAGACGATCGTAGGAGGATCATTTTCGAGGATATCCGAGAATTCGCAGCTAGCAGGCATCCCGCTAACGTGTCAACGCACGTGCCAGAAGGGCTTTGAGGCTAACATAACGTAGCCTTCTGGGATTACGGGCATCCGGAATATCCTTCGTGGCTCGTCCGACTATCACGGTCAATGGCTACGCCGACAATGACAACGATGCTTTGCTTCTAATTATATTACCGATAGGTATCGTTGCACACTTCCCCTCCTTTCCTTACATTTATATATAGAATTTAGAAAGGATAAAACTCGTATAAAGCGATCAACGAAACGACTCGTTAGCAAAGGTAACAATGTCGTAATTAACTCTTTCGTTGTCTCGAGAACACACTAGTACGCGATTAAAGCCGAGTATGCGTTCGCGGTATGCAGTCTATGCAGCATTATCGACTCACGATCAGTGCCAGGAGCGCGTGTCTCCGTGCACGTCTTAGTTTGCGTTTGTTACGCGTTACCGATTACATGTTACCGCCACGATAGTTTCAAACTCAATTATAAAGTGAAATGGAGCCGACGCGTGTTTACCGGGGTGCGTAATGAAAGAGTCTGGGAATGTAATTAAGTCATTTTTACAATTAAATTGGGGAAAAAAAAAATTTAGAGTAAACGAGAGCACTCGTGATCGCGATAGCGTCCTCTTTCTTCCATCTCTTTTTTCTAATATATTTTTCGTTACTTACTCATTTCCGCCGAATAATAAACTTGTATAGGAAAATTTCGTGCGAATATTCCTGCGAAAAAAAGAAAATATAACGAGCCCCGATTGCTCCGCGAAATGATTCAGCCGGCCTTTTTATTCTTACGTAGAAAGATTTTTGCTTTTAACGTGCCGGATCAAAGAACAAGGAAAAATGCATATCGTCGTCCCTGCGAGCTGACGTTACCTTTAAGAAATTGCGGACGTTGAAGATGGCTCGAGGTTGAAACAACGGGTCACAAAGCGGCGGCGGAGATGGCTCGGTGGGCGTGAACCTTTCGGTGATGGAAAAAAGAAAAGATAGACAAAGTAAGAAGGAAAGAAGAAGATTCGGGCCATGTGAAGCATTTTGTGAAGGAAGCGCGGGGAGGGGGCGGGGGTGGAAGCTCTCGAGGAACGAACAGAAAAATCAGAAGAATGCAGACCGACCCTTTTCTTCTTCTTCTTCTTCATCGTCGTCGTCGTCGTCGTCGTCGTCGTCGTCGTCATCTTATATTTTTTCTTTGCTCATCGGAGCATCGCCTATGCGAGGAGCGCGTATGAGAAGGAAGAAACGAAAAGGGAAGAAGAAAATAAAAAGACAGGGGGATGGAGTTGAAAGTGACTAGGTGGAAATCATGGCCAGCAGGATCTTTATCATTGACGATCTTCGTAATATTAAGCCCTTTTATTAATGGCTCGTTGCCGCGGTATCGTTTAATGGCCGCCCAATCGATTAATCGAAATTCGATAGCGCGTTAGCACGCATGGAAGCTACATGCACGTCGCCATCCAACAAATAATGCGCAAGTACGATGCCATCGATACGTTCTCGAATCGTCCTCGTCAAACGGATACTGTTTCTCTCTCTCTCTCTCTCTCTCTCGCTTTCCCATTCTCTCCGTTTCTTTTTTCTTCTCTCTCCTTCGCGGTACCATTGTATCGATAAAATAAAAGTGCGCGATATTCGCATCGATCGGGAGTTAATCCGGAAGAACGTACGAAAAATAAAACGAAAGGGAAAGAAAAAAAGAGAGAAAGGAGAAAAAGGAAATAATCGAGTAGGACGATACGCGAGCAGGAGTATTGTCGATTTTTTCTTTTAATCCGTGGGAGGGATTGTACGAGCGGAAAGTAAAGAGTCGATATTCGAGATTCGCTCGTGAAATTCATTTTTTTGACGCGATTAACGCGCGAAAGTACCACCGACCTCGAGAAGAAAGGTGAGAATATACGGTGGTGGTCGCGTAACAAAAAAGTGCCTACTCCAATAATCTTCTCGCTTAATCCTCTTAAAGCGTAGATCGCGGAAGCTGAGAGAGTATGAGCGTGAGAGGTCACTCGTCGTCGTTCTTTACGTATTCGACTTGGACCATTGAATTTTGCTAACCGTGGTACGTCAATTCCTATCATCTACGACCGGAAATGTTTTGCATTTGAAATTTACCTTCGACCGACTCGTGGTAGCAGCAGGGGAGAAGACACCCCTTCGCGAAAGAGGAAAGCCGAGTCGCGTTAACGTTCGCCATCGTAAAATTCTTTGCCACGTTCGTTTCAACCCTCTCGCGAAACAAATTTTTGTTGCTTCCGTCGAGGGATTCATTAAATTCTTCGCGTTTATTAACAGTGAATATACGGTGTGTATCTACCCGCGGAGAGCAAAATTGGATGCACGAGAACGCGGGCGAAATAAAGCGAGGAGTGATTTACAAACAATAGAATATTATATTACGATAGTATATTTAAAGTTCATTATTGACGAAAATAGTAAAAAAGTAAAGAAATGTGACGATTGAAAATTTCATTCGTGAAAAGACCGTGAGAAATGGAATTGCAAAATCGTTCTCCTTCCGTTAATCCGACCGCATCGGGAAAGGCAGATTGCTCGCTCTCTTTCTCTCTCTCTCTCTCTCTCTACGCTGTTACAAGAATTCTCATCCCTGTCAGATTCCGACGTTGACTCGGGTCATAGGATTAATGGTAGAAAGTAAGCGTGCGGTAGCGTGTTCGGCGGCGAAAAAGATAAAAGAACGAAGATAACTTGGTAGCTGAAACATCGGACTGGATTTCGCGTAAACCCGCTTCTTATTCGTTGGTACGTTAACTGCGGAAAAATCGCGACAAATTCAAAGGAGAAAGACGAAAACGTTTACGAGAAAAGCTCTTTGTCGGTCGGTTTATTTAAGAGGTTGTGCATACCTTGGCAAATCAACCGGGAAGATTAAAATAATCGACGTAAAAGTCGATTCGTCGCAAAGTTCGTCGAAACGAGAATTACGCTACGATTTTGTTGTAATAATGCATTGAAAAGACGTCACGATTACGTAGGAGAGAGAATAAAGAGGAAGGTACGGAGGAGAAACAGATAGAAGAGATAGGTAGGGGTGGCCTTTCAAAGAGTAAACGGCGCGTCCAGATTTAAAATCCGCAGCTCGGCGCGCTCTGGCCCGGTGAAACTTTGCCGACGGTAGAAAGTTAGACCCTATTCGAATTATCGTGAAATTACCTTAGTTTACCATACCACCGGTCGAGGTACTACGTTCTCTCTCTCTCTCTCTCTCTCTCTCTCTCTCTCTCTCTCCAGTCTACGCTGTGTAGTGGTTGTACGGCGAAAAAGCATATACTTGTGTCCACGCGAACGTATATGCGCGCGCGCACACAGGAGCGAAACCCAAAGGTAAGGTACACGGTCTCGCGGAAGTGCCCTGAGCGTTGGAGCAATTTCCTCCTATGGTGGTGAATCGGGACTACCACGCGTGCCGTTATACTCACGCGCGCATACACTAGGACGTATATACATAGGACATGCCTACGAGTAAAGCGATCCATATATGCGCGCTCGTCTTATATACATTATAATGATAATAATCGACGTTACTACGACCGCTTCTACTACCAGTTTGTACCCCCTAATACATGGCCAACGATATAGATCACGCTTGGATTTGCGAGCGAGCTCTTTGCGAATTAAATATCCTTACGGATTAAATTAAAGCCCGGACGTAATGTATGCGCAACGTAATGGTGTCTAGTGCTAATAGTAATAATAAAAAGTAGATAGGTCGCGAAATATTAATCTCGTGAAAATAAGAAGAAAAAACCCGAGCGAAAGAAATAAATAAAAAAAGCAGCCGGCCCGGGATACGACAAAAGGTAGATAAAAGTTGCGAGCGGACGGCGATACGTCTTCGACAATTACCGTGGCAACGAGCAAAATTCCTGGAAAAGTTTCCTCGTAAACTCGAAATATTTTTATGCGCGAAACTTCCCGCGAAGATGGCTGCTCTCTCATCCACGCGATCCATAATATCTGTGTAAGAGGGCCGTACCGTTCTGGCAAGAGGCTCTCCTCGATTTACGAGCGACCCTCGACTCTTCGCTTCGCTTGGACCTTCCAACCCCCGATTTACTCCGCGTTTTATCCGACCCCTATCCACCGAGATGCTCGAGCACAGGTGGCCGTCCTTTTCGAAAAAGCTCCTCTCTGATGTGCTAGCCTCTTTAACTCGTCGGCTTTTCTTCTTTGGATTGACACGTTTCCAGCGAACCATTCGAGTTCTTTTCGAGCGTAACGAAACATGCCCTCTATCGATTATACTCGACTTCAATTACGCTTTTTTCCCTTTTTTCTTTTCAAAGACTTTTGAAAGTGTGCGCGTGTTTTTAAGACCGCTACGTAGATGAGTTCCACGAAGACTGCGAGTCATTAAAATTTATATTTTAAACGAAAGTTGCTTACGACTCGAATCTTTGCTCGCTCGCTCTCTCTCTCTCTCACTCTAATTTTTCGAAATATGACGGCGATAAAAAGATTCTCCACGAAATTATAAATCTACACAAGCTTTAAAAGCAATGTCGTGCATCGTGATTTACGATTTGAACCTGCCGGGCATTTCGTTCTTTTCCGATTGATATCAATTTCCTATTCGTTCTCGACTTGGTAGCATGTTCGATCGTGACGACGAAGCGTTTAGAGACAAGGTCAGGTGCAGAGCCAAAGAAAAAAGGATCGACGACGACGACGAGGACGACGACGAGGAGCTTATCTTAACCCCTTTTTTCTTCTCACTTAGCCTGCTTTCTCCCTCGTTCGGCCTTGATATCCTGCAAAGTACAAAAGCGAGGGGACTTCGTCCACGAAAGAGGAAGTAGATATAATCGAGGAAGAAAGCAGACGGTTCTGTTGCCCGTTTGATCGGCGGGATCTCCTATTAAATCGGGTAGAAGGTCTAAGTCAGCAGGAAATTGCATAAAATTGAAAGAACCAAGCACTTTCCCTTTTCCGTCTTCTATTTTACTCGTGGTTTTTTTCTTTTTACTTTTTCGTTCTACGTGTCTCTCTTTTTCTCTTACCAAGAATAAACGAACGGACGAGTTAAGGTAACGGTTGATTGGATCTTTTACGGTTCGAGTAAGGCTATGCCAGTAATCAGAAAAATGACTCGAGTGAAGATCCAGGAAAAATTGAGCAACTATATTTTAAAGAGAGAAGAAAAAGATAAGAAGACAATAAAAGAACGTAATATATCCTCCAAATGAAAAATATATGATTCGTTTCGACGACAATAACGAATTTGTTATTTCGACGATACGTACGTGATAAAAAAGGGACGATTATATAGCATTTGTTAAATCTTTTCTCTCTTACAAATCTTGCTCCTTTCTCACGGACAAAGTTCGAGGGGAGGAAAAATAAAGAAAGTAGCACGAAGAAAAATGAAATGAAAAGTGCATCGAGCGTTCCCATCGGCCAACGAAGTTAGCAGTTTAACGCTAACTAGAGTCACTGGATGGAGACTCGTTTAGAATATCAAGGGGTCGGCTTATTTGTATGTAAATGTCGAGCTACCGGTTCATATCGGCCAAGAGCGTACGGTCCACCATGAACTTCTCCGCGCACAAGTTCGACTTTCTCCGACTTCGTTTATAACGCAATCGCATAAATTTATTCTCGTTACCGTTCGCAGCTTCTCCGGTTATATCGCTTGGAAGGATAATCGTTGGCTTCCCTTTCTTTTTTTCACGAAGTACCTATAAAACGATTTTCGCGATAATTTTACCTTTCTTTTCGAATTTTTCGATGAAACGCGAACGATATCGTCGTCGTATACAGTATGGAAAATGCGGTCTTTGAATAATCGATCGTTCGATCGGGATTATTTGCATTCTTAAAAAAGAAAGAAAGAAAGAAAGAAAGAAAGAAAGAAAAGAAAAGGGACGACAAGAGGAAATAATCATAGGATTTTATATCAGAATCGTATTATAAGATCGATTTCACCTATCGCCGTGGAAAACAATAGGAGAGGATATTCGATGCACGAATTGGCAGGAAGTCGATCGCCGAGGGGCGCAAGTAGAATTGTAAAAGTTTTGCGCTACGTTAACTCTGATCGAGCGAGCAAGAAATGCCAATTTCGAATCTGTGTTTAACTTTTCAACTACGAGGCGCGGTTGCCGGCAAAAGCTTTAGCGATGGAATAAAGGCTGAAGGAAAGAAACAAAGGGAGAAGGAGGAGAGGAAGTGGAAGAAAAAGTCAAAAAGTATAGAAACGTCAAGGATGTTCTTGAAGGGAAAACGAAGTGCGCGCGCGAACGTTCGTCCAGTCTTCTCTCTATCTCTCTCTCTCTCTCTCTACATATAAAACTTGTCCGGTCCGTAGGAAAAGCGAGAAAGATACGAAGAAAGAAAGAAGGAACGAACTCGAGGTCTCCTTTTCTTCTTCTAAACTCGACCTTTGTTTTCTACCAACGGAGAAAATGCGGTGGTCGATGCGACATCGAGTAATCATCTAATGCAACGACTCTTATGTGACAACCAAGCGATACACATTCGATGGAACACTCATATTTTTCTTACTTTTCCACGGAGAATCGAGCAGACGCGTCGAACGAGTAGAATCCAGTTTATGGAAACATTTTATTCGACTTTTTGACAAATCTAACATCGATTATCCGATCGAACGATTACTTTTCTATTTTCGTTCATCTTTTCTTTCTCCGTCCTTATAGGTTCTTCATTTAAAATTTGCTACAATTTCGATACGATTTCTGAGTCAACTTCAGGAGTCAACTTCAAAGAGTGCATGCTTTTTCGGTCGGGCCGATGTATAAATACATCAAACTCACCTACATAGCTCATAGCGACAAATCAAATGTCCACGTTGGCTTGCCAGATATTTATGTACTGTCGCGGCATGCCATGTTTATGTGTTTTGCGAAGGATTTCTAAGAGGATGCAAAGAGTATCGTAAAACAGGGAGCGGTGGAACGTTATTGCGACTTGGACGGCCTATGGATAGCTTAAACGCATAAATTCTGCCCTCGTCGTTCCGCGTAGGTGGACGTAAACGGTATAACGAATATCACTTGGCACGATAGCCCAAAAAACTTGCTCGATATTATTTCTCGGTAATAATAGTAATACAATGACTGTATTAATAGATTCAAGATATATCACGATGGAATGTAAAGTTTTATTTTAGTCGCAATTAAATCGGAGATTCGCGATGCGATCCACTTGAGAATCGTTTTATGAAAATTCAATCGAGATCTCACGGGGGATAACGCGTGAACCAATTAAATCACGTTTGATCAATGATTATACTCGACCGAACTACAAACTAATAACTCTTTATCAGCAAACATTTTTTTGGATTATCGCGATTGGCCAATGGGTTGAACGAACCATCGTGATTCTTCACGCTTACTCGCAAGCCTGCGATTTGCTTGCCCGAGGAAACGTTGCCGATAATGTAACTTATCCACGATGGAGTATACGTAAGCTCCAAGAATCTCGCTAACTCAATTTCAACCCGGCGCGGCCGTTCGACGATGGCGTCCATACATATTACGAAATCCTCTTATCGATATGGCCTGCAGTCTCGCCGCAATTCACGGAAACGTGCTTTATCTTCTCGAGTACTGTTTCTCAGCTAGCGAGAACTTCGATCATGCGATCATCGCTCTCTCGTATTCGAGTTTAAGAGTTTTCCGAAATAATCGCGCGCCACTTGCAAAATTCTTCTCGACGAGGAGACGAGTCGAATAATCGATCGAGAAGAAAGAAATTATATGTCGGATAATATGTACTATTTTTATTTTGTTTGCATCGGAAATAAGAGACACGACCGTGCCGCTCGATAATAAAGAAGTAAAATAAAATGATGTAAAATTGAAAAGAAAAAAAAAAAAAAAAAACGAAAAGAATGGCATCTACTTGAGTTTGTAATTAAGCGTGTTGCGCGATTTCCAATGGGAATAAAGAGCGATAGAAAATTTTCTACATTGCCACGTTTAACGCTTTCACCCGGAGAATTTCGTTTCACGATGTTTCACGGACGATCCGAGTGTGCCTAAATGGCATTTTTGTTCCGTTGGGAAATCACGCATTCGATAAAGCGCGCGTTTCGTATGCCATCGTTAATTCCATTTGTACCTCTTTGCTCGGTTTTTCTCCGACATTGGCGATCGTGTATACCTATCTTCTTTCATATACTCCCTCGCTTTTCTATCTAGCCTACCTCTTTCTATCTCCTTTCTCTCTAATTCTCTTTCTCGACTTCATTCGTACCGCCGCCACCCTTCGTTACGTCGACCCCAACCACCGAATATATTACAAAGAGAGAAGAGGAATTTAAATTGCCGCGAAAGTATTAATTGTCTCCCCTACGTGCTTTATAGTAACCGTTCGCCGTATCTCTCTATCTCTTCTTCTTCTTCTTCTTCTCATTCTTCTTCTTTTCTTTTCAACTCCTTTTCTTTCGATCATCTAGTTTCCATTCGCGAAATCCCGATGGAGAGTAACAACGGGAATATATTACTTGTTCGTGCGTCCGTGCATCTCACGCGATGACCATCGATTATTTTTAATATCCCATTTGCCATCCGCACGTGTTCTTCACTCGCCCATAGGAAAGCATCGACGTGTCGCGTTCGTTAATTCCATTTGTATGGTTATATGTTCGCGCGAGATTCGAGCACGACGATGGACGGATAGTTTCCTCCGTCGAGTCGTTTCTTCTTCTTTCGAGCGCAATTCTTCCCTTCTGTCCTCCTTCTCCTCCTCCGCCCAGCCCGGCCGCCGCCCTACTCTCGCCTTTTCTCTCCATTCCGATTCGACAACGAACGAGTAACTGCATCCGGACCACTCGAACGCGTAGGAAAAGTATTGCTGGGAAGAAGCTATCCTATTCCCGCGTCTCCTTTCTTCTGTTTTCATTAGACTCCATTCGGATCTTTCGAGTAAACACCCGAGCCAGCTCAGGCGAGGATATAAAACCACTTTCCTTCGAGATTATTGACATATCGGTCGAAGGAAATTGAGGTGTCTGCCGTGGCGAACGATTTGGCCAGGCGTTAGAGTTCGTATTGAGAAAAAGCAAGAGGAGAGGAAGAAAAAAGAGAGAGAGAGAGAGAGAGAGAGACGGTTGGAAAGTAAGAGAGAAAGAGAAAACGGCGAAGGGGGAGGGGGAAGAAAAAGGTAAGACTACTGTTTCACCTATCGATTGCCCGTTGAAAAAAGATACGCGACGCCTTCGTTTCACGAAGCGAACACATCGAATTAGATAAGAAAATGTGTTTCTTGAGACGATCTGAGACGTTGCTGCTGCTGCTGCTGCTGCTGCTGCTGTTGTTGTTGTTAAGTTATAAATCGACAAGATAAGACGTATAAGCCAAACTCAAACAGGGAAACAAGGTCCGCCCGTAGTACATTCTTACTGTAGGACTGTAACTTTCTCCCTCCTGTTCGAAAGTTCGAATTACTTTCGTCGCTCTTTGGAATCACTTATTGTTAGTTCCCTGCGTGGAAGTTGGAAGGTCGGAGGCTTTAACAGCGTCGAAGTTCGGCACTGTGAAAAATGTTGGAAAGGAAGGAACGTGCGACGATTTCGAAAATTCCAAGCACTCGAAAAAGATGACGGAGAGATCGGCGGGGGCTATGTTCCGTAGAACTTTCGTCGTCGTTGTCATCGTCGTCCTTGAGATTCGAGAGACGAAGGACGCGAGTCGGAAATTTCGTCGGAAAATCTTCATTCGTCGTCGTTAAGGGGTAGGGAGGAAGGAGAGAACCGATCGATTCGTCGTCGAGTAAAACGAGGGACGAGAAGAGAAGAGAAGAGGAGAGGAGAGGAGAGGAGAGGAGAGGAGAGGAGAGGAGAAGAGAGAAGAGAAGAGGAATGGATAGAAAGCCGTTCGGTGAAAGGAAAATCGAGTAGTAGTAGCGGTAGTAACGATAGTAGTAGCAGTAGCAGTGTTGGTGGTATAACGGACAATTAATTATGTCGCGACTGTAACTAATCCTGCGGGACAATAGGGAGACGACGCAAAGATGCGTCGTCCTTCGACTACAATGCATATTGAATTCGTAAGCACCGCGGAGATGGTGAGAAGGACGAGCGTTGAAGAACCGGCCGACGAACAATGACGTGCCAGCCGCAGGTCGCGAGGGTTTCTAGCCCCCCTTCCGTAGTTTCCTCGATTTCCTCGTTTTGCAAGGTTTCCTCGAGTGGTACGCGCACAACCGACCCAGAGCAACAGCAGCAGCAGCAGCAGCACACTCCGCGTTCCGGGGTTACATCAGCAGAGTGCATCGAGGCGTGCCTCGCCGTTGTGTTGCTGCTGCTGTTGCCGTTGCTATTGCTGTTCCCGTTACTGCTACTGCCACCGCTGCCGTTACTGCGTTCGGTGGTGCTTCATACTTCTCGCTAGCAATTCCACAACCCTTTCTCTGTTTCCGAGGGCAGCTCTATCCGCTACTACTCCGCTACTACTCCGCTACTACTCCGCTACATCCTACCCATGTCAACTCGACGAGTTCGCCGGCTTCGAATTTACGTTCACGTCCTAGCAACGCATACAATTCCAGAACGATAAACGTTAAACGAATCTAAACGTTCACGACCCTTTCCGAAGAAAACGAAATACCTATCTTTCCATCAAGATTATCGCGAACGATCATTTCCAATCTTACTAGGTCAAGACATTTAACTTAATAAAACACGAAACTGGCTTATTTATTTTCTTGCGATTAGATCTGGTCAAATATCGGCACGAACTCGCGCATATCTCGTTGAGAGATGAGTTAATATTTTCTATACAGGCGGCTGCCTTTCGAAATTGAGCCCATAAAGCTAATTAAGCGATGATACAGAGATGAGTAATCCGTCGGTGGCGGTCTGCGCGTGTTCGGGAAACCTCGAATGAGAGAATAGAGATGATTGAGAGGACGGAGATGGCACCAAAAATGAGAGTAAAGAAAATTATGGTAATTACGTTTTCGTAAAAAAAGAATAAGCTCGAATTTATAAGGATTCCTGTTTGTTGCTCGATCGTAGAAAACAAAAATACATTCGGCCTCTACGCGTTGGTTCGAGATTAAAGACATAAAATTAATTGATGCGCGGTACGACGCGTTGATGCGTAAATCAAAATTACCGCTCATAAAGAAGATAGAAAAAAAAGAGGAGAGGCGGAGTGAAAGAACGGCGAAGAGAAATGAGGCAATGAAAAGAACCGCAATTTTCCGATCTTGTTTGCTTGCGCGCGTTTATATATTTTTTCTTTTTTTTTTTTTACCATAATTTAGAAAGTATTGGAAACGAACGAACGCAAATATGGACGTGTGCGCGTTTAAAAAAATAAATAAAGGAACCTGGTGTTTTCTTTCGCGAACTCATTTCGTGTTAATTAAAGTAGAGTTTTTAATAATGAAATTATCATAACAAGTCATAGTCGTCGTAATTTCACTCGTCGTCTTTTTTAATATTTCTTATTTTCTTTGTAATGTCGTCAAGTCAAACATATATACAAAAGTCATGTATATTTAATTAGTTTCTCGCTCGTATTTTTGAAACTCAAGAATATCGATTTTAATTTTGAATGAATCGAGTACGAACGAACGCGTTCTCGTTCGTAGTTTGAATTTAATAAGTAAGACGGATCGTATGAGATAATGTAATACATAAGTTAAAGAGAAAGTAGAGCAGGATCGAAGCAACGCGACATAGGAGAAACGGCGTCGATTCGACACCGATATTCTTATCGCAAATACGTATCGGTGAGTCTACTTGAAGCAAATCTACTTCCCTCGGCCGACCGCCCGCCAGTTTTCCCCACCACCCCGTCAAACCCCCAACTTCTCGTCTGTTTGTCGAAGGATATCATCGGGATCGCGCCATCGAAGTGACGGACACGATGAGTCACGTTGGCATACAACCGCAGTACCGTGTTCTCCATTAGATAGCACTGTGTTGTTTTAGGCCTGACCCGAATTAGGTGCGAGCCGCTATGAGAATGTGACTCATGCTGCGTATTGGTAGCGTACGTTTACTTTGATAGCAAATATACACCGACGAAGGGCCGTAGTCGTCGTCGTCGTCGTCGTCGTCGTCATCGTCGTCGTCATTGTCGTTGTAGCGCGTTAAGTGTTCCACCGTCTATACCTATATCGTTTTACGTTTTTTTTTTTTTTTTTTACCTTCGTACATCATCTTAAAAAAGTTACGATGCTGGCGGGGCCGTTGTTTTCCTCGTACCACTCGTATCTTTGTAATTAATCGTCGTAGTTTCTTTCCTTTTTCTTTTTCCTATTTTTTTCCCCACCGTAATAACATTTTCATAGTGGTTTAAATGAAGATCGAGGGCACCACGAGAAAGAGACGTTTTCAGCGTAGTTACTTACGGTTGTACCTCGTTAAATGTCGATCACGACGTCGGTAAGACGAATAATTTGGAAGAATAATAGGAGGAAGGTTGGCGGGTGATGTAACGACAGATTTTTTAGTAAAAAAAAAAAAGGAAAAAAAAGGAAAGAAAAAAGATTCGTCCTCGAGGATGGTCTCGATCGATTTTATCGATGATTATGACCCTCTTCATTGAGCGAAGACAATAGGGTAGAGATCCAATCAAGCACGGGTTACATAAATAGAAAAATTCATCGTTAGAGTCGCGCGACGTCCATAATTCAGACAGACAACGCGGTCGTTAAGGAAAAGTTTCAACATTACAAGGACAAAATATAAGGCTGTAGTCGACTTTAGCGAAGAAAAAGAGAAGAAGGTTGGAAGATCGTGTCTGGAAGGAGTTGTCGTCCCTTAAATTGTATCGCAAATTGTCGGCTCTCCCGCTGCGCTTAGGGTGGTGGCCCGCGAGAAAAAGCGTAATGGCCTGTTACACGATGATGAGACGTACAACGTTCTCTCAAGTTTTCTTCGATTCTCCTTTCGCCTTTCTCTACTATTTCGCGAGTGAATTTTATGAATACGCAAAAAGAAGTGACACTTTTGAAAAGAAGTAAAAAAAAAAAAAAAAAAAGAAAAAAAAAGAAAAAAGGAAAACGTTCCATCGAAGATTAAATTGAAACTCCCCCGTCAAATTCGTTCGATTCTCGATTAGTAAACCAAAATCATTTCAATTGGTTGTAGGTCGACGGTCAAATTGGTTCAGCCAATTGCGTCGAAATTCGCGTACACGCGATGAATAACAAGGTCCCGTATCGCAAAGCTAGTTTCTCCCATTTCTACGCTTCTCTTCGCGATATCCGTTTCTCTGTCTCTCTGCGTCTTTGCCAAGAACAGGTAGACCGTTCTATTGTGTTGCAACGCCCATGGCTATCGGCCGGACAACGAACAATAGAAATCATGATGCCCGCATTTGAACGGTGTATTCCCGGATAATTGCTTTCGAGAATCTAAAACAAACTACGTGCAGTTGCCGTAGGCGAGAACCCTCGTTACACAATTTTTCTTCCTTTCTCTCTATATCTCTATTTTTCCTTTTTTCTTTTTTTTTTTTATTTTCGATCATTCTTTCTCTATGCATTTCGTTGCTACTATACTCCTCCGATCGATCTCCATTTTCAACGGGAGAATTTCAGTTTCGGACAGACCACGCTTTTGTCGGGGACGATATACGATCTTCTACAAATTGCAATAGCAATCTATAAATCTATCTCTATATAGGATACATCGAACATTGGCCATCGATGGTGATAACATTTGCCCTCACGATAGCTATGCGTTTCCTCGAATTTTCCGAGACAACGTGAAACGAGAGAGGAGTAGATAGAGGCGACATTTGGTAGTATCTTTTTCGATCGATCGAAACCAAACTCGGAATCATTGGTGTTTTCATTTTAAGGCCTCGATATCTAAGTATGTGTGTGTATGTATATATATATATATATATATAAACGTTCGACTAGTCGCTACATTTTCTGGAGTAAATTTTAAATTATAATTTTAAATACAAATTTATCTTGTTCTCTTTTGTCCATCAGACACCGACTTTCGCGCGATAGAGTCGGTTGCTATAACAGCCGAGTCGAGCTCTTTACCAGACTCTCTTTACAAGTAACGATAACGATTTGGAACGTGTTAAAAGTCGGCGTCGCGTTTGGAGGCCGTCCAAAAGTGTCGTGCCACGGTCCAAACCTTTCAAAGTATCCAAGAAAGGCCTCGCTTGCTCGCCGAGCCGAACGAACGAACGAACGAACGAACGAACGAACGAACGAACGAACGAACGAACGAACGAATGAACTTTCTGAATTCTCTTTTACCCACTCCCTTTCTCTCTCTCTCTCTCTCTCTCTCTCTCTTTTTCTCCCTGGTTTTATCAATGCTCTTATCCCCCTCCTCCCTTTAAACGTACACATTAAACATTAAAGCATAAGAAGCAAAACGAGGAGCTAAAGGTGCCCGATATTAATCATTAACGCGTTAAGCCGGGATTCATTAATTTTCGTCTCCGACCATTTTTACGTTTTGTAATTTTTCTAGTGTATAAAATTAGTTGTAAAAAGGAGATAAAAAAGGGAACAAAAGAAGCGCGTAAAAGCATCGAAGAAGTACAAAGTTTTTCGACCTTTCTACTCCACCGTCTTTGAGATTTTCAAAAGACTTTTCCAGAGGAAATAAGCAAGACCTTTAATATAATCTGTAAAAGAGCGAATTTCTTTGTCGCTACCGTTGCTTTTGTTGTTGCTATTGCTCGATACTGGCTAGAGACGACAGAAAATAGATTCTGAAGAGAAAAGAAGTAGGTAGGTAGGGAGAAGAGAGAGAGAGAGAGAGAGAGAGAGAGAAAGGAATGTGGGTAAAAACAAAAGGGAAGGCATGGAATGACGGAAACGTCGGACGAACGATAATCGGTCCTATAATATTCAATATGCCAAACGACGAAGGTAGCTTATTCATCAATTCAAATCCACAAGTTCTCTCCATTCATACAAATCGCACGTAAACCGAACGTCCTGGGCCCGCGTCCGTACCTTAATGGATGCAGTTTCCCTTAGGGGACCAACGACCGCCACTGGATCTGCGGAAGAGAAGCGTTAGAGGGGCTTAAAGGGATGGTCTAGGGGGTGGACAAGGGGTTGGTTCCCGGCTGCTTTCTGCCAGCGAATCTAGCAAAGCAGGGGATGATTCTAAACGTACGGCCCGATAGGGAAATCCAGCATACGTCCAAAGCCCTCTCTGTCTTCTCTCACACACGCGCACACGGATAGACTCATACTTTCTCTCTTCCTACAGGCACGATCTCTATTCCCTTTCTGTATTCTCCGGGCGATAACGTTTCCGGATGTTGTCTCCGCCCATACACCACCCGTACTTGCTCGTCCGCCTTCTTTGCGCATCCTATTGCTGCTTCTGCTTCTGCTTCTGCTTCTGCCGTTGCCTGATTCAGAGTTACGCGCTGACTTTTCGAAAGATTCCTTCTCCCCAAGGAACTCGGCAAATTTGCACGAGGGGAAGGGCAAAAAGAGAGAGAGAGAGAGAGAAAGAGATAAAAAGGTGGTCTCGATTCTCGATGCGAGGGGACTTTCGGCAGATAAGAAAGATCGAACTTATTGCCAATTAGGGTGATTTATGGGAGGAATATTGTTTTCTTTCCCTACCTTCTTCTGCATTTGGATAAGGGTGCTTTCGAGAGGATGAAGAGGATAATAGACTGGACCAAACGAAGTTGACTTTGCGTACTCGGAGATAAAAAAAAAGAAAGAAAGAAAAGAAAAGAAAAAAAGCCAAATGGACTGGATTCTTCGGAGAATTATTTTTACTGTTATTGTTATTGTTATTATCATTATCGAAGATAAAAAAAGAAAAGTAATAGGAGGACTACCGATGAAATAAACCTCCCGCAATACCATTATTTACGAACGGATTCCACTTCGTATATCAAATTTATTACTAAGATAGAGAATTGCCTCGTTAATATCCTTCGGAATGACGCCCCGTAAAGAATATTTAAAAATAAAAAAAAAAGTGAAGAGAGAGAGAGAGAGAGAGAAGGGTGGCATTAGAGAAAAGTTGAATTTGAAGCTGAAGCAGAAACGAGACGTCGGACTCGTCCTTTGTCAGTGTCAGCAGCACCGAGTTCCGATGAATGCTACGACGAACGGGTAGGACAACGACGACTGGGGTATGGCGGCAAAGGAAGCGGGGTGACGGGGGAGGTAGCTTCTTTCTGCGCTTTCGCTGAAGCGGCTTTTTTATTCGAGCTCCTTTGGCGCGCGCGAGAGAGAGAAAACTAATCGGGAAGGGGTTCGTGCCGGTGGCTTTTTTCCAGTCCCGTTTCCTCCCTGCTTTCCGGCCTTCTCCAACGGCACCGGGATGATTATCCGACGCTTCCTCTTTTCAAGTAGGTTCTTCATGCCCTCCTTTCTCATCCTTATCCTCCACCACCTCTCCTCTCCTCTCCTCTCCTCTCTTCTCTTCTTCGTACACGTACACATCCGCGCAAGTTCCTACGTAGAAACGTCCATTTCTCGTAAGCTTCTATCTTTCCCTCGATCTTTGCGACTTATCCTCTCCCGCTCCTCTTTCCTACCTGTATATATACCTACCCTCTGCCCTTACCCACCCACCCACCCACCCCCCGCCTCCCCCATCCATGACTTCCGTTGACATCTTTGATCACGAACGTCTCCAGAGGAACACCACTCGTGCTTCTACCATCGGCCATCTAAGATTTGAATAGGGACTCGATGCTTTTGATGTCCTTTACAGGGAATACACGCGCTGACCATTGGCTTTCCATTACTCTCGGACGTCGATCCTTCTCCTCCTCCTTACATTCTTCCTTTCACCCTTTCTGTTACTTCACCGACGTCTCCGTTTCTATATATGTGTATACGCTCTCTATCTTTCCCTCTGTCTTTCTCCCTCTTCTCCATAATTCAGCAAAACGTTAATGTATAATCACGATCCAAAGGTCTATTAACGGTTTACATCTTCGATACGCGAACTGAAGTCTAAAGCATTCATGGATGTAGACACGCGCGATACGATCTCTCCTTTGATTTCTCGAGCGATCCTAGATTTCCTCCTCTCACTCGTCGCAGATATTCGCTCGTCTATTTGCCACTGCTGTTGCCGTTTATCAACATCGCTTTCACGAGTTTCCACTTGTGGCCGCCATCCCGGGCATAAGTATCGATAATACTTTTCATTATTGGATAGCGCATTCATAAAATGATATTTTCGATAAAGTCTTAGGGATTCCTTAGTACGTGCCTAAAGAGTGTACATTGTAAAAGAAAAAAAAAAAAAAAAAGAAAAAGAAAAGTAAAG
The DNA here is from genome assembly GCA_911387935.1 of Dolichovespula saxonica. Lineage (NCBI taxonomy): Eukaryota > Metazoa > Arthropoda > Insecta > Hymenoptera > Vespidae > Dolichovespula > Dolichovespula saxonica. The sequence goes on along the minus strand of OU427017.1, from coordinate 3,447,715 downwards.
AAAGAAATAAAAATGCAAGTTTTTCTCGACGAATCGACGTTTTAACATTTAGCATTTATCGTAAAGATCGTTAAATAAAGCCTAAGGTAAATCTAGGACGTTAAATGTAGAAGCGAGACTAAAAGGAGAATGGCGAATGATGGACCCAATGAATAGCTCTCTCTAAGTACCTTTGGATTAAAAGCTTAAAGGTCTTCCTTGTCGTTCGATCCGTTCGTATTAAAAAATTTCGAGAGATTGGTCTTAATCGTGGAAGAACACCAGCCAACGTATATAACCGAATTTCTTGTAGGCGACGCTCGCTTAAAGGTTTAACTCCATATTCCTTCGTTTGCGCGTAACGACGTAAATTGAAATAGAAATTTAGGGAGAAAGTTACAGGTCGTTTTAGCAAAAGGTACCATTAATTTAAGTGCTCTCTTTACGATAATTATCCTCAAATCGAAATAAATGAGACGCTTACATACATACATATATATATATATATATATATATATATATATATATATATATATATATATATCGCAAATAATTACGAAAAATATATAAGAAGAATTCATCGTCCCACCATTCGCCTACAAATTTTAATTTTTTACCTTTTATTCAATTTTCTCTTTCCAAACGCGACTCTTTATTCTCAATATCGAGATAAAAGTATTATAAAAAGAAATTTCACTTGTATATGAAATTGCTTCTACAGATAATTTCATGGCAGCTGGCCTGTCTTGCTCCGGTTCTTTCCTTATAATCAGTCCTAATGACTCGAGCCAAGTTTCACGAGCGTATTATTCATGGTCGCAGTTTGGCGTTCCTTGGAAGCGCACCTTCGTCTAATTTGCTAAAAGCTGAAAATTCAACGAGTCGTCGAGATCGACGAGGCACGGACATTCCAACGAAAGTCAGAAATTCAAGTAACGTCGCCTTTCCGTTACCCTCTTTCTCTCCCTCTCTCTTTCCTTCTAAAGATGATGATAGTACTAAGAGAGATCGAAGGGTCGTAAGAGTGGGACTTATTGGAAGAAGAGTTATTGAATCGCTTGTCGAAAGTTAGACGCGGATAAGTGCGTACCGTTTAAGAGATCTCGCTCGTTAAACAGTCCTGCAATTATCCTGCCGTAATCTATAGTTTTTACTTTTACTCAATAAAATATACTAACATCGATGAAACGCCGGTTTCTCTTTAGAACAGTTAAAAGACCAAAGCTTAAAATTTAGGATTTTGTTGAATTACTCAAAAAAAAAAAAAAAAAAAGAAAAAAGAAGAACCAAAAAGAAACAAAAACGATCGATCGTAAATACAAGCTCTCGTAATGAAAATTTTGTAAACCAGGTTCAACGACGTAATTCAATCAAATAATTTTCTGTTCGTTAAGTCTGTAAAATTTTCACCGTCGGTAATTACTCGCGCAAACGTATTGAAATAGTTTAAAGTATATCATTACGCAACGTACTTCGTAACAAAAGTCCGTACGTGGTTAAATTTAATTATGTTGGTCGAGTACCTTTTACTAATTAAATTATTGAGGTAGTTAAATAACATCGATTTTTATGTGGATTCAAATAATATTTGATTAGTTTCGCTAAATGAAAAACTCCAGTTATGGCGGAATAGGGTTTTATTAATTTAGTAAAATGTATATTTTTAATAAACCCATTGGAATGTTTAATAATAATAAAGCTTGCCGGTGTTGCGGCATCGAAGCAAATTTGATCGATATTGAAATATCAGAAAGATCCACAAATACATAAGTACGTATATAAAAAAGGCAAAGTAAAGAGACGCGAAAAGACTTTTCAAGTCGAGTCTCTCTCTCTCTCTCTCTCTCTCGTTTACCTCTTTAAATTCGGATAATTAGTAACTTCGTTTGCTTCGAGCATTTATGAATTCCGTGTAACGTATATAACTAACTTTCTAGTTCAGAATATTCGAAAGTCGAACGCCTCTTAACGAGAACCTTTAGAACTTTACTTCCCACTCTCTTTCGATTTAGTGATCTCGAACTTCATCCTTGACTAACATCTCGTTCGGTCTTTACGATATTCGAGCCATTAGCCAAAGATCGATCGAGATTTGGCGAAGTCTTCCGAAAGGGTACCACATCTCGGAACATTGAACTTGCAAGGAGCTATATCTTTGCGGGCACAGGTTTGAGTAAATGTAAATACGTTTGGATCTTAGCTCGAATAAAAGGAAGAAGGAGAGGAAGAGAGGGAAGGAGGGAGAGAGAGAGAGAGAGAGAGAGAGAGAGAGAGAGAGATATAATGAACAGCCTGACAAAGAACGTACTCGGGGTAGACGTTTTCAAACTTCATGTGTAATTTTACGGACGAGTACGATAAAGGAGAAATAGAAGATAGCCAGTTAGTGGAACCCGAATGGAGAAATTTCGTGTCTCTCTTGCGATCGTGAGATTTCATTAGATTAGTTGGTGGTTGCTTATTCGCTCGCTACCTCGGTCGTTCGCATCCCAACCTCTGGCAGTTAGTTTGTTTCACGAAACAGGAAGAAGAGTAAGAAGAGATAGAGGACCACTCGCAAGCGTGCTATCAATTGGATCATTAATTTCGGAATCTTGAAGTTAACGTGAAATACCGTTTCGTTTTCGCTGTGCAATGGTCTTGCATTTTTTAAACCTCCATTCGGGTTAATGAAAGTTTCATGCGGTGAAACCGCACGGCCTTCTAAACAAAGCTTCTGTACGAACGCGAGCGTACGATGCCACCGGATCTTGCTACCTTACCACCACTTGTAATTTTGCTGTCTCTTTGTGAGTTTTCCCAACCTTAGGAAGTTAATTAAGGCCGACGTCGCGAGAACGCTCCGGACTTCGTAATTCTTTCCTTGCAAGAAAGCTTAAAAACTTTCGTAAGCCTATTGTACCATGTCGAGCTCGTTATCGGGTACTTTTACGAGGGTTATTTTTCTTTCTCCTAAAGGCATCGCCTTTACCATGGCTTTTTGAGATCGTTCTACGACTCGTTGTCTGCAATTGCTTCTTTATAAGCCAACGTTCGAGAAAAACTTTTGTCAAACTCTTATCAGAATTAAACTCGTATCGTACACAGATAGAACCATTTATTAAAATAACGTGAATCGATGGGTAGGGTAAACGTATCGAAATAGTGTACAAAATATTACCCTGGCCGATCTGTTACTTTATATATATATATATATTTTTTTTTTTAGGGAAAATTCAATGACAATCTCTTTCTTTTTATTTTATCCGTCTCATCATGCTTCGACGCATCGCGTTATCGATTAATTATCAAATAATATAAAGCTCGAAGGAAAAGATTCGACGCGAAAGCCGATCTGATTCTATTTGCGACTGTATGCGGTGTAGAACGAGATAATTGGAAATGACAAAGGGCAGCGCGTTATCGCGTCAGAAAGCAACGTAGTTCGAATTCGGTCGTGAATTCGAACGAGCACTCGCGGAAGGGTTGCAGCCACGTATAAGAGGGTGCTCGAGAGAAGGCACAACGAGGAGGAAAGTGCATGGTGGCCCATTTGCTAGTAGGGATGTGGTGGTGGTGGTGGTGGTGGTGGTGGTGGCAGAGCTTGTAGGATCACGAAGCATGATTTCACGGGACGGTGGCCGGGTGAGTGTCATGCCATTGGATGGCAGAGCTATGCGAGCTCCATGTATCATGTATAGAACTTGACGATGCCGTGCCAGTGCGCGTTATACGATGGACGTACGAAGATGGAAAGGGAGGGCTCGCGTCTCTTTGCAACAATACGATGTCGTTTCCAAAACACGCTTCTAGACCGCGTGCCGAGCGTGTTTCACCAACGAAATAAGAGTACAAGGCTCTCTCCTGTCAAAATAGATAAACGATCGTCCCTTGGACTTTACGTAACATCCATTTTTCTCTGCTTAACATCGTCCGCCACAAATTTACTACTTTCGCCTAGACTGCCAAAAAAAAAAAAAAACACACGCACGCATACAAAAAATAGGCGCCGGAATACTTTGGTTTAAGAGAGTCTCTCATTAAATCTAACATAGTAATAGATTTACGTTCGAACGATACAAGCGTTTACTTGATAAGAAATTAATTTCTCTGTTTTATTTCGGGGAAATGCTTTGCAGAGATCAAATCCGAACACGATACTCTCTCGCAGAGAAATTCGCGCGGAACGTGAAAAGGAAGACAAAGAGAGAGAGAGAGAGAGAGAGAGAGAGAGAGAGAGAGAGAGAGAGAGAGAGAGAGAGAGACGAATAGTAGACATAAAGGAGTCGATCGGGATGTACCATCATTGATCGATGGAGGACGAAGAGGAAGAGAAAAAGAAAGATATAAACGGTCGTTCCTCCCTTACGATCTTCTCCACACGATGAACAGAGAAAATGGAAAGGGGTGGGAAGGTAGGAGGGGGAGGTGGAGGGAAATAGCCGGTCGCGAGGTGCCTTCGGCTCGCTCGGATCAAACGCGTATCCCGATAAAAATCCTAACGAATTCTTTCACCTTAAAAAGAGAAATTCTTTCGCTCTTTGGCGAGCGGAACGGCGCGGTAATGCTGGAAGCATTGTAGATCGAATCATGCCCCTTTGAGGACACGAATCCGACTGCAATTTTTCCATGGGACAAAGGTTCGGTGCAGGTGGAGCGCGCGAGAGCGTCAGAAAGGGGGCGAGTCTCTGAGCAAAGCGACGGGCAAAGCGGCTTCGTGGGCTCTCGCGTTCGCTTCGTCGAATACATTCACGTCAATTCCACGTATAACGCATAAACGTACGTGTATACGGGCGTGCAGTCCTGATTCCTCTGTTACTACCGTCCTGAATATGATACGTATGCGCCGTTCGCTATAGCTTCCGTCGAACTCTGTCCATTCGTTCATCGTTCCGTTCTCCTAGCAGCTTTCCCCAAAGCATATCCCGTCCCTTTACGAACAATAGTTAGCGTTCGTACGTTTTTATCCATTGTCTTAAAAAGAAGAAGAGGCAGAAGGAACAAGTCGTAAAAATAAGCGCAATTATTATAACGTTAATCCGTGTTCGATCGTTCGTAATCGTTCGGAAAAGTATTAATCCGTGTATGTCGAAAAACTACTAGTTTAGCATATATTTTAATTTAAAACGTGATTATTAACAATGTGGAAAAAATTATTTATTAATTAATATAGTAATTTTATAATTCGGTTGCAATCTGAACGTTTTCTTGGGAGAAAAGTTGGATTTGTTTCGTAAGAATTTGTTTACAAAAAATTGTTTATAACAAATTATTAATTAATTATTAACAATACGCTAAACAAATAGAGAAAATCTTGCCGATTAAAATGGTATTTGATTCAAGTCTCTACGACTTGTAGTTCCTGAGATATTCCCATTTATATGGAAGAGTTACGGTGATCCATTGACCTACATAATTTCATTCATATTGGATCAATGACACACTGACCTATATAAATTCCAAGAATTTACGCGACTTACTACTACTACTACTACTATTACTACGAACAGCTGTACTATAAGAATTATGAATGGAAATCTTTTCGTGGTTATATCTCTGGATCAAAAAGTCGTAGAGACTTCAAACCAACGCCATTTTCATGCGTAATTTATTCTTTATTTATTTAAATATTGCTATAATATCGATATAATAATATCGATTTTGTTAATAATTTTTTATAACGAATTTTTTACTTTTCTTTCGTAATAAGTACATAACGGTGAAGTATCTTTTAAACTAAAATAATTTTTCAATCTTTTTTAATGTTTTTTTTTTTTTTTTTTTTTTTTTTTTGTAGAGAGTGCATAACTATATCGATCGATGTAATTGTTACGATCTATCGATTGTAAACGATGTTTCTCCATATTTCTAAATAGAACGGGGATATTCAATGGGATCAAAATTATAGTTATATCCTGTATGTGTATGCAAGCATAGTCGTATGCATTAATAATAGAAAAGGTTCAATAAAATTATTATTCCGCATCCTATCCGTCTCTAAATAAAAGGATAATTCGTTTCAAAAACATTGCAATTATGCTCTATAGCTGATAATCATATCGTAATTGTATTAAACGTAATTATTGAATGCGTCTATTGTTATTATTGTTGATTTAATTATTAGTATTATTATTGTTGTGTTTGTTGTTGTTATTATTATGATGATGATGATTATTATTATTATTTCCAACGTTCCGTATAATCGCCCTTCACCAAGGGAGAAATTAAAGCGTGTCGAACCGGAACCGTAACATCGTTTTTTTTTTTTTATACAATTCAAGTACAAAAGTGACCGAAGAGATTATTTTATTTCGTTTCTTTATTTTTTTATTCTCGTTTTACTTTTTCCTGTAAAACGTTAAAACCACACTTCTTTTGTAGTCAAGCAAGAGAAAAACAAAGAGAAAGAAAAAGAGAAAGGCCGTTTCTCTTTTCGCCGTTAGCTAAAAACACTTGGTAAAAAAAGTAAAGGAGAGCAAAGAATGGGAACTTTAGTACGAAGCAAAAACTATCTCGACTAAATTGGACGAAGGGAGTTGTACATCCGAAAGGCGAAACAACGGAAAATGATAGGACGGCAGAGACGGCGAGACAAAAAAGACGAGAAGGATCCCGAGCAAAGTATCTATATAAAGAAGACAATATAAACAATTAGAGATCGACCTTTTTTCGATAAAGCATCGATATTTTGTTCATTCGATTGATTTCTTTTTCACTAGGATAACACATTATAGATCATTGATCTGTCCGATCATTATCGACATAAAATGGAGTATTGCATCAGTCCTATCGTGTGTTTGTGTGTGTGTGCGTTTGTGTAAAATGAGAGAGAAAGAGAGAGAGAGAGAGAGAGAGAGAGAACGTGCTGTTATCGTATTTCTAAATCTTTTCAGGCGTATTTGATATATTGCATATGCTAAATCGGTCAAAGCTTTTGAGGAACTCGTACTCTAAGCTATCCTAAAGTGTTAGGTAATTTCGTTGATAGTGTCCTCGCCGGATGCATCCTAGGATGGAGGAATCGCGTAGTCTCGTAGTCACCCACTTGCGCACGTGACTGGATGCAGTTTACCTACTCGGCATTGCAAACACTCAAAACTCGAGTTAATCGTCGAAGCGAGAGCGTTTACTCTGTGCCGCCCGCTCGCGTTACGAAGGAGCGAGAAAGGAAGGAAGGAAGGAAGGAAGGATGAAGGGGCACGAAGCCTAGAAAGGGAGTTGGACCTTTGCTAAAGGGTTGGATGGTGGAAGGAACGAGAGAGAGAGAGAGAGAGAGAGAGAGAAGCGTCGAGGCAACTTCCATTGGAGGGGATGAATAGGAGAGAGAAAGAGAGAGAGAGAGAGAGAGAGAGAGAAAAGCGTCGAGGTAACTTCCACTGGAGGGGATAAATTGAAGAGAGAAAAAGAGAGACCGTTTGCCATCGACAAACTCGACGAGCTTACGAGTTTGCTGTTTTACCAGCAACTAGAATTAGGTCGAGTTTGTACGTTTCGTGCGATTTCATTGTCAGAACCATGATGCGTTGTCGATTTAACTGACAGACATTGCTATTCGACTAATATCGACGTACCCGATACGAATGCCATTTCCGTCAGAAACTCTTTTTCGAGCGTCGATTTTATTTTAATATTCAATCTACATCACGCTTCGGAGACTCTTATTGTTTCAACAACAAAAAAAGAAAAAAAAAAAAAGAAAAAAGAGAAGAAGAAAATAGAATTGTATTTTTTATTCCTTATTAATCCGAAGAGCAATTCATCGGATGCTCTCTTATTTACCCGGACGATTTTAAAATCCTTTATAGAAATATTCGCGTTTATATCTTTCGAATCATAGAATTTGGCGTTTTAACGCTATCAATAATTCGACGTTATATCACACAAACGCATACACACACGGACGAGAACGTACACGCGACGAGGCAAACGGAACGGCTAACGAATCGTTCGCGTAACTGATCACGCTTTTCTCGCTGAACAAACACTCGTTTGTTCCTCCGTCATCGAAGGGTGAACTAAATTTTCCCCTTTCTGGTACCACCCCTCCTCCCTTTCCCTTTCCCCTCTCGACATAACCATCTATGATTTTAGTTGGACATGTTTTCGAAGAGATTTTTTAAATGAATTTTCACGATTCGTTTTCTCGAAGGAGTCCTCCAAAGTTTCCAATCGATCTACGAGTCGAGATCATTAACGAGATATGATAAAAATTCGGATTGGTAGGGTTTTTTACATTGAGAATCAACGGAGTGTTTTGCAAAATAATGGATAAAAAAAAAAAAGAAAAAAAAAAGAAAGGGAAGAGATCGTGAAAGAGTGATGGGAGGGATGACGGTGGTAGTAGATGGGAAAATAATTAAAATCAATCGAGCAAATGCGGTGAAAAGGGCACGGTATAAGGTGCATGACGTGAATGAGGAGAAACGAGAATAAATACCGGACTAACGAGCGCGCGGAAATTGACGGACGCGTCCAAGGGTGCTTCAGACGGCGATACCACTAGGAATAAGAGCCGGAGCTCGCCCGATACCTTTGTCCCTCGTTAAATTCCAAAGACGATGTTATTTCGTTCTCCTCGTCATCTCCTCGTCATCTCATCGCCCTTCTCCCTCGTCCTTCGCCCCTCTTTTTACGACTTTCCAACCTCGTTCTAAGCGAAGACGATTATTTTATTGCAAAATATAATAACGTACAATAATATAATAGTCTTTATATATATATATGCATGCATGTAAATAAACATTATTAATGAAATATATAATTAAAAGCGTAAATCACAAACGTATATTCATTACTTGGAGAGTCGTAGAATGATATCTGAAGGAAGAGCGAGAAATATATTAAAATCGATGAAGCTCGTTGAAGGATTCTGTACGCGATAGGAGCGAAAAGAAGGAAGAAATTGCGGAGCGAGGGGTGAAGTAAAGGAGGAAAGGCTTCCACGGATGGCATCTTGATGGCAATGGTGCACCGTTAGACGACGACGCGCTATTTCCATAAGAAATTACGACGTATAATGGTAGTACGTGCAAAATCTCGTAATGTAGGGTTATCCGCATAAAGTTTAGAAAGGGAAACGACAGGAGCTCTTTGAAATCGTGCCGGTCACCGGCCGTCGACGACATAAACGCCAGTAAGATCAACGAAACGACGTCAAAGAGAACGACACTCTCTATTTCTCTTCCTCTCTCTCTCTCTCTCTCTCTCTCTCTCTCTCTGGATATATGTACGTGTATAATAGCCGTGCATTCGGTGACTCTTCTGGATTATAGTCATTTTTATTTCCTCGTATTCAAAAAGTACGATCGTTAATCCAACGATAGTAATGAAACTCTCAAGCTTTATCGCTCGAGCGGATTGACTTGCACCAGCGAAAACATTACTTTTCTTTACTCTCTCGTTTCGATGATTCGCGAAATAACCATTCGTCGAACAGAGGAATAAACAAATGTAAATAAAAATAAATAATCCATTATAATCGATAATAAATCATTTCAGTCGAGTGAAAAAAAAATGAAAGAAAGAAAAAAAACAAGAAACGATTACGTGTCAACGAGTGGACCGATCCCTAGGGTACTTCTTTGATTTACGGGAATCAAGAAGGTAAAGAAGATATAAGAAATCGATTATTCATTCTATCTTTTCCCTCGGTGTATTTGATTTTCCTTTAATACAACGAAGATAACGATTATTCTTCATTCGATCGTACGAGAAGCAAAGGGAAAAGGATAGACGGTGACTACTGAAAGGGGAGACACAGGAGCAACGATGTATTATGGATTTACTAGCAAAGAGGAGCACGTACGCAATGGAATCTAGTGGGAAATAATACGAGAGAAATTGCTTTCCAGGCCTGGCTTTATAGCGTTCGTTCCATTCCTTTGCTTTTCATACTGTGTGTTTGACGCGTCCTCGATTCTAAAGCCAAAGGATTTAGTTGATCCAATAAAAATGTTCGTTCTTCCCTTCGATGTTGTACCATAGATACGTTTACATAGGATATTTTTACATGGAGAAAATATCTTCATAACCGAGATCCTCGAAGATAACGAAGAGCACAAAATAGAAATACTCTCTTTCGTTCGATTTATAGATATGTTTTTCTTTATTTTTTTATTTTCTTTTTTCCTTCTCTCTCTCTCTCTCTCTCTCTCCCTCTCTCTCCCTCTCTCTCCAGAAAAAAGGAGTTTTCATATCTACAACGTGATAACACTTTAATCCATCGATTCTCTCTTTATCCAAAAGGAAACGCTATCGAAGAAATGGCGGAATATGGGAGATTGGCTCGAAGCTATTAGAAGTAAAGGGAGGATAGTGTTAAAGTTTCCTTCGGAAGGAATAAACGAGTATAGCCTCGTCGTACGTCTTGAGCGGAACGACTGCAACACACTCGACCCCTGAGACTATTAAACGTTTTTCGTAGAGGAGTCTAAGCTCGCTGCAAGGCCGTGCGCGGAAGAGAACTCGGCTGATGCTTCGTCCCTTAAAATATTGGCGAAGTTTCGAAAGTGGCGGATCCTGAGAGCCGTGAAACGAAACTCCCAGGGGCCATTGTTCGTTGAAACCTGTAACTTTGTAGAATCGCCACATACATTATCCGAAGGAGCACCGGCAAAGAGAGAGGACGCTCCGGATATCTTTAACTTTGCGCCCTTCTACCATTTTTCAGCCTCCGCCGACTGTACCGATAACCTCTCTCCTCTCCAACTTTTCCTTCCAATTCAGCCAATCGACACGGAAGACCGAACATCCTCCCTAGAAAGAACTTAATCGCTTTTCTCGTTAATCCCAAGACGTTGCATCATTGACGCGCGCATGTACGCTCGAGGCGTGCTAAGGTTAACAAACAACAAATCGATAACCTCGGCGGTTTCCACCATCGTCGAAGATGGAAAAGAAATTTCTATTATGCGAATGAGGTCGTGAATATATTTTTGTTGAAGTCGTTGTGGAATTGAAGAGGAAGAAGAAGGAGAGAGCGAGAAAGAGAGAGAGAGAGAGTACATAGATAGTATATTCCTTTTTTATTTTTTTATCGACTAACTCGACGCAATCAATTACAACAGCAAAAGGAAGGAAGCCATTACAAGCTTCTATAGCGTTCGATATTCATTTAAGTCGACGGCTATATTCCTTCGAGTGCATTGCTGACTTCCCCCCTGGTACCATTAACGATCGGCTCTCGAGCCCTAAAAGTATATCGCTCGCACTAAATTACGAACGTTTCGTGCGGGGAGAAAATGACATCGATTATAATAACGCGTTCCAAACACTTTAGTCAGCGAAACGATATCGTTCCAATTTGGTAGAACGCAACCGGGGCCAATGATAAATCAATCAAGAGATCTCACGTACAGAGCCAGTTTCTTTCGATTATTATTTTACGAGTAAACGATTAAGAAATTATAAATATTGCAAACTTGATCTATCAAGCTGGTAATATCGTTTATAGAATTTATTAAAAACTCTAACGAATCACTTTCGATCCCGATGATCTTAGATTTACCCTACGAATCCTTGGTTTAGTATTTCATGCGTCAGGTGGAAATTGATTGTGCCAAATGATAGACTTCGCTAAAGAGTTTTCAATACTGTTGGATAGCGTGAGAAGGGGATAGTAGGAAGGAAGGAAGGAAGGAAGGAAGGAAGGAAGGAAAAGGATGCGAGCGAAGGATAACTTTCCAAGTGGAGAAAAACTTTTAGCGTCTTTTACTCGGTCCGACATGGGGGGTTTATGCCACGAGCTTAAGGGGAACACGCGTTATGCGAGGTGACATTTACGGGTTAGCCGGATGAGCGAAGATATAGCTGGTGTGGATGGAAGATAGAGGAAGAGAGGACAAATAGGGTCGTAAGCACCCCATCCTTTGATGTACTTCACCTGCATCATTTTGCTACTATCGCTCGCTCGATTTCCTTTTTCGTTCTTACCCTTAGAAACTCGTAGTTCTTGAAACTCTGGCGTTATTAAAAAGTATCTACGATTTTATACAATTTTTAATCGCTATTAGAAACAGTGTTAAAATACTCCATTTAAAAAGTATCTACGTCGAATTACTCGAACGAATTATACGTTATTACGACTTTCCGTCTGGCTTCGACCCACCACCACCACCACCACCACCACCCCTCTCACGTACTCTACAAAGGCGCGTTCCGATCTTCTCTTAAACCCGAGAAAGGTAGATATCCCTTTTCCCTCAACGCTATATCTTCGCTAATCCAATCGAATTGCCGGCGTGTATGTAGTCGCTGGCACGTGACCAACGTCGCGACGCCGATTGGAGGTACGGATCGTGCCTCGATCTGTTTCTATCAAGCGTACCGTTCGATTGACCAATCCACCCACCCTCCACCCTCCCCAGATGCTCTTTGATTAGTTAGATCAGACCAGATCGCCTTTGATTCCGAGAGAGGATAACCAAGGTGACTGAAAGAAAGCTTTTTCCCTCCCAAGGGTCTCTTCCCTCTCGAGCTCTCCATAAACCGATCTCTCTTTCTCTTCCGACGCTGCTTTCACTCTCTCACACTCGCCCGCGTTCCTAGTATAGACGAAGAGATGAGAGGAACGAGCCGAGCGGAAAATCGCTTTAAACCTCACCAGCTAATATTAACTTTCTTCTATCGTTTTCGCGAAATTCTCCAACTCTTTCTCTCTTATCCCTACCTCTCTCTCTCTCTTTTTTTTTTTTTTTTTTTCTTTCGGAACTATCCGATCGAAAGAAAAGACCCCAGCCTCTATGCCAAGCCTCTAGGCATCTCCGAACGAGAGCTTTACGAGCCGCCTCCGCTATTATTTCGGCTTCATCTTTTGCATACCTCCGAGCGACGCCATCGATACACTCTCTCTGGGAGTCTTGATAAATCGTTGTTTGAGTTACGTTCGAGTACGTATGTATCCTTCGTATTTGCAATAATTTGCATAACACATTCTCAATGTTCTACACGAACTAAATTAAATTTATTTGATGATCGCAAGAAACGATATCGAGAACGTTTGCTTAGAAAATAATTTGTGTTATATCGTATAATTCATATCTCATTAATGATAAAAATTCCGTGCTAGTCTAAAGTTTATACAAATATATATATATATCTATGTATATAGCAACTTTGCAGTCGTAAGAAAAAGAACTTTAAAAAGTCTCGGTGGTCCTGGAACCAAAGAGGATAACGAAAAAGTTGGACGTACTATTATGAAATGGAAAGAACAAAAAAAAAAAGAAAAAAGAAACCAACGACAACAAAAAAAGAAACTTTGAGTAGGATGGACCAAACGAAAGGAGAACTTTGAAGTTACGTAATTTATCGAGGCGACAGAAGGAACGACGAGCGACGAAGCGATGCTCATCGGTTCGGTATTTTAACGGTGAGCTTCATGGAGGCGCGATTTTACGGCGCAACAAACTCTCGCGTCCGTAGCGTGAAATGGTAATGCCTTCCGCTCATATAACCGACCCTCACTCAACGATGCTCATAACTCATGCCGACTGGTTAACCGCGCGCTAACGTCCTCCTTGTGTTGCTGCTTGTATCGCGGCTCGAAGGAAGTTGGAAAAAAAAAAAAAAGAAAAAGAAACAAACGTAACGTGTGCCCGTCCATCGATCCTCTTATTCTCGGTTTTCTCATAGATTTGTAACGTAATTGCTAGAATAATGCAGCGCACATTTTTCCTTTTCTTAATTACACCGACCATCTCCATAATGACCTAACAAATGTTAACATTATTAATTTAATCCATTTGTAATTCTCTTACGTCCATCTTGTCTCATCAGCGTTCAGTTGAAACGATCTTTTTAATTTTATATAACTTTGATTAGACAAGTGCGAATAATTTTGACGAAATTACATAGAATTTGTTAATTAAACGATATAATTACAAAAAGCCGACGATATTATATGTAAATATACGCGATAGATGATCTATACGAGAAAGTACGATAGAATCGTTTAAACGCGACGCGATATCATCGCGTTACCTTCGATTGGAAATTAATGCGGAATCGATTGATGACGACAAGAGAGCAGAAAATTAAGGTCAACTCGTATGTGGCCAAACAGTGTTAGGAGTGGCAAAATAATGACAGTGGTTATCGAGGGTTAGTAGCGCAATAACGTTTGAAAGGTACATAGTGAAAGTCTCACTCGAAAGATTCAGTTCTCTTGTGTAGTATAGGATAAAACGCGACCGGTTTGCGACGAATCAACGCGAACGAATCGAAAGAGGAACGCGTAAGTTTTCAAAGCGGATATGTGTACGTAGGAGGGTGAAAACGATCAAATATGTACACGCGATAATCAAACAGAACGCATTCATTTGCCCGTATACGCACCAACGATATACCGAATTATACGCGACTTCGATCTTTTTTTCGAGCGATAAATCACGGTACGATCTTCGATAATCGTCTAATGGGGGTCTTATTTTTGGTGTTACAGCATAATGAACAATAACAGCGTGGAGCAGCCGGATCCAGACAATATAAAGATGTTTGTAGGGCAGGTACCTCACGACATGGACGAGAACGATCTCCGAACGTTGTTCGAGGAGTTTGGCCGAGTGCATCAGATCAACGTTCTGCGCGACAAAACCACCGGTAGTAGTAAAGGTAAGGGAATAATCAAACGTATCGTACGTATTTTCCTTTCACTGTTCATTCTCAGCACACTGCACGGTTTACCGATTAATCGTAGGACGTATAATATTCATCGGCGATAAATGACGAAGAAATTAGTCGTCTATCGATCAAAAAAAAAAAAAAAAAAAAAAAAAAAAAAAAAAAATTAAATGTTTCAACGACGGAAAGAGCCGACCGGAATATTGGAGATATAGTTTTCGTCAAATTTTTTAATGATTCGATAGGATCATGTTTAGTTCGATGAAAAGTAATCGAAGAAAGGACCAAGTAAATCCAGGATGATTTACATAAAAGGAAGACGGACAGGTGAATAGGTGGAACCGACAGGGAACGTCTATCGAACAGTCGGTTATCGAAGAGAGCGAGAGAAGCTCGAAGAGAAGGGGGAGAAGGAAAGAAAGAGAAGAGAGAAAGTAGTCGCGTATACGTGGCACACGCGAGGATCGATGCCCAGACATAGTTGGTCGCCGGTCGCGCTTCCACGGCCCTTCCTCGGTCTATTGATCGCTCCGAGAAAACCCTCCCTCCTCTCTCGCGTCTTCCGTAGCCCTCTTACGCCACTCTCTCTTCCTCTTTTCATTCCAATTAATATCACTCGTATCTGTATATCTAGTACGCTCGCGCACACACACGCACAAATACCTTTTTTGACGACACGCGTATCGCTTTCGGAATATCCTACCTCTCTAAAATAGTAACATATTTTTTATTTTAACTTTCGTTCGAAGGAATCGTATTATATGTCTCGCGAAAATTAAAATTATATTTTCATACGGCGAATCATTTCGTACAATGATACCATTCATTTTAATTTAAATAATTTGGATACTATTCATTTTAATTGATATTAAATTTGTCATTGGTTTGACACACGAGTAGGCATTCATAACGAACGTAAAACTCATCCTCGACGTGGTGTCGTTAACCTCAAGAATGGAATACGTCAAAATCCTCAGAATCGTCGGAATAATTAATCCGCGCGAATTGTAAACGTCACCTGCACCTGTAAAATTGATGACAGTAGACGACGTATGGATCTCCGAGCGTTTGGTATTCGTTCGCCATTGTGCAAAATTTAACTCGATTACCTCGATGTAATCGTAAATTAATGTCCCGACCCAGTGCCACTTTTTCACGTTTTCCACAACCGGAGATCGAAATTTCTACGTCGATGCTCCAGGAGAAAGGGCGAACCCCTCGTTGCTATTTTCACTTTGGTCTTTATCGTTGACGTATACAAGAGATATATCGTGCGAGTCGATTTTTACTAACTATCCGCTAAGATATTCGCCCTTTCGATCTCGACGGAATTATATCGATTAATTTCATCGTTAAGTATTCTCCAAATAAATTTCCTAACGAGGAACGAATTTCAAACGAACGATCTGCTTGTCTATTGTTTAATTCTTCTTTCCTTTTATTACTTTCTTTTTAATAATTCTCGAGAATAATTGAAGCAGGTGTACTTATCGTAATTCGTACGAACGGATGGACGCGACGTATGAATAATTAATAAATTAATACGAAAGGGTTTGATTTACCCTGTAGTACGTTAAAAGGGGAGAATGGTGAAGCTGGTTCGCGAGAGTACGGTTGCGAGTGCAGGTGACCGACACAGACCAAATAGAAATAGCAATGGCAGCTCTTCGTTGATACAACCACTCCAAAGTAAATATTACAATATGTGAGTCTCGTTAAATTGGTAGAGATATCTTGTTCCCGAAAAAGAAAACTTTACAATATTCTCCCCAATTTTCAATTAATTACTCTACATAAAGCAAATTTCATTCGGTTTACGGCATAACGAGTGCCCATCCTTTGGTTCGAATTGTACTAACGGAAAGAGACGAAACAAAGGGAACGTTCGTCCTTTTTTAATTTTCGATCGATCGATAACAGGATAACGATATGACATCTTATTATATTAATTACATTAATATACTCTAGTTGAACAAACGCGACGTAAATCAAATGAAATATCCGATATATACATTATATATGCAGGTGGAGAAGGTTAATTCGATACGCTACGTAGGAAAATTACGTTCATATCGTAGCACTTCGATACAAGATTACAATCTTTTTTTACTATCTCTGAAAGCTTTATATAAAGTAAATTGCATTTCTTTTGTAATATAATTAACAATCGTGTACGGATTATATAAAGGAGGTACGCTTTGAGAAGAGATACGATCGAACGCTCACGTAGATGTAATCGACGTTAAGAGAGAAAGAAAGAGAGAGGAAGAGAGAGATTACGAAAGATACGAGAGATACGTGAAAAGTTCGATGTCAAAGGAACGGAAGGAAAGTGTCGCTTGCTCGTGCTCGAGTGTTCTCGATTGAAAATAGTGCAGAATTCTCTCCTCGTCGATGTCGTTTTTCGTTTCCTTTTTCTTTTTTTTTCTTTTTTCTTTCTTTTTTTTCTCCCCCCCAGGAAAACTGTCATTTGTGATCGGAGGAAAATGTTTAAAAGCGATATATTGGAATCTCGGAAGTGTCCATCCGGAAGTATTTGTTTTCGAATCGACACTCGGATCGCGATATTTGACGTTTCGAAACAATGAGGAAGACAACGCGTCGTAGTTGCGACGATACACGAGAAGAGTTTAGATCAAAGGAATACTTGTCTATTTAAAATTGGCTTACGCGTCGTCATCCAGAGAAAATTGTAGAATGATAGAAATGCCGTCAAAGAGAATTATAATTAAATTGACGCCGGTACCTTTGCGAATCACGTTGCTTCGTAATAAAGTAAATGTCTCTTTTTCTCTCTCCCTCTCGCAAAATCATATGTCATTTTATCGTGTATCGGTATTAGTATGTTTGTACACTCTCTCCCTCTTTCTATTTTACTCTCTCTCTCTCTCTCTCTCTCTCTCTCTCTCGTGGAAGACCATCGCTAAAAAGCTGCGGTGGTTTTGTGGTTGTGAAACGTTTAATGATACGAGATAATTAATTCACGAAACGTTCGATGTAAAGCATGTTTCTACAATGGAGGAGATATTAAATAACATTATGAAAATCAACGTAACCGCGGCGTAATTAAAGTTTCCTGGTTAATGGTAGCTGGGCGAGATACTAATGCCTCGTCGGCGTAAACTGCAAATTTAAATGAAACAAAAGTAAGAATAAAGTCAAAAAAAAAAAAAAGAAAAAGAAAAAATAAAGCGCGAACGATATTTATCGGACGTTTTCCTAAAATTGAAGCTACGTTTTTATCGTATAAAAATCGATTGGATAACGCGCAAGGATCGAATTTCGATTTCCGCCATAGTCTACCCACCTTCTTACGAACACGTCCCCTAACAACTCGAATTTCGTTCGATCGTCAAAGCGTGGTTACTTCGTCCCTCTTCAAACCGTTTTCTTCCCTCACCACCCTGTGTTCCCCGTGAGGGATAAGAACGTATTCTAGTAAATGACCGGAACGAAATTCGGTGGTGTAAACGGTCGGCCCGAAGAGATTGGAGACAAGAATGTGGAAGGTTTCGCAAGGTCGATCGTTTAAGGAAAAAATGGCACGAGAACGTGATAAGTAAGAGACATTAGTCGAGAATTACGTCGAGCTAGGATCCTGGACCGAAAGGTTGTTTTATTGTTCGCCAAGAAAAGTCTACTCCGAGAGAAGGGTAGAAGAAGGTTTACCTAAAGTATCACCAACCACTGTAGTGCACGCGCACACATCGTACACAGAGAAAACACACATTGGCTTCGTAGGGAACAGTCTTTCGCGACACGTTGTTTATGCAAGCGGAGAACGTGAGATAGTTGGGAAAAGTTTCGATCCGTATAAGTTGCATCTCGTGTTTCACTTAGTTGACGATACTTAACGTGTACCTCCATCGCATCGTCCCATCAACTTTTCAACCAATTCGTAAACCGAGCCGCTTTTAAACTAACAAGAAGCGCGTTACCTTCCAAGGCAACCGTCTCGAAAGAATCGTTTTTAGATTTTTCGTTCGAGATTAAATAAATACGTTTTAAGATTCAATCCTCAAATTCGTATCATTAATAATTCGACATATCTCGCGATACACGGATCTCTCTTACGTACGGTAAGAAGAAGAAACGAGTTATAAATTTACAACGGGATCGTCGAACGTGTCATTATTTTCTTTCGATTATTAATAAATACGTCGAGTGTATCGTTCCCGATTGTCACCTACAGACGGCGATCTTCATTAATCCTCGAGAAAATTATTCAGAAATCTCCTCTCGATGGCTTTCATCGCGCTCGCGAATCGATATACCCGTTACTCGTTACGCAGAAGTAGACCTTATCATTAATCACGCGGCACTATTAATCGTTCTTAAGTAGAGCGGCATTCGAGCGCAAGACGGTGCCTCGCTCTTTTCAAAGGAACGAAAGCCACCCTTTGAGCAAACTCGAACGTCGGAGCTGTCTCGAGGACCGGCATAGAATCCACCTTGCCTGCTATTTATCCGTCACATCCTCTGCTCTATCGCACATCGACCGACTCGATTCGAGAGCTCGCGTTATCCTTCTGTACCGCCATTATATGTTTGTCTCGATGAAGAAGTAGAAAAAAAAAAAAAAAGAAAACAAATATCGTGCCTTAGAATCACTTTTTTGTTTTGTTTTCTTTCCTTTCCTTTCGTTCGTTTATATCCACTCGATGTTCACGCGAAACTAATAATAATTTTTAAGTACTATTTTCTATCGTCCGACGATCATCTCGTGGAAATTTCTTTCTTTCTTTCTTTCTTTCATTCGAAGAAAATACACGTAGGTGTAATAGAAGATAATTCGTTAGAGAAATCGCGATCGCGAAACGATTTCGTTTTCGTGTCCTGTCATCTCAAAGTTTTTCTTTTAGCCGTCCGAGATTTCTTTCGTTCTCTGGAACGAGATTCGTTCTTTCTGAATTTTCTGTATCCACGAAGTACACACGAGAATCTTTCTTCACGACGCACTTCAGCGGATTAGACGAAAAACTTTAAACGAAACTCTCACATCGCCGGATATCGCGAAGCTGCGCTCGGTTTCCGTAGACGTCTATTTCGGTGTTTGCGAGAGCGGAAAAACTATGTTACGTGTTCTTTTTTATTCCGTTTCTTTTTGTCCTATCTTATATGACAGCGAACTCTGGATACTTTAACGAGGACGATAGATTATACTCAACGTAGATAAATTTCTATGATAATTCCTCTTTCACTTTATAAATCTGCTATTCATAATTTGCAATTCCGTGATTATACCAATAATCGTGATGTTATTATCAAAACCAGTTTTGAATTATTAAGCAAGTTTAATCCAGTGTAACGATTTGAATATTTAATACCGTAGTGGCCCGAACTAGGCTACAATAATCTTGAATAATAATTGTTAAAAATACAAAACTGATAAAAATGATTTAAAAACCGGTGCAACAATCGATACGAGAGGCAATCTTTATTTGCTTAAAGGATTGTCGTCTGGTATGGTGAACCTCGACGAGGCGAGTACATTTCAAAATTTCATCGCGTTTCGTAATGCGAATAATTAGTATAACGCATGCATTATTTTACAGATATTGTAGATATTACGAATATATAAATGCAAAGCGTATCACGCGTAATCTCTCATGTACGCGAGTATATAGAAAATTATCGTGAATTCGAACAAAGTCAATGAACTTTCGAAGCGCATTAATTTCTTTCGATTCGTTCGCTCTACCAACCGATAGTCCGAACGAAGATCCATCCAAGCTCTAGTTTAAGGTATATTCGTGGTAAGTTTCATCGGTTTACCCTGCGAGTTCCTACCTCGAACGACTTTGGTGGTTAGCCAAGTCACAAACTTAGAGTCGTCGTTCCATCTTCGGCACTCACCTTTGCGTCACGTCGATTTACAACGGAGACGTGTTCGTGATCGTGATCGTTCTCCCGACAATCCGTTCTCTCGAAAATTAGCCACATTATGCTTTCCAAATTGGACTCGTAGAACGCGCAGCGATTATTGCGACGTCTTCGATGGTACGCTTAAGTGCGCTCAAGCGCGTTAACCGAAAGGAACTTGTAGAATTTCAATGGTAACTCGCCAACTCTGGATATCTTTGAAACATGTCCCTTGTCCTCTTACAAGTTACCTCCGATGAGAAATATTTCACTTGTCGTCGGTTCCTTCGAATATCAATAATTAAATATCTTAATATTCGAGGAATCTATCAAAGTTAATTTTTTTTGTATTTTTCTCACGAATCATTTCCTCCTCCCGTCCCCGCCACACCAGCTGTTTCAACGTTGGAGAGGAAGGAAGAAAATTGACTCGACTCGCAATCGTATGCATTTCTATATTTCTAGACAAAGGAAGCATATTCACCGCAAACGTAAGATATTCGTGAATCCACTTGCCCGAGCTCGACTTTAATCTTGCTTTTTGTGCGCGACATCGTGCCGCAACTTGCAGGATATTCGACTGCTGCTTCTTGCGGCTCTTGCTTACGAGTCCGAAGTTTACATTGAATGCATTTGGGATGATAAGTAGTACATGGAGAACGAACTACGACTCCTTGGAAAAGTTCTTACTTCCATTCTTTGCTTTCTCTCTCCCTCTCTCTTTCTATATTTTTCTTGTATTCATAGCTAACGTTACTTTACCTAGGAGAGAGAACCTAGGAATTCCTATCTCCGACGTATTTTTAGAACGATATATCTCTCTAATTTCCTTTCCTCGCGTACTTATCGATCGTACGTCCTATTTAACTTTAAACTTGACTTTGGCTTATTTACATAAACCGCTGGGTCTTTAGCTCGAAGCTCTTACAGTGTCCACGAACCTGTTCCAACGGAAGCTCCCTAACGATTTAGCGACTTCATTTTAATGACAACGACGACAACGACGACGACGACGACGACTAGCACGGCCTAAGAGCTTTTATCGAAGGCTGGACGGTCGGAATCATTAAGTTCGCACGAACGTGTTATCGAAGAAAAAATTTTCTCAAGGAGATATAAAAGTCGCTCGAAAGAGATTACTCGATCGACAAATTTTAACGACCCTCTCGCACTTATATTTTTAAGTTTCAAATGTCAGATTTATGAACGAGCCCAAGTATAAACGAGAGAAACGTAAATCTCTCGTGTAAATTGATCACCGAGTGGTCTCGGATGACCGCTCGAGAGATAGAAAAGCATTTTTCTTTGCGGTTAAGTGGCGAGAATGAGAGAAAGAAAGAGAGAAAGAGTAAGAAACGTAGAAACTCTTTTCTCGCGGTTGGCCTTTCGCCCTCTGAGCATTCCTTCTTTACCGGCTTTTCCTTGACGCGTTCCCCGAGGACGACGAAGGCCGTGACGCGTTGGAAATGGTGTGCCGGAGGTCGAGCTTGTTCGAGGAATGCTAAGTGGAAGGGAAGCCGAGTGGCTCGGTGGAACGAACTGCTTTAATTTAAAGTTGCGTACGGGATTTGGGACTTTTACTTTTCCACTTTCGGCCCCTCCGTGGCTACGGGGGAACGGCTGGGCTACGGCTGGGCTACGGCTGGAAAAGGAAAAGACGCTTATCGTCGCTCGACCGGCTCATTACGCTTCGTCCTTTCGAATTAACGTCCTCGCCAGCTTCGAGGCGAACGGGCTAAACCGTTCACGAGTTTAGCTATAACAGCTTCGATCGGCTCGGCAAAGCCTTTCGATATCGTTCGATGTACTTACGTTTTCGTTTTTCTCTTAATTTTTCCGTTTTACTTTTGGCAAGAGTTCTTAAAAAAAAAAAAAATATTCTCTTTTCTCTTTCTCTCTTTCTCCCTTCCCCCGTGAAGTTCTTTAAAACGAGCCAAGCGAAGACCGCGGTCGTGCATGTATAATCGCGTACGAGCTGAATTACGATGTCGGAGAATTTTCTTCTAGATATTATGAATTGAAATATTCGTCTGGAAATATTTTCCACGTACTCTTTCTTCGTTATTTTTTGTTTTCTTTTTCTTTCCTCTCCTTTTTTATTCCATTCTTTCTCTCTTTCTCATTTTATTCTCGTCTATATGACTTTGTTTTATCAAGACAAAAAATTCTCGACTCCGTTCGTAAATTTGAGGGCGGAAACGCAACGGAAAAATAAATCGCGTAAACGGAAAACACTTTGTGGCCGGGTTGAAAAGCAACCGGAAGCTTCGAGTGGACGCACGCTACGTTCGCCCACTCGACGATCCTGTACAACCATTTGAACATAACAAAGAATACCACACAGGAAGATAGCTTCGCAATCAGTAAAGACTCGAGGAAGTTCTGGCTGTTAGCCAGGATTATAAGAAGCAGGACTGTAAAGTTTAATTTCTCGAATCCTTGCCGAAGTAGCTCTCTCTCTCTCTCTCTCTCTCTCTCTCTCTCTCTCTCTCTTTACCTCCATCTCTTTTTATGCTCTTACACTCCTTTACCGACCTCCTTCCGTCCCCACAGGACCTCATCCTCTAACCGTCCTTTGGCCGTCCTCTCTCACTCAACTTGTACGCCAGGCGTTTTCCACTTTCTTTCTTTCGGTGCTTCCGCTCTTGTTTCTCCATTCTTTTCACGTTCTTCCTTTGCCATTCCTAAACTTCTTCTTCCTTGTTCTTTCAATCCTGTTATATCGTTTCTTCTTTTTTCGCTCCCCGTCTAATTTCTTTTCTCCCTTACTCGTGTGGTCCTTCTTTCTTTATCTACCTTTCTTCTCCGTTACCTTACCGAATAAAGAGAAACGAGACCACGCGTATATATATATATATATAACTTTTATATATATATATATATATATATATCTTGTCACCTTCCGTCATTATGTTTCACACGATATCTCTGCAAAAGTGGACCTCGATGGAGCAAATATTTAATCGACCGAACGGAAAAATCATTAAGTAATGTAACCGTATTTCAACCGATTCTAAAAGTAACTCGAGTAAATTTACACGTAGATTATATCTAACCGTAGGTAGACGTATCGACGAGTTCTGTTTCGGAAAGAATATTAAGCTATAATCGAATCAATTCCTTTATCGATTCTATCGTATGGGTAAAGTACTACGGATCTTTATAGATATATTCGCTCGTTCGAGTTTGAACTTGGTGAAAATCGTCGTCGAAATGACGATTTCACGATAGAGCGAAGTCGAATTCGAGAGATCGATCTAGAGTTATCGTTTTCGTAGATGAGGGAGAGAAGTTCGTCGTTAGGGAAAGTGCGTGCCGGAGACATCGACAAATATATTCGGTGGCGCCGTGGATGAGTCGGAAACGAGAAGAAAGGACGAATATATAGATATATGTATATGTATATATTTTGATGGAGTCACCCCGCACACTACGTTTCACCGATACGCGCAACGGACCATCGAGTACAATGGGTTGGAACGAGTCCCAATATTATCTTCCATTATGACGCGCATTGAGATCTTCCGGGTAATAAGATCTTTTGAATTTATGACATAGTCATACTTGCAGCCACCGTCCGGCTCAACGAAATGCGCCGATTTATCAGACCCTTTTTCTTCCTCATCCTTCTCCGTTTACTTTCTCTCTATCCGACGAAATCGCATATGTTTCGCATGACCACATTCGTTATCGTAGCAAATAAGCAAAGAAACAAACAAGAAACGCAAGATAGTCGCGGAAACTCCTAAATATTATTCTTCCTCTCTTCTTTTCTTTCCCTCGAATACTTTTCACAAAGAGGAAGGAAAGTATGTTTTCCGAATGCTTAAACATCAAGGAGAGAGAGAGAGAGAGAGAGAGAGAGAGAGGCTCTTATTCTTCTCGTTTTCCATCGTTCGAATAAAGAAGGAGCCTATATTCCCTGTAAAATGAAGTTGACCCGATTTCAGAGAGGTGGAAACAATAGATCAAGTCGATCGGTCGCTTTTTACCCAGACCCGTTTCTTTTTTTATCCTTTTCAGTCGTTTCCAAACGAAGAACTACGTGAAACAATATCGAGTGAAAGTCACGCTCCTTCGTCCGAACGACCCACTGATCTCCTAAATTATTCTACGTTGTTCCTCGAAGCGCAAAAAAGGAGAAGAGAAAAGAAAAGAAAAGAAAAGAAAAGAAGAGAAAAGAAAAGGAAAGGAGAAACGAAAGACGGAAAGAAGGCTAAGAAGAGGGATGGGCTAGTAGAAAAGAAGGAAGGACAGGAAAAAGAGGAAAATGAAACGCCATTAGAGACATTCGCGGTGTTTGACGGGAGTCAATGGAGAAAGGGAAAGAGAAAGAGATAAGGAAAAAAAAGCGAGACGTTTGCACGCACTTACTCGAAGGTGAATCCACAGAAAATCCTGTTGCTGGCAAAAGATTCGTCTTCCAATCTGGCGTCTAGCGGAAAAAAGAGAAAGAGAAAGAAAAAGGTTGGTAAAAAGAGGGGAAAAAGAAAAGAAAAAAGAGTGAGAGAGAGAACTCGAGGAAGGGGGATGGTAGTAGTGGTAGCGATGGTGGTGGATAGAAAAGAGAAAGAGAAGAGAGGCGAGGGGAGAGAGAGAGAGAGAGAGAGAGAGAGAGAGAGAGAGAGAAAAGGGGGGATAGAAACGCGAAGAAGTAGAAGTGGAGTACGACAAAACCTCAATCCCTTTAATGGAGACAAATCCCCCTCGCGCGCACCCTTCCACGAGGTAGTAGCAGACAATTTGTAAGAGTATATCCCACCTAGCCGGAGATATTAGTATCCAGGAGCAGTGGTAGCCCCAGCAGCCAATCATCCTCCGGTCTTTCCTTCTACCTTTCTCTTTTTCTCTCTTTCTCTCTTTCTCTTCTTTTTTCTTTTCGCTCTATCTTTTCTCGTTCTAACTACGTTAGTTTTGCTATACTCTCGAAACCTTTCTCTTTTTATTATTTTTTTTCTTTCTCTCTCTCTCTCTCTTCCTCTCTATGCTCGCTCCATTCCTTCCTTCCTTCCTTCCTTCCTTCCTTCCTTCCTTCCTTATTTCCTTTATTTCGCGTGGATCGTTCATACCACGCGTATCCAAAGGCAGCCGGCAACGAAATTATAAAATTAACGAGCGGCATCCATCAGCGAGCATAATACCGAACATTAAGTCAGCGAGCCGCACGAAACCAACTTTTTGCGAGCTACTCAATCTTGGTTAAAGTCTTTCTACGCGCGTGTATTTTGTCTTTCTCACTTTCCTCCGTTATATACATACATATATATCTTTCTCCTTTCGATCCATTATCATGCCGATACATTAATGTTCCGAAACAACGAAGGAACACTTTCGATCGGATGTTAAAAAAAAAAAAAGAAAAAGGACAAAGCCTAATTCATTATCTCGTATTCCTAAAAGTTCTGAAAGAGAAGAGGAAGAAAGAATTACTTTTCGTCCCTAAAATTTTATTGACGTATCGTTTTTTGTAACGCGACGATAAGATTGACGCTATTAAATCCGGCATAAGTAGATAATTCGTAACCGAGAAAATGAAGAACAACGCATAACCATATACACTGGAACTTTATTCATTATAGAGGACGATTAATCAAGGGTGGAAAGAGTCCCGCGATGAAACGAGTTCGCGAGCCTGCCGAGATATATGAGCTTTATTAATTCTAACCTCGTTGAGGGGACGATAAAACGTTAAATACAGCCTTTGCTAAACCGTGCACTTCATCGAAATTAACGATTTCACGACGTAAGAAAAATAAGGGAATAATACGAATCGCCGTGGCAGCGGTAGGGCGATAATAAACTTTTTAAGGGACAACCTTACGATCTCTGTATTATCTAGGTAGGTTCGGGCTTTGTCATCGGGCCTGGCGCAGCATGATAAATCATTGTCCGAGGAAGAAAGACAGCGTCGTAAGAAACAGATCGTTCAAATAGGACAAAAACGACTGTGATCTTAAGAGGCCGCCGGATCTACCGACGGCTTACAAGCCGTTAAGAGAGAAGGGACGTCAAACATCGTTCCCTTGTAGTTGGACGAGATAAAGAAAGAGAGGAGAGAGAGAGAGAGAGAGAGAGAGAGAGAGAGAGAGGACGAAGATGAGACAGAAGGTGAAGGAATTTAGGAGGATGGCGTTAATGCTTTAAGGAAAGCAGTCTTTAAAGGTTTCGCAGGCGCCTCTAGGGTCCTATAACGTAATGCCACGGTCCGTGAGTGTAAGTCGACTCTAAGTTTGGTCATCGGACAGGTAGTCGATAGTCAAACCTCAAACTAACGTCCTCACGGCATATATCCCACTTTGACGCTGGTCTCTCTCTCTCTCTCTCTCTCTCTCTCTCTCTACTATCTTCGAGTCACCTTTCACAATACCAAGCTAGAGTTACTTCCTCCTGTATACTCCTCGTTATCTCTCGTTTGCCGTTCTTCTTTCCTCGAGAATCTTAGCTCGTTACTTCTATCCTTCTCTCAATCTCTTCACTTTAATCTCAACGAATCCGCGTGTTGCCGCGTACAAATCAGGATGACAGGATATTTTCATATAATGCCGAGGCTCCTCGTGGACTACTCAATCATCCCTCTTAATCCCAGACTAAGGTCCAAAGGACTAAAGGTAATCATGATAAACTGCTGTCCCAGAGGAATTTGAACTCCGCTTTCTCGAGAGGATATCGAAGTAATTAATTCGTATCTTTTGCCTCTCTTATCGTTCACTCGAGTAGACCGGCCGACCAAATTATTCTTACTCGGACGAGATAACGTATTTCAATACAAACGCAATTTCTCAATTACCGGGATTGAAGATGCCACCCGGTGGAATATCCCCTTGGATTATGGGTTAATCCCTTACCCAGCGATCTTATTGAGAAAATTTCTCTCCTCTTCTCGGAAAGAAGGGACATTAACGATTCATAAACCTCAAAGAAGAGACCTTATCGAAGAGTAGACGTAGATTTTCTCAAGAGCCTAAGTGAGGTTTATTGACGGTGAAATGGCGAACTGGTTTCAATTGTTGAGCACATTTCTTCTCTTCGTTCTTTTCTTTTCTTTTCTTCTCTTTTCCTTTTTTCGTTCAATTTTTTCTTCGCCCAATGAACGCGTATCGTCTGCAAATCGACGTCATTTGCACAAAGTTTTTATCAAAGTACAATACGGTCCGTACGCGGTACGTAAAATTATACGACATTAATGCGCGATCCGATATAGGAGGTGTGCTCCCCGTAAAACTGCACCACGCCAACGGAATATTTTCCTTCGTGGTTTTACACGGTTTCGCCTTCGACGTCGTCGCCTCTACAATTTCTCCCACCCAAAGCACCATCGGCCTTTTCCAAATTTAAAGGATGAGCCATGCGAGTACACTAGCCACGAGAAAATTATGTAATTCTCAAAGTATTAAGTTGAGTTACTCAACGATCGTCGCTAGAGAACTACGAAGGATCTTTCGAATGAATACGAAATTTTCGTTGACAATGGAAATCCAATCGGGCGAAAATAATTCGGACTATATCTAGTCGTCGTTTCCATCGTTTTTACCGGGATAAAATTTGAAAAAGAAGTCAACCACGAAAATAAGACAAATCTGAGAAAAAGATCGGAACGGAGAACGAAGGAAAAAGGCGAAAAGTCGGAGGTACGTAGCAGCGAGTCGAGGCGAACGATCGAACCATTTGTCGGGCGGGAGAACGTAAAATAGCCATTGCAAAAAGATAGATGCTGCTCGTTAAACCGGTAGACGGAGGATACTTGAATTTTAAAACGCGAACCAGACCACTTTCGAACTTACATACGTACGATTAACTTGGTTAGAAATCTTCTTTCGTAAATCTTGTTTTCGAAGCTGAAAGATATGAATATATATATACATATATACATATTTATATTTATATATTATTACGGATTGAAGTTTAGCAAATCGGTGGAATGCATCTCTTAATTTCGATGCCTAATATTTAGTTAAAAGTCAGATAGAAAGAGAGAGAGAGAGAGAGAGAGAGGAGATGCTTTTGAAAGAAAAGCTTGAAGATTCGTCGCGTTACGTAGAAATTCCGGATAGCGACGATCCTACAAGGATATTTATATTCCTGGCACCTAACCCCCGTAAATCCCTGGTCGGCAATTAGGGGTGTGTCGGCCTACCAGTCTTGGTCTCGTCTCGTTCAACCTTCTACCTCGCGGCGGTCGTTAACGCGAACTATCGTTGCACGACGTGGTACTAACTCGTTCTATGTTCTCTCTCTCTCTCTCTCTCTCTCTCTCGCCCGCGTTCTCTCGTTCTCTCGTTCTCTCGTTGATCCCTTCCCTACTCGTTACACAACGCCTAGTTCTCTCCTCGTCTCTCGTACGCCCTCCAACCCTCGTACTCCTCCTCAGTCGGTACTCGTTAACCTCTCTGGTTGCCGCAAAATGTGGCCAAATTACCCAACCCCGTCCGCGGTATACGCACAGCGGCGTGGCGTAACGTCAGATTTGTCAGCCGACTCGTACTTCTCGATAAATGACGCCCGTGCCTCGAACGAATAGCTTTCAGCGTGCTTCGCGCTGCTCGTAACACGTGCGTGTAACGAGCGGAATCTCTCCGTCGACGAGCGAATTTCGCGTCGTGAAAGTTTTAAGGGTTCGGTAAGTGCGAACGAATAAATCAACCTTAGGGTTTTACACTCGAAGAACTTACTTACTTTTCGGCCCTTTCGTGTATACCTCTATGCGCATAACTTATCGCCTTTATATTTAGAATCACTATCGCAATTTTATTAGAACGTATGTAGGTAACGTCGCAGGAAAGAGACGACAAACCGATCTTAGCGAGAGTCAAAGAATAGTTTAAAGAGAGAGAGATATATATCAGTACGTTGCAGCAACGTGGCTAAGAACTTTTGATAAGTTAGAATCGAGATAGGTATTTAACATACCTTAGCCGCTTGATTCCACTAATTAAAGCAACCTCCTCGAGCGAAATGCGTTCAAGTTATGGCGACGACGTATTTGGTGGCGTGCGCGAGTTGCGTGGCTCTTCCATAAAGTGACATCAAATTTGTCATTTACGCTCTGACAACGGCAAGTTCGCTACAAGTTTCGATGGAAAAGGCTTTATACCGTCCTCGTAATTTGTTTCTACCGCCTACCGGTGGTGGTGGTGGTGGTGGTGGTGGTGGTGGTGGTGGTGTCTTTATGTCACGCCACCGGTCAACCGTTTGCTCGTTAACCTCTCACAGGGCTTTTAAATCTAACTTAATTACCAACCCCTCCATTTTTCTCCCTCTTTATCTTTCTCTTTCTTTTTTTTTCTTTTTTTTTTTTTTTTTTATACGTTTCACGCATCGCCAGAATTTCGTCCAATTTCCTGGCTCTGCCAAGAAGCAAAGAAAATCGTACGAGGGATCACATTACTAACGACTTCGAGCGATATAACGAAAAGTTTTTATCGGTACGATAAATTACCACTCGTTCATATTCATGCCAAAGGTTACAAGGAACCCTCGATTCGTCTCTACTTTGGGCTATCACGCGAGCCATCGAGAGAATACACTCGGAGAGAAAAATATACGCTATTAAAGTCTGCTTTTTAAACTAACACTTTGAAGATATTCTTCCTATGAAAGAGGAAAAGAACGATAAACGTGATAAGGGAAATTCGCGGTGTAAGAAAACTTTTATCCGTCTCTATATTCTTTCCTTTCTTTTTCTCTCGTTCCTCTTTTCTTCTCCTTTTTAAAGGGTAAACCGAGAAGCGTCGTTATTTCTCCCGACAAGATAACATTTTTATCTTGATCCGTAATACACACACTCGCGGTATCTCTCCTCTCCATTTTCCAGCGGCGGCGTCGTCGTCGTTGTCGTCGTCTTCGTCGTCGTGTAGCACTCCTCGATGGAATTAAAGTACGCCAAACGACTCGTGAAAATGGTGAGTCTTTACCATCTTTACCTACTCGGCCAAGCGTTTATCGCGAACCGAAGCGTAAGGAGTCGCACGACTTAGTTTTGGTGATAAGCCGAGGTAGATAAGCCGTAGCTAAAGAAAGGAAAAACCGTCCTGCGGAGCGACTCCCGAACGACGAAAAATGACATCGACGACGCCTTCGTTGGCTGCTTCTTTGCGATATCGATTCCTCGATACGGAGAATATCTTATGTGGCTTTATCGGATATCGCGTGATAACATCGACGAGAGTGTAAGAAAGAAAGAGGAAAAAGAGAGAGCGAGAGAGAAAGAGTGAGAAAGGAAAGAGCGCATATAAATAGAGCTCTCTCTCTACTATCGGTTAAACTTTCTACCTTTTTCCCTTTTCCCCAGAATACTCGGGAAACTGAACGACGGAGCGAGTCGAGCCTCGTTTCATCGAATATTGTGTTCTTTTTCAGACCATATTTCTACGGCACCGACTTGCGTTTTCGCGGTTGGATTATATGTTCTGTATCCTTTTGACGATTGCTATTTTCCGTCTGGCTTTTACTCTACCGTCAAATCCTTTTGCGATACTACCGATCATGAGAAACGCTCCCTCCCACCCCGCCCTGCCCCCCTCACTCTCTCTCTCTCTCTCTCTCTCTCTACTTTGGTACGTTTTAAACTCCATCGTCGAGAGAGTTTCGATCGAAGCTGGATTTGCGACAAGCAGCTTGTGACCTCTTTGTCTCTCGCGCTCGATATTTCCTCTTCGCTTATTCGCTCGAGATACGTCTAAACGTCGATTCCAACTCGTCATTTTCGTCCTCTCGATATACTATCATTATTTTCGATAGATTTACTTCGCGTGTTTTATCGTTCGTTCTAACGATTTCCTTGCATGAAACTCTTTACTTGGGGTAACTCGAAACTTGCTCTTCTTCGTATCTTTACGCTTGAACTTTTTGTTCGACCGTGTTTAAGATGATCGCGCGCGCGAGCTACGACTAAAACTCTTCCTTCTTCTCTTTCTCTTGTAACTTTTGCTCTATTAATTAACGAACATTGTTATAACGTCGAAGGATACGACGAGTAATTATATGCTCGTAGAGAATTTAAATACTAAGCTCGATTCATATTGAAATTAAAAAACAAAAGGAAAAAAGAAAACAATAAAAGAATAAAAGGGGGAAAATATGTGTGCGTGTGTGTGTGTGTGTGTCTATATATATATATATACATATTCATAAACAGACTCGGAATCTCTTTTCATTTAAAACGCGATTTCGCGCGTGGCTGTGTACAAGTGGGAGACCAGCGCCTCTTAAAAAAACCAGACGAACTTCCTCGTCCCCATTTTCAGCAGACCCTCAAAACCTATTCTCCGAGGCTCCTACTCTCTCTCTCTCTCTCTCTCTCTCTCTCTCTCTCTCTCTCTCTCAGCCCCTTCTGTCAGCCGAAAGGTTCGAGTTAACAGCCCTTATGGGCGTTGCGGGTAGCCGTACTTCGTCAAGTGGCACACTTGTTTATTTACGAGCTACCTTAAGAGCGATTTGTTCTCTCTTTCTCAAGTATCAGCTATCGTTTTGTCGTGAGTCCGCTTGAAAAACATTACGAAGTCGGTTTGAGAAGCCGAGGAAATTTCTTTTTCCACGATTAAATGACGACACGAAATCGAACGTTTATTTCGCAAGACGAAAATTCGATGGATCTAACTTTGGGGGATAGGGATTGATCCATGGTAGAATGGGAGAAAGGGAGAAAGGAAGAAAGAAAGAAAGAAAAAAAATAGTTCGGTCGAAACTAGAAATAGCCATAAACAAAACCGTAAAGTGACAGACTCTCCATTATTACCGGCGGCGAATATATCCGATGGCTCTAATCGGTGCCACATTACGTTTCGCGTATCACAAAATCGTCCGCTTTGATTTGAAACGTTGAATTCGTCGATCCGTCGGCTCGCAATGGAGTCGTAACAGTAATCGCTGGTGCAGTCTATTATTTCTTCGTCGTAAAAGGCAACACCATAACAGTTATCGCGATCGTCAAATACGTCAAAGCCATAATCGTTATGCGAAAGCTCGGCTTTAATGCGCGAGACACGAAATCTCTATCGTTCGAATACGGATGATGAATCTATATAAGCAATATCGTAATCTGGCCAATAACGATCGAATATGAGTGGGACACTGTCATGGATATCGACAATTTTATCGGTCGATTGCTCGAAAACGAACGCGATATATCATTCGTTACCTAATCGCATCAACGTTTCTTCGTTAAATTTTCGACGCAATAAGCTTCGAAATACCATCACTGTCGATGTCCTTCTCGTATTAGCGTCTCTCGATAATGAATTGCTTCGCGCCTATCAAAATTTGTTAACGATTATAATACCGATTATAATAATCCGGTGTTGGATACGTCGAGTCGTTAATTATCGATTAATTAAAGGACGTACCAAATGGTATTATATAAGAAAAAATATTGTATCGTCTCGATCGACGAGGAAACCGTGTACGACTACGTGTATTTTTCAAAATGTACAACTCTAACGTTTCTCTTGTTTCGATAAATGACATCGGACTACTTCCTTTTCATAGCTACTACTAGTTTACATAGTCATTCGAAAATGTAAAATGACATTGCGTCGCTTCGAAAAGAAAAGAGCCGGAAGAAATAATTCGCTGCATTTGCACGAGAGCAAGTTACGGTGACTCGATTTTGCCTACTTTTCATGGAAGCTCGCTTGGTATTCGATTCTAAAAAGCAACCATCACCGCTTGCTTTGCTCCGCTGACTCGTCTACTCCAACTCCGAGTCGGTATAATGCCATTGCTGTTCGTATACCTTGTAAAATATGGAAAGAAAGAAGGTAGAGGTGTAAGCGTTTGTCAGAGACGGGGAAGTAGTACTAAAATGCTTTCTAAAATTTTTCTTCGATGTTACCGTACCGTGAATGATGTAGCGGGATGCTCGTATTACCTTCGGGTAGATACGTCCGTTCTCATCGACATTTCTCGCATTTTACTTTTCCTCCTTCTTTCCGTTTGAATAAAAAAAGAGAATACGAATATCGAACACTTTTCACGGACATTTTTCTAACATGATTTCCTCGATATCAGAATATTATAATCTGTTCGTTATACTTCGATTAATCGTTCGTATAATTTTTATTATTAATATTTCTCTCATATCGAACTAATCGACTTTGAAAAGGAATACGCTTCCTCGGATAATAACCAAGTTTACGAATATCCAGGATGTATCCGGCACCGTTCTCTTCCGCTATTAATGAAGCAATTAAGCGAGTGATTATGTCGCAAGTGTCAAAACTGCGAGACGAAGGTATCAAAGCGGGTAACGTTAATCGTCTACGGTATCGTTAACATCGATTCGTTACACGGCCGAACTTTATAATTATACATCTACCTTAGTCGTCGAAGCAAGCTTCAGTTCTACTTACAGATCCTCCTAAACGAAACTTCATTCGTTACTCGCTAAACTTCTGCACCACTATCAAGGCCAGACCGAAAGCAATTAAATCTTTACATCCCAGATGCATTTAATTTCATTGATTAAAATTTCACTCGTACATCGTAATGCATAACTTATTCTGAGGCTAATTAAAAGAAACAAAAAAAAAAACAAAAAAGATAAATAAAAAGAAACGATTTCTACGATATTACAAACAAAAACGCTTTTTGATCAAAGTTAACGTCGAGGTTAAGGCCCATTGTCTCAAGTTTGAAGGGGAAGAAGAGGGTCTAGTGGTTGAAACGACTTATTAAATTTAACGTGCCACAAATTCTTGGTCTGCGGAAGAGAGAGAGATGGTGGATTTGTAGCGAGACGAGAAGAAAGAGTGAGAGTGAGAGTGAGAGTGAGAGAGAAAGAGAGATAGGGAGGATATAACCATAGACCTCTAGGTAGACGTTATAATATATAACTTCAGGATCGCCAAATTCTCTTCTAAATACCCCGCCTAACTGGCTTACGACTGCAGCCAGGAGAAACAGAGCGGTAGCCAACGGGTGGCAGTAGACCAAGGGACTACTCTACCCTTCATCCTCTCTCTCTCTTTCTCTCTTTCTCTCTCTCTCTCGTCCCTTCCTTTCTCGGGTTTACCACGCACACTTGTAACGGGTCGCGCAGCAAACGTTGGTGGGGCCAATATTACCCAGCAAATATGCCGTAAATACACGTGCTCGTGTCACCCCCGAGAACGTTTCCGCAATTCCGGCTTGGTCGAGCAACGTTCCTACCATCACCCATTTCCTTTGGGTAGACAGTCGGTAGAGGGATAGAAGGGAAGATCCACGAGGAAGTTAAGAAGAATGGGGAAGAAAAAGAGATTGTAAGTGGTATAAGGCAACCTTTTCGAGTTCATGCCTCCTTAACGAGTCCCGACTTCGTGCAGCTTAAGAAGAAGAAGAAGAAGAAGAGGAGAAGG
Organism: Dolichovespula saxonica; assembly: GCA_911387935.1. Classification (NCBI taxonomy): domain Eukaryota; kingdom Metazoa; phylum Arthropoda; class Insecta; order Hymenoptera; family Vespidae; genus Dolichovespula; species Dolichovespula saxonica. Next base: position 3,412,943 of record OU427017.1, on the reverse strand, counting down.
AAGAGAAAAAGGAAGAAGAAGAAGAAGAGTGGAAGGTTTTGGAAGAGACTGGTTGTACGAAGGAAAAAGGAAGAGAGAGAGAGAACGGTTCTACAGTGAAGCAGCAGTGAGCCAGGGAGGAATCGGTACGACAGGATAGGGGTAGGAGGGTGATGGTGGTGGGACGAGCTATCTCTCCGTAGGACGTAGGATCAGAGACTAGAGAGACAATACAGTCAACAGCAGACGCGGCAAATTGCCCGTTAATAATCCGTGGCTCGAGGGTAGGGGTGGAAAGGTGGTTGGGGGTGACAGAAGGGTTGCTAGGCCGGAGGCTAAGGGTAGAGTACGCTTCTCTCCGTCCTTTACTTTTTCTCTCTCTTTCTCTCTTACTCTTCCAGTTCGCTTTTTCGCAGAACGAAAGGGGGCCAACCGATGAAATATTCCTCCCTGATCCGATATAATTGCGACGTCGTGCTTGAAAATTCTCGTAGACCCTCTCTCGACAAGGATCATATTCAGACCACGAACGTTGAGAAAAGGGTAAGCGCGAGGAGAATTCGCGTGTTTGTTTTCTCTCCCGACTAGGATTAAATCCTTGTCTCGTCCAACGCCTACATAAATGAACTCTCCTCTTCTGCATAGTCGGCCGACGGACTTTGGTACAGTGATGTATTCTCTTAATCATTTTGTTTTCTATTTCCCGTCGAATCCTTCGGAAATTACTTTTTATCCGTTCTCTCCCATCCTCGTCAATTTTCATTTTCCACGTTTCTTACGATCCCTTTTTACGATGGACCGTCGTAAGGGAATTTTTTTTCGTGGTCGTATATTTCGAGAGAATATCAGGATCGATCTCTCTAATCGTTTTCTTCTATATTTAATTCTATAGTTTTATCACTTAGGTATTGTCTTGGTCCTTGAAGTTCACTTCGATGTTCGACACGTCGTAAGACTTTCTCAGCTATTCAAGTAATGAGTTTTTCTAACTAATCGTGAACGCTACGTACGTTAACTAAGTACGTAGGATAACACTCCACGAAATTGTAATGATTCTCCCTATTATTTTTTCGATCCTCTCTTCCATTAAGAAAAAAAAAAAAAAAAAGAAAGAAAAAAAGGGAAAAGCACGAACTAGGCAGACATGTAATTAAACTTTACTGGTTAGCCTCCACTTGGATCCCGCGGAAGTTACACAAAAGTACGTTCTCGTCCCGAAGATGAGAAGGAGCAGAGAGCATCATGGCATTCTCAGGACCGACGAGCCGTCGATCGATTCGCAAAATCAAAGAGAAAAGAAGAGAAGAGAACGGACGAGAAGAAAGAGAGGATGGAATAAGGAGTCGGTAAAAGGAAAGGAAAAATACCGTGTGGCGAGTTTGCGAAAATGCAAACTACCGTGATGCCGAGATCCCTACGTACGTAGCGTTCTATGTAGCGTAATATGACGTTGAAAAAGTTTATATATATATATATATATATATATATATATATATATATATATATAGAGAGAGAGAGAGAGAGATAGATAGAGATAAAAGAAGAAGTCGTAGTAAGAAGCTTCGAAAGGATAGATGAGGGAGAAAGAGGATGGAGACTGGGAGAGTTTTGGTCCATCGAGAGGTCGAGAACCCAGCCGTTGAAACGCGCCCGCGGCAAGAAAATGCGCTTAGTGGATTTGACGCACTTATTCGCGAACGTCCCGATCCTCTCCGCGAGTTTACTTTTGTATACCATCGCGACTAGGCGCATAGTAACGACGCCTTTCCGTAGTCGTTGAAAGCGTACAAAAGGTAAAGTCCTTCTTCGCGAATGCCTGGCAAACTTTCAAAGTGGAATAATAGATGGTCTCGTTCGTGTACGAAAAGACGAAAGGAGAGGTCCAACTGTGACAAAGCGATATATTTATCCGCATAAAAGGTCGATCTTACTTCTTTCTTTTGTTCTTTCTTACTTTCCTTTTAGTTCCTTACTATTTCACACGCTTTTTCGATACTTTGCGAGTGAATTTTTTACGCTACCCAAGAATATATTTAAAACTTTTCGAAAAGATGATTACGTTTTACCCCGCTAGAGAAATTTATTTATAAATATACTATCAATGTATAAATATATAAAAGTATCGTAAATATATTTCAGAGCTCCAGTCGAAGGGAAATGATCTTTGGCCGGAGAGTAAAATTTCCTTTTTGTTTCTTCTTTTTCTCTCTTTTCCTTTCCCTTCTCCCATTTTTTTCTTTTTTTTTTTTTTTTTGTAAGGTTGTAACCTTTCGAAGCTAGCAAATACGAGTTCCTCCATCCCGTATGCCAGGGGGAGATTCGAGAGACGAAGTTTCTTAACTCGCGACCTCCCGGTAACTACGAGTTGCGAACTAAAAACTTGTTCCGCGGAATTACCTCGTAAGTCGCAACTACGTGAAGTCGAGAGAGAGAGAGAGAGAGAGAGAGAGAGGGAGAGGAAGGGAGGGAGAGAGGGAAAGAGAGAGCGAGAGAGAGAGAGAAGGTCTGAAGAAATTTTCACGTCTGGTGCATCGCCGCGCTCGAAGCATTATCAAGTCGTTACACTCTACGTACGAACTCTCTCTCCATCTCTCTGTCTCTCATTCCTGATCGTCAAGTTCGATGTCTTTTTCGAATTATCCTCTTCCAGTTATCTCGACGACGACGACGTAGGCGCGCACAACACGACCGAATTCGTAACTATCTCGATCCGAAAGAAATAAAAAAAGAAAGAAGAAAAGAAAAGAAAGAAGAAGAAAAACATAAAAGAACAACTTTGCAAACGATAAACTATTCTCGAAAGTTACGATCGATTTACCTCTCCTCTTCGGAAGTTAAATTGCCTGGAAGTGACGACTTAATCGTTTTCTCTCGCGACACGAGACGAAATTCAGGAAAATTCTTAGAGACGTTTTCCTCTTTGAACAAGATTACAACTGTAGATCATACTACATAAATACTATATATATATATATATATATATATATATATATATATATATATATATATATATATATATATATATATATATATATATAAGGATGGATAGATTTATCATCGCAACAATTTAGTTGGTACTTCTGTCGCAAGTCTCCAACGTTTCGTTTTAAACAAGATATATAACAACCAAGGTTCAATCGACCAACTGCGCGAGAGCTTGCGATCGAGAAAATTGCAGTAAATGGGAGGTCATAGCGTAAAGTCGTTTCCACTTTTCAGAATTTTCCGGCATTTCTTCGAGGAAATACAGAGACACGTGATGTTGCTCGTTCATCTATAGGTATATATAGATATACATACATACATATACATATATATATCGTCCAAGAGTATACATATACACAATCACGTACACGCTTGTATGCGCGTAGCGAAGCGTTTAATCAAGTTTACTACGAACGGAGTACAATGTTAGTATCTTCCTTTTCTCGAGCTATACGTTTCGCGGCCCTGCATCGCTTTGTGCTTTTCCTCTTTCTCCGTTTCCACTTGACTGACTTTACCCTATCTTTTCTTTTTCGCGAAGTAATTCTTTCTGTCTTTCTCTTTTTCTTTCTCTTTCTCCCGTATCGTTGCCACCATTGCCCCGCTTGATTAGGCAAAACGGATAAAATTTCAATCGCCGAATAACGCGAAAATTACAGGGAAAATATAGTGAAAAAAAGAGAAGACGTTTTTCGATTATAAGAATTTGATATTCGAATAAACTATTGACAATGGGTTAAAACGGGATGTTCGCTCGATCGTGTTCTTCGTATTATTATTATCGCAAATTTCTTCTTCCCATATATTCGTATATTTCCCTAATAATTCTTCGACGTTCGACAGGCGACGGAATTTATTCCTTAATATATATATATCTTATATTTGTAGCAAGATCGACATAGAGAAGATCTTTCGTTAACCATGCGGAAATGGATAACGGTTATGTTAAGCATGTATACGTTTATATGCATACGTTTAGTATATACGCGTATCTATGAGAATACATATGTACTTGCAAAATTGCACGCGTGAAACGGTTTGTAGCTTGTAAATCTATTAACGGAATAAATGTATCGGTTTAACGCGCGATCGTACGTACCTTCCTATGTATTTACTTGTACGTCTATATATGTATATAAATATATATATATATATATGTGTGTGTGTGTGTGTGTGCGTGCGTGTGTGCGTAGAAATGTAGATATGTTGGTACGTACGTTATCCAACGATATTAAATTACGATTCAATGGTGCGATATTGCTAGAAAACGCGCGGTACCTTTGTAATTAATTTAGCGAAAAGTTATTCGGCCAGTTGCTCGCGTAAAATTAAATTGAATTAGAGTTAATGTCGCGCGCGATAGGCGTGGGCTGCTTTATCGACGAAATATCGAAGAATTATGCGGAACTTCGACTTTGCCGAGGTCGAAGTTCGCCTCGATAAGCAGCACGCCAAGAAATATGTACTACCGTCGGTAGAGTTATTTTTCTTAAAATTTCTATTTCTCTTTTACGTTTGACCTATCTACGTTTCGAAGAAATTCTCTTTTTCTTCCTTTTTCTTTTTTCTTCTTCCCTTTTTCTTTTTTTTTTTTTTTTGGTTTCATTCGTATCAAAGCAATGCAAAAAGTTCGATTCGTGTTTACACTCGAGTGCCCGATGTAATCGTGGTCATGTGAGAAATTAAAAAAGAGAGAAGATGAAAAGATCGACAATTTTTATCTCTGGCAATCCGTATAAAGCGCCTAGCAACTTTAACAACAAAGACGTTGTAAAATACAAAGCAGAACGCAAAACGTGTAAAGCTTGCATTTATGCGAGCAAATACGAATTCGAATATCGTGTTTGTAGACTCTCTCTTTATCTCTCTACCTTTTTCTCTTCTGTGCGCTTGCACATACAAGGGAATGAAGGAATGAGAGAGAGAGAGAAAAAAAAATATATATATATATGCAGGGAGAGAGAGAGAGTGGCTGGAGGGCGATGGGTTTCGAATTAACGGCCGAACGAACGAAAGGATACAATGACGTTAATTTGATTCACTTCACAAAGAGCTTTGACTGCTTCGACGTTGGGCTCGCGTGCGTTTTACTCTGTCTGCGCATAGTTCTCGTCTGTCCTGCGCGTATTCGCAGGACATACCTATTCGCCTGAGCGACGATGCGCAACGAAGTCCGTCGCGACGAAATTGACCGGCGAAGCCTTTCGAAAAATTTCCAATCGGGGACTATGTCCATTGAAAGTATGATATTTCACGAGAAAAATTGGTTTTTTAACGATCCGTTGTCAAATCTTCTTATCGCTTGTTTTATCAGAAACGATCTTCTAAAAAAAAAAAAGTAAGACTCATTTTTTTGATTTGCTAATGATTACACGAGTCGATCAATATATATATATATAAATATATATATATATATATTGTGATTTAATAACTGCATCAACGAAGAAAAGAAATTATAGAAAATAATCCAGTTTCGTTAAATATTCCAAAAGCAATTGACATAATTTTCGTTTTGTCCTTGCATTCTCAAAGATCACCGAGATAAAGTAAGTACGATCATGGAAGAGTATGCGGTTTAACTATTCAACAAAGGTAAAAGAGTCAAGCGGATAGAATTAAAAGAGAGCACGCTGGATTATGTCAAACGAGCGGAAGGAGATCTCTCTGTGTGGGAGGATAATCGTGGGATTGGTAAAAAATCGTCCTCGGGAATAAGAATAAAGTAGTACGGTTAATCCGATACGGAAATGGCGGCTTGTCGGGTAGTAAAAGTAACTCGTCGACTCGTAATGGCATCGACGACTGTCGGAGTAGTGCAAATAAGTTTCCCGCCGATTCGTAGCATTTTTCGAGGATGAGAGAACAAGTGGAAGTAGAAGAAGAACAAGAAGAAGAGAAAAGAAGAGAAAGAGAAAGAGAAAGAAAAAGAAAAAAGAAGAAGAAGAAGAAGAAGAAGAGTAAAATTACAGAAGGTCAAAGACAGAGGGAGCGATCATCGTTTTCTTTTTTCTCTCTCTCTCTCTCTTTCTCTCTCTTTCTCTCTCCTCTCTTCTTCTCTCTGCCTCTCTGCCCGGAAGAAAGCATTCGTGGTACTGGATCATCAAGAGAGGAGCCGGCGTAGCGTATTCCCGGTGACTCGTTAGAGAAAGAAGGTCGTTTCCTCTTTCCTTTCCATTGAGAGCAGGAAAGCAAAGTCACGTTCGTCAACCGCAGCAAGCGATTGCTCTTTCCTTTGAGCTCTCTCGGCCCAGATCTCTTCTCCTCTTTCTAGTTCTTCTCATCTCTTACTCGTCTTCTCTTCTTATTCTTCGGTCTCCTTCGTCGTTCCTATCCTTTGTCGTTCTTTCGAAATCTCTTTGGTCTTCAGCACCGAGAACATTTACTCTTCCGCCTCTCTCTCTCTCTCTTTCTCCCTCTCTCTTTCACTCTTCTCATTTTTCTCCCTACTGGCTCATTAGTTTAGTTAACCACCGACGAATCAACAGTATCTTTCGGTATATTTGATACTTTTTAATACGCGTTTCGTTGTTCCGATCGCAAATACCTCCATCCGACCTATTAGTTGATCGAATTTTTATCCTCTTTTTTTTTTTTTTTTTTTAAATATACGATCACCGGTTCGACAGTTTTATGTATAAGTATATACGTAGAGTCGTTATAAAATTGCTTTTTAACGAGGAGTAATTCGCGCTTTTTTATCGGGTCTTTGCTCTTTAACTATTCCTACCGGATACGGTAATAGCATAGTAATTGAAGTGGAAACAGAACGGCGCGAGCAGAAGTTTGAAATAAATTTCTCAAGGGATGGCTTCCTCTCCTCCCTCAACCTCCTTCCGATATAAGAAGGTATGCGCGCGCACGGCAATGCACTTTTCGATTCGAACCGTACGTTCGATATCATCAGCAAACGAAAATACTATAATCGAATGAACGAGCGAACGACCGAATTTACGTACTAATTTTTTTATCGATAATATGAGAAAAAAGAAATGTCGTTATTTCATAATTCCCATCATAGGATAAAAATAAGTTCCGTCATTATACATGAATCAGCATTTTTTATTCGTTATATCGTTTTATTTTCTCAATTTACGAAAGTCACGATAGAATATGTGTACGTAAATATCGTAAAGTGGAGAGAGAGAGAGAGAGAGAGAAAGAGAAGAGTCAGCCGATTGCGAAAATGTGTCGTCAAAAGGAAATACAGAGCAAAATTGCTCGAGTAATACGAGTAGACAAACAAGAGGACATGCTTTAAAAGCGCAATAGCCACGCTCGTGTTGACTCGGCTCATTGCGAACACTTATGTATCTCATCCCGGCGTAAAGGGAAAGGAGTCCCGGACCGTTGTGTGTATTTAACAAATTCGCAAGAGAATCCACCCTCTTCCAGTATTCCGCTCTGTTCTCTCTCGCCTTTCTCCTCTCACCCTACTTTCCTTCCTCCTCGTCCACTTCACAATCGGCACTCGCTTTAGGGTGCGCCAGCAAACACTTCGTTGCTCCTCTCGTCGAATCTATTATCGATTTAAAATTTACCAACGATTTCAATTAATTCGTCTTACGAATAAATAACGTCGATCGCAAAGAAAAATAAAAACAATCTAATCGCTCTCCTCGCGATCATTTAAATGCAATTATCTTCGAATTAGGATCTGAATAATTACTGCAAGAAATAACTTCTGATAAAATGGAAGAAACGAATTACTTAGAAAAATAAGATAAACGAACTTCCGTTTGTTTCTAGCAAGAAAAGAGTCCACTTTTAAAAGTAGCTTTTTTAATTAGACGCGACCCAGCACGAATCTCTCCTCGAGGTACGAATGAAAAGTACGTTTTTGCAAGTTAGCATAGAGCCTTCGTCTCGAGAAAACACGTTCCATCGGAGAACTAAAAATTTCTCCTATTCCGATGAAATTCTTCGTCCCATTTACGTACCTACGTGCGGAGCGCGACATTTTAATCACGGGCATACATTTTTCGATGAGAGCTATACGCATTCGTTCTCGGTATCAAGGTTATTGTATCTGCTAATCCGATTATCTTTAAACGTGCCAACGAACGAGAAAAATCTCTGTTGATGCAGCTTCGCGATTCGAGAACATTTCAATCGTTCGTGTTCTTCTTTTTTCTTCTTCTTCTTCTTCTTCTTCTTCTTCTTCTTTAAACGAGAATTTGATCCATTAAAATCGTAAAAAAATATCGAGAATAATGAAGTCTCGCAAGTGCACTTCTTTCTTTTAATGTTCTGCTTTGAGATGAAACTTAGAAAAAAGAGAGATTTCGTGCGAAATTGAGAATTCCCTCTCATCGATGATGGCTTGGCGAAACGAACGGAAGGGAAAGGAAAGGAAAGAAGAGAAAAGAAAAGAAAAGAAAGAAAAGAAATCAGAGTTTCTCCGATATTAAAGATTCGTTTGATATTTTAATGCAAGAATGTATCAAAGTCCGAACGGCAGTGGCGTTGCCACCGTATTTTATAAATGTTCACGTAATAAGTACTACACGAATTATAATTTTATAATAACTTTTTTTTTCCAACTTGTCGTTTACTTTGAATTCGATTTATAAAATAAACAAGTTACTTCTCTGTTCTAAAGGTGGATATCGTAAAGAACAATTATTAATACTGGCAATGATGTTAGAGTAAACGAGTATATATTTAGGAAGGAAAGAAAGAAGACTGGTATTTTTAGCTCGCCGTTACGCTACTGTCAAGAAAATTAAAAGTTCAACAAAATAAAAGAGTAGGAAAGATAGAAGCAAGCTTTGCCTTTAATCATCCATCATCCTTCATCAGGTTCGTGCTTGTCGTAAGTTCAAGGGAAAAGAATAATCACCGCGATGTGGTTATAAATACGTTGCTCTCCGTACATTCATGTTTTTACTTTGACGAATGAAAGAAAAAAAGGAAGTCGCGGGACAAATATCATTTCCCAGCATCTTCGGTATATAAAAAAAAAAAAAAGAAAAATAATAATAATAATAATAATAAAGAAGTTGAAGATCTTTCTCGTTCTTGAGTAGTACACGAACACTATACCCTGTCCCTTCTTCGATTCGTTTTTCTTCGGGCGACTCGTCGACCTCGTTTGTATAAAAAAGAAAGAAGAAAAAAGGGGGAAAAAGAAAACCTAGTGAAAAAGATCCAGACGGTATCGGGGGAAGGAAGAGGAGAAGGAAAGGATTAAAAATATTTTCCTCCTTGAACGCCTTCGAGTGGAAGCGATTCCATCGAAGATGGTATGGCTTCCTCCCGACTTTTGATAAAACAAAAAAAAAAAAAAAAAGAAAAAGGAAAGAAAAATTAATTTAAGGAAAATCTTTCCGATTGTCGATAGCCGTCCTCGTACTGTAACTTCGTTAACTTGTTTTTCCGATTGGCGTGCGATACCGTTCGGTATAGCGCATTTTTATCTCTCGTTCGTGTCCTTTCACGAAGAGGTTAATTCCGTGCGGTGAAAGTTCACGTGTATGGATACGTATGTAGGTAGCTTGATTTTCGCTCGCCGAAGGTTAATAGCTTTTCCCCCGTTCGCGGAGAAGCTCATCGGATTTCTATCGAATCTCTTGTCAGTCGCCTTAATCGTTCGAACGATACGCATCCGGTCTGGTTCCGATAACCGATACTTCTTTCTCGACACGACCATTTCATCGATCGCCGGATCGATAACTCCGCTCTTTGTTACTTAAAGAGAAGAGAGAACGCAAAGATTACGTACCACGTAAAATGAACAATTTTTAAACAGCGTGTCATAAAAGACGAGGAGCGGAGCGTCTTTCTTTGGCATGCATTGTGTCGCAGGTGAGATAAAAAAAAAAAAAAAAGAAAAGAAAAGAAAAGAAACGAATACAAAACAAAAGGGAGAAAGGGAAGAAAAATAATATTCCTATCTACGTAGTTCATCCCTTGTTCGAAACGATGGTAAATCCCTGTCAGTGCGCCGACAGGACGAGGGTCGTAATTTCCTGCCAGATAACGATTTTCCACTTGAATTATGCACTTTTCGATAGACTCTTCCGAAGTGACGCGAATTCGAAATAGAATGGCGCCATATCGATCGATATCGGCTCGTTCTTACGCGACCTTCGCGCTCTAATGAAATTGATTCGCTTATTTGCATATGCAAGACGCGAATAAAAATTATATACCGTCCCATTATTAAACGATTATTCGCTTTGACCTAAGTCGATTACTGTCTCGATATATTATATCGTGTAAAATTCAAATCGAAGTTAAGGTTGAAAGAAATAATTTTCATATAGATACCCTGTCTGATACTCTCTCCTATATGAAATGCAATCGATGTAATATACGTAAATGCGCGTACCCATGTAATAATATTTGTGCTATCTTGTATATATTCTACATCGCCATGATAGACGAGCTAGAGATACGTGTATCAAGAGACGTTGGAAGCAAACTGACAGGCGGAATAACAAATTTCTCTATCGAAACGTCTACTCGCGCCTGTGTATACCATTATACCGACGAACGTGTACTAACATTTACAAAGAAGTCTTTCCGAAGGTCTGTTATATTCGCCATATGTACAGATATTAATTGCTTCGATCACGAAACCGAATGATTCGACCTAGATTCAAGATTCTCTTTTACTATCTTCGCCACGAGATTGCGTTTCGAGAAATGCAAAGAACTGTCTTGATCGCGTTGACCGCAAAAATTCTGAAGAGAACATCTGCTTCTTGGACTATCGATGCCAACGGAAACCGATCCCTTTATTACGGTAAAACGGACCATACGTCGTCGTTGCAAAATGACGATTTTGCAAAAGCATATAGAACATGAAAGAGTACATATTATCATCAGATGCATCCTTTCCGTCATAAATGGTACATATGAAATGATAAAATCGATATCATCAAATTTATTATTATTGCTTTATAAGACGATCTCATTAAATCTATTTGTATTTAATAAAAAGAGAAGTATATATATATATATATATATATATATATATACATATACACATATATAAATCGGACTGAAATTTATCATTACGCTAAATAAAAGAAACGTATTATGTAATATCGTTATATGAAATACGCATAGAGTAATACGTAAAATACTTTGAATGCTTTACTACGATTAATTAAATCCCTGAAAACGATAGCACATATTTATTGAAACGCTCGGTTATTACAAAATATAGCTACGTTCTTTCTCGATGTTGGAGAGAGAATGAGAAGAAAAATGAGGATAAATATGCGGAGCATATTTCGAACGAACGAATTTAGTCAGATGGGTTTAAACGACTACGATGATAAATAAATGCAATTACAAGCGGAGGAAGACGAGTATATGAATATATTACAGCGGAATAAAGTTAGGCGTCATTTTTATTTTACATATGTATATAAGTATATACGGACTAGCCACCTGTTTCTAGTCCCTTCTGGCGTTGACATCGAGAGATCCGCTTATTATACCACACAGTCAATCATCCTAGTCCCAGCAGGAGATCGTCTTAACGGGCCGACGAAGCTACTTATGTTCGCATATGTAGAACGTCGAACGGACCACCGGCTGGTTCCATCGTTGTCTTGGCTCCCATACTGGTTTCCATACTGGCTTCCATACTGGCTTCCATACTGGCCTCTTCCGTCTCTCTCTCTCTCTCTCTCTCTCTCTCTCTCTCTGTGTGGCTGCATGCCTCTCGTGTACGCATCCAAATTAATATCGCGGAGATTAGTGGAAGCGCCGACTAACTAACTGGCTGTCGGCAATCTGGATTACCGCCGTTACAACAGCCAGGTCAACGTTATGGGCTGCTTCGCGATTAATCTCTTCAGAAGTTGGAGAAATTGAAACATTGCTCGTGCGATCGCACAGCTCGTACTCCCATCCTCCTATCTCTCTCCCTTGCCCGTACCCATCCCATCCGCCCACCTCCCCCTCACCTTACCCTCCTATCCCGCTCTCATCGTCCTTTGAACCAAAACGACCGCTTTGATGGGATCAAGCTTCCAATATGGTCGGTGTAAATCACCAAAAGGGACACGAACCAGACTGATGCTCGCTCGATCCCTCTTCGATGGATTTATACGATACGATATTTTTGCAGAACCCATCGTTCCTCGTACTACTTATTAAACGACATCGTTGGATTTATTTTATCTGAAATACGAAAGGGAGAGCTTCGATGGTGGATATCAAAGAGGGATCAAGCTCCGGGTCTTAATTAGAGAAGATATTGCCTGTTATAAAGTCGAGTTTTTTATGTTAGGAAAGTTATAGTCTTCTTCCGATATTAAACGAAAAGACAAAGACACATCGAACATTATCGGTTTTTCCCTTCTTCTTTTTCCTTTTTTTTTATTTTATATCTTAAAACTTTGGACGATCAAAGGTTCGATCGGCGTTCAAACAAATCCAACCTTTCTTTATTGTACACTCGATATTCAAAATGCGAGGAATATTAAGGAAAAAGAGGAAGAGGATCGAAGGATTGGAATAAAACAAGAACGTTAGGAAACAAGGTTCCCTCGGCTGTTTCTTAGCCAGGATATTATCCCGTCCGTAGGAAGCCATCTTTTACGCACACGGAATATCAATGATGCCGAGAGGATGGATAAAAGTGTATCGAGATACTCCGAGTCTGTGAAATGTGTTTGAAGGATGTTGGAGAATGCAAGTATCGCGACAAAATACGTAGACAAGTATACGTATCTCTTTCCATTCTTATCTCTCTCTCTCTCTCTCTCTCATTCTCTCTCTCTCTCTCATTCTCTAAGGATTATAGAACTCTCCTGTGAGCGAGCGCGTGCGCAATATCGCTGGTAAAAAGATTCATCATACCACGAAGAACAAATCGAACGCGCAAGAAACCTCACAGGAATGACGAATCTGCTGGTGACTTTTCTGGATGTAACTCTTCTTGATTGCCTACGTTACGTCAATCTCTTTACTCGGCACGGCGAGCTAATAGACCGTTTAGACTTTTCACGCGATCGATTGCTACGTATTTTTAAAAATAAATCTTCTATACTCATTTAATCAATACTAAAATTGATTTAAGCTGTTAACGCGTACTTGTTTTGTACACATACTTACGTCATCCATACATACATACATACTTACGTCATCATGATTACGCATGTAAAAATTTTTTCAAATACTTTTGTTTCGTAAATACCTTCGATCACGTTCAATATCAAAGAAGAAAACAATCGTAGTAAGTTTAGCGTTCAACCTTTGTGGCAAGGTTATAAACCCGAGTGATCGACTGATGGTCCCTGTAGTATACAAACACAAAGATTCACCTTGATATCTCGAAGAAAGTCTCTCGTTTCGTGTTTACTTTCGCATCGGCTCTCTTTGGTATGCCTTGAGAACGAACACTCGACATCAGTGTGTGTCGGGACGATTTCGTAGACGGATCTCATCGTTTCGCATGGACGACGAAGTATTCCGGGGATTGGCACGGGATAGCAATCTCGGTTTTATCACGGAAATCTCCTCCTCCTTCCCTTTATCGGCAGAGCGAACATATAGCACTTGTTTTTACTCCGGCGATAGTCTAGCTCTAGCTTTTCGGGCGAGAGTGTTCTGCCTCTTGCCACACGTATCCTTTTTATTTATTTATTTCTTTTTTATTCTTCGAAAAAAAAGTCCTGGCCAACTACGCGATATCCATTTGGTCGTTCGAAAAATTGATACTACCTAGGGACAAACGTATTAACTTTTCTCTTCTTTCTTCGTCAACGTTTGCGAAACGTTTTGCGATCACAGGAGAGAAAAAGTTATCGAACCGTTGTTTCTATATCAATTATACGATAAACAATTTTCTAACTACCTTATAATAATTTTGTTATTCGATTTAAGTAAGAGAAGAAAAAAAATCACACAGAAAGTTTTCATAGGATAAACTCGTTAAAATTAGCACGTTCGAAGATACGAGAGTTTTTGTTACACTTATTAAGAGGATCGATCGACGTTTCAAAGTTAAATTACTATTTCGAAATCTCACTTGAACGTGCGAAAATAAATTCGATTGTTGACGTAGACCATTAGCGTTCTACGAGTCGTACACAAATTCACGTAGTAGATGTGGAAGAGCGACCGTTATCGATCGCAGGAAGAAAATAAACGTGACCAATTAATGATCCGCACGATCGATGGCGAAACGCGTGTCAACGTGAGCCGACATGCAAATTACTACGGGGGTGATACGTCTCGCCGCGAGACGCGGATAATAAGCACGGGAAGCGAATACCGACGGTATTTATGCAAATTAATGTCGATAATAATGGAACGGGGCGATGATTTTGTATGGTGGTGTGGAAGTGATGCCATTAAAAGTATTCAGAGCGACGGAGTGTCAAATCAAAAAGGAAGGGTAAAGGGAAAATATAATCGAATGGATGGTAATTCGTTAAACCCGTTTTTATTATCGTTCTCCCGATGACCATAGAGAAGAAAGAGGGACGATATCTTTTAAAAACTTTTCCGAGTAAAAACTTTCTCGAGTAACTTCTCCTTTCTTTCTTTCTTTTCTTTTTTTTTTTTATTTTTCTTTACCCGTTTTGTATTTCTTTTCTTTTTTTTTTTTTTCTTGTTTTTCATCGAAAGTTTTAAAAATGTTCCAAGTCGTGCCGCACAACTTTTAAATATTAAGTTATTCGAAGAAAAATAACGAGAACTTTTCGAAAATAAAAAAGAAAGAAAGGAAGGAGAGCATTGTTCGAACGTTGAGAACGTAGTTTTCTCCTTATCTTTGATCGCGAGCGAGACACCTTAGAATCGATCCATCTTTGTTCTCCGCTTAATCAGTGAATTCAGGCTGCTTGATCGGTCAAAGCTTGGTCTCCTGACTAGAAGCACGTTACTCGCACGTACGCGCGAACGGACAAACAAGAGAGTGGCGAGAGAGAGAGAGAGAGAGAGAGATTTGTGTATGTGCGCGTGGGCGCAAACGCTAGCATGCCGCTCGAGAGAGCATATAGATCCAAGAACGGTAGGAAGGAGACAGTCGCTGGAGTCTCGTTTGCACCTTGCACCAACGTGGCCGGCATCTACACCGATATCACAGGTCAAATGCCGTGAGCACAGCCGGCAGATAAGAGACGATATAACTCACGGCTCTTATCTCGCCTTGTTACCGCGGCTATTTCGGCCGGATGCACTCGGCGCATGTCGTTATCCTAAGAAAAGCACCCAGTTACTTAATTAACGTCGCACTTAAATCGACACGAAATAGTTCAGTGCGTCGAGCAAACTTCTTTTCTCGTCTTTTTCCTTTTTTTTCTTTTCTTTTCGAACGATCCAAAATAATCGAATGTCTCCTTCGATCGATCAAATTATACTCGTAATTCCGCGATAGCTGGCAATTTGTTTCCGATTGTAACACAATTTATATTCGTACGTGATTATTCTATTAAGAATCGTATGATTCATGGACCGACTCCTCTCCATTCGCAAAATTAGTACGTCTGAGATATTTCTCGTTCTCTCGAGACTTTTTATCCTCGTAATCGTCGCGAAATAATAATTCATCGATTCAGCGCTTAGTTCGACACCACCTTTCAGCGAGAACGTCGAACTATTTTAACGACGAAGCGTTTTCCCTGGCAATATCGAAAGACAGGATCTCTTGCCGTGAAGTGTGTCGAAGAAGGGGAGAGTGTACGGGAAGAAGAAAGTGAGAAAAAAAGAAAAGGAAGAAGAGAGAAAAAGAGAAAAATAGAGGGAAAAGACGATCGTCGCATGTAGGGTACGTGTCGGACATAGAATTTATGAGCACGATCGACGCTACTCTTTGATAATATCTCCATCGATGTCCGTCGAAAGTGTACTCCATTCGGCCATTCTGGAAGATTCTTAGCTATATCACAGCCCCGGGAAGCGTGGAGACGTACGATCACAATTTATGATACAAAACTTGGGACCTACTTTTTTCCGTTTCGATCGGTGACACGGAATAGAAAAAGTTCATACGGGCAAAGACCCGTTTATTTAAAGGGAAGAATTTCGTTGAAACCGAACAAGAAGGAGTACGTTTAGGAAATCGTACGAAAACAAACATAGAGGGATAGATATACGTAATGGTGTATGGTTATCGTTAAGCTCGAGGAAATCATCGTTAATTGAACTCGTCCGGAGGTTGGGACTTGGTCGATTACGTGTTATCGTTCGTACAGTCGTTGCGAGAGTTCCTGCAATTATTGCAACGCGGTTTACTCGCGAGCGGAAAGCTCTGCATCGTTCCGATGCAAGAGAGAGAATGAAACGGATAGAATCGCTGGTAGTGGATGGACGGAATAGTGGGTCGGACCGGAACAGCGAGCGGAGCATCGTGTGCGGAAAGGCAGCTCTCTCTACATTACTGCTACTCTTGCCACTATTCCAACGCCATGCCATTGCCGTTGCCGTTGCCGTTGCCGTTGCCGTTGCCGTTGCTGGCATTGGTGGCAAAGAGCGAGCGAGGGTATACTCGGCTTGCGAGTAACGAGCATTACCTCCGGAGCATGTCCGGGCTAGATTTCCCCGTGGACTCTAATCACGCATCGGCATCGAGGTATTAGCCGCAGGCCCACGGGATCCCCGCGTACTCGTCGATCGGCTACCAACGACGATACGTTTTCCTCCTAGTCGATGCGCCATCATTATCATACCTCTTTTGCTTTCCGACGAATACTGACTATTACTTTTTCTTCTTTTTTTTTTTTTTTTTTTTATTTATATTCGAAATAACATCAATTTCAATTCGATATCCTTGTTCAACGTTTTCCCTTGTAGAACGCGTTCGCGTTCCAAAAAAAAAAAAAATAAAATAAAAGAACGTAACGAATCCCGAAAAAAAACAGCAAAGATGATACTCAATGTGAAAACGAACCAGTCGAAAAGCCGATATAAATTTTCTTCCATTTTCGCGTTTCAAAGAAGGACGACTTTATAGATTTCCCAGTGGACTCTAATCACGGATCGGGATCGAGGTG
The DNA here is from genome assembly GCA_911387935.1 of Dolichovespula saxonica. NCBI lineage: Eukaryota > Metazoa > Arthropoda > Insecta > Hymenoptera > Vespidae > Dolichovespula > Dolichovespula saxonica. Next base: position 3,396,021 of record OU427017.1, on the reverse strand, counting down.
TACTAGCCGCAAACCCACGGGATCTGCACGTTGCGCGCATGTGTACCAACCGATCGTATATCAACGATAATATCTTTTCTCAAACTTATCGAGCTTGCTTAACGTTCTCTGTCGAGGACACTGATTTTAACTCTAAAATCTACGGGATAATAACATTGTTTCTCTCGTCGTCGTTGTATTAACTGCAACATCATTTAGAATTTCAAAGAGAAATCCCTCTACCGAATTATGAACGTCAAACGAAACGATTCTTCGAGCCTTTACAGCGATTTTATTCTATCTTATTATTGGAATTGCACGACGAGCAAGCCGTTTTCATTGGTGCGGAATATCGTTCTCCCATAGACAGATATATGCCAAGTCGGTACGCGGTTGTGTCATCGAATTCCCAGCTCTTACGTTACACGCACGAATAATTTCCGTCGTAGAAACGAACGACGCGATGGAATTTCGCACAATGGATGCATCGGCGACGACAAACTCTCCCCTTCTCTTACATACGTCTTCTCGATTTCCTCGCTTTCGTCCGTTCTCTCTGACGCGCGCGCGTGGCCCCACTCACACACACAAACACAAACACAAACACACACACACACAGTCTCTCTCTATCTCTCTCTCACTATTCTCCTCTATTCGCTTGATGTCACTCGAAACGTTTCTCGACGTGCCTCCCGTGAAATTATATGTATAGGTAGGAACGTACGTGTAAGCGCGAGCAATGCATAATTCGCGCCGCGAACGACGGGCGTTTCATGCGTCGAGTGTCGCGCAAGTATAATCCGGAGTCCAATTAGCGATAATTACGACGTGAATTGGGAATCCCTAATGGCGACGAGGCCCTGCAGGCCAGCATTCCCCAACGTTTCGTTTCTCGCTAGCTCTCATTCGTTCATTCGTTCACTCGTTCATTCGTTCATTCGTTTGTTCGGCCAGACTGGCTCATTCGTCATCACGATTTTTGCAAATGACATCACCCACACGCGAGATTATATTCGGCCAACGTACGATCATTGTTTGGTGTTGCGAACAATTTTCGATGGAGCATTATTAATAAGTCCGCGAATAATTTGGAATTATTTCGCGAGTGTGAACGAATGAGAAGACGGGGAGAGTAGGGAGGAGGATACTTTATCGATTGATCGATTTGTTTCTTTTTTTTTTTATTTTTTTATTTCATCGTACCATCGGTCGTTGTAATCTTCGATAATTCGCTCGGGGTATTCCGAGAGATATTAACGTTTCGTAAGAAAAAAGAAAGAGAGAGAGAGAGAGAATACAACGAGAAACACGAGGTATCAGACAGACGCGTTTGTATATTAAAGGATCACGGTTCACTTTCCGTTGCTTGTTCTCGACGAAACGACTACAAATTTATCATATTATATGACAGAAATTAAAGGTTATTTCACGAATTAACGTTTAATCCTCCGTAATTTACTTCTCACGCTCGTAGGAATTAGAGCTACACAACGTTCCACGAAATTGATTTTCGCTTTGTTCGCGATTCCCAGGTCGCGCCGAGAGCTTTCCTCCGAAGTAAAGCGCGTCACGAGGTAGTCCATATTACTGGTGGTGGTGGCCGGTGGCCGGTGGCCGGTCAGAAAACACCGGGCAAAGCCCATACGAGAAAATTACACCGTCGTCGTGGCCCGACGTGCTCTCTACTCTAAACTAGTGCTATTCAAACTGTGTGTGCGAGGAACTCCAGGGAATACCGCTGCACACTGTTCCCGGGTTAATAATTCGCTTATTAATAATTGATCCCAATTTGCATATAATTACGGTCCCGTAATTATGGAATTCTACAGCATTATGAATCGGATCATTGTTATTGTAATAGAACGTTTCACCTTCTAAACGAAAATTCAATTAACAATCTTCGAAGCTTGTCGTGCGTTTAACGTCAAAGACTCGTCGTGTACGACGTCGTTGTACGACGTTATTACACGACTAGGAATATTCCTCGTAGTACAGTTTGCGAGGTTAAACGTTACAGAGAAAGCGGATCTACCAATTTCTGGGATAGTCGTTTGTAATCATTCGTTAGGAGAACGAAGGTAAATCGCTCGGAAGAAGCGTTCAGAAGCGAAGTTCGCAGATTGCAGGAAAGTTTTCGTGTTTAGATCGTAGATAAAAAAGTACACGTTCTAATCGCGTTACGGTGACTAGTTCAACAACAGCCGAATGACTCGTGATATCTTCCTTGTGATCTTCGCTTACGTGGCGATCATCAGTCAAGGAAAAGGGACGATGGAAGGTGGTAGTAAAGAGGGAGGAAGGAGAGTACCAGCGGCGCAGCGTTGGCACCTCGACGAATAGGGTCATTTGTAGACACGAGTATTACAGACGGCTGTTCGGCGAACGGCCAACCGATGGCGAAGGGAAAGTTCGTTCGATGTGATTTAAGGGTCTATCGAGCGATGATGCCTTAAGATTAGTTACTCGCTAGATCATAATTTTCCCCTCCCCTTCCCCTTGCCCCTGCCCCTGCCCCTGCCCCTGCCCCTGCCCCTGCCCGCGTCTCGTAAATTTTGTCGAAATTCGTCCAAGTCCCGTGTCAGAAACACGAATCGCTCTTCCCCCCGCGACTACGCCTTCGTTTCTTTTTCTCTTATCCCTTCGAGCGAACAATTCGAAAAGAATTGAACGAAATTGTTGATCCGGCAATCCGCTCTTATTAAAACGTCGTAGAGTTTTAATTTGACGAGAATTCAGAGTCTCTTAAAAGAATCGAATTTATCGAAGTTACGAAATGTAAACTCTCGGAAAGTCAAGCGAGAACCGTATAAAGATGTATTATTATCCTGTCGTATCTATTGGTTTCATTCTAGTCACGTTCGCGCGTTGCTGCAAGAACCTCCCGACCACGAACGCGGTACTTTATACGTTTTGACAAAGTATTATGGTATCCTAAAATCGAACCCATCGCGTACACCACCGATCGCAATTACGATATTCGTCGTGAGATCGTACCTACGTCGTTAAATGCGATATTGAATATTGCCATATTGCGTTATCGTCCAAAACAAGGTATATACGGGTACACGGTCCTCCTCCTACCTTAATTGCAAACCTTGCCGATGCTTCTATTAAACGTAATCACGTTATAGCACCCTCTAGATGAAGATTAGTGTTTCATTACAATATCATTATAACGTTCTTCCTGCTTAACTTGAATAGGATTATTAACGTGTCGCACGCCAAGAGATTTTAATCGAATTAATCTCCTATCTCTACGGATTCAAAAAAACAAAGTGTCGTTATTGAATTTATTTTCAACATTTTGTCGAACGTGGTGGAAGAGAAGGAATGCAAAAAAAAAGAAAAAGAAAAGAAAAAAGAAAGAGAGAACAAAGAGCAAAAAGGAGACAGCGAAATCCGACAAGAAAAAAGTGTTTGACTTTTTTTCGTGGACAACAGTAATTTAGCAATTCGTGCGAATCGTAAGTTTCAGCTGGGAATTTGAAAGTTCGCCGTTGGAGGAGGGAGGGAGGGAGGGAGAAGGAGCGAATGGTAGAACAAACATATTGCTTAAGCTTCATGGACTTTTGCGAAAGCATTGTGGGGATGCTCGGAATGAGAGAATAGCTATATGCAGGTAAAGCAACTCATTCGTAAACTAAGGGGCTGTAATACCAACGTGCACAAGCGCGCACGAGCATCTTCTACTCTCTCTCTCTCTCTCTCTCTCCCTCCGTTCGCGTGTCTAAAGAGAGGGAAGAGGAGAGTCGGAATTAACCGACTATATAGCATAGAAAAGGAGAAAAGGATGGGCGATACAACGGTGAATCGAACTTTTGGAAACTCGTAACTACCGACCGGTCGAATTCGTTGCCGGTTCGACGTCCTCCGTCGTCCTTTGGTAAAGGGAAACGAAAGAGGATGCAAAGGGACACACCGAAGAGGCTCGATGAGGTTTCCAGAAGCAGCAACAACCATCTCCTATTTTCTCTTCTCTACGTTCGCCATCGCGTTCCATCTAACCTGTCATCCCCGTCCAAAGTCTACATCCGTCGGTGTCTATCATATCGAGTTTCGGATATATCGAACAGTAGGTACCGTAGTACTCCGTAATATATCGAATTCTGGTAAACTTTTCGTTCGTGTCTATCTTTCTTAGCGATTCGCATTCGGCGTCGAGCGCAGTCGCTCGATATATCGATCGGTGGTTGTCCCGTGATCGTTGTCGAAGTTTGCGGACAACGATATAAAAATGCAACGACATAGTCGTGTCCCGTCTAATTACACGATACTTTCGTTTCAGGTTGCTGCTTCGTAACGTTCTACACGAGAAAGGCGGCCTTGGACGCACAGAACGCTTTGCACAACGTCAAGACTTTTAGCGGGGTGAGTACGCATTGCTCTCCTGAGAGATTACATTATATAATTCATTCGGACGTAACAGGATCATACGTAACTCGTTTAATCGTCAGGATATAAGCGTATGGATCCGTTGTTCGGTATAACGGATAAAGGACTAATCGAATAATTGATTGTCACGGGCGCGTGTTAGTCGTTAATTAATTATATGATGCGGCTCGGTACGTTGAAAAATTCAATCGGGCTTGCTTCGGGGCCGAATGAAAAAATATCATGTCTCGCGATACACGTTTGTATATCTCCGCGCTCGTGCATACGGTGATAGATATGTAGATAGTTATAGACACGATGGGTAGAAATACTCGTGACGCCTCTCTCTCTCTCTCTCTCTCTCTCTCTCTCTCTCGAAATGTTTCACCGAAATTCGAACGATATACAGATGTTCTATAATAGGTCGGATGGAAGTAGAGGAGACGATGCGACCGGTGATGTTATCCTCGTTCGATTCGGATCAATGCGGCGAACTCACCGGCTAAGCCGAACGAATGTTTACGCGGACAATTATCCCAGTACCGATGATGATTCGCTCGATCGAGTATTGACCGAGTAATGAATATTAATACGGTTGATCGTTCGAATAAATTATTCAAATCGTCGCCGAGGTCGACCGATCGATCCTTCGAGCAATCATCGATGCAATCGGATCTCGGTTCTCCGTTCTTCGTCGAACGCTCGTTTCTATCGTTTCTGACCGATCCGAACAGAGTAAATACATCGACCGCGTTGTCGAAAGCACGTTTGCGGTAATCGATCGATCTTTTTCCTTCTCCAATCCCAACGAATCGCTACTTTCGTTCGCTCGAACAAAAACTTGTCAAACTTATTAGAATTATTATCAAAAGAGAAAAATAATAGTCTCGTAATACCACGTATCGTTCGACGTTTTACCTTCTCGAGATTCTTTCGCGATCGCGGGGGCCACCTATACGTACGGTAAAAGTGCTTTCACGCGGTAATTACAGGTAACTTTCGCGGCAATTACGGGATGTCATTAAGAGCATTTAGCGTGGGTGAGGGGAGAAGGGCTCAGAGCCAAGCACCCAATCTTTCTTCTTGTTTATAGCTGAACGTACGAGAATAATTATCATCGATCGCAAGAACGAACAATCTCGAGGTAAACTCTATGCGAGGCTTTACAATGTTCCGAAAAGAAAGATATCGCGGCTAACGTAGAGTTTTTAATCGAATTTTCGTAACTTTTTGTCTTTTTTTTCTAGATTCGCATCGAATTACAAAACGAAAGTTCGCGTTTATTCGTCCGAATATTTAGAGTTTCATCGACTAGCAGCGTTTATTCGTAATTGAACGCTAGTCGACGTGTAACCTGTCGAGTAGTGAGCACGAAGAGTCATGAGGTTGCTACGTTAGACGTACGGCGGCGCCACGGACTTTAGTTTCATTCATTCATTCATAAGACTTGCATATTTCTTCCATCGAATATATTGTTCCTCGAAATAGCGTATATATAACGTTTGGAAAGAAGCAAGTACGTAGGAGTGAAACGATAGATATCGGCTTTCCTCGCACAGATTCCTTTTAGTTTACTTTCCGTATCCCCTCGAATTATACTTCGTAAATTGAATCGATCATGGGGGGAAAAGGAACAACGGGGTCTCTTGAGAATCTCCCTTCCTCCCATATCCAACCACCGTATAGTCCGAATTACCGATACGTCGAATTTCGATCCGTTTCAAAAAAAAAAAAAAAAAAAAAAAAAAAAAATATTTCCTTCTTGAAACGTACATAGACGTACATAGATCCGCGAAGAGGAGAGGATTACCTTTTTGGTTGAATACACATATCCGAGAAGAGTTCGTTTGAACAAAGATATTATAATCGCTAGTTGGAATATGAAAGACAAACACTATACGATTTCACGAGTAGCAGCTAGTTAGCTAGATGCGTAAGCTTTTCGTCCCTTTTCTATCGGGCTAATTACGAAGAAGCTAACGAGCACAAAGTAGCTTGGACTAAATCACTCGAGGGCGTCATTCACGAGGAGAGGAGGTCGCGTGCCGTGAAAGAAGATACCCGAAAACGACGTGTCGCGAAGGTCTACTACTACGCGTGGTTGTTAATTAAGACGACCTAAACGAACTACTTTGCCGTCATCGTTAGGGTTTCGATTAAGGGTGCAGTGAGTCGAGAAAGAGACTTCTCGAGACATTGCGTGGATCGTGAGGTTGAGCGAGAAAGAGAGAGAGAGAGAGAGAGAGAGAGAGAGAGACTCGAGCGATAAATATATGTATGTATAAAAAAAAAAAAAAATAAGAGAGAGAGGGAGAGAGGACAAAAGAAATAAATGAATCGCGGAACGACGTTTCCGCAATGAAAAGGGTTGACTGAGTATAAGTGGGTGACTGAAAGGAGCGCGAGTCGTGCAAGGACTGGAAGAGTATAGTCGGTGGAGAAAGAGGAATACGTTGTGGAGGGGTTGAAGAGCTCGGAGTGAAGGAGGAGGAAGAGGAGGAGTTAGGGTGGCGAAGAAGGGGCGGCTTGTGCATTCGAAGGAGTTTAGCTTTTCTCGTATCAGATTTCGTTTCCACGAGTGGCGTCGAGTCGAGAGGTTTGTGTTGGCTCGGAGAAATGAGTCGAGTGCTCTGGGGAACCCTCCCTCGGCACTCTCTCTCTCTCTCCTCTCTTTCTCACACACACACACACACGCACGCACGTAAAATCTAGAGCGCGAGCGTGTTTCATCCACCTATAGTGGCATCCACCCACTATCTTTCCTCTAAGGGAGTCCCACCGACAAATTTATCCCAAGGAAAATACGCTAGTAACAATTTTGCCAAATTATTGTATCTCAAAATTTAGATTCGAATTCGTTTCAACCATCGAAAATCTTCTCGGGCTTGTTGTAGAAAAGAATTGATTCGAACTGGATCGTTTGTCCGATTAATTCCTTGATTCTTGATCGTTAATTTGACACTTTGCACTTGTATCATTGGCGTACGCGAATCATTTACACGCCGCAGAAATCGATCCCGCGTTTCGACACTGTCGCACATGGAGAGTATTACGTTAACACCTCTAACGATCAATCCAAACGAATAAAATGTATACGCTTGTGTTTGTGTCACGCATATGTATGTATCTATAAATGCCGATCGTTTATAGATGAAGCAACGCTAGGGTAGAGCAGAAGCCATGTAAAAAAAGAGTAAGAGAGAGAGAGAGAGAGAGAGAGAGAGAGAGAGAGAGAGAGAGAGAGAGAGAGAGAAAGGGGAAAGGGGAAAGCGAAAGGGGGTGGCTCGGCTGGCTCGCGGCCACGAAATTGATGGAAAACCGTGGCGAATTAACAAGCTGGCATACCGTACTCGCAACAGTGCGTAATATTATTACGGTACGGCGGAACAAGAGGTATTGGAACTGAGGCGAGCGTAACTGGAAAATGAAACCGATATATGGCCGATGGCGCGTTGATATGGTCCGGGAGGGAACGGAGGGATGGAAAGGGACGAAGAGAGCATGGAAAGAGACGGTGGAAGAGGTCGATGCTCAAATGGGAAGTGCGCATCGCTCTATCTCTCTCCTTCCCTTCCTCTCTCTCTCTCTCTCTCTCTCTCTCTCTCTCTCTCTCTCTCTCTCTCTCTCTCTTCCCGTTTCTCTCTTGCTACAGCTCGACCAGTGGGAGACCTTAAAATATTCAGGATAATGTTCGTATCGGTTGCTCACTACGGCCACGATCGATATCGATGGTATCGCCGATGAATTTCGAACTACAACACTCTCACCAGGATCCTGGATAAAATTTAATAAGCAGTTATGGTCCACATAATAATCGTACGTCATACCGCGGTCGTATATTATGCGGCATCTCATGCACACACGAACGTACTCGCACGAGACACGATACACACGAACTCTCCTCCTACCCTACTACGTATAGTAGTCACGTTATCGTCGTGCAATAACGCAATGAATCACACTGTCACACTTCGCGACACGACGATGACAATCGATATATACCCTTTTGTACGCGCATCGCCACCACTCATAAATGTGGTGGTTACCGTCTGTGCGGAGTATTCCAGCCGCAGAAGCTTATTTGCGTCCAAGCAAAACCGTTTCTCTTCTTTACTCTTTATTCGGTAAAAGTGCTAGTTCAACACGCGATAAAATTGAAATTCTCGCGAGTATCCTCGTGCTTTATTTTCCGCTAACTTTATATTTTAATTACTTCGTAATTGTTCCGTGGGATTTCAAGGGGGGAGTAAATTTATTTTTTCTCCCATTTCTTTTCTTCTCTTTTGTTTCAGTAGAAGCGAATCAAGATAAATAATAGAATTAAAACATCGTAAAAAAAAAGTTACTTATTGAAATTTGTATATAAGTGTATTTAACGATGAAGAAAATTCTGTTTATGATTCGGGACTATTAAAGTGTTAGTAAAGTGTTTCTATCCTCGGTAACCATAATTGTCAAATATTGTCTAAAGTATGCTACGAATAGAGTAATCTACGATGTACAGTAATTTCAAATGTTTGATATTATACGGCATAGGAAGGTTCTCCATGTATTGGAAGTGCTGATACACGACTGTACACTAAATACCAAAATTGATAACGAGTTGTAATTCGTGTGCAACGTTTACTCGTCCACTCAGCAATTCGCGTGTGTGCTTTTAAGTGCGGTTTTGATGCTTCAGCGGACACGAGTGCGGAGGAATATTGTCCGTTCTACTCGAGTTGAAAATGATAGTCGAGGACAATGTTCCTATGGATATGTGTATTTCGATGTCTAATTTACTTCTGTTAGTACGTAATAGAAACATGTGATATCGCTAATGCATACAAATCGATCGTATAATTTACAAATAATTTATACTCGTCTGAAACATACCTTTTTCGAAAGGTTCCTACGTTTAAAAAGTTAATAAACGGTTAAATCGGGGAGGTACTAGGATTAATGATATTATTTTAAAAATGGTATCGATATCGAACAACTTGCAACACAAGAACCGTACTGCAATATTTCCAGATACGCACGTCACTGAAGTTGTAAGGAGTCCGACGCGTAACTTCTATTTCCGTAGCCAAGTTAAATCCGATACATCGATATTCTATTTCCGTGCAATCTCTTTCGCGAAATATACGGATGTACGTTCGTTCGAATTACTTTTTACGGTAATACATAGTTACCACATTTGATCTAGGAATAATAAATGGATGAGCCGAGATCGATGTCGAAAGAAGAATACGAGTTGTTGTTTTGTACGCGTACTCGACGGCTTTTCACTGCTAATGAGAGTTAGGTGAATGCGTAGGATAATAATCGTAACGGGGGGAGGGGAGGGGAAGGTTTCGCTTCGTTAATTTTATTCGTACGATCCTCGTTACTCTTAACCCATTTTCCCCGTTAAAAGAAACAAAACGTAAAACGAAGTGATACGACCTAAGGGGGAAGGTAAATTTGGTCCCGTATGAAGGTTATTTCGCGAAACGACCTATATTATATGACCTGTCGTAGAAGGTACGACATCGAAAAGACAGAACCATTAAAGGGAATCCAAAAAGATCCCCCGTATGTATTATACGATCTATACAGAGAATGCAGTTCGTAAGATTAAAGAAAATAAAGTACGGAGCGTGAGAAGAAAAAAGAAAGCCCGAAACGTTTTATATACCATTAAATCTTGTAAACACTCTTCGACTATCGAAGAGATTTCAACTTAATCCGCATTTAAACGAAGAACGGATTTTATTTGACGAGCTATTTGTAAACGCACGAATCATCGATTCTCACTTTTCACGCTCGTTCTAATTCAATCAACCGTCCTCGTTCGTCGTAAACCGAAGATTTACATACGATCTTTTTAGCTTGTTAACTCTATCTCGCGCAACTATTTTCTGCGAGGAACGACCGGCTCTGCCGTAGCTCGCGTCGGGTGTACCCGTAAGGCCATCCGAAAAGACGGGACGGATCGCGTTAAAGATCCGAAAATAAATCACGTCTCTTCGTCAAGCATCGACCTTTGTGAATCACTCCGCTCTTCTTCTCCCTTCTCCTCTCTGCTCCCTTTTTCTTCTTCTTCGTTCTTATTCCTCCCACTTTTAGTCGTTTGTTCGTAATGGTTCAAGAAAGACAGGGTGGACATGGGACGTCTGACCCACATTTACATTCTTAAATAACATCCAACTGACTTTAAGCTGCTGGTGCTAAATCATCGCTCAGCGATGTCCTCTCTACGACAATGATTTAATTATAGTATACTTTTACCCGAGTCGCGACAAAATATCTTTTCTACTTATCTACGTTATGTACAAATTATTTGTATGTAATAGATTCGAAAAATTACAACTATCTTGGCCTCGAAATTGTTTCATCGCTAAAGACTCTTCGACGATTTATCTCGCAAGAAAAGTTTATTAAACGCGAAGACGTACGCTTTCCAAGTTCGCTCGAATCGTGTAGCTAATAACTACAAAGAAAGAAAAAGAAAAAAAAAAGACGAAGAAAAGAAATAGTAAGGAAAAAGAGAGTGGTAGGGGAAACTAAAGAAGAATTCGATTTGCGGCTCTCGGCGGCAACGGCAACGGCAACGCGGAGGCGGCTCGATTATCGCGGACGTTGGCCGCGTTCATGGCCGCGAGCGAAATTGCGTTCCATTCCTCACTAACTTTTTCAATTTGTCGTGAGTCGGGCAACTAATTACCGACCGAAACGACTTTTGCCTCGGCGACGGGGAGCAGCAGCAGCTATGTCAGCTTTTCGAGAGAGAGAGAGAGAGAGAACGAGAGAGCTTTCAAACGATTCGGGACATCTGTTGGTTACATACGTTTATCGCGTCACGACTGACCTCGTCCTATACGCGATAAACAAATCCTTGCGTATTTACAAATAAACAAAAGCCCCCACGCGGTAGAACGTGGATTTGCGGGAATAAAATGTATAGAAATACGAAAAAAAGAATCGATTGAAATGGATTGCGAAACGAAGAGTGGTACGATTTTCTTTTATTTCTTTTATTTCTTTTTGTATTTTTTTTTTATTAGATACGCGTCAGATAAAAATTGGGATGAATTAATTACCACGTTTCAAATTTATTTCGAGCGTGTATCCGTTCGTACGTCGAATAGATAAAAAAAAAAAAAAAAAGAAAAAGGTATTCGATTTTCAATTATATTTTCCGACGATTACGAGATGTGTTTTTTCAACTACGAATAGAGCTTTTCGGATCTTCGTACGAGATAAAGAGATAATGATTTCCAGCGACGTATCGAGACAAATCTCCTCCGGGTACCTACCTACCTCCTGTCCCGATCACTGCCAGAGACAGCACCAGCATCATCCTCGATACGACACGTCGCGTTTATCGGTTCCGCCACGTTTCTACCTCCGAGCTCGAAAGCACTCTTCGAGAATGTCGCTCTTCAATCGTTGGAGCGTTTTTTTTTTTTTTTTTATTTCTTTTACTCTTTCCTCTTTATCTTACGGAAGATTAATAACGAAAAAAGAGAGATAGAGAGAAACAAACAAATAAATCATTATTTCGTCATCAAATGAGATTCTCCTATTCTATTTTTGTGGGACTTACTTTCGTTTCTTTCGATTCAAACAATTTCCAGTATAGTTGGCGACGTTCGTTATATTTAGACTGACATAATGGAGCAATAATGAGCACTCGGAACTACTGGAAAACGAATTTAATCGCGTCAAAATTATTTACGTGCCATTTTACTACCTTTAATTTCATAATATCGACGTTAGTTTGATAGAAACAACGAAGCGTTGTCATCGTCAATCGATTTTCGAAACAATTTCGATAAAGCGTATCTCTGCACGGTGTATCCGAGTATTCTCGAAAGTATTCGAAAAATTCTCATTAAATCTGTTCATTTTTGCATACATCACTTAATAGTTTACGATACTGCAAATCTATTAAAACGTTACAAGTTCGAAGTTATTTTACATAGTTCATGATGGTTAACTCGATAATCCTGGACGAACTCCGGCTGTTTCAGGATTACTGAATATTTTATGGGGTACTCCGAAAATGTAATATAAAGTTGAGATGATATAATGGAGGTAAGAAAAGGAAACGTAAAGAGAGCACAGACGACAAGAAAGAAAGAAAAAAAAGAGAGAGAGAGAAGAATAAAGGAAAATATAATGCTCTACTTTGCGTCTTCTTATTTAATTTCATTTCAGACTCGATTCCATTTTCCAAGGATGCATTATTTTAACAACATTTACCGTTAATAGACTTATTACTGTCGCGAAGGAACTTTTAATTAACGTCGATAAAAAATATATATATATATATATATATATATATATATATATATATATATATATATATAAACGTACGGCGAAGAAACTTCACAAATACGACAGTTATCGCGAAACAAAAGGCCCGTCTTTAGGAAAAGGACGCGAACTCTCAAAGAGCATTCCTTTATATCTTATCTGCCGTACAATTCCAAGGAAAACGGCTGATAACGTTTTATGTTCGCGATGTACCATAGCGTACTCGATTTTCCACGTGTTTCCTGCATCCGTTCAATCCTATTCCCCGTTACACCGAGTCTGAAAGCTTTCGGTACTCGCAATTATCTTGCTCTCGCTATCTCAAAGCATGCTTCCGATGGTTACTTCCAAAATTTTCGAAGAGTAGATATAATGGATAGGTAGAACGAAAAGGCAGACGGTGGAAAGTTGTTTTTATCGTGTTCTCATCAAATTATGAGAAAGTAAGACTCAAACGTACTGACGTTTATTCCGTTCCCGACGACTTTAAGCAAAGAGTTTGGAGAGATAAAGAAATATTCGAAGAAGAAACGAAAAGGAGATAACGAAGGTGAGAACGAACGGCCATGGAAGTGCATAGAAAGGTCGCTCGGGGGATGACCTGACCGTTCGCGACGATCTTTCTCTCGAACGAGAGAAAGAGGCGGAGGGCGTGTTGCCAAGTGCAGTTTCGTAAGCTGCATTCTTCAAATCGAATTCCATTTCCCTGACAAATGTGCCACGCCGACTAAACCACCACCACCACCCTGGCTTCTCTTTCTCGGATTGTAGACGAACGGAATGATAAAGCCAATTCGAGCTGTTTGCGCCAAAACGATTGCGAGCTTATCGAGAGAGGGTGTGTGTGTATGTGTGTGAGATAGAGAAAAGAGAGAGAGAGAGAGAGAGAGAGAGAGAGAGAGAGAGAGAGAGAGAGAGAGAGAGAAAGAGAGAGAGAGACTGTTACGAAAAAGCAACCGATTTTTGCTTCATCCTTCCTTTACCAACTTTCCATCGAAAGAAAGTTTTTCGGATGAAGCGGAAATAAGAAAGAGGATACGTTTGCGACTTTGAGAACGTCGTAAGTGTCTTTTTTGCCAACTTTCCTTTACCGGAGGCTACCTATCCGCGAGCTTCTTCTTTTCTCGACTATCCTCAAATTAGCTTCTCCATAAAAGTTTATTTCGCGACAATCCTTGCGCCAACATGCACCGCGCGTACCTTAGAATCTCTTCGCGGTTACTTCGTTAGAATACTTTCCTTATTTTCCACGCTTTCCTGTTTACTCGCTAATTAAAAATTTTTTCTCCTTCGTTTGTCGTTCGCGTGAAATCAGAGAAAGTCTGTCCGGGAGTATAGAATTTATATAGAAATGGAAACATAATGAGACAAAATGATCCCAAATCAATTGTATTCATTCAATTCGGTGTATATCGATTTTCAAAGGCGTCCTTTCCGGTTCGTGGTCCTTTCTTTCGTGGACGAGTTCGCGTCAAGTTGATTTTCCTAGCGACGAAAAGCAACGTTCGATTGTAGAAGCCGCGAGCGAATTCGTCGGAAGTAAACAGACGTCAGTCACGCATAAATGATAGCACGTTGCTCACGACATGCATTCGCTCAAATGAGCGCGCACGCGTATCAATCACCGTGGAGTTTACCAGCCGCGTCGGCTTGCCAAGTAATTTAATCACTTTTAGTGCCCCATTGGTATTCCGGAAAATCTGGCCAATAGACTCGAAACGCATCCGATTGCCATTCCAGGATCGAAGAACGATAAATTAACCTACTTCTCTATGTACTATTTTTCTCATAAACGCCCAACCAGAGAGGCTAAATCCCGTCTAAGATCACGAATCCGAAAATGAGAAAACATTTCTTAAACTCCCCTCGTCGGTTTGTTTACTTCATTTTCTTATATATTTACTTTGCCTTTATCGTATATCTGTTATGTTGCCAGTACGAATTTGTTGAATTCTCCGGAGAGAAGCATTTACGTTCGAAGGAAACTCGCGCACGTCGTGCGTGAACGGGAAGAGTGGAACGGAAACTGCGAAGGGTAGAAAAGGGAGGTGAAGGGAAGAAAGAGCGACGTTAGGGGCCATTGAAGTACTCGGAAATGAAGACGAGGATCGTACGTATCGCGAATAAAGTCAAGGAGTCTTGGTAAACTCACGGTTACGTCGATGCCTGAAAAGATTCCCTTTCGATGTGGTAGATAGCGCGCGGAAATTGAATAACGTCGTCGTCGTCGTCGTCGTCGTCGTCGTCGTCGTCGTCGTCGTCGGCACTTATGAAATCACCGTTCGCTCGCTGTACTTGCCGATTATGATAACGATGACGACGACGAAGACGATGGATGAATATTCGGAGTCGATAAAACTTTTAACATGACCGACGTATTTCTCCGGTTACGCGTTAAGCAATTTCCAAAAGGAAAACCAGAGACGAGCTCTAGCGATGGTAGGGGGAAAAAAAAAAGAAGAAATAATAAAAAGAAAATGAGCGATCGATCACACGTTGCATACTTCTTTAACAAAACGGAGACAACAGATGTTTCTACTCGAATACGCGCGTAATAGTTGGTAAGGGGTAGATTTCTCCAAAATTTCCAGACGGTGACGATCGCGTATTTCATTTATTTTTTTTCTTCCCCTATTCCCTTCATTGAGAACATTGATTCCGACGTGTCGAGTCGTTCACCCTGGCCGCATATCGGGGACGCAGATGCACGTGACGCCCGCATTTTTTTTCTCGAGGCAGCCAACATCACCACCACCTCCACCACCACCACCAGCAGCAGTAGCAGCAGCAGTAGCAACATCACCACCCCCACCGGTACTACCGTCGAATCCGCGCAGATTTTTCACGAGTCTCCTCGGCCTCCGAAAACGCGTCGTCCTCTGTCTCTCTTCCTTTTCCCCACCTCTTTTTCATTCTGTCGACGCTGCCCGACACGGTGGGTACGTGAAACGAATTTATAACCGGCGATACGGGCGACGTGACGAAGCCCTTGAGCCGAATTCGTCGATTTTAATACTCGCTCGTAGCTACAGTAACCCTCCGAGCCTTCTACCCTTCCTACGAACGTTCATTCCCTCGAACGGGCTCTCATCCCCGTCGCTCCGAGACGACGACGACGACGACGACGACGACGACGAGGACGACAAGGACGACAAGGACGAGGACGAGGACGAGGACGAGGACGACCACGCGACGACCCTCGAACGTCGACTCGCTCGGTTGGAACCGCATTCCTCGCGATACGCGCCCTACAACGCGCTAACTTTCGCTCCCTTTCTCTCCCTCCTTCTGTCTCTCTTCGCCTCTATCAAGTTTCCGTCGTATTGGCAAGAGAAAGAAATTTCCGATAGCGCCAGAGGTATATAACTTTTAAATCCGTCGGTCTGTCGCCAAAAAAAAAAAGAAAAAAAAAAGAAAAAAACAAAAAGAAAAGAGAAAAGAAGAAAAGATTCCTCCCTCCGGACGAACCACGGTCTTTCTGGTCTTGCACGAATATCATAAAACTTCTCGAATGGCTGCCTATCTGCGGGTAAGCTGGGAGAATTAAAAGTCGTAAAGTCAAAGCCTGTGGACAAACGAAGTGGCAATACTCGGTTTTACGGTGCCTCAACCGTTCGGATCTAAGTGTGCCCGGGTTAAAATGCAAGGAAACTCGAACTTTGCCGTTTTAATTCTTTCGAGGGGGTTTACTTACACGCGTAGAGTAAGGAAGAAATAAAAGAAAATGCGCGAGACGAGACAACGTTTCGCGTCTATCGCGAATAATTGAGATCAAATCCGTCGGTCGTAATCCGCAAACTTTTATATTTTCGTTATTTTAACGAAGGGACAAAAAAGGGGAAGGCGACTCGAATTAGCCGGAGCTGTACGCTCGACAAAAAAAAAAAAAAAAAGAAAAATAGAAGGCAAGGACGCGAGAATATAAGAGACAGCGTTGCAACTTTAAATCCCCTAGTAAGGCCTGGCACCTTCCGCGAAGATTATAAAAATTATCTCGCTTTTAGCGCGTTCTCTCCGTCCTTCCTTCTCTCATATACACGTAAACAACGCGAAGTTGAGATTAAAAGTCACGAAGTCGTAGTCAGCATTCTCTCTCCTGACAGTGTAAGAGAGGCAGAGAGAGAGAGAGAGAGAGAGAAAAGGAGAACCAGCGCTGCTTTTGCTGCAACATCGCTAAGTAGGATAAGGGAGTTTCGGCATAGCTTGAAAATGAGCGAAGAAGGAGAATACTTAAGCAAGCTTGTATAACTTTAAAAGGACTTCTCCGAGGTAGTCCTCGGTGTTCAATGACGAATGGGTGAAAGGATAAAAATTATGGAAGTCGCCCGACCGTACATTATCTACATTATCACGGACTCTCTCTCTCTCTCTCTCTTTCTCTCTCTCTCCCTCCCACTCTTTATTATTACACTTAACTAGGACGAATCGTGAAAATACCGGAATAAACGAGTAACGCAAATTATCATCGTTCCTATCCGCGTTAAACGATATATCCTTTGCCGTTGAAAGAGCTCATTATGTACTCGCGGATGTGGAAAATTATGCTGTTGCGAAGCAACTTCGTCGTTGTTCTTTCGTTAAAGAAAGTCATTGTTCCGTTATGATTACATATTATAATTTGTATCGATTCGAATATCTCTATCAAATATATCTAAGTACGACGCGCGCGCGCGCATGTTTATACATAATATATACATATATCATGTATCCGCGAATAAATACAGATAAAATGTATCTTACGAGTTATTTCTACTTTTTCTATCTTATATTTAGCTTTGGAAAATTTCAAAAGAATTAAAAAAAAAAGAAAAAAAAAAGAAAAAGCGAAATACCAGAGCAGAGTGAAAGTTTAAATAACGACGTGAAATCATTAAACGTGCGACGGGCCGTTGACTCTGTGATTAATTTGCTCTCTGATATTAGGGCGACTCGTCTTCGATGAAGGACTGCACCGGTGATTTAATGGACGGTTCCAACGTTCCCCGGTAGGCAACTTTCCAAGCAACCTGCGAACTATTTACGAGCCAGCGAAAAGTTCTTGATCTATCTGACTGTTTAATTTACGTTTACTAGACTTGTTGAAAATACAATTTCGTATCGGTGTAAGACTCCTCGAATCCAATATCTCTTACAATAATCGCTTGTTTAACGGTAATCGTAACAAACGATCACTACGCTCATTTTAAATTCCTCCGAAAGTATACTACGAAGCTTGACAATATCCGTAGTTCGAAACTATTTTAACTATGAACGAATTTAATGGCATTTGGCGAGCATCACTTTCGGTCTATCGCGTCTAGCCATCGCGCGTTGTTGTTGTTTATGGATCGTTAGACCTCGTAACTGATCTTTCGATCTATACTGGCATTCCGATAATCGAGCCTCCAGGATATATGGATTCGATCGTAGCCAGACTAGAGCCGATATCGAATTCGAATCTTAGCGGTGGTGATTCCTCTCTATCGAGACGGCACCGAGATAGAGAGAACGAGCCACGATCGCGCGAATAACCCAGTTTCGAGAATGAATGGCAAATGGAAGGACAGACGAGAAAGGACTACGATTCCTAGTTGCTCTCGGATCCTCGATAGACGTTACTAACGAGTAACGAAATCATTAAGGTCGTACGCTCGACTCCGTGTTGAGAATATTCCTTTATCCTCCTCTTCTTCCTCCTTCCCAATTTTTCACTTAATTGTTCTCCTGATGAATGAAAAATAAAAAAAAAAAAAAAAAAAAAAATAAAATAGAAACGAAACGAAGAAAATCAATTTCTCTTAATTATCTTCGTAAAAAAGAAATTCTTATTCCGTGAATTATTCAAAGATGGATAGTAGGATTTATATATATTAGCCATGCGAATTCGATCCATTTGTTTCTCTCGAAATCTCATGTTCCCGATAGCTCTTGCAAAGATTCTCGAAACGTTATCGAAGATGACAGGACGTGGATCATTATTATCGCAAACTATCGCGCGTAAAGTATACTCGCAACACCGTCGGGCAATGGTAGAAGGAACGTCGTTACGGTTACGTCGTCATAAAGCTGCTTTTTCCAAAGGAAAATGGCAAATGGTCCGACGTTTTCCATTACTATAGTTCAGCGCGAAGATTGTCGTGACGTTTTTGCATAGAAACCCTTTATTTCTTAAGACGTTCGAATTATTCCGTTCGGAGAGGTTTTCCCAAGAGGAACGATGGCAGGAAAACACGATTTAGTTCGTCCACGTGCTCAATTGTTCCTAATTTAATTGCTTCCCTCGTTAAATTTCATCTCCTTCGCCCGACGTTCCGCGAGAACGAAGAACGCTCGGGACGTTCGAGAGATTCTTGTCAACTCGACCTGTCGCACGTAATGATCTTATGGAACGAAGTATAATAATGCCATTATGGAATCAGAGAGAGAGAGAGAGAGAGAGAGAGAGAGAGAGAGAGAGAGAGAGGGAGGGAGAGAGCAAGAGGGGAGGGAGAGCGAAGAGTCGCGCTCTAAATCTGCAATCGTGCTAATTCACGATGCACGCGTGATCGTAGAAATGAATGATTTTAATGAAAGACCATTATTCGACGCTAATGACGATATGAACAAATGTAGCAAAGTATTAACGAACCATCGATTCGATCTAAAAATTAGATCGAATTATTAAGTATCTTTGCGTTTAGATTAATCAAGTATCGTGCATTAAGAAAATTCGTCGTAACGCTTATTAAAAAGTTCCGGGTTTTTAAGAAATAAACTCATCAAATAACGATGACGAGATTGTTATTACGTACTCATATTAATCATAGAAACGTTTGCATTCTAATATAGCATATAATTTCAAAGCTAATCGATCTTTACACGCAGGATGACGTGTCAAAGAGGTATGACGCGATCTGAGATCACGTTGCTAGGGATAATAACGAAATGGCCTTCGAGCGGATTTTATTATAATCGTCGTTTCAAGATTATACACTTACCTATATCTTGTCCTTTTGCTAAACTTGTATTCCCAACGATCGGAGGAAGTAAGATTATTAAAATGATAATGGAAAGATACCGAAAACTAATTTATTCGAGTGTTTTCGAATTATATTATAACTTTTTAATAACATGACCGATCCTTCGATTAAAAGGAATCCTTTTGCAATTTCGTAATCATATTATACCGGGAAGCTTTCTTATAAAAGAAATTTTCTTCTTTTATAAATGTTGCTTATGGAAGGACGCGGATGCACTTCGATAAGTATCAAATCGAATTTTCGATACGTTCGATTCCCATATCACTGATTATATAGGCACATATATATATGTATGTATGTATATGTACATATTCGAATGCAGTTTCGGGGTTGTTCGTAGATGTGTAATGCGTTATTACAAAATCTAGAGAAACAAGAGTTCGATAAAACATTTTTCTTTTCTTTTCTTTTCAGATGCGGCATCCGATCCAAATGAAACCGGCAGATAGCGAGAATAGAAACGGTAAGAAGATACTTTTTTTCTTTTCCTTCGAGGACGATTTTATCGTCGATGGAAATGGGAATTGCGTTTAGTCCAAAAGATCGAAAAAGTTTCTTTACTATAACTTCCATTTGACTTACGCAACTTTTAATATCATCAACCTGATTTTATTCGATACGATAACGGCAAAGATCGTAAAGAGATAAACGCGATATTATTTCGTTTGAAATTCGTCGTATTTTATTCGCTGATATCTCAACACGGTTATCTTTGAATATCCGTTGCGTACTGTCTATGTCAAAAGCACCGACCGGGTCTGATAATAAAATTAATAGTAAAATCGGACAAAGGTAATATATACACCGTTAGTTAAAACCACTACGACGACGACTACGACGACTACGACATAGTTTCTACCGTCTTGTCGAAGAAGATCGTAGAGAAGTTATAACTCTCTTCGCATGCTGAGAACATAGTTCAAAGCGTACTCATTAAGTGTTAATTAATTGGCTAAATCGAGGGCTTGTCGAGCTCTCGCATACAGTCAAATAAGGTACGGTATAATTGTGAAACGTAAAATGACGAAGTTAACGATAGAATATATACGGGGTATGTTAAAAGGGGGAAAAAAAAAATAGAAAGGAAAGATGAAAACGTACGCACGTTGGAAACAAAAAAAAAAACAGGACGAAAGAAACATAGAGAAAAGAAAAACGGGCAAAACGAGTTTGCATGCTCGAAATAGGTAATATTATAAAATTTTCATAGGTCGTTGTTACGCAGGCGAAAGAAGGAAAGTAATCTTCCACGTATCCTTACTTGTTTCTTTATTCATGTGTATTCGAGGTTTCGATGTATAAGCCTGGAAAAGAGAGGAAGAGAGAAAGAGAGAAAGAGAGAGAGAGAGAGAGAGAGAGAGAGAGAGAGAAACACAAAGAAAGGACACAAAGAGGGAGTAAACGAAGGAAGGAAGGAAGGGATGGAGGGAGGGAGGCTGGATAGGCTTATAAAATCCGTGCGTCAGAGTCAGTGCGAAAAACGAATGCTAATGAAATATTAACGACACCCGTCACGTGCTGCGACGGCAACCGGCTGGATCGCTGGTGGTAGCGCTTTTTGTTCTATGTGTGTTTCCTTTTTTTCTCCCCTCCTCTCTCTCTCTCTCTCTCTCTCTCTCTCTCTCTACTTTGTGTGCTCTCTCCTCTCTCTCTCATATTTCTTTTTTTCTTTTCGCATACGAATCGCAGAACTACAATAGCGTTACAAGTGGCATATAGCGGAGGAAGAGTTCCGGTACGCACGTGTTACATATGATATATGCGCGTAGTTATGTATCCGTATTTTTAATACGTAAATGTATATGCAGGTACACACGCACTATATACACGGGCACAAATGATGTATGCACCAAAGTAGTCTTCGGATATCAAACTAAGAACGACTAACGAGAGAAAATAGGAAAAGAAGAGTATGGTTTAAGCGCCATCGAGAAAACGTGCCTCGAAAGATCCCTCGTTGTACGGCGCGTGCCAAGTATGCGATAAGTGAGAATTATGCACGAACGAGTGGATGGGTATTAAGTGCCATTTGTTTTACGCGCTTATCGTAGAAAGAGACCGATGCTCGTAGAATCGTTTGAATATTTAACCACGAAGAATAGATGCGAACAAGACTCGTGAAACTTGGATAGTTTATACCTTCGCGTTTTTCATTATGTAGATCAGAATTGAAAAGATACTACAAAAATCTAATTTCAATTGAATATCCTTGAAAAATAAAAAAAAAAGAGAGAGAAAGATAATATGTTTGACATGGCCCGAAGATTGAAAAAAAAAAGGAAAAAAGAGAGAGGGAGAGAGAGAGAGAGAGAGAGAGAAGAAAAACAGAAACGTAGTTATAAACAGGGTATTATACCTGGTGGTTTTGTTTGAAAATAGGAAGTGTTCTCAGGTAAGCTTAAGGGTCACCTAGGATTATATTTTATATAAACAACGCACAGAGATAGTGTTTCCACATCTAATCCTCTCCTCGTTAGATCGAAGACAACCACAGGGGAGACAACGTGAAACGTAAATCTTCATTACGTAAAGAAATATGAAAGAACCTAGGAGAGAGTTTATTTTCTTTAACGACCGACCGTTGATGCACATTTCTTCAAGACGATTTTAGAAGCGTCTTCGAAGGAAGACACGTCGATCAAGGGAGAAAGAGAAAGAGAGAGAGAAAGAAAGAGAGAGAGAGACTCTCGTCCGAAGAACGTTGGATGCGTCGTGCCCGATGAAAAGACACGAGGTCGAAAAGAGCAAAAGCTTTATTTATACCCGTGACATTCTGTTTATTTTGGCTGACGAAGCCAACTCACGCTTTATCACCGACTAAGTAACGAACGTGTCGCTTTCGAGCTTTCTTTTGTTCGCTCACTCCCGTTTCCTGTTCAGACAGCTTTGCTTAGGCTTTATCGAATCGATCGTTTATCTCCTTTTTTTTCCCCTCCATACGAAATATAAATTAAACTTGTTCGAGATATCGACGGTAGATTATCGGGAGACTATCCGAGAAACTTACGAGAATGATATCATTTTCAACGATTACTTACGAAAAGAAAGAAAATAAACGATCGATAGGAATATAAATAAACGAAAAACTAGCCAAGAGTCTGACCATAAGTGTGACGAGCATCGTAACGATCAGGCAGCAGCCTCTCTTTCGATAACCAATCGACACCTCTCGCATTAGCTGCCAAGACGTGTCATTAATATTTCATAATGTTTATTTGTTTATTCGATACGCGATTTTACACGAGCCAACGATAGCGCTCCTCTCCGTGATTTCGATCATATCGAATAATATAATAGATACGACGCGAAAACATTCGGTTACTTACTCGCTCACTCACTTATTTACTTAGTTACCATTCTCTCCTAGAATGGGATACGCTGAAGTTCTACAAATTGCATCTCGTGATTTCTAGTTGTGAAATAATCGACGTTACATCATTCTCACGCTATATTCTACGACGAAACTGTCGCCTTCGTAACTCACGCCAAGTCATCGAGATCGTCCACGATCAAATTCTTTTTCTTTTCTTTTATTTTCCTTTATTTTCCTGTTTGTTTGTCTCCTTTTGCTTAAGAAACGATTGCGCGTTATATCCCGTTGATGATTTCAACCGAAACCCGACGTCTTTGTGATCCGTCATTCTCGTTAATTTTAATCTCGTCTCTTAATTTTACTTCGATGAGAAAGTAAATAGAGATATGTAATTAATATCGAAAATAGTTATAAAATATTACGAGCAACGTGAGCACGGATTTCTTTCGTAGCGTAATATCGAAGGTGATAATATTTATCTTATCTATAAGAATTCGGTGACCTAGGAACGATCGATAATAAGTGTCGCGTATCGTAATCGTACACGATCGTACGTCCGCATACGATAATGTAGTTTAAAAATTTTATTTAATAGAACGGGAAGACGTACGAGAACTTTTGTAAAATTATATTTCGTTGAACGAATTATATAAAAGTCGAACTTGTTGCTACATAAATATGTTTCATAATAAAACGTGTATACCAAACGGTAGTTTTCAGATTAAGTTTCTCAGGGAAATACGATACTAAGGTTATCATAACAAAATTCGAACGCTGTAATTATAGATCTCTTCGAAAGGTCGGTAACGCGAGTGTAATTCTACGCGAACGATCGCACCTACTAGATGCAATCAAGATCGTCGAGTCCGTAAACATCCGGTGGATCGATGATTCCTGGTGTGTCAGAATATTCCGATTGCATACAACGGACAGTGATTACGTCATTGAATACCGTAGTCGCGCCATTAACGGAGACGCGTATAATTTGAATATCGTAAAATATCTGAAATTCGTCGAAAATTAATACCGATCCACGTGGACGATGATACTTTGTCGATTTATTCTAATTATTCGATTCTAATGATAATTGGAAAGAAAACGATAAACGTAAGTAAGTAGACGTTGCATTTACGAACTTTGCGTTCTCTTCGATATGCATATTCGAGCGCAGCATAAGCGTACTTGTGTATCTACACAAGTCGTTAGCGAGAGCGGGGAAAAGATAGATAGAAAAAAGTAAGTACCTACTTATCGAACGGATGGAATCAACTTGGACCATTTCGAAGAAGCCCACGAGAAACTCCGTGTCATTGACTACGGATATTACAGTTTACAATGACTTTTGCGAATTCTCCTAATACGTATGAATTTAGCAAGCACAAGGAATAGGATCATTAAGTGGAACTATATGAACCGATGAGAACAAAAGTGGCATCGACTCGGTTTATTTCCCTTTTAAGAAAATTAACGGTGAAACTTCGTTTCTACGAGGAATATTACTTTTCCTCGTTATAACAACGGGATTAAACGTTGAACCACTCCGCTTCTGTTCTCAACGATCTCTGTATATTTAAACTAGATTGGAATATTCTGTTCCTTTAATTTGTTTCCTTTTTATTTCGATTCTCTTTATCATCCTCCTCTCCGTCCATCGGCAAAGCGTATAGATCGACGTTGAATAAACTAAGTATCTGTTTGCGACTATACAACCGATAATCCGGGTAAGCGATTAAAAGCAACGCTTGTATGCGGTATCGTGCACCGTTACAAACCAACAATGCGTGCTCCTGCATTTATAATTTCCGTGCGTTTCGCATTCGTTCCACACGAGAAGATATTTTAACATGACCGTGATAGAATTCTAGAGGGACACGAACCCGATCGAATTAATCGAAATTTATAACTAAACCGCAACGGGAATATAGAAGGAGTAAAAATCATGCGCGTATTAAGCGTAGACGCGTGATGCAACGTGACGTTGATTCAAACAGAAAAAGAAAAAATATCGAGGTATAATTATCGATTACGAATTTGCAAGGATATATCTTGACAAACGGACGAAGAGAAAAATTGAAGAAAAATTGAAGAAAAATCGAAATATCAACGTCGATAAATTTATTATATTCTTCTAGACATCGAACGATGCAAATTTAATTGTTTTCTGAAGTCTCTTCTATACCGACCAACAAAATGAAAAATATTTTCTTCGAGAGTTCGAAGATGGTAATGTAAAAGAGGAAAGGAGGAAAACAACAACTTAATATTGGAAAAGTACGTTGAAATATTCAACGTTACGGACAATCGTGGCAACGCGAACGAGCAAGAAGAACTCGTAGCGTGACTACGCTTATCACGAAAGCATCCAACGAATATTATTACCGAGCGATGGATTATTAGCTTTGCGTGCGTTGCGAAACGTACGATAAGTGCTGCGGTATAGGAGGATGTTGTTGGATGCGTTCCCCTCGCACCTTGGAATTCGCGTAAGGTCACTATGATCGAAAAGAGAAGGTAGAAGAAGGTTTCTCGCTGTTTCTTCTAAGACCTCCTACGGATGCACGTGCTGCCGAGAATGCATCACTTTGTGAGTTTAATTCACATGCGTTTGGCATTCGTTTCAGACGGAATACTGAGAAAAAACTGTACGAGATATTGTCTGGTACGCTCTCAGGAAAAACTTATTCACGGATCGACCCCATACGATTCGTACAAATGCATGCATGCATGCATGCATACATATATACATACATACATATATACATACTAAGATATCTATTGTCATTATTATTACATTTATTCTCCGACGCGTTTATTGAAATATTTTACGTCCCAAAGATGTAGGTCAGCTTTGTCATGTTAGTAAGAAAATATCGATTTCAGAAAAAGAAATGATTCAAGAGAGAGAGAGAGAGAGAGAGAGAGAGAGAGAGAAAGAGACGGAGAAATAGAGTGAGTGGGTGAGCGAGCGAGCGAGTAAGAGAATGTTGGGTTTCATAAAGCTGTCGTCATAAAGACGATTTATTCCGTGGCATTGTAGTAAACTCTGCAGAAAAAGCAAAAGCCAAAGGGAGCATCATTGTTGTCCGTACACGATGCTCTAGCTTATAGATACACACAGTAGAAAGTCTACACCATCAGTGATAATATAGGTAAGACGGAACAGGCCCCACCGACTGGAAAATCGCCAAATTTTCTTTATATACACCGTGTCTATACTCGGCTGGTGCTATTGCACCATTGTGCACAGTCATTATGTTAAAGCTACCATTTACACCTACCGTACATGCATACAATAGAGTTATCCGACTCACGTCGCGAAAACGTGGCAAAGGTCTTCGATTTCGAACGTACTTTTCAATAGCGAATCTTTTTTTATCTTTTTTCTTTTCTTTCTTTTAATCATAAGAAATTAATCCTCAGCTATACCTGTCATTTAATGCTTCGTTTTAAACTATCCATGTTCTCACGGTTTACCTTGATGAATATCGCACTTTGCAGAGTCATTAATGTTTATGTAACATTTTTTTCTCACTCCTCTTTTTCTTTTTCTTTTTTTTTTTAACGAATCTGATCTAACGATATCTCGACGTTGAAACTGGAAAATGTATGAAAGAATTTTTTTTCTCCGGCCAGAGTATTTTATTTTATTTTTTTTTTTTTTCTTTTCAATTAAATGTGAGATATTTTCATCGGAAGTATTTAATAACAAAGTTATATAAAATACATCGATATAGATCACAGCTCGCGCGAAGCTACCGAAGGGTCTATATAAAATTCTATTTATGTAAAAACGTGCATGGACGTAGACGGACGCATATTCACGAAGTACCGAAGGACATTATCCTTTGAGCCGTGACAAAAGGGTCAGCCGAGGAATATCGGTTCGCGACGTTACGCGTTTAACGTGCTTGACCTCCGTAACGTATACAAGAAGACATCGCCGGAAGAAGAAGATTCGTAACGTCGTCGTCCAATGATCTGCTTTTCTACGTACTGGCTACGTTTCTTCTTCCTACTACTCTTCTCGTTTCGTAGTACAAGAATAGCCCCCTAAGAGCGCGAGCGTAACTCGCTATTCGTTCCACACGTATAAATACGAATCCTAGAGTTACGTGTACGTTATAGAAAGAAAAAATAAAGAGAAACAGACAGAGAGTGAGAAAGAGAAACATACCGAAGTTGTATATGCACTGAGAAAAGTTTTTACAAAGGCCGGAGAAACGAGGAGAAGCGAAAGTGTGTGTGTGTGTGTGTGTGTGTGTGTGTGTGAAGGTTTGGCTGGATTTAATGGTGAAATGTTCGTAACGTCGTTGCCATCTAAACGCCCTACGAGATGATCGTTCTTCTCTCGTCAAAGTTCCCATCCCTTTTCTTTCCACGACGGATCCTCTCGTCGAGAAATTCCTCAAAGTCCTAACTCTTTTTTATATCGGACGCAATAAATCTGACCGATTCGTTTAAATCTACTTGCGTCGACTCGCACTCAACGCGACGAATCATCGATCGAATCGCGATATATCAAAATTCATGAAGTTTTCCGAAACGTTTCATGCCATAGGAACGCGTTCATCGACGACAATTGCAATTTAAACGTAGATGTTAAAAATTAAACTATCGTCCGGCCATTTTCGTTCGTGCGTTCGCTTTTTTCCTTTCATTTTTTTATTCCTTCATCAAAACCCTCTTCTATAACCAACGATCGATTTGATTTTTTGAATCGATCCGGGGGGGTACTTCGATCGCGTAAAATATTACGCGAACGCAACACGAACAAGTAACTCAATTACGCCAGGAATCGGTTTCACGAGCGTTGGTTGAAACTGAAACCGAGTTTAACCACGGAATTGATCTATCAAGAACCGAGTTCGAAGTTAAATCAAGTTTAATTGTCCTCCGTTAAATCGACGTTATCACGAGTATTTAGGTTCCTTGCACTTTGTCTCGTTGTTCCTATAAATCATCCTGATCAATAGATATTTATATTTAGTAAAAGAATAAATAAAACGATAGGATACGTAACGTTTCGTTCTTGTCGTAATTTCCTCCTGTATAAAAATTGAAGGAAAAGGGAATAAAAAGAAAAGAAGGAGAAATAAAAAAAAGGAAGACATAAATAAGTAATGCATCGAATTTAACGTGCAAACCGAATCTGTAGCAAATATACGACGAAAAAGATACGTAGTTTGCTTACGTACGCGACATACACATCGACGTACGCGACATACGTTCGTGTCGCCCATCGTCCCTTCCACCTCCTTTCCACCTCCCTTCCACCTCCCTTCTGTCACCCTCTCTTCTTCCCTGGATAATGTGACGAACCGACAATGCCCGTATATACGGGTACATATAAATAATGCATTCTCGGCAACGTTCGACGGAGCAGAAATATACAGCGAAACGTCGATGGTAACGATGACCTCGTGGCCTCTGCGCATCGATTGCCTCTCTGTTCTCTCTCTCTCTCTCTCTCTCTCTCTCTCTCGTATAGAGATCTCTTCCATTATTAGCCGCCCAAATGTGACCTCTTCGCGCATGAAAGTCAGATGAAGAAGAGTCACCGTGCACTATGGGAATCATCGGAAAGCGATAAATGATATGGAAAGTTAAAAGTAAAGGAACAGTAAAAGGAAATGCGTTCGAATCGAATCAATTTCGAGGTCACTGCATCAAAGGAAATGAATCTTTTACAGGGCGTCGATCGATAGCGCCATAATGAAACACCGAAATGTATAGAAAATTCGTTGCCACCGTACGAAAGCTGACGAGGCTCCGATAAAAGGAAGAAGAAAACGAAGAAGAAGGAACGAGGAACAAACGAAGATAATGGTTGAGTTCTCGACGCTCGATTTGTATAGATGTTTCTCTCGCATAAAACTGAAAAGCCAGCAATTTCGCGCGATCTCGGCGCCTGTCCGACCGTCTGCTCGGACGTTGTTGTTGTTGTTTAACAATCGTTTGGATTTCCCGAGCATCGTCGGTAGAGATAATCGAATTACAAGGGGCCTCGTAATCGTGACGCATATTTGGCACGTCGGCTCCAACTGGCCTCTGAAATTTGCATTGCGTCAGAGAGGAAGAGATAGAGAAAAAGAGATAAATGGAGAGAGAGAGAGAGAGAGAGAGATTTGCGCGTGAGCCTACTCTTAAATAATTCAACGTTCGGCGGTGAACGAAGGCATCTCTTATACGATCGTTCCGTTTTCCAAGCGTGTCCTCGTCGACGTCTCAAATTCAACGGGGAGGAAAGAAAAAAGAAAATAAATGCAAATTCAATTTGCAGTTTATGATCTTATCAAGAATGTCTGGCCTTCCGTAATGCTCGTTAGGAATCATAAATTTATCGTTTTCTGGATACGCAGTGTTTTCTTGATTCGCAGGGTATACACGTCGTCCAATAAAAATAGAAATATTCGACAAATTACAGGCGCAACACCTACGAAATAAGTCTCGTTCGGTTCTCTTCGCTCTTCGCTCTTCGCATCTTCGCGAGATAATGAAAAGCACCCGATGAGTCACGGACTCGAGTCCGCTCGAATCGTTGGCAAGCGTTCTTCCTCGTAAACAAGCAGATTTAAGTTACGTACGCTCGAATATCTATCTATTACGGTTGAACTGGCACGGTTCTTGGCGCATATACAGTACGTACGTGTCGAATAATTCCGATGCTTTATTAAAGGCTTAACGTGTCATCTTTTTGGTAGCTCAATCCGACATAAATTCTGTCTGCTCTCGTAAACGATTCGTAATCGTCAACGAATGTTCTATAATCGTAACTAATTTTTAATAAGAAAACTTAATACCTATAATGGAATGCGCGTTGTGTTGTATAATAACGATGACGAGATTACTTTCTGCAAATTCGTTGATCGTAAGGAATTCGCATTGACGAAAACCGTGCCAGCATTTAATTTAATAAATCCATTAAATTAGTTTCCCCTCGTCCTTCCTTTCGTTCTTTAGTTTCTCAGATTTACGAGGAAAAGCAAAGTTCTTTGTTACAATAAAGAAGGCGACATTCGTTCAACGAGAACGAACTCGGATAATAACGGAAAATGCTTTCGTGAATCATAATACCGTACCGATCTACTAGCAATTTTTTCCAATTATCCTACGTAATTTAACGATAAACTATAATATTACTTATACTTATGGTATTTCAAGGAAATTGAGAAGACCTTTGGTAAGTAAGACATTTTGAAAACGTTCGTTAAGAAGGTGAGATAAATCGATTGATCGATATACCACCGTAACGAACAATTAATGTACGAAACGTCGAGATAAAGAACGATCGATCGGTACAAAGTTTATTGTAAAAATCGTCGAATCGGAAGACGAACAAAAGGTAGAAAGAAATGAATTACAGTGCGATTCATCGTTCGAAGAATAAAGCGAACCGTCCGAGAAAGAAATTACACAAATTTATCTCTCGAGAAGAATTTAATCTATTTCCTTCGTCGAACTTAAGAAGAAGGATTTACGTGCTGCTGCTTCGTACACACGATTACATATTCCTGAAACGAAGAGAAAGACATTTTTTTTCGTCTAACACTATCACTCTCGAATGTTAGCTCGGCGCGAATCACGTGTTGCGAGATCAGCTGTTCGCGAGAGCGTGTGCGTGACAGCATCGAGGCCACACTCGTGGGTCGTAAACGTGTGTTTCGCGTGAGAGTAAAAAAGAAGAGAGAGAAAGAAGAAAAACAATTTTGCTGCCATGGAGGAAGGATAGAAGGAAACCGTAAGATACAAAAAATTATGGGGAAGAAAAAAAAAGGGGGAAACATACGTAGTTGCGCGCACACGAGAAGGATTCTCGAGATCGAGATTCGACCGATAATATATCGTTTCGTTAAATATCTTCCCTTCCCCTTCTTCTTCTTTTTTGCGTTTTCTTTTTCTTTCTTTCTCCCTTTTTTCCCCTCACAATCAACGACACTCGAGGAGTAACATACATGTAAAGAGGGAACAGATTTATTTAATTCCGAGTCCAATTACCTTTTGCAACAAATTTCAGGATACTTTCGTGTAATCGTATAAAGGTTAAACTAAAAGTAAGAAATAAAGATAAAAGTGGTCTCTTTGAAGTTCCAACGGAAAGCAATGTACGTGTAAAGAGAGAGAAAGAGAGGGGGGTTACTCGAGGGAATGGCGAGCACGAGCACGAGCGAAAACAGATAGGTAGGGGACTTAGCGCGTGGTGTGCGGTGCGGTGCGGTGCGGTGCGGTACGACGCGGCACGGTGCGGTGCGGTGCGGTGCGGCCAACACGGAGAAGCACGAAGCGCGCCGATGAGGAAAGCCGCCGAGCCGCGTCGCGCCGGTTCTCTCACTTGTTGAGCGTCGGCCGAGGAACGCGTCCTCTCTCTCTCTCTCTCTCTCTCTCTCTCTCTCTCTCTCGTCCATATCTCTACGACGTCGCAACGACGAAGAGAAGGAGGAGGAGGAGGAGGAGAAGGAGGAGGTGGAGGTGGAAGAGGAAAAAAAGACAAAGAGGAAGGAAAAAAAGAGAGGAGAAGGAGAGGGAGAAGGAGAAAGAAGAAGTGGAAATAGACGAGAGGAGGTGAAAACGAAGTAACTCGCCGGTGTGCTTCGTATACGGTCGCGATCGCGCACGCGCCAAACGTGACATCTCGCGCGAAAGGACGCGGGCTCCTTCGAAAGAGAATAACTAAAGGTAATCCTGTTATTCGAATCGATATAAAAAAAAAAAAAAACAAAAACAAACAAAAGTGTTTCGCGTGTGAACGCGCGCGCTCATCGACGTTACCTCCGTGTACGTTCCGCGCGAGTCATTATCACGGTAATCGCCGGTCATTATTTTACTAATGAGTCCGTGTTCGTTCTCAAGAGTTCCAGATAGATACGAACAGTTTATAGCGGATTTTCTCGCGTATTCTATTTTCGAATTGCTCGCGAATGCTTCCGTCTCCCGCGCAATATCTCGAGGGGAAGGAAAAAGGAGAAGGAAAAATAAGAAGGAGGAACAACGTCGGTGAAACGCAATAATATAGGAGGAGGAGGAGGAGGAGGAGGTGGTGGTGGTGTTGGTGGTCGAATAGAAGAAAAAATCGATATTCGACGGATGGCCCGGAGAAGGGCAGAGGAAGTTTTTTCGTCGTCCTTACAAACGACCGTAGAAGAGAGCGTGAGGCGCGCTTTACAATCATCCCGACGCTCGTTACTGTCACGAGCTAAGGAAGAGAAACTGAGAAGGAAGAAGAAGTGGAAAATCGCGGGCGAGTAACAAAAGGGAGACAGAAACGCATCGTTTATCGTCCGTCGAGCGTACGTCATTAACGTCGTCGTCGTCGTCGTCGTCGTCGTCGTAGTGCCGCGACGTTGCATAACAAGCGCAAACTCGCCGAGCTAGTGCGATTACGTAAGACGATATCCTCGTTTACCAGAAGCAGCTCGCGGTCCCCTAGGCAGGACACCCTGAACGATACTACGCGAAGAATATAAATACCGTATATGTGTGTGTGTGTGTGTGTGTGTATAGAGGTAGAAAGAGGTGGTGAGGCAATAAAGGAGGAGAGGGCACGTGCACCGACGACTAACACCAGTCGCGTGGTAGCTGTCGTCCTGTCGTAGAGAAGACGCACGCTCGAATAATCGATCCTACAACGGCTCTCGTTCGACCCGGCCCAGAATTTCTACGATTGCCACGAGGACAGCCTTTCACTTCGTCGTCCTAAGATGCGGAAACCGATTATGAATTGAGCTCTAAGCGCATACATGTGCCGTACTACGTCGCTCATTGCTCCACGAGCCTGTTCATAAATATATACACGTATATTTATACGTACTGCCTCTGCCTGTTGCGCGTGTGCGTGTTTACGCGCGCTTGTGCGCGCGCGTGCGTGGGTGTGAGTGATATATAGATATGTGTAAACATTGTGGTTTCGCTCTATGAAAATCTATGAATCG
This sequence comes from Dolichovespula saxonica, assembly GCA_911387935.1. NCBI lineage: Eukaryota > Metazoa > Arthropoda > Insecta > Hymenoptera > Vespidae > Dolichovespula > Dolichovespula saxonica. Next base: position 3,363,151 of record OU427017.1, on the reverse strand, counting down.
CGCGAGTGTAGTACCTTCCTCTCGTTGTCCTCGACAACGTTCGCGTTCTCCTTGCTAAATATCTCGAAGGGAGCTCGTATTTTGCGCGCGTGAACCAGATAGAAACTCCTGCGCAAACCGCACAAGCGCTGGAAACATCGACGATGGCGATGAAGAGTCGGAAACAGTACGCCAACGGGCCTACTTTGGGCTCCAAGAGCCACTACCCTGCCATCAGTCAAGCCTACTGGGCACCGCAACCGCAGACCGTACCTTATTCCGTTCCAGGTATCTCATGAATAACGAGACCGATAATTTATTATTTATATTGTATATAAGCGTCTTTATATCTCGCTAAAGGATAGAAAGGTCTTTTTTAACAAAAAAGAAAAAAACAAGAAAAAAAAAATAGAGAGAATATTCATATCTCGTTTCGCAAGAAACGTAATGCAAACCTTATGACTAATTTTTGTTTGGCTGGCTAGGCAACAAAAATCATTCGTTTAAAAGGTATATTCATAGGACCGACAAACCGGTTCGTGGAATTTGGAAACGTTCTTTTCTCGTTCGTCCATTCTCTCTCTTACTTTTCATTCATTTGGCAATCGCGAAAGAACGACGGGAAATATAAACATGCGTTTTCATAAGCTGTTCTCAAAGATTTACTCGAGTATTTACTACCGGCATCTTCCTTTTCTATCGGGATATAAATAAAAATCATTTTTGTACGCGTCTCGATTAGCCCGACCACGTCTTCTCTCTTCGATGAGATCTCCTTTCGTCTCTTATCGTCGATGGAACGTCGATTCATTGGACGAAATAGAGACAGAGAGAGAGAGAGAGAGAGAGAGAGAGAGAGAATAAGAGACAGCGTGGAAGCAAGGTGACTTCAACTCGTCGAAGTCCTCTAACGTTATGAATAGTCAGAACGGTTCGCGAAACGTCGAAGAGAATGAATAAGTACGTCGTACCTGCATAAATATACATGACGGCACTGCTTATACCGTCTGAGCCATCACTATTAATAAAATAAAGGTATCTCTATCTGTTCGTCTCTCACTCTTTCTCTCTGTCTCTTTGTCTCTCTTTCACACAATATTCGACGCGTGGACACGCGAGTTCACTAACAGTCAATATTCCTGTCTCTCCATCGAAATTACTCGGCTCGTTACAAGTTTCATCTTCGCGTCCGTCTAAGATCCTTGGTAGTCTGCGAATAATTTGTAGTCAGCGATATTAGAGATCCGACAAATTGAATGCCATCGTCCATCGAGTACAATGTATTTCAAAGTTCTTTGTTCGCGCACGCACCGGTTCTTTAATTTGCTATGTAATTAACAGTTCTCCGAGTCTCCTGAACGTACGTGGGCGTTGGTTGAACTCCTATGTTCGCTCGACGATAGATTTTAAACGCATAAGAAAAAAAAAAGAAAAAGAAGAAGAAGAAAAACAGAAAAGATAAGCTTAAGACTCGCATATATCCGTCGATAGGAAAATATGGTTAGAAATGATACACGTATGTGGAAGAATACCTGTATCACATATATACACATGTATGCACGCGAAACGTTAGTTCGTGACATTCGATCGACGCGATCGATCGATCGTTAACTGCTACGTACGTAGAATAGATGCAGAACGAATTCGCAAATGAGAAGCGCTTAAAGAACAACCTTACGAAATCCTCGTAGACGATCGAAAGGCCGTTCGTGTAGTTTTTATAAAGTATCATTTAAATATACTACGAATGAATAAAGAATGGGCTTTAGGCCGTCGTTGCCGTATTGTCCTTCGAGTATCACGTACCGACGAACTAAATTACAAACTAAACGCATCCTCGAGTATTTACGTCGTTCTCGTAAAGCAAACGCGATCCCTCATATTTGTCTCGTTGTGGGTTAATGGAACAGAAGAAACACACAAATACCTATGTGTGTCGATGACTGCTCAATTTGTGGCCCCGCGATACTAGTATGGACATACGCTTTTCACCGTACGCAAATAAATCTACAATTAATTACGCGTACGGATAAATATCATTTACACTGTGTGTGGAATCCGCGATTTCGCGTGGGTCGATGTTCGGTGCGTGTCGTATGATGATAACGGCCCCTTCTATAACGCGATACGACGTTTCACGCGCAAATAGAATAATTGAGATCGAACGTGCGTTCGTTGTAGCATGTCGAAAGGTGACGTATCGATTGAATCTAAATTAAACCACGTAATCAAACTTTCCTCGGTCGTATTAATCGGAAAAAACGAGTAAATGAACTTTGCTTTTATCCCCAAGATTTTATACCTCGCGTTTAAAATCACATCAATAATTTCACGCCTTGTCCACGATGAGTGTTGAAAAACGATAATTACGATCTTAATATCGAACTTTCCCATTCCATTTTTCGATTCGTCACTATATCCCATTAATACGTCGAATTAACGATTAAAGAAGATTCGTACATGTTTAACTATTCATCCAATTCCCGGCAGCCACACGATGGTTAATGTCTCTGATGCAGTAATTACTTATCAAACTGTTCCTATAATTGGAATTACCTGGTAATATCGGTAAACTTTGAATATATGTATCCAAAACTCGAGAATCTCGAGATGCATCGCGCTTCGTCGCTTCTACGGTTCTATTACTAACCCACATAGAGACATATAGCATTCGGACCATATAATTTATTCCTTTTCCCTTTATTACCTTCTTGCGCCTGGAAACTTTGCCGTAACGTCGTAACAACGTCTCGTCTTGTGGTTACGTCGAGAGTGAAACGACGAAGAACGGAAACGCGAAAGATCGCTTACGCGAGATTGTTATTAGAATGGCTCGTGCAAGGTAGAAAAAAGCCAGCAACAAAAAAACAGAGAGAGAGAGAGAGAGAGAGAGAGAGAGAGAGAAATCATTTCTGCGGTGTCATCGCAAAACATAGAGAGGTATTCATACGAATGTGGGCTACTTTTAAAGTGGTTGCAAGGACGCGGAAAGGAAAGAGGGGAATGCATCGGAGAAGCAACGAAAAAGTGGAACGCATAGCAAAGGACACGAGGTACCGTAACGACGCTAATGAGTAGGCTACTAAAGTTCTACTCTGTTTTTCGTCCGAGCTCCACGAGTGTACTTTCATGTCGGTACCTGTGTGCGTTTGTATGTGGGTATGCGTTTTGCAAATACAGGTTAGATCAACACTAACTCCTCTGTAACCGTGGAGTGTGGAAGAAGAAGAAGAAGAAGAAGAAGAAGAAGAGAAAAAAGAAACCTGTTCCGAGTGAACGTTGACTCGACAAGGTTGACTCTAATACGCGTATTACGGCGACACCCGTCCCTTCGTTCGACTTGATTCGATCGTTTCTATTTATCATCGCTCGTATTTAAATGAGAAGAAATAATCAAAGAGAGATCGAGAAAAACCGATCTTAATGATAATTATCTTGAAACGAAGCTACGTTCTTTTTTACGATCGAACGTGCTAAAGAAAAAAAAAGAAAGAAAAAGAAACACGCTGCATTTAATCGGCAACAACCATTGTCGCTTACATAATCCATTAACGCATATCACCCGACCACCTTGACTGCGTATTCGGACTTCGTACCACCTTGGATACGGTAAACTACCGAAGGTGGATAAGAAGACTCCATTGTTCCCCTTATCTACCACGGTTAAAGACGAAGATCGCGATAACTCGACGATTTTGCGCAAATTTCTGTCGTCTCCGACAAGAGAAAAACACGATTCCTATCGTTGTAATAAGATCGTTAAATCGGGTGCGATCGCTATAATGCGATTTAGCGTTATTATTTACATGGAATAAGTAGAACCGACCGACTCTACGTAATCATTAATTTCCTTTTTATAAATTTTCTCAAAGTATAACCTTCGATGTTATCAACGGCCCTGTTAAAACGATATCTCTCATCGGGAAATATTTGCGAAATTTTATCCTGACGCCTCGTTCGTCGGTATCCTTTTCCTACGACACACACCATCTCTTCCTTCCTTCTATCCTCGCCACGAGTCTCTCTAAAACTCCTCCTCCGTTAACAGCTCGAAGGCTCGTTACGTAATATCCCGCGTGCCTACCTATAAGGAAGTCAAGGATGTTGGAAAGTGCGTTCGTTATGCGTTCCTCCCCTCGACATTCTTCTCGTTGTCATTGTCCGTCGCTTTTTCCCTACCATTAAAACCATCTATCCTTGCATTTTTTTTTTTTTTTTTTTTTTAATACGTAAGACGAAGAGGAACGTCCAACGCGAAACGCGTACGACCTTTCTTGCGGAAAGATTTTCACCGAGAAAATTTAATCGATTCGACGACTCCCATTAAGTTTATTCTCTAAATTGCGTAATTAACGTCCCATCGTCTAAGATATTTCTTCGGTGATTGCGCGAACACGGACCAACCAATTCCGAAAGACAATTAGCAAACCAGTAGAGCGCTTATGTAATCGGAGTTACTGAAATGCAGTTTGAGTTTCCTCGTAGATCTACGTCTATGTTTTCCGCATGAAACAAACCGCACGATCCTCCTCGCTCGAGTCCACGGTCGAGGAGGATATCCTCTCTAAGGTGTGTACCATCATCGATTTCAACGCAATATTCTTCTCGTTCGATCTCGTGAGAACGGTTTGGATAATTTATTCGTATTTCTTTTTTTCTTTTTCTGTTCTTTTTTTTTTTCTTACTTTCTCGAGCGGCCTCTTTCCCGTTACCGAAAGATCGAACGAATATCGTGCGAAAAAACGAGCTACCACCGAAGGATACGTTTCTCCTTCGACGAGAAAATAAAAAAAAAAAAAGAAAGAAAGAAAAAAGTAAAAAGAAGAAGGAATCATAAATTTGAATACATTAGCTAGTTTCGGCTTGCATAACGGCATAAATACGTACGTATATATACGTTCGTCGTCCATTCTTTTGCAATCGTCCGAGATAAGTACATGTAAAAGGAACGAATAAACAACACATCCGTTTGAATTTATGAAAAATTTGCACGTCTCTCGGTTCGGCCGTTCCTCGAATCGATTTTCATTAGTCTTCGTTAGTATTCGTTCGAGGAGCTTTCCAAAAAAAAAAAAAATAAATAAATAAAAGAAAATAAAGACTTTCACGATGAAAAGATTCAAAATGCCATTGCGTTCCTTATAAAATTGCTCGAACGAATTGCGATGCAATGGGGATGCATATTTCTCAAGTATTTGAATAATTAAATTTCACCGTGAGCACCGTACTACCATAGTCGTACTATGAGGGAGTCATTATTTTTGGCCCAGCACCGTTACCGTTCTCTTTAATTCGTAGTCGTAATGGGTAACGCCGGTAACTTCGCTAGGTGTTCCTTGTCACGAACCCGAAACGTGCGTTTTCCCTTGCAGAAAACGTTACTTTACACTATCGCGAGAAAGTTTGAATTTCTCGGGCGACGAACGGCAGCCAACGAACGCGGTAGTGTGTCAGTGGACCTGCCGTGAAACCAGTTTTGAAGCCGGTATTTAATATCAGTGGACCCTATCCGCGCTCGTACATTGCCCTTCTTTCACAATTTTCGGTTCTTCACGGTAGACGATGAAAACGGATCTCTCTCTCTCTCTCTCTCTCTCTCTCTCTCGCTCTCTCTCTCTCTTTCTCTCTCTCTCTCCTCGTCGGTCCGAGAAAATTTCATCAAAATAATAGCTATTTTAAATGCATATACTATCATCGTGTAACTTTGCTCAACTTTATCGTTCTTTAGCGACCCATCGCACGAATAATAATTCCTTCTAACGAATCTATTATCGATATCGACCCAATTTATCGGTATATCAAATATTAAATCAAATTCATTAGGAGAGATATACGCTCGGTAATATCAAATCCAACTACAGATGGAATCTCAAAGGGCTAATTAATGAACCCTTGTCTCAAAGGAGTAAGTAATAGGTACGCACAAACGAATCGAGTGGGTGCGTCTTGGAGTAGAAACTAGTTAACAGCGGGTATTAACCGCATCCTGCTTACGTCATAAAGCTTTACCACCGTCCTAAGGCGAACAGAGCGTCGTTGTCCGATTAACATCGTGCATCCCGTAACGAATAGAACTTTGTGAAAGAACGGGAGACGATTCGTTTCACGAATTGAGAACATATGGTGGAAGAGAGAGAGAGAGAGAGAGAGAGAAGGAAGGAATTTTAGTGCCAAGGACCGAGGTCAATGTTAAAACTGCACTCGGTACGGCCGACTTTGCGGTTCCGCTTTTACGTAGGTAATGTGTGAAATGAATTGGCATGGCAGGGAGGAGACGGCTCTTGCTTCTTGATTTGCATGTGACCCTGTCCCAGCTGATCGCGCCTGGTCGTTGGCCTCGTGTCGTTGTCTCTTTCTTCTTTCCTTCTCTTTCTCTCCTCCTCTCACTCTCTGTCGCTCTATCTCTCTTTTTTCTTTCTCTCTCTCTCTCTCTCTCTCTGTCTGTCTGTCTCTCTGTCTATCTCTCTCATCCGCGCAAGCGACGACGTTTTACGCAAACGTAATTTTCGCCCACAGCATCATCGTGTGGCTCTGGCTTGCATTGTGCGATGCCTGCAACTGCAGCACCTCGCGTTGAGCCACGATAAAACAATGAAACGGCGAAACTCACGATTTCACGCTTCTCTGGAAACTATCCTGACAAAAGAATATGCACGACCGTTGTATGTTCTTCGATATATCTACTACGTACGTACGTGCGTGTATACCTACGTGTATACATTCGCATAAAGATATATGTGTGTGTGAGTGTACATATATATATATATATATATTATTATTATTATTATTATTATTATTATTATTTTTCCTATCTTCTATCGCGTATAGAAAACAAAGGACGAGAGGAAGCCATACCGAATAACTGTCTCCGCGTGGCGTGAATGGCCGCAAACGGCAAGCGTACACAAGACGAATGGCCAGTCGATTTGCCAGTTAGTAAGCTATATAACGTTGAACCAGTTACCGCAGACATTTGGCAGATATCCTCTATAGCGTTTTCCTCGAAAATGTAGAACGACATCGTTCCATATCGAAGATAAAAAAAGAACGAACGAATTTCCTCTTCGTTTCGAGTATAACAATGCGAGGAACCGAAGATATCACGATACGAAACACGAACGAACGGTCGATCGATCGATCGATCGATCGATCGGCCACTGGAAAATAATCTGCCGAATAGAAAATAGTAATCGCGAACCGAGCGTGAAAAAAATATATCCATGGAACGTCGAGGAGCGAGTTTAGAGCGAGACCTTGGATGCTAATTTCATACGTGCTAATAATAATAAAGAATAGAATCTGTGAATCCGTGCGATAGCATAGGGCACGTTCTCTAACAGACCTGAATCTTTTTCTAGCGTAATTTACGCCGACGGTAAGAATCATAATGGACTTTGCGGGTTCGTACTAATCACGGTTTAATCGTTTTCTCACCTCGATACTCGAAGCGTTATCACCTGACACATATATTCGTAGTTGCTCGCGTTTTACGTGCCGCTTCTCTTTTTTGCTAATTTGTTCCTAGGGAAGGGATATCCGTGCGTGTTTGTTGTATATACGTGCGCGCACCTTCGCGCGAGAGCATGCACGTTCTGCTTTCTCCCCCATGTCATTTTCTCTGCGTAACAATGCTACTAAAAATATAGGCTATTTTTCACGCTCCGCGAATTTCTTCCTATAGTCTACGTACTAAAATAAAACCGTTAAAATATCAGAGCCATAAAGCTGCCACAAAGTTAACGATACTCCTTATTTCCTTTTCGCTCGACGGACGACAACGACGACGACGACGACGACGACTCTATTCGCTCCGATACGGGCCGCTAAAAATACGAACTCTTTAGTTAACTGATAATTATATTTTCCCATCGAACGTTCCACGAAACGTCATTCCATAAGCTCTTTAATTCCTCTTTATCCCTCCACAGTTAATTATCGTCCGATGCGTTTTTGGCGTTACGTTCAAAGTGTTGCATATCGCACATTTTTTTTTGTTTTGTTTCCTCTTGTTTTCTTTCTCATGGGTAAAGAAAAAAAAAAAAAAAACAACAGACGGATCATAAACGAATTATAAGCTCTTTTTATCTTGACAAAGCGTAGGTAAAAACAATCCCGTTTATTAATTAACACCGCCCAACGATAATTTCTCTTGTCGGTCGTTTTTCTATCGATCCCTTTTCTTTCTCCCATCGTTACTAGAATTTCATCAATGAAGGTCGTTATTATGAGAGAGAGAGGAAGAGAGATAAAGAGGAAGAGAAGAAGGAGGAGATAGAAATAGGAGTGAATGAAGTCGTGCCTCAACTCGACCGTGACGAGTTCACTTTTGCTCGACCTTCCTCGATGGTTCTCTCTCTCTCTCTCTCTCTCTCTCTCTCTCTCTCTCTCTTTTACCGCGCCCAACAACACCCATTTGCACTTTAGCACGAACGTTGTATAATATAATAAATGCAAGAGGCATGAAACAGCGTACCGATGCTTAACGTAATGGAGAATTTGTGCTTTCGATACGTGACGTGTATTACGTATACCTTCAATTCGAAATACGTTCGCGTTGATCCAATGTTTCACTCCTAATCTTAGCTTCTTTCTATTTGTTTTTTCTTCTTCTTCTTCTTCTTCTTCGTCATTCTAACGATCGTTATTTTCTCATCGTTAATTGCAAGAACTTTAGCGAAGCTCGATGTGATAGTTAATATGACATCATAGACAACGATTACGTCCCGTCCAGATATAGGATTGTTAGCGTGCATATGTGTCATGACTCTCGGGGCCATTTAATCGACCCATTTAACAAACGCTAGACATTTCGAACATTCAACCCGGCCAGATCCGACTTCACGGCCATGGTCAAGCGAATATATCGTGAATTTGTGGGATCTGCACTCTGTACTGCCTCTCTCTCTCTCTCTCTCTCTCTCTCTCTCTCTCTCTCTCTCTCTCTCTCTCGTACGATAACTATGTCGGACGCGACGTCGACGTTAGTTACGTTCGAAGCGGAACGCGAACACGACGGTAACGATTTTCAGAAAGCTCTTGGACGACGGATCGAGATTCGTACAACGCGTTTGCTCGAGCGCAAAAAAAAAATTCATATCACTCTCGAAATTTCAATTCGCCCGGCCTCGAACGTCTCGTCGTTTCTTTGATTGCTATGGAAGATAAACGACGAGGAAAAAAATTTCACGTCTCTTTTTTTTCTTTCCTCGTATTTATTCAATGCTTTACCTTCACCTTCGAACTTCCTTGCGAAGAACGAAAAGAACGAGAGAAAAATATAAACGAAAAAAAAAAAAAAATAGTAGAAAAGAAAAACTACGGGCATCAATTTCATAATGCGAAGCCCCGAGAGATCGGACGTTTTCAGAACGTCCTTTTCTTCTACTCACTGAACAGGTATACACAGGTATACATTTCATAGCCGGTAATGGCTGCATCGTCGTCCCTTTCGACATAACTTTGCGTAGCAGGTTATCCTTGAACGTAGCCGGTGCTACACCGAGACTCTTGTTTTCATCGCGCGATGCAATGCCCCGCGAAATGGTTACGCAATATTGCCGCGCCACGCGAACGTAAATACGATCTGACAGAAGGCCGGCACACGAGTCGTCGGATATGCTCGTGAGAAGATATACGTATATACATACTACACGCGTGTAGGGACAAATTGATTCTCCGAAGAGTAAAATTATTCCACCTAGGCTCTTTCTATCTATCTATCTATCTATCTATCTCTATCTTTCTCTATCTCTTTCCTTGCTTTTTATGGACTCTAACATTCCTTCATAACTTTGAAACAAGTAGAAAAGTTTTGTGAAGACTCGACAAAGAATAATACGGTATATATATATGTGTCACGAAAGAAAGTTTCATAAGAATCGGCGAATAGAAGCGATCGGGAGCTAGCACGGGAACAGAATTTCAAGCGGACGAATCGGATAGCCCAAGTGAGAAAGAGCGAGAGAGACTACTATAAAACCGAGTTCACGTTTCGTCGTTGCATCACGAGTGTGTCTTCTCTGCCTTGGCTCGACTCGGCTCGGCTCGGCTCGGCTCGGCTCGGCTCGGCTCGGCTCGGCTCGGTTTCTCTTTTTCTATGCCACGAAGAAAAACGAAGAACGCAGAAAGAAACGATTCTATAGGAAAGACGACGAGCGGAGCTCCTAGATGGCTGACCTTTTCACCCCTTTGCACTTCGCTACGTACGCCACGTACGTACACGCAAGAACGTACGAAGAACCCACGTCGTAGCATTCGAAAATACGAGTAAGGAATACGCGAGTCATCGTCTTTGCCTCGTCGACGACGCTTCGACCGTTTTACTTATATCTCTACGGACGTAGAAAACGGTAATTTCGTTGAAAGAATATTTCACACGTACTTAGAACGTTATTTTTGATCCTTCGTATCATCCCTTTGAATGCATCGACGACGTATTATACGAAGAACATATTCGATTTAGCTAAAATATCATCTTTATGGAATTTCCTTTGAAATCCGCCGTTAGTGGTTTAATTAATTTTAAATAAACTCGTATATAATTATAGCGATAATAATCGCAAAGGAATGATTAACGAAAGGACAAGCTCGTCCTCTCTATCTCTCTCTCTCTCTCTCTCTCTCTCTCTCTCTCTCTCTCTCTCCCTTGTTCCAAGTCTCGTAGTAAAGGAGCGTTTATAGTTACGTTATACGGAATAATTACAAAGCGTAACGCATCTAATGGCAGGTGGCTCTTGACCTAGTTAGACTCACGACGAGAGAAGACGTTCTTCCGATGTATAGAAGTTATATACCAGCCATGCGGTGATGGTGGTGGTGGAGGTGGTCGCGCAACGACCAAGACGACTGTCGGGAGGACATTCATTTTGAGGAACAAGGGACGAACGAGAGTAGCATTTACAAGAGCTCTTTGACCCTTTCTACGTTAAAGGAAAGCTTTTCCGCCGAGCATCAAGGAAATGGGGTTCGTTCGAAGACATCGAGTAAATTGGAACCGAGTCGAGAGATGGTCGAGGCCTTCTCTATCTATCTGTTTGTACATCGTCGAAGCATTCGTAGAAAACTCAGTGACCATCGGTTGTGCAAGACCCGTCTCACGATTACTCTTACACTACCTTACGATCTCACCGACATAACCGTTCGTGCTTTTCTTCGTGTCGTTCGTTCCTATACCATACGTACACGTACGCGATAGTACACACGCGATACGTACGCGTACAACTCAACCAATACACGCGTAAGGAACGAGCTACCTGTGGCAACCTACTTACCGACCCGCTAAGCTGCACCTATCTAAACTCGTCCCGCTAGCTTCCAACTGCAACGAACGTTTCTTGCCTATGATATAGTACCATACCCGGTCCTTCCTATTTTTTCTATTCGTTCTTTTTTCTTTTTTCTTTTTCATTTCTCCTTATTTCTTCTCTCTGTAAATTTTATTTCTCCTTTTAGAGAGTTTCAACGAACGATCAAGACCATCGCGTATAACGTTCACGCGAAAGCATTTATCCTTCGGAATTCCTAGATCGGACACGATCGTGTGTATGTTAATTACGAAAGAAGAAAAAGATACGAGAAGATATCATTATTCTATACGGTTCACCCTACTTGATATTACCTTCTTTTTCTTCGTTTCTTTTCTTTTTTTTTTTTTTTTTTTTTTTATTAAAACGATTCATAGAACCGTATCATGACCGCGAAATAAAAACGAAGCGCGATAGCGCAGGAGGCTCGTGAATATCGTAAACAAAAAATTTTGGATGAATCGTGGATAAGTTTGAATTCGCGTTTACATAAGTGTTACTTGTATGTAGAATCCCGAGTATCTGTGTCGTACCGAATAAGCTTAGAATTCCGATGGTTGACATTAGCCGACGAAGCGTAATCCCGCGCACGGATCGATAACGCATCGACACGGCGAACGCGTAAACACGCGATCGAGACACGCGGTATATACAGCACGTTGTGGCCAGCACGAAACGACAGCCGCGTTTCGCTATCGAACGAGGACGGACGCGGAACTCTCCTTGCGAAATACAATAGCTTTCGGTACTACTCCCCCATTCGTAATGCCGGAACACATCGGTGTTCCTCGCCTCCATTACACGGCTGCAACGATTGTGGCTTCGAGCGAGCGTTGTGTAATTGCCAGATTATCGTAGCTCTCTCTACCAAACGACGAGTATGATTGTATTAGTGTCTATCCGCGTATGTGTACACGCGCGGGCGCGCGTGCATATATGCAAATCGTCCATACGAATCGCGCACGATTTCAAAGCTCGAACGAACGCTTCGTTTAACGTCTACGCCTAAAATTTTCATAGCTTTCTATCGTAGAAGGAACGGTGTTTTTTTTTGTTTTTTTTGTTTTTTTTTATCCAAAGGAAAAACTCGCACTAATAATACAACGTCCATCGAGTTTCAAGGTGATATGACGTTTACGTAGCAGCAGCTCGCCACGATCGTGACTCATGCTCGGCCAATCGTTCCATTCTTAATTTTCTTCGAGTCTCCATAACGCATTAAACAGATAAGATAACGAAAAGATATCGAAACGAACAGTCGTCGGTTCGTTCGCGTCGTTCGTCCAATACAATTATGTGAATTTAAAGGAATAGTGTTACGTGGTAAGGAATAGCACCGGGTTCCGTTCCGTTTGGTCTCTTAGTTCTGTTCTCTTTATTTTTTTTTTTTTTTTTTTTTTCTATTATTCGCGGCAATCGAAAGGAAAAATAACGTAAGGAAGTTCGTTTCGTCGTCGTCCACCTTCGACGAGAGCTAATCATACTGGAAAAATAGAAAATCCCAACGCAATTGCGCTTGGTTATCGGCGTTATCGTGAGATGAAGAACACCGCTTATCTGGCTTATGGAAATTACGTCAAGCCACGAATACGTACGTACGAAATATTGAAATTTTAACTCGCCTTCAAGGAATAGCGCGAATAATACGTGCATAAGCGGCGGCATACTTTGATAAAGCGTCATTTTGCATACGAAGTAAGTTACGAATGTGCAAGCGACGACTTTGCACAGTCGTCTATCTGTTCGTGTATCTCTTACTTTATTTCTTTCTCTCTCTCTCTCTCTCTCCCTCTCTCTCTCGCTCGCGATCTTGAAACTCCGCAAGAAGCGTCGTCCTTCGAGGAAACAGCGCGCGACTCCTCTTCTCTCGTTGGCTTTGAGAAGACGCATAAAATAGGACCGTATGAACGTAGCGATTAATCTCGCTACAAAATGCAGACTTCTATCTTCTCTTTGACGATGAAAGCTCTCTTTGGGAAAAAAAAAAGAAAAGAAAAAAGAAGAAAAATGCCCATAACGATAGCAACGGCAAGGAGCTTACTCGTTGAGCAACAGGCACGAATGCAAATCACCGATGGATCTCTCGTTGCGAAAAGGAAAATCGTCTTTGAAAAGGATGACGTACGTACGTAGATACGCGTAGTTATAACTACATCGTCGAAAGGGCTTTCGCTTCTTTGCCTCGAAGATACTACACCGTCGACTTGGTCAGAATCTCCTTGAAAATAGCCTCGATTTGGCATGCAAGTAACGTTCCGGCGTTTCGTCTCGTGAGAATGGTGAAGGAAAAAAGGAGGACCTTGCTTGCAGGTAAAATAGAGAGAGAGAGAAAGAGAGAGAGAAGTAAAGGTAGAGGGAATTCCAAGAGGAAGAGGCGCTCGTGCAGTCGACGCTGTAGCAAAACTCGCCTGGAAGGGAGTAGTATAAAGCGAGAATGAGAAAGAGAGAAAAAAAAAGAAAGAGAGAGGGGGGGGGAAAGAAGGAAAGACTATAGGGTGGTGCCTGTCGGCAAAGCCAGCCGGAAGGAACTCGAGGCACCGGATCCCATACAAATGTTCGATTAATGTAGCTCGCTTATGGGTCTTCGTACTTCGACGAGCGAAGAGAAGGAACGACGATATCCTCGACGTCACTTTCTCTTATGCGCCTTCTTGATCGTCCTATCATTCCCTGTAGACCCTCTCTTCCGATACCCCACCGGCCTACCAAATGAAACAACATTCATAATCTTTGAAGAAACGCCGGCGATCATCCGTACGAAATTTACGAGGCCATTTATAGCTAACGCGAGACGAGATCGTTGTTGCGCGAAAGGGAGACTCTTCCTTTGAAAAATGTACGAGCCGTAAAGATGGAGGAAATTCGAGAAAACTCGGCCCGACTCATTCTCGAATTTATCCTCGTCGAAGATGTACAAATTCTTTTTTCTTTTTCTCATTTCCTTTTCGTATCGGTATTCGTCGATTCTCTCGCGATGGATATCAATTAGCAGGCACGTCGTCGGGACACCCACCTGCAAGATCTTCGTTTCCTTTGATTTTTAAATTTCCTCACGACGCTACACGTTCTTATCTTCGCCGGTCGAGTTTACCAATCCGCCCACAACGCATCGACGCACACACGTCACCGCATAATAGCGTGTTGTATCGCCTCGTTACGAGTCAGCTTGTTTTCTAATTGGCATATCTATGTCGCGTGATGTATAAATATACTATTATGTCTCGTCTATGATAATAATGGAAGCAAATAATATCAAACGAGCTAGGAGATCCTGTACACGCAACGTTAAGGTAATTACGTTACGACCTTACCCCCTACTTTCCGCCAGGACGGACGGCATTTTTCGCATCAATTTTTTTATTACTTCGTTAATGAATTAATTTATCAAACGGGAAATCATACGTTCGACCGTTCGCGAATGCGTGCCGACTGTAAGGGGACAGTGAAGAGAAGAGGACATAGAAAAAGCAAGACGTCTACGTGCGAATGCTGTTCGCCGTCGTCGTCGGTATGTTTCGCCGATCGGTATTTCCGACTGACTATAAATCGTTCTTGACTCTTGACGTCACTTCCTGTTCATACCACGGCAAACATACTAATCATAAGACGCATTCGTATCCCTATTTGGAAATGGCAGTGGGTATGGTACCTGCGTATAACCGCGCCCCGTCCTCTCTTTTAACATCGTTCCTTAATATTTCGGATACGCCAATTATTAAAAATATCCTCGGGTCGTGCGAGTTAAACTAACGTTTTAAATAACGTTCGCAATAATTTCATTAGACCCTCCCCCCCTCTCTCTCTCTCTCTCTCTCTCTCTCTCTCTTTGGTAAGAGTTAAAAAATGAGGAAAGAGATGAAAGATCACGAAAGAGAACGATCTATCTGTCCG
This sequence comes from Dolichovespula saxonica, assembly GCA_911387935.1. Taxonomy (NCBI): domain Eukaryota; kingdom Metazoa; phylum Arthropoda; class Insecta; order Hymenoptera; family Vespidae; genus Dolichovespula; species Dolichovespula saxonica. The sequence goes on along the minus strand of OU427017.1, from coordinate 3,347,978 downwards.
AGAGTCGAGCGTCGTTAAATTCGTAAAATTATTTATACGCGAACACCGATAGGGGAATTAGCTATCCACTTGCACAGAATCTAATTACATCGTCACAATTTCCGAAAGGTGGAGAGAGAGAGAGAGAGAGAGAGAGAGAGAGTAATAGGACGACGAAGTAAGAGAGTAACCGCACATCGAGCAAGCCTAAAAATACTGTTCTAGCGCGAGGTTATTATACAATCGTCGCGCTAATGGCTCGTTTCACCCTCGCTCTTGGCAGGGCCACTCGACATGAATTTCTTTCCCGTGCACACGCTTTCGTGCTCCAAAGGAGTAAATTATACGTTGGGCTAAGATTTGTAAGCGTAAGCGCGCGTATTGCCTGCTTTTACCGAAAGAAAAATAAAACGAACGCTCCTTAGTTGTCCTCCTTCCCTTTTGCGGCTGACGTTTTGCATTAGGTTTTCTTATATTTCAAAAAAGTACGATCTCGTTACCATCTCCACCCTCCTCGCGGAAATACTCCTTGTCGGATAAACGTTTCCCATTTTTATCGCGAGTAAGCAAGGTAAGGGAAAAAAAAGGAAGTAAAGGAGGAGGAGGAGGAAGAAGAAGAAGAAGAAGAAGGAGGAGAGAAAAAAGGGAGAATATTTTCTTCGTCTAAACTACGAGGGAAGAGGAAAAGTATAAAAAAAAATAAAAATAAAAATAAAAAATAAAAAGAAGAAGGAAAAGTAGAACGATTAAATGCGATATACAAGAATATTACCGGTACGAGGTGCAGAACCTAGGAGGTGGTTGTACGATATAACAAAGCTTCCACGAAATACTTGAGGTGGCTGTATCCAAAATTCAGTTAAGGTTGAACGTAGTCACGCTAGGAATTGAATTAACAGGGTTAATTTCCATTCTCGCGCAGGACCGCGGAGTTGAGAGGCGGTAAGAGAGCAAGAATATTCCCGTAGAGCAGATCTACCGTACCAGCCGAATACGAAACAAGGACTGATGTAAATCTAATCTTCCGTAATATTAGCGAAAAGTTGAGAGAATTTCGTGGCCCCGATCTCGCCAACTAAAAGACCACGCGATGATCTTTATTAACGGCCAGTCGCTAGTTCCTCCGCTGCCTTCTTCTTCTTCATTTTATCTTTTTCTTCTTTTTTTTTTTTTCTTTTTTTTTTTTTTTTTTTTCTTAAGACCTATAATTCGATCTTTCGTGACACGTTAAAAAGACGTACGCGGAGAATTAGCTTTGATTATTTCGGATCGTGACCTCTCTCATCTTGGACGCGGTATATCGTTTGCTACATATATATTCATTCCCTCAAATATGCAGATTTAATTCATTTAAATGACGGCTTTGTGTACTCAATTTTGAAATGAATAGGATCGTCGTTGTTAATATTCATTGAAATCGCGCATACTTGCTGATAAAAAATCGCTTCCTCGCAAAATCACGGAAAAAGTGCTCGCGAAAGCGATATTTAAGATAAACTATTCCAATGGAAAAATCCATGGGGTGGCAGTGAGATTGGCGTAAAACAATATATATACGTATGTATGTGTATATATATATATGTATATATATACTTGTGTCTAAAACGAGAAACTCTAGTTTCGTAGTTTAAAGAAGAAATATGCAAAAGCCGGAGGTTTCATAGCGAAGGCGGTGCATATCAAAGGGAGGTATCCTTTGCGTTAGAAAAGTGCATCGAACGCCTTCCAATGAAATTCCACCTTCTCTCTTTTGCTCCGTTTCTCTCTCTCTCTCTCTCTCTCTCTCTCTCTCTCTCTCCCTGCATCCACATTTGCATGCACGAACCTAATCTCGCACTGCTCTTTTTCTCTGACTCGTAAAAGCACCGGTTCATTCGCGCCGTCTCCTTTCTCGATGCTCCTCCATGAAAAAAAGGGCAAAAGGAAAAAAGAATAAGAATGCAATCGTTGTGCGCCGAGACTAAGAGGATCGATTCTTGCGTAAAGCACTTCGCTTAAAAGTTTAAAGCTCTTTTTCCTCCTCCCACTCCTCTCTCTCTCTGTTTTTTCTCTCCTTCTCTCTTCATTCCCAAGAGAAGAGTGAGTCGCTAATTAATTAGCGAAATAATCGTATACCTAGATAGACACGGTAACTGTAAATACTAAAGGAGCTTTCCGACGATCGAAACGAATTATACGAAGCAATATTGTACGTTAAAGTAAAAGTTCTTTCGTCATTATTTCTGGGGAAAAAAAAAAGAAGAAAACAACAAAAGAAAAAAAAAGAAAGAGAAGAAAGAAAAAATTGAACACTCGCGGAACCCATATTTTTTCGTTGAAAACATACCAGACGGATAAATAAATAATTTTAATTATACGAACGTTTCTACGAAAAGTTGATTTATTTCCGTGTACCTATTATCGGACACAGTACGCGTTCTGTTGGTTAGTAAATTATATTCGACGTTAACGGAAACCGCGATAACTGCTTCTTCAGTATCTACCAAAATCGATTATCAGTTTATAAAAGGGGCGCGGCTTCTCGTTTCAAGACGGATGGAAAATTTTAGTTGAAAGTAAGAAGGAAGGAAGGAAGGAAGGAAGGAGAGAGAGAAAGAGAGACCAAACGGTTTCAGCATTTAATAAACATTCCGTAAAAGCCGCAATTTCGCCGTAGGGCTAAAGGTAAAAGCGTTGAACGAGCGAGGGAAAACGAAGGAGAATGATCGGCCCGAGAGGATGCGTCAAGGAGGGTAAAATAAGTGGGATGGGAGTACGAAAGCAATGGCATTTTTTTCCCCCATGAAAGACCAAGTTATCCTTTGGACATCCAAAGAGAGAGAGAGAGAGAGAGAGAGAGTAAGCTCTCGCGTACCAGCTGTGAAATTCGATCGTACTAGATGGAAACCACAAATAATCAACCGAGCATTCTACCGTAGACTACGAAATTAATTAGGAAAACCGTTAATCGCGAACGGAGTTTGCTAGTTCGTCCTGCGGTTGCGATCAACGGGTGAACTCATGCCGGCGATTATGTTCACTTTATTAATGAAGCCGATTTAGCTGGATATCCAACGCTAGTCGAGGCTTCGCCTTAGCGATACACGCGATGTTCCACTTTTGCTTATGAGCTCGAACGTGTAACGCTCAAATACCAAGGCAAAAATGTTCTCCTCTCAAAAGATATATATATATATATATATATATATATATATATATATATATATATATCTAAGCTTTTATTTCTACGCGTCTGACGAAAACACTAACCGCGCTTCGCGTTATCATCTCTCGCGTAAAATATTACGTGAAAAGAACGTAAATAATTCGTTAAGACGCAAAAATTGTTTTCGAAATTCAAATTTTTGTTCCGTTTTTCTTCTTCCGTTCTCTCTCTTTTTTAACCCAGACAAATTTCGATATTTCGCGCGAAGTCGAAACGAAGTCAGGGACGCGATAGCGAAATCGCGAACGCTATATTTTTGCCGGAAGACGTTCTTTAGAGAGCGGTGCATCTGTTCCATGGAAAATGCACGTGGCGAACAGATAGAGATATTCAGAGTCGCGGTCGAGTACATTGCGTCACTATAGGGAAGGGAACCCCTGCGAGGGTGAATTTACATAAGCGGCTTTCCCCCGAGGCACAGCTTTTCTCCCGGTTCTAAACAAATATTGACCGGTCTAACCCCGTCTATCCCCTCTTTCTCATACATCCTCGGCTCAGTCCCGTCGTCAAGTGGTCCATAGCTGACCAGGCATATTACGCGTAAACGCTTACGAAGGCGAGAACCGAAGAAAGGAGAGAAGAGAAGATCCCAAAAGATAGGACACACGTTGACAAAAGATCTTAAGATCTTAGATCTAAAATAATAAAGAAAAGAAAGTACTGTAATGATCGTTATTATATTTGTTTCAGAACGCAAGTTGTTCGTTGGCATGTTATCGAAAAAGTACACGGAAAATGACGTCAGAAGCATGTTCAGCGTCTACGGAACGATCGAGGAGTGTTCGGTATTGCGAGACAATGCCGGACAAAGTAAAGGCTGTGCCTTCGTTACCTTCGCTAGTAAACAATACGCTATCAACGCCATTAAGGCCCTTCATCATTCGCAAACGATGGAGGTAAGTAAAGTGGTGCTCTTAAGGTTCTCTCGATCATATTTCTCTCAATCATTTGGCGTCTTTCTTGAAAGAATTTACGATACCTACCGAGCTAATTTATTTTTTTCGAACCTCGTGTATTTCATACATCAAAATGTAGAAGATGTTCGTTGAGAAGCGCAAATATTTGGCAAAACGAACGATTTATATACCATCATCTTTATTCCCTTATACATTTTACGAGCGTTTAAATATTACGATTTTTTTTTTTTTTTTATTATCCATTCTAAATCATTTTTTTGAAGAAACGGTAAAATCGAGACGATCGGTTTTACGAGAGTTTGGACAAGACGATCTCTGAGATCGATACGAACGAAAAATGTTCGAGTAATAGGAAGTGATGCGTTTTACGTAGATAACTCATTGTTACTATAAGAAGAAGAAAAAGGAGAAGGAGGAGGAAGCATCGTTAAGACTTCGCGGCTCGTTTCTTTTCGTGGCGATTCAAGGAGCTTGACGGACATTGGCTCGATGCCATTATCATTCGGAGGAACGTCCGCGCATAGTCACCGCACAACCCCGGCTAGTCACCTCGTCACCAGTGATATACCGATTTAACTTGGGGTAACCAAAACCGAGCGAGGAAAAAATAGGAAAGATCTTGTATTAGACGACACCTTTGCGATTCGAAACGCGCCACCGTGACTTTTCCGCCTTTTCTTTTCTCGTCCCGCTCGTCTTTACTTTCACGTCTTGTTGTTTGCTATCCTAGCCTTCTACGACTAAATCGGATTGATTACACGAGGCTACGACGTCATCGAATCTTCTCCATTAGTTTCCACTAGAACCTAAACACTCGGCAAGTCTTAGAAAATATCTCTTTCTCTCGTCAAACGCATTGTTGTACTTTTAACCATAAAAAAATAGATAGTTTCTTCTTTAACTACGTATTAGTAGGAAACTTCATTGGTATTCCAGAGACGGAATAGCAACCACGTTGTCTCGGAAAACTTTAATGAAACCGCATGCACATATGGAATACGTATGTACGAGCTATGCATCTGATATATTCGTACATGACATCCTCGATGTTGAATTAATTAATAGATTCGAGATGCTTTTGATTTTTTCTTTCTTTTTTTTTTTTTAAACTTCCGTTTCGGACCGAGAAAGAATCACGCGAACGTATCGTATATTTCCCGAATCTACGTCGATCTCTTTCCAAAAGTGCATCTCCGAGGCCTGGCAAAAGTTAGGTTTCTTCTCTAACGGCTTTCCGGCGGTAGTGCCGATGCGATCGTTAAAGTGAAAAATAATGTCGGATACTTAAAGGAATTGGCTCGGGTAGGCGAGTCGCAAAATGCATTCCGTACACTCCACGGAATTGTTTCGTTAGCCGTACCGATGCTACCGTTACGCCTATGTCACGTGCTATTTCGAATAGTAAAAGCGAGCCGTGCCAAGGCATGCGAGCACGACGGCAATTCCATTTTAATATCATGAATATTTCCGTATCCGAGTTCCACGAACTTCGTCCTCTTCTCCGATCACGCCCGGTTTAATAAGTTGTTTTTTTTTTTTTTTTTTTTTTTTTGTTATCTTGATCGATCCATCGATCCATCCCGTGCATTCCGTTGGAATCCGTTCGTAATTCGAATTATCAAAAATGAAGAAATTCTCGAAAGGAATCCCTCTCGTCCTAACGTCGTCCAAACTCTCGAACCGATATTTCCGATGATCTAGCTCGACGTATCCGTCGTCCTTCGTCACGGTGAATTTCAAATTAAAAAGATGAGAAGAAATAGGAAACAATAATTTTCCATGAATTTAATATACGTATAAACCTTAAGACTCGCGCGAGCTCTCATATCCGAATAAAGCAACGTTCTTCTACGTTTTCCGTGTTACAAAATTTTCCATGCTTTTCAGGGATGCTCATCACCCCTGGTTGTGAAATTCGCTGACACGCAGAAGGAAAAGGATCAAAAAAGGATGCAGCAAATTCAAGCGAATCTCTGGAATATCGCGGGAGTCAACATGGCGCCGCATTACCTGACGACGGTCCGTATATCTTTAATATTTCACAGCGAACCTTTTTCCTCGAAATCAACGATTCCATTTGCATCAGGGGACGAAATAAGTTTTCCATAAATTCGCGATCGCCGAACGAAAACATCTCGGGTTTCGCGAGAACTTTCCTCACTTTCTTATCTTCTTACTTTATCTTACTTTCTTTTTTTTTCCTTCTTCTTTTCTATCTACATATGTATATATGTAAATAGAAAAAATTAAAGCGAAAGGAAACTGATGCAATCATTTGCAAGTAAATAAAGCTCGAATAATAAAAAATTGATCTTGCCTTGATCCCCGAGATTGATGGACGACGATTCGATTTTATTTGCGAAGGATAATCTATGGAAGAGGAAAAAAAAAGAACAAAAAAATAAAGAAAAAAGGAAAAAGAATACGAGGATAAATGGTTTCTAAAACGTTTTTCAGGGTGAGACGCATACGCTGGCGCCGTCGTCGTTGCAGTTGTTGCAGCAGTTGCAAGCGACGACGAGTGCGGCCACCCCGGTAGCCGCAGGCGCCGGAGCGAACGCTCTCTCGAGTGTTCAACATCAGCTGTTGTTGCAGCAGCACCTTGGCCTCGGTGCAGCTACCCCCGCACACGCCGCCCCACCTTCCGTTCCAAGTCCACCGGAGATTAACCCTGCCAATCTCCAGGGTCTAGCGACTCTCGCGTCCCTCGGTAACTCCGCTGGTGAGTATGGTCAGTGTCCATCATTTTCATTTTATTTTCGCTTCTTCGATAACGATAAGCAACGCGATCTCTCCTTTATCCCTTCTCCCTTTTCCTTTGCACGTAACACGAGCGCGCAAACACTATCCATACGCGGTATTTGTCCTGATAATAATAAGATCGAATATTTTATATATATATATATATATATATATATACACTTGGGATACGTGCCAAAGTCTTCCTCGGCTCTAACGTCACGTGAACGTAATTATTAAAGCGATTTAATATACGCGTTTATCGTATGCTGCTGAAAAACCGATGGTCATTTGATGACGTATCGTTACAACCGTGAAAAAAAACGATGTCGTTGCGAAACATCCTTTTGACATTGCGCGTACATACAAGTAGCATCTACTTATATTACCGGCGATATCCTTCTTTATCGTTTATTTAACCGATTCTTACGACGTATTATTATTTTATTTTACGATTACGATTAATTTCTTTTTTCAAATTTGCCCGCTAGCGCGATAAGGATTTCGTTCGTACTAAACGCGATTTTTATCGAATTTCAGCAAACGCTGGGGTATCACCGATGAGTATGCAAAATCTTGTCACGTTGGCGGCTATGACTGGCGGGAACGGCAACCTTCAAGTGTCGCCAACCAGTGAGTACAGCGCATTACGAAAGTCGCGTGTGGCTTATTAAAGAATTTTTATTAGCCGTTAGAGATAAGACATTGGATAATGTTATCTATTGAAATTTGTTTTACGTGCAAAACGAAACGGTCGCGTATGTTCTCCTTCGGCTCGAAGGTAAAAAAAAAAAAAAAGAAAAATAGACGAAACAAAAACGTGATAAAAATTTGAGCCGATTAAAAAGGAGAAGATACCGTCAACGTGCACGAGTAATTATTATGCTTCTTATACATTATTACATGTTGTTGATCGGCATTCACGAGAGAAAAAGAAAATATCGCTTAAACTTCGTTAATCGTTAATGATCGCATGCATTATTATAATTCCAGGAGAGTAGGTGAACTGTTTAAGCTTTAATAGGTATGCATGGAAACCCAAAGTTCAAAATGGCGCGGAGTGTGAGCAAGCGCAGCAAATACCCTTGCAACGTTTATATGTATTAACGTTATACTTTAACTCTCACGTATTCGCTTGCTGTATACTTCGTATATTTAACGTATCAGAATTTTGTGTGCGTTGCAATATATACATGTATACACGTAAATTGGTATATAATCGATAAACACTGATTGACCGGACTGGTCGGAGTTGCAGAAAGAAAAAAAAAGAAAAAGAAAAACTGAAAAAATAAAAAGGGAACAAAAAATTCCGATCGATTTAGAACCTCGCGAGATACTTTCGGGTTGCCTGAAAAATGTATATATGTAATACATATATCGGACAATTTCATACATTCGTCACTAACGTTGCTTTGCTAATATCGTGAACGTGTTCTGTGTTTCAGCGTTAAGCGGACTGGCGAATTCGACAGCAGGTATGTCGCTATGTACGTGTCCCATTGCCTGGTACAGTATTAACAATTACTAAATTAATTTCGATCATACCGAGGACCCTAACTCGAGCGACGGTCTGATTTTCCCCATTTCGCTTATTTAATACTACATACGTATACGCGTATATGCATATACTACACCACACCCAAACATAGTATTTCATCTTTCTCTACAACGTTTCAATTTCCACGATGCGCTATCTCGTATGCGGTGAATATGACGTAATGTGAATGCGTCGATTATTATGGCCGTAGGATGCCAAATGAATATTTCAATGTAATCGATTAATGGAAGAAATTGAATTTTCGAAAATTCATGAAATTATAGAGCAATGACAGATGCGTTTATAGACTCCCAAAAACCGCGAAAATGATTACAGTCAATTGGTGACCGTGTTACTATATTCATTCATCGACCGTCATTGAGTCAGTGTAAGATACACTAGGAATGTTAATTCGTTTCTATCCTTTTTAGCCGATTTTAGTATACCGCATCGAAACGATATATACTATCTCTTAAGTTATCTCTTTATTTTAAAGAGATTAGCTTCCGTCTTTTTTCCTTTTTATATATATATGTATATATAAAAAAAAAAAATATATCAAAACTACAGTCGTCAGTATTTTAACGATACGCATTTTTTTTCGTGCTTAGCTGCCCTTCTCGGGAAGACAGGAAGTACAGGTGAGAATTCACGGAAAACGATACTGTATCGTTGTTCGTCCATCTACTTCTCGTTGGTTTGCTCGAATTATCCCTTCCTTCGTATTGCATCCTCGTATTATCACGAGAGTTCTTATCTATCCTTTATTTTGATCCTTAACTCAATTTAACCCCTTCGTTTTTGTGCAAAATTTATATTTTTCCCGCACTACTGCTTTCTTTTTTTTTTTTTCCTCGTCAAAAGTGCTACTAATGGCGTACTGTTTGCGAATAAAAAAGAACTCACCTCGGCTCGAACAAAAGTTCCTACGTACCATTCGTCATATATGTCCATATCCGATTTTGAAGAGTTTTCCAATAACCTGCAACACACTATACACCAATATAAAATTGTAAAAATTTGTTAATCCGTTGATTTGTATATACCTATAAGTATACATATATACCACATAGTGAGTATTTATTCGAAATGTACAGTCATGAACGTATTTAACTTGTACGAGCTTATTGCAATTAACGAATGCTCAACGTGTATCGAATTAATAACCCATTTCTCCTTGTGTAAAAAAAAAAAAAAATTGACTATACGACAATGGTAGTTAAAGTATTGGTCACAATCGTAGTAGAGATAGAATGCCGATGAGATATCATGTGTGTACCGTATATTTTATATGATACTAATCCCGATATTTATCGATATACTAAATCCGTATATTATATTATCGCTAAAAAGTTAACAACGATTAAATCGTGAGGGTTGTCTCGACGTCGTAGCATGCAGCATGTTTAGAAAGTTATTATTTTATCGTCGATTAAAGGGCGACCGGACTTGAGCACGATTAACATGTTTTTTAATATCAAAAGATGGAAAATAAATAGACCTTTGTGTTCGTTTTAAAGGGTCGACCGGTGGAAGCCTGAGTCCTGTAACGTCTCTTGCGCTTAATTCCTTGACAGGAACACCTTTGAACGGATTGCAAGACTCTCTGAGTAACGCTTATTCGAGCTTGCAGCAGTACGCAGGTAATTGTTTTTAAATCATTTTAAAAGCGTGTCGTTATAAATGACAAAAGCATTGTATGTGTAACTATACGTATATATATTTATATATATACAGACACATATATATGTACATAAATGTTATAATCTGCATTGATCGTAAAGGTGCATTTTCTAACGAGTTAACTGTGCGCATTAAAGCTCTCATTGGAAAGACGACGGTGACCGTGGAAAAGAAAGAATTGCATAGTGAGTAAAAATAAAAAAATAAGAAAAAAACATATATATATTTAAAAAAAAAAAAAAAAAGAAAGAGTAGAATTGCCAACGCTTAGTTGTGTAAAACGTGCAGTACACTCCGTCATGCGCTATTCCAGTATTTTTAGCCGTCCATCTGGTTCACTTCCGAGCGAATAAAACGACTCTATGCCGATGCACCAGGGCCCGTGTCGTTTATTCGAACGAGTAATCTACATGGACAATTTAGATAGAGCTTCAGTACGAGAATTGTGTTCGTGAAATGGTCGATTTTCGAGATACTTCGTCTTTTGGAGATGAAAAAAAAAAAAAAAAAGAAATAAGAACGAGGAAAAAGAACTTTCGATTGTAAAATATAAAACTTGTAACGAAACGAACGTTGTGATTTGATTTTTTTTCCCCCGAAACGACGAAGCGCATCTCGAGGAACGAACGTCGGAAGAACGTAAAATAATCATGTAATGTTCTTGCGACTACGATCGAATACAATGATATAGTATTATCTTATAAATCGGTGTCATCCGCTTAATGGAATTTTATTATTTCAGGGTTCCCAGCATTCACGGCGGCAGCGGCCGCAGCGGCGGCGGCAGCACAAAATTCGAGTTTCAGTGCCGCTGGCAAGCAGATCGAGGGTCCCGAAGGTGGTAACCTCTTCATCTACCACTTACCACAGGAATTCAGTGATACCGATCTAGCTTCTACCTTTCTACCTTTCGGCAATGTCATATCCGCCAAAGTTTTCATCGATAAGCAGACGAAATTGAGCAAATGCTTCGGTGAGTTTTGAATTCCGAAATAAGGGAAAGGGAAATTCGTTGAAAGTTAGTTAATTATATATATATATATCGTACCGTAAATGTTATCATCGAAACGTCGATTTAACGAGAACGATCATATTTATTTCAGGTTTCGTCTCGTACGACAACTCTACGAGCGCGCAAGCAGCGATCCAGGCGATGAACGGTTTCCAGATCGGCACGAAGCGACTTAAGGTTCAATTGAAACGATCCAAGGACGCTTCGAAGCCGTACTAGTTGACATCATCCTCGAGCGTTCGTAGGTAGATACCAAGGACTATGGATATTAGAGCTTTGGTCTTACTATATCGATTAGCAATATCTATATTTCTGATAGTCGGACGAGTATTCGCGCGATTAGTTTCTGGTTGAATCGTAACGAGAACAACAACCGACTTACGGGATTTTTTCGACTCCTCAGGCAGACAGGGCCGCCATTACGATTCGAAGGAGCTATCGGAAAACAGTATTTCTTCCTTGGACGTGCAACCACGTACGATCCTCTAGTCAAACAGTATTTATAGAAGAAAATCGAAGTAACGATAAGGCGCGGTGTCCAAGAAACAACGACTTACCGGCGTCGCTCGGTCGTATCGTTTATTTCACTTATAGATCAAAGCTAGGCTCTCCCCGTTCCCACCCACCGCTACCCCCTTATTCCCAAATTGTAACGAAGCTGTGATACTCGAAAAGACTTTTTCTCTTTGGATTTTTTACGAACGAGAATTAAAGTATCGTCCTTTTTAAAATTTTCTTTCTACCATATATGTATATATTACATATAACTCGGCTTTCTCTATTTTATTCCGTCCTGTTCTACGTATATACATATATATATTTTATAATATATACTTTTTATATTTATATCAACGTGTTTTAACCGTTTCGTTTCTAATCATACATACATATCTATACATATACATATACATATATACACGAATACATATATATATATATATAGATATATATATATACATACATATACTTTATATGATCGCGTTACAATCGTTCTCAAGAAAGTTCCATGGTACTTTGCAGCCGTGATTAAATAAATAATATCCAGTAGCTGTTATTCATAGGTCGTTCGCTGGACTTGTACACGTGTATTAAGTAGAGAAGAAAGGATAAACTTGAAATCAAATCTCCTCTCACAAATCACCCATATTTGTCGTACGCTGTTCATTCATCGTACCAATAACGCGCTTTCGATGTTCGTTCCTTCGACTTTCGAAGGCACGACAGAAGTACCTATTCCCTCGTTCAACCCCCTTTCTAAGTTGTGTAATCAAACTCGTTTCGTTGCAAAAGGCTGCCAGTTTAAAGCTTACTGTGCTAACTCGTTGCACAAAGTGAAGTTACGTACGTGAAGTTTACTAACAGACACATACATACATTACACACACACATATACGGCTTTGTAGACAACTGTATACATAAACACGGACATATATATATATATATATGTGTGTGTGTGTGTATATATATATATATATATATATATGTATATAAATTTCGCTTCGAAAACTTTCACGCAACGTCGGTAGTAACATTAATCGTGGAATGAAAAATTCTAGCTCCTTAATTTTCTCGTTCGAGTCGTTTCATTCGCACGTCGTGAATCCATGCCGTTGAACGTGTTTAGAGGGGTGCACGAAGTTCTCGATGCATACCCACTCGCTATTATATATTATTCACTAAGCCTTATTTATGGTTAATCACGCTACTAGTACGCTTCTATTAGTTGGTAAAGACTAACAACCATTGCCATGTGTTTTCGGAATGCCGGTACCCGTCGCGTGCTATTCGGCACCCTTCGTCTATCGTTCTCATTTGAATGTACAAAATATATTTTATATATATACGATATACATATGTAGATATCTAACGCGTGTCTCCCTTGGAGCCAAGGGAGAACTAATTTTTCAAATGAAGGGACTATCCAAAACTCGTGAGAACTATCGGCGAACGGGTTGCTGCTTTTGTCGCGAGTGATGCGAACGAGGCCCCAAATAAGTATGTATGTGTGTGTGCGTGCGTGTGTGTGTGTGTGTGTGTGTGTGTGTGTGTGTATGGGGTGGGTGGGTGCACGTACTACCACGTTTGATGATTATTCAGAACGATTTCGTAAACGACGTCGAACTACGACGACGGACGGGAACAATTCGCGAAGTCAAAGCAATTTTGGGTCCTCGTTTGTTGAATCTCAGTCTAAAATCGACGACGGTCCGGACGTAGTTATATACCTGTGTGCACGATGCACGGTGTGTTTTCGTACCTCTGAAAAGGCTTCGCAAATGGGCGTTTGTAATCTAGTGGGCTAGCTAGTCTTTCGGGTTTTCCCTTCGCTAATGACGAGAGGACGCTCGCGAAAGGAAAACTCGAATGGATAGCTGCTAGCTAGCTGGCCAACTAGGTGTAGCTTGTGTGCCCTTTTATCTGTCTCTCTGTCTCTCCGTCTTTCTCTCTCTCTCTCTCTATCTCTTTTCTCTCTCTCTCTCTCTCTCTCTCTCTCTCTCTCTCTCTCTTTCTCTTTCTCTTTCTCTATTTCTAATCTCGTCGAAAGAGCGAGGAACGATCGACCAAAGAGAAAGTTCGCTTTGCGTGGCCTCAGAAAGGTACGAGCTATCCAGCGTGCATCTCGCATCCGAGGATATCCTACATATCTGGTGTGTGGTGGTGACTAACCTGTCCGTGTGTTTGTTTGTGTGCCAGCAGGTGGCCTGTGACGTTGTGACCGTGTACTCTCGATCGGAGTCGCCGTGCCATGTCAATCTCAGTCAGTCTATCGATCGGTCGGTCGATCGGTCGATCGATCGTCTTCGATCAATCAGTCACGACTCCTTGGTCAGTCTCTCGATCGGTCTCTCTGTGTCTGTCGGTGCTGCCTGTACAAAAAAAAAAAAAAGAAAAACACCAAAAAGAGAACACACAAAAACAAAAAAAAAATAATACGCAACCATCCCTCCCATCTTTCTCTCTAAAACTAACTGGCCCATCGCCGTGTCCAACCATTTTTTCCGGCAGATCATCGCCAAATTCTCCCGTACTCTTCCCGTCTCATCCTTCTACTGTTATCTCCTTCGCGGAGAAAGAGAGAGAGAGAGAGAGAGAGAGAGAGAGAGAGAGCGAGAGAGCGAGAGAGAGAGTGGGAGAGAGAGAGAGAGAGAGAGAGAGATCCATCCGTGTGCCTGTGAATTTTCCGCGGAACCGTCTGCGATTCGACGCGATCTTAAGCGTTGTTAAAGTAATGAGAACGAGAGAAAAGGAATCCTTGTTGATCGTTGAGACTACTTCTCCTGAGCAGTACAAAGTGTTTCCCGTGGGACAGAGAAGAAAGGAAGAAGAGGAAATTGAAGAGGAAGAGGAGGAGGTAGAAGAAGAAGAAGAAGAAGAAGAAGAGTGGTGATCTAATGACGGAGAACGAGAAGATTCCAAATACGCGTACGAGGCTCGAGAGCAAAGAGAGACCGAAACGGAGCTCAAGCGCGTCCTACAAGGATTCGAACGGGATCCTCCGTGTCTGGGGAAAGAAAAAAAAAAAATAATCTGCGACTATTCTTCCTCTCCTGTGATTTGTACGTACGCGTACGTAAACGTATTTTATTCCTCGTATCACGGTCTAAAGTCGAAAAGAATAGGATTCAGAGGATCTTAGACGCGAAACGCCCTTTCTTGACGTTCCGATAGGCTGAGAAAGGATCTTTCTTTGGACTTCTAGACTCGAGAAAAAAAAATAGACAAAGAGAAGAATGGGAGGAAGATAGGACGTAACGCTGCGAGAATACATTAGATACATATATATATATATATACATATATATATACATATAGATATATATATTATTATGTATATTAATCGTTGACTGAGATTTATTTTTATCGGCTCACTGTCGGAGTCCGCCGTCGGTGTCGAAGCGCCTGTTTGTATACATACGTGCCGGCAATTTGGACATAGATAGATAGTAGATGTGTAAAGATTTAAAAAAAAAAAAAAAAAAGGAAAAAGGAAAAAAAACAACCGAAAGAAAGGGGTATAAATTAAAAAAGGGAAAAAGTAAAAGAGTGTATGGGGAAGGGTGGGGGGGATAAAGATAGATAGACCAACGTTGGGAGTACGTCGAGTCTTTGTTCGACCACTTTGACGTGCGAGGACTTGTTGCGCGTTATGTATTCAGATTCTGCGAATATACCAAAAATCAAGAAAAAAAAAAAAAAAAAAAAACAAGAAAACGAAAGAAACGTAAGGGACAAAAGAAAAGATAAGAAAATAGAGCCGACATACACGTTCATTCATTAACACACAAACACACAAACACACACACATAACACATTCTCACACGTTACAGAGGAAAAGGCGAAAAGTAGTAGTAGAAAAGACAGAGATATGTAAGAGACATTTTGTAATTGACTTTGTGATAAGACTGTAACATATGTAGGATCGAACTAGGATCGCTTTTTAATAATAAAAAGCTGTGCAATTAAGGGCCTGATAGGAAGCGACAGTGGGAGCGAGTGAATGGGAAATGAGAGAAAGGGAGCGAGCGAGTGTGAGCGAGAAAGAAAGAAGAATATCTATCGATGGGACACCTTGAAATTTTCGAAATTTCCGTCGTTCGAATACGTATTATTTAAGAAACGCGCGGACTCGTTTGATAAATAAATGCAATTAAAACGTCGTTTAATGGCATCGAGAACGCATGCGAGTATCGCATTCAGCCGCGTTTTCCGATCCCACGTCACGTCCGACTCGATCTCGTAGACTCGCATTCAACGAAAATTTGCAAAATTCGACGCGATCGAATCTCGAAATTGTTATACCCGATATATTAGGCGTAACGCGTACGATTATAATAATGATTTTTCTTTTTCGGTTCTCATACGACCACGCGTAATTGCGATTTGATGATAAGGGGCCTGATAAATTTGAAATTACAAACGTATTGCTAAAATGATGTGTAAAAGAAAACGAAAAAAAAAAAAAAGGAACGGAACTAAAATAAATGTAAAAAAAAAGGCGCGTCTAATTAACGGGTTGATTAGATTAAATAAGAACCAGAGATTCGACGCCGAACAAATTGACATTCCTTCTTCCACTACGCTCTCGTAAACAACGTCGGGAGGCGGAGAATCAAGAGAAGAGAATAAGAAAGAGAGAGAAAAAAGAAGAGAGGGAGTGAGAAAAAGAAAAAGAGGGAAAGAGAAAGAAAGATAAAGAGAGAATGGATTCGCAACCCCCTAGTCTACTTCGTTTTGTTCGTGTCCATCGTTCGGCCGCCCATTTTTCTAACGTCGATGCACCATTTTTGGGTTTCGTCCCACCATTCGTCTCTTTCTTCGTTTCTTCTTCTTCTTTCACGCGTTATTAATTATTATGTGAGTATTTTGATGTGCGTTTGCGCGCTCACCTTCACACATACATACATAACAAACACGCACAGAGACACACATACGTAAGAATAATACATATACACATGCAGACACATATGCGTCAAACCAAATGAGCGAAGCGTCCAGCGTCGTCCTGGCAAATTATTTTATAAGAGAGAGTAAAAGAAAAAAAAAAAGAAAAAAGAAGAAGAAGATGAGGAGGCGTGTACGGCAGACAAAACAAACGCAAGACGCAACGCGGTTTCGCGGTTTTGGCGCTGCGACGCTTCGCGTTAAGTTACCAAAGACGTGTCTTTAATTAATCAATGTACTTATGCCAAGGCTAACGACTAATCAACACGTTGATCGACATGATAACTAACAAAGTGAGAAATCGGGCACGCGTCGTCTTGTTTGTAATATCTCACCTCCACTTTTACTTTTCACACGTACATTTACACGCGAATAATACATGATACACGTAAACAACAACAACAACAACAATAACAATAACAACAACAAAACTAGAGCCTAGTCAAAAAAGTATCGTTTGCGGTCATTAATATCGCCTATATAACATATATATATGTTGTGT
The DNA here is from genome assembly GCA_911387935.1 of Dolichovespula saxonica. Taxonomy (NCBI): domain Eukaryota; kingdom Metazoa; phylum Arthropoda; class Insecta; order Hymenoptera; family Vespidae; genus Dolichovespula; species Dolichovespula saxonica. The sequence continues at coordinate 3,330,960 of OU427017.1, read as the reverse complement.
CGTCACGATGAACCCTGGCACAAGCGTTTTTATTAATGTCTGTGCTACTAATAATGTTTCTTCGGATCACTATTATCGTTATGTCCATTTTTACCGCGCTGCTGATTAACGTCGTTGTTATTATTATTATTATTATTATTATTATTATTATTATTATCATTATTATTATTATTAATTAATATTATTATTAGTTATTATTATTAGATATATGCTATTTTTATTATTATTATTATTATTATTATTATTATTATTATTATTATTATGATTATTATTCTTATTATTATTATTATTATGATTATTATTATTATTATTATTATTATTATTATTATTATTATAATTACTGTATTATCATTAATAGCTACGAGCATTATTGAATATTATCGATACCGTAAGTTACTATTATCATTTATTATCACTTGTATGTATTATCGACACTGAGTCGCGACGTTGATATCACGAGTATATCAATGTCTGTCGCTAGTTAATTCGCTTAATAATATTTGGCAGTCGGCACATGTTACGACGCATCAGGCAGGTACTTCAACGTATGTATAATATGCGTTTTCGCAAAGGATATTTCGTTGCAATTGACTACATTTTATTAAAAAAAAAAATAATGAAGAAGATGTGCCCTCGTATAACGAAGGCAGTCACGGTCAAGCAGAAATCACTCGTTGATGTTGCGTACTTTCGTTGGCGGCCAGACTTAAAACAACGATTTTTAGTAAACGAATCGAAATTAATCGCGATCGTTTAATTTTTCAATGTACTTAACGTTCGACAAACGCGAGAATAACAGATACATATATTCGAGTTCTCTCTCTTTCGACAAAGTTTATCTAAATCAACACGCTTGAAGGAGAATTGTAAGGAACTTTTTAACGGCCGATAATAAGAAGTCTTTGACGAGTATAACATAACAAAAAATGTTGCGAATACGCGGAGAGTACGAGGACAAAACGCCAATCGTTAGACACGCGCCTAACGAAAGGAAAAAGAAGAGAAGTAAAGTCTAACGCATCATCGGTGAATCTGCTCGGCTTCGAAGTTATGCGAGGCGTCGTTACGCAAGCTTATTATCATGGCACACACGAGCATTATTGGCCTTATAATAATTAACCGCTGTTATTAGTAATATTATTACCCAATCTTTGAACTACACGCATACACACAGACACACAGACACACACATACACATACGCGCACACACATACAAAAGTACATATGGCATAACGTTTATTTTTTAAAGCTAAAGTTATATTACCTCCTAAGACTATCGTTACCGATGAGTATACCTCGTCTTTACAATTCCCCCCGTTAACAATTTGTTGTACTTCTTTATATCACGTCTTTTTTCCTTTATCTCGTTTTTTTTTCTTTTTTTTTTATTTCTTCTTTCTTTTATAGAGCTCGTTTGGTTTTGTTTTATTTTTTATTATTATTATTATTACTATTATTATTACTATTATTATTTTCCCTTTTCTTTTATTTTTTTTTTTTAGTTTTGTTCGTCTCTGCCACGTTTACCTTCTTCTTTTCGGTGCTCAAATACATGTATATCTCTTTACATGTACACTCCTTTTTTTTTTTTTTAAAGTGCAATCGCACTGATGAGACGAATCACGAAGGCGTTTCGTGAAAAACGCGCGAAAGATTCTCGTTGCTCGCCGTAGGGCAACGTCGAGTGATCGGATTAAAGGACATGCGAATTTGTACGCGATACGTATATGTAGTGGCTCGTCGTAAATTACTTCGATGCGAACATTTTTAAAAGAAAAAATAAAAGCCTTTAGAATTTTTATAAATGTATAATCGGTCGAACGTGTGGCCGTTTCGTTTTTAAGAGTATCGTTCGCATGCACTCGCCCTGACCGAGTTCGTATCGAAGTAATTTTCTGTTTCTCGATGGCATACAAAAATGCAGATCGATCGATCGATCGATCGATCGATCGATTTCCATCTCTGTACCCCCCTGCCCGCTTTGAAACGATTTTAATTACTCGCTGTGAAATCTAATGAAATTTGTTAAGGCGGTGGATCTCACCGCACGTATACAAATAACAAGTATTAATTTTTGATTCGTGGAAGCATGTTACGTCGTTCGTTATTTCGTTATTTCGTTATTTCGTTATTTCGTCATGCGTTGCATTTGTGTTTCAAAGGGGGTGGGGGACGGACGATGGATCATATTAAAAAAGAAAGAAAAGAAAAGACAAAGAGAGACGATCGATCTGCATATTTTCGCTTCGTGCGTGTCGTGTGATATCTCACGTGCGTATGTGTATGTGTATGTGTGTATACACACGAAGTGTGTATATATACATGTATCAAGAGATGTGGATATATTTCATTTTTTTTTCTTTTTTTATTATTTTTTTTTTTTTTTGTATGTATACGCGTATGTACATATGCGAATAGATAAATGTACACATTCACATGCGCAAATCCGTACGTTTATGTTTCCGACATTTTCGCGTTATATTTCTCTTTATTATTTTATTTCGTTTCTTTGCCAAACGCAAGAAAAAAAAAATAGACGGCCGGCAAGAAGAAAAAAACAAAAAAAATAAGTATCGTTTCGATTTATTGTCGTACTTTAATTTCTTTGGTTTCTTTTCCAGTCGGACTGCGCGATTAGCATGTGGCGTATGTTGAAATAACAATATATATATATTTATTTTGTTGGTTTAATTTTTATTCGCTTTATTGCCATCCCCATCCCCGCTCCTCCGAATTCTCGTGTTTGGCTGTAATACGGTATAGAAATATCGTCCTTTAGGCTTTTCTTATGCTACTTTTGTTAACACACCGATATGCCTAATGTATCTGCATATATACGTTTAATGATTCGAACGTAATCGTCTTCGATCGATCGCAAATTATTTAAAAAGGAAAAGACAAATAAATACGAACATCGTCGACCGATGTCAATTAATAAAAATATTAATAAACGAAATTATTCTCGCGATCGAGAGATATCGGAATATAATTTAGCAGATACCTTCGCCAAATCCTTTTCGATTAACAAAGGGAGCAATAAAAATGTCGTGTGCGTAACTCTTTGCTGTACGTTTTATCACTGCATTCACATCTTCTTTTACTTTCTGTATTTCATCAACTTGCGTGAATAACGCCAAAGTATCTAATTATAAGTATTTTAATAATGCTCTTGCATATCATCGCGCGATATGTATGTACGTACAAAAGAAAGAAAAAAAAAAGAAAGAAAGAAAGAAAGCGAAGAGGGAAAAGAGCAAGACGGTGTCACGCTGTGCGCTTGGCGTTATCAATGAAGAAAATAAGGAGAAGAAAAGGAAAAAAAAAAGAGAGAGAAGATAAAATTAAATAAAATAAAATAAAAAATAAATAAATAAAACAGAAACATTTTGGAAGAAACATTATGGGAAAACATTTGGAACGTATTTACGTGTGTATTACATACTTTCTTATACATAATATACTTAAAAATTTCTCTTCGTAAAAGAGCGTTCGAAGAATAAAGAAACGGGTGTAGATTTTGGGCTACGTGCAACCTTTGAGAGACGATATAATTATTGATTTTCTAAAATCACGAACATAGAATTTTGATACATTGTATACATTTTGTATATATAGAGAAATATGCTATGTACGTTCGATCGCTATCAATCCATGGGTGTTAACTGTACTCTATCTAATTTCATTCATTCTTTACACTGTGAGATACCCAAATTTTTCCCGTTGACGCGTACGCAAGGCGTATATATACCTATAAATATATATATATATATAGGTATGAATGTAAGTATGTATGTACATAAAATACGTACATGCGTAATGTGTGCGTCGTTTATATTCGAGGATGTACCTAATGCCAAATTTGAGAGAAAAAAGGTTCGTCGGTGTATATCGAAAAGTGAAAAGATACACCTAAATATAGGCTCGTATTCTTATCCCTTTATTCGCAAAGAAATCGTACGCAAATCATCGCGATAAAGCCGAACACCGAACAGTATTCCTTCTTCGTGTAAGCTAATCGATCGACGCGATAAAGGGTAAGGATGCGAATCTAAAAAAAAAAAGTATCTACGAGCGTATTATTCTTAAGTATAAAACTCATCGCAATGCGCGTCGCAAACTCTGAAAATGTGATTATCTTTCACCCTTAGGATTATATAAAGAAAAGAGAAGGGGATAAAAAAATAATGTACAGAATGCACAAGGAACTATAACAATCACACGGAAAGAAGAAGTCATATTAGGTACACACAGACACTGTACATAATTCATATGTAGTCGATAAGAATATTTTTTGTACGTAGTCAATTTAGAGTAAAAGTTCTATCGCTGCATCGCGCCAATTCGTTCTTCGCCACTCTTTACGAAAAAAAAAAGAAAAAGAAAAACAATTCAAATTTGAAATTCATTACGAACGAAACGAATTATCTCGTATTTTATTTTATTAACGACGACGATATCGTATTTTCTCCTTTCCCCTTTGAAACTTTGATAATCGACGATTGTTTCTAATCGATTTCGAACTCCAAAACAATTCTCTCCACGTTCTATCGATTAATACTTTATCGAATCTCGGAACAATTTCAAAACTATTTGCACTATATTCGTTTGGTATCTTATCAAAATTTAAAAAGGATATGAAATATGAGATCGTTTCTATTGCAAAACTATCATATTATTAATTTCGTCGATCGATGGTATATGCATGTACAATCGTTAAATCTATAAACGACGTTAATGTCGTCTCTATGATCGGTCTACATCTCTGCAGGAATTATGTTTTATTAGTGCCGTCGAGCGTGTTAAATGTTAAAAGAATAATTGATCCTTATATCGAGAGAATTGACACATTGCATTTCCACATCGGCGATTTTTCAATTGCACCACGCTATTTCATAGATCAACAAAACGGAATATAGTTGGCACAACCTGAAGATTTTAGAACGTTCAGAATTTTAATTTACATACATGTACAAAACGAACAAATTGTTCTTGGCATTGGTTCGAATTACGTTAGCCGGAGTGAACGAGATGTACGCGATAAATAACGCAGAGTATTGAGAGAGAGAGAGAGAGAGAGAGAGAGAGAGAGAGAGAGAGAGAGAAGAGTGTGAAAATGTTATGGGATCTTCATTGTCCTTTGAAAATCGCTACGTTTTACATGAATCGTTCATTAAAACTAATCTCCTGTAAATATTGCTCGTACATCGAACTGTTCTTGTAAATACGGATATTTCACTGTGTATGATGTATGATAAATAATGAATTTTCAACGGACCATATCATAGCGTTTGCTATTCCTCCTAGGTATGTATATAAAACAACAATCGTAACTTTTTATTTTCGTTTGTTTAACCATTTCTTCGTCGTTACTCTATCGTCTAATTCAATGCAAAAGTGGCCATAGTCGAAGACGCATAGAAATACAAAAGCTTCTCTAATGAAGGTAAATCTTATCAAGGAGAACGATCTTCGTTTGGTGTTTCGATAATCTTGAATGTAATAACGAGGTTGCAAAGGTAATGATCGTTAACGATCGGGCCACTCCTCGTCGATATAAATGGTTTACGCGATTATTTAGGATAGCTTACGTATATCGAAGAAGCTACGAATTATGATGTCTCTAAATATAATATCGATCTAGATTTTATATAACGCGTACGAGAGAGAATCTGAAAGATTGAAAGTAAGAAAGAAAGAGAGGGAGAGAGAGAGAGAGAGAGAGAGAGAGAGAGAGAGAGAGAGAGAGAGCATGCGAGTGCGCGTTGCAAAATACATGTTCGGCAGATTAATAAATCGTATTTTCGAGATACATTCTGTTCGTCAAATTATTAAACCAATATCATACTCCCTTTCCCACATCTCCATTCTTTAATAAAATATCTATCGATTTATGTCGACGTGCTCGCAATAAACGTAAACTTGATTACGTTCCTTCTTACTTAATCTTCGAGCATGCTTATTGGAAAAAGAAAAAAGTTTTCGCAAAATTCTTATACTTTCGAGGATCGCTCGTACCGATGCATAACAAATTCGAAAAGAATGAATATCCCTTTTTTCAAATATCTCGAGTCGATTTTTCGAATTTTTTTTTAGTCTCGTATGGCTGCAAGCTCGTAATAACGTACAACGTTCAAACAAAAGAAGAAGAATAAAGTACGAATGATTTTCTGCTTAATATCTAAATAAACATAAATAATTATTAATTACTAACCTGTGAAAAGTTATCGTTAGTATTATCTAAGAACGAAATTAATTTTTAAAACGTATCGCGATAATAATCTTAAATTTTACACGAGATTAAAAACACTTTCTCGTTCAAACGCGCAACTAAATGCTAACGACTTTTTTTGGGCCGATTTGCAAGGAGATTTCTCATTGGTTGATATTGGTTTATTTTCGACCAATCAAAGAACAAGCAGAAAATGGTATAGTCGATTAGGTATTAGTCGATTATATCGCGGACATATTAATAATTATTTCAAATCTTTATCGAATTAATTCTAAAAAAATATAGTTATTAAGAATATTTTATTATTTTTTCTTTTAAGTCGAATGATCGCAACAAAAAGGTGTATAGAATTTTATGCAGAACTTAACCTCTCAACTGTCAAAACAAAAAATTCAGTTGGTTAGATTGATTATTTTTAGAATCTTTTAATATATTTTAATATGTCTCAAGTATATGACAATTATTACAATGATTATCATAAAAATGCTGAAATGCATCAGAATTTAAAATATAAAAAGAAATATCGGAAATTGAAAAGAATTGTGAAGGACACAGTTTTTGTAAGTTGAGATTCTATTTATTTCACAGATATTAGGCAGAATGATTTCCTCTCTCTCTCTCTCTCTCTCTTTCTTCCGTATATGTTTTTAGACACGGATATTCATATATTAATTTTTCCCTGTATTTATTCACCGGTGGAATAAACATTTATGTTAACTCATGATTTTAGGAAAATGCGGCATTATGCGATCAAGTGGCACAAATGCAAGAAAATCTTATGCTTATGAAAGAAGAGAGACTTTTTCTCCTACGCAAATTATGTCAACAACAAGGAGAAATAGACCCAGGTACAATGATGGTACGATCTCAATCGAATAATCTTAATTCCTCTTCTTTCAATTCAGAATGTTCTACGCCTAAGAAGACAGTAAAGAAGAGAATATCTATGGACACCTCAGGTACGAAATATTACCGACATAATTTGTGATATATTCATTTCGAATGATATTAATACAATGTTATATTTACAGAGACTAAAGTTAAACCAAAACGATATAACAAAACGGCAAGAAGAGCAGTAAATCTAATACCTTTGGATGTAAATGGAAGACCCATATTTCCTATTTCATTAGGTGATCTTACGGTATACTCTCTCGGCGAGGTGGTTTCAGATAGAATCGCATATCATACGGAAGATCTCATTTTTCCGGTAGGATATTGCAGTACAAGAATATATGCTAGTTTACGCGACGTAAGAGCCAAAAGTTTATACACTTGTAAAATTTTGGATGGTGGATCGAAACCTAGGTAACGACAAACATAGTTTTATGAAAAATTACTCGAGATATAAAAAAGCAAATTTAATAAAATTTTTTACTTGATAGATTTGAAATAGTCTCGGACAATGATCTCGATCAAGCGTTAGTAGGATCTACTCCAGACGAATGTCACTCGCGACTATTAACAGCCATTTCTCCCGCCCTTCGCTCGATAACACCGAAAGGAGCCGATTTTTTTGGTGTCTCTCATCCTACGATTCAAAATCTTATACAAAGCTCTCCAGGAACCCGTAAACTTATCGCGTACAAACAACAACGTTTCGAAGTACGTAAACGATAATAGCAAGAAAATACGAAGAATTTATAAGAGGATTTCAATGAAATTGTATTTTTTTTATATTTTTCTAGGTAGGTAAGAATCATGTTATCGAAAGAGGTGCTAGTCCTATGATAGAAGAAGAAGCAGACCCAGGATTAGGATTTGCAGCTCTTCACAAACACTATGCCCTATCTAATTCTTATAGAATCAAGGAAGAACCTTCAGATCACGATCTTCTAGCTCTCCAAGATTTACTTTCATGATTTTTTCAACAAAAGAACAAATGCATTTTAACCTTTTCTTTTATAACTCTCTACTCTTCTTTACTCAGAATGTGAACATAGAATAATGAATAGTTTTCTTAGACGAATATTTTCTATGTTATTTAAAAAAATTACAATAGAGTAGAATGTACCAAATATTTATCATTTTTAAAATGACCGAATATTCTTGTATCTCTGACACTTGAAATAATTCATAATTGTACGATACTTTCTCCACTTTATCTCGTTGCAATACAATATTTCTTTATTTGTAATTAATAGATTTATATACTTACAAGGATGTACTTTGTGACATACAGACAGTGCAAAAATATAAATAAATTTGATACATTCTATTTCAAAAATAAATTAAAAGTATTTACCCAAGATCCTAGTTTATTTACAGGCCATTTCACTTTCATAAATTTATTCCAATGATAATACACATTGCATATATCATTTGGTATAACATAATTACCAACTTAAAGTACTAGATTAAATTATTTTTTTTTTCACAATCGAATAATTATAGAAAAAGTATAAAATGTTAGTTGCCACTTCTATCTTATTTAGATAACGTACAACTATATTATGTGCATCGAGTGTAAAAAATCTAGTAAATAATTACCAAATTTTTAGGACAATTATATTATTATTTCTTCTTACCTTAACAGGGAGTAATGCACTATGTAAATAATTTTATTAATAACATTTGATAATTTTGTGACAAGCACAATACGAGTTTACCCCATTTTATAAATTGATATTTATATATATTTATTACAATAAGATATTGTATCGATAAGAGCAATTTAAGTTCAAAGTAACTTATCCTCAGTTCTTATGAATAATTTATATATGCCAAACTACCGATCATTTTATACACAAAAAAAAGAATTGCGTTTTAAATAATATCTGAAAAAAAGCGTCAAAAGTTAAAAATCAAATCACAATTGCATATTAAATCCAGAAAAAACACTAGAATTTATATTTTTTCTCGATCGTCACCGCCTATTAGCCGGACCAATAGTTTTATTAAAAAGAGTATTGGCAATGGCAATTACTGGAGAGAACAGTTTTAATGGACAATCACTGAAATGCATCATTATTTATAAATTAGATAACAATTTATATATAATATTATTAATGTACAAGTATAAAAGTCTGATAAGGACATACCAAACTCCAGTTACGGGTTCTGCTTCGTTTCCACTGACGATAAATAGCGGAAATAATATAGAAAAAACACAGCCACTGTAAAAAAAAAAAAAGAAATGTTTACTTGTAATATAAGATAATAGACCAATGATCATTTGATTTAGTTTCTTTTACCTTATCACATAAGAATTAGGCAGTTGGGTAAGTACTGCTAACGGTAACCCAAAGCCCACAAAATATGGCCAATTGCCTTCGATAAAAGTCAGTCGTCTATGCAATTCCCATCCCATATTGAACCACTTGTATTCGAAGGCGTAAAGAGCATATAAAAGGCACATATGTACAAGGGCAAGTATATCACCTAGCGGAGGTAACGGTACTTTGGATACTAGCATTCCTTGCCCCAAAAAGAGAGCTTGAACTAATATACTGAAAAGAGTGTCTGCTACCAATTTGCTTACACTGGATAGAAGTAATGGCCTTCCTTGTCTATATCTATAAGCACTATCCGCTATGTCCTGTATCGATAATAGTAGTAAAATATACAAAACGAATGCTCATAATTATCGATGATACAGAGATCTAAAGAACTTGTAACCATACCTGAAACCATAAACTGTTGACTATGCGGCTGAGTAAAAAAAGTGGCAACACCCAGACAGTTCCAAAAGTAAGAGACAAAAATGGTTTTGTCCAAGACCATACTGTCACTCCCATACTAGGCGAATGACCAAATATAATCGTCAATAAGTACTTGAGGAACGGAAGAAGCCCGCATTCGAAAATTAAAATACTAGCCCAAAAAACACCGCCATTTAGAGCACAACATTGTATCGTACGCTTTAACACCTTAGACTCTCTGCAATATATAGATTTACGAACTGCAATCTTTTTTTAATTGAATTAGTTTAGTTTGGAAAGCATCGATTCATCCTAATTTTCGTTACAACATCCAAATCTTTAATAAAAAATCATATAACTACATAATTACAAAGACATACCTTTGTTGATTACAATGTTTCGCAGGACTATGTACAGAAGTATCTTTTTTATGCGTTTCCGTTCTAGAAGATGGTCTACTGCTCAATTTTTCATTAATTTGTTTATCCATATAAAACAGAACAATTGCACCTTTTAAACTATCTGCAAACCCTTTGCAGATCGCATGTATTATACCCTAAAGAATATTTTTTTACTACATAAACACAAAGTGACACTTTTTAATTCTACTTTAATAATGAATTTCTTATTTTAATTCATATTAAACAAACAGCATGATATATGATAAAGCATACCGATAACACCTCGTGAAAAAAATAAAATTGTCTTAGAATTTTATAGATTAATATAAGATCTGTTTGGTTACGACGAACGCATTGCTATTTAAATACATATTTCTAAAACAAAGCAAATGCATAACAAAGATGCACGAGGTTAGAGGGCAAAAAATGATTCGGTGAATTAATACGAGGCCTATTACTCACAATCACGTTATCCATATCTTATGCCAATGTTTGGATTAATCTATGCTCCAAGTGTATAGAGCGATCTGCTAAAATAACATTTTACGTATGATATTAACGTTTCTGTATGACAATGGTTTGACAAAAAAAAAAGAAAAACAACCATATAATAAACGTAAGGACAAGTTAGTAACTACATTACTTACACCGATGACATGAGCACTAAATTATTCGAGTTTCTAACGATAAATGTACTACGAATTTCCATCATAACAGTACGTTAAAGACGTTAAACCTTTTATAAATCTACACTTGCAAGCTACCTTCCCGATCAAAAGTGACGACGAATTCGCACGAGAGAACTTTGTTCGAAAAACAATTACAACGACGCATCAATTTGCAAGGGAGTTTTAGTCGCCAATAATCACGGCCAGAGGTCGCGCCGAATCAATGGGTTTAAAGATCACGGCTGTGCGCGATCTTTTTCGTAGGAGGGGAAAAAGAAAAAATAATTTGGACGAAAGGAGAACTGGTAAAAAACGTGGATACCGCTATCTTAATTACGGGCGCGCAATTTTTAACGATCGCTCACTTCGCTGCATTACTTATCGAATCGATTAATCGAACGAAATTTTATCGAACGATAAAAAGAAAAAGAAAAGATGAGAGGAAGTCGAATTTCATTCGAGTATAGAGATTGTAACACCGAAGTTTTTGAACGAACAAGTTCTACGGATAAAAGATGCGTGCGTCGATGCGCATTAGGGAAACCGTTAACTACCTTTTGTTCGAAACGCGTGACTTCAGCGATAAGTATGGGCGAAGTATGAACTACGAATACAAACGGGGAACGCTCCTTTCCCCGTCTTGCGTTTGTCTATTATCGTATCGATCTATAAACTTGTGTTGGTTCTTCCCCTCTCACGCGACGTAACAATGGTTTTCTTAAGAGACGTTTACGCGTCGGAATTCGAAAGAAAACTGAAGCACGAAATGAACGTGATCATTGAATAAGGTACGTTATTGACGTATAAATAAAACGACGATCGTTATGATAGGTTCGATACGAACGATCGATCGTTAGTCCACTCGCGGAAAGAATCGAATTTCTTTTAAATCGATTTCAATAGATTTCATGTACGTATGGTAGATACACAGTCGTTAAAGTGAAGTTCGTTCGATCTATTAATCATCACGATCATCGTACAAATATAAGTCCAATGAAACGTAAGATTTAATTGTAAAATAAACTAAAATTTAATTTCAAAAGATAGGGATTTAAATATGGCTCTTGCCTATCTTTCGCGATAACCTTTCTTATAAATCTATTACGCTACACAATCCAAAGTACTTAGTTACGTTGAAAATAAATCTTGCGAAGTTTCACGCTTAGGTTTTCGAACATATCTATAGATCGTTCTACCTAATATACGTTCCAAGATATTTCATTGCAATATCTCCCCTATTCTCCTTGCTCTTGTTAAAATAGAAAATAGGTTACGCAACTGCATAGATTCATAGAAAGGAAGGTAGAATATCACTTAGTAAATGTCAATTTATGAATTTTTCGAGACATTATATAAATTTGCACTTTCATTTGCTTTATTTTCTTCTTTTAATAAAAATTTATTATTGTATATCGTCAGTTTTATAAAACGTCAAATCAATCTTTCAGGCAATAATCATTACGAAAAGATTTCAACGAGAAATAGATCGATCGATGCAAAAAAATACAATATTGGCATATCACGTTTGGCATTGGCCGACGTTCAAGAAATTACCGAATACGAAGATTCCACGGATGATAGTTTTACTTCAACAAATCAATCGAAAGTACAAAAGGAATCGCTTGCGTTTTTTTAATAAGTACTACGTCGATGTGTAAAAGTAGATTGATCTTTTATGAATCCTTAGGAGATTCCATTGAAAAATAATAAACTTGGATGGAATAAAAATTCAAGGAGGGAAAAGTTATTCAACGAGAAAGCTAAGAAAAATCAAATAAATCGAAAAGAAGATTCATCTACGTATTCGATCGATAGTGAGATTCTAACCGTATCTATCATTTTGAGATATTAGTTTTAAATAACGTATACTTTTATCGTGTTATTAGGTATATCTAGTGCTAAATTGCCTGTACGTTTACGCGGTGGTACGGATTTTGTTCGATCTTCTTTGGTAAGCGAATGATCGTTGCGAAGAAATATACGAATATATAGAAAAACATTGTTACACCAATATCGTTACATCATTGTATGCATCGCAGAAAACAAAAGGATTTATCGACGATAATAAAGATCGTATCTTACGGTCAAGAAACGCTAAGAAACCAATTATATCGAGAAAACAAAGTGAATTAAATTATCATAATTCGCGTAAGATTTAACATTATATACGATCGGTTATAAAAAAAATTGCAAACGATTTTTTAATAATAAAATCAATTCATTAATAATAATAAAACGATTCTTTCATACGTACATAGAGAAATCTGTCGATGGCAAAGAAAAGAATACGTTACCAACAAAGTTGTCAAGTTTCCAGGAAAAAAAGGCAATTAATCGACAAACAAAGACTTTAGAAAACGTCAGTAAACTGACCGTTCTTCTTTTATATCTTCACTTTTTACTATCGTATTATTTATCTTTTTCTAAAAGTCAACGCTTCGAAGAAATGTTTGAGAAGTGTGAAACGGAGACTAGATACGAATAAATGATCAGAGGTTTATTAAACGCATAGTCAATAATAATATAGAAACCCGGGCACGAATTAATTAAATTCCAAATGCAAGTTTATCGAACGAACGAACGAACGATCAATTTATTTAGAAAGAAAGAAAAAGGTTCATTTAGGATAATGAATTTATGTCAAAGAATATATGAGAGGATTTGGATCTTGAGAAATGTGACGAATGAGACAATTAAAAATTAATCTTGCAACGAAATATAATATAATAAGTAAATAATTACATAATAAAATGAAGCACGCTATACGAATACATCTAGAGCGTTATTATGCATCTTTTGTTTTATAAGTAATAAAACAATTTTACCTTAAATTTAATTTTTCAACTTTCATTTGAAACGATTAAGATCGCTATATATTGTGACAATTTTGTTTGACGTTAAACACGTTGATAATTATGGACTGTACTATTCGACTTTAGCATTACAAGTTATACGGAACAACGTATTTGGCCCTTCCTGTGCCTCGATATCAATCGTGTAACTTCCCTCACCTCCGTCGTCAATTTGTATATCGAAATCATTCGAGGTATAAGTACCCTAAAATATTTCGATCAAATTGTATCCCGTAAACAATTAAACGTTTGCTCGATCAAACAATTATAATGGAAAGGAAAGTAAATCGTTTGAAAATTATTTATCATTTCGATTAATTTAGTGGTCTCGTTACTTACGGGATCTATTGGACAATTTCCTTGATTAAATTGCGACTCACTGAACGATTCCAAATAAGGTTTAAACATATCCGAGGAAGACAAACTACAAAAATCGGTATTTTGTTCCATCATTGTATCGCCGTCCTCATTGCGTATCACTATGTGTATCTAAAATGAAATGCAATTTGATCGTTGTTAATTCGCGAGAAAGATCGACGGATTCCAAATAAACGTTTGTTTTCGAAGTATTATAAAACTGTATAAAAAAAAATATTTATATCAATGAATACATTAATAATACTCGGCTGCATTTCTCCACTGAATTCTAGTACTGATTTTTGTACTGTCTTGCCGGATGCACTTAAATCTCCTATCGATATGATTCCTGGTGTCATGTCTTCTTTCTTACATGATTCTATTTGTAGTTCTCCTGCCTGCAAACACGATCAAAAATTCTTCGATCTATATGGACTTATTTAAAATAATGTACCTACGTATTACGAAGAAAGATAACTCACAACATAATATGGAAGTAAAAGGGCGCATAGCGCAGACACAAAAAATGTAACGGTCTTTGAATAATGCATTTCGATCGTTGATTACTTTTCGAGAAACACTTAACTTCGTTGATCCCTGCAAACTTGTCATGCTCGTTTTGAAATCCTTTTTATAGTCGCGCATGGACGTGCGTGCATACTTCTACCGTAGGATGATTAAACGATAGTTAATCTAGGTAAGAATCTTTTTTAATCGTTAGCGTACTATTATATATTGACATTGTACGTTGATATACTAGAAGCGTGGGAACAGGAAGCGAGGAATAAAACAATAGACGAATTTGATTGTTTCCGAGAATCGCGAAGATAATATTAAATATATTATCACGATGCTTTTGCTTTGTCAACTCGTCGAAGGGATTTCACGGTAACTTTTACGAGAATCGAGAAATAATTTCTGTGCTTGACAAAGCACGTTGTTTGCCTACGTTACCTGCTATCGAACCATGATCGAGGAAAAATAAACCTGACGATTAATTATATCACGTTACAGCGATGCGTAACGCTTATTCTTTTCTTTTATTTTTTATTTTTTATTTTTAACGTTTCGGCAATAAAAAATGAAAAAGAAATAAAGATATCCCGTCGATTACCCGTGAGAAATCAAGTATGATAGACATCGAAGTACTTATGATACGCGTACATATGCATCTGGCGTCTCGAGGAACGTATCGTTTGAATATTTTAATTATTCGAAACGAGATACGATTTCTATCGATGCATAGCATCGAGAAGGTATGTTCTTCTTCTACAATATCGATAACTCGACGTACTTGTTTCAAGTTCGATTCGTGCGCCGCACATGGTCGGTTATGGCGCAAACTTGAGTTACCTGGGGTCAATGTTATCGTTGAAAAATAATAATCTCCTGCTAAAGTTAATAAGGGAAAACGAAGAAATTACGTATTTACGCGTAACGCACTTTATTTTAAGCGATTCGAATAGGTGGAAGATCGAACCGAACAGATGTAGACGTCAGGATTTGCAATGTGATTGTTTCGCCTCGGCTCAAAGCGGGGGTGTGACGATTTTTAAGGGCGATCTCGAAAGATAGTTTCTTTTTCAAACCGGTATTAAATTAGATTTTTAGTGTTAACGTTGGTCGTGCCTTTTACAGCTTTACCGAAATTCCTCTTCTCATTGCTTTTTTCCCCTCCTACGTCTCTCTTCTCGTTCGCCTTTTCGGGAATAGCAATTATCGCGTAGGTATGAGAAAGCTTTAACAAACGTTCAATTTATTTTCAATCGAAAATTCATTTGTTAATTTAATCGTTACGATTATTTCATTCTTGTAAAGTACATATTTAATCTTATGATGTCAATGTCATTCTTCTAATACCACTTATTGTATCGAACGATGAAATAGTTTTTTCATTAATTTAAAGCTCGCTTAATTGTTTGCACAACGCCTGCACATTGCTACGTTTTCTTTAGTATCGTATATGCACATTGAAAATTAAATAATAAAGTAAAACATAGATATCAATATTTTGAATCTCTTTGCTTGTAGGTTATACGACCATTTGTTGTTATTTGTCTCTAATACAGCAGAGTCCTTAAATATTTTTAATGCAAAGTATATGTGCTGGAATCACGCATCAAACATTAGGATAGAAATGCCGTTGAGTCCAACGAATCATAATATATCTACCGACGCTACAGAAAGCGTAAATCCTGGTACATCTGTTCACGTGCCATCAACTTGCTGTACTCCGCCTCCGTCGTATCATAACATTAATTTACCTCTTGGACATCATTCTACGTTACCCAGTGATCGCGGTGCACCTCCTTCCTATGAAGAAGCCATTGATCCTAATGGTACGCCGATATATAATATAGAAAATAAGCTTGAGTAAAAGATCTCTGTACTTATATGTAATCGTTCGTTGAAACGTATAAACGATAACGATACTTTTGTTCCAGCACCTCCTCCCTCGTACGATTCGCTATTCGGTCGGATGAGGGAGGCGCATAAAGTCTCCAAGGGTGTATTTGATTTCTTAAAAAATATAATCGTTCTTCTTGTGGGTACAAGTAGGTGATAAATTGCTTTCGTTTTGGTAACGACCTTTTAAAAAGTTCCTTGTCTCGGACGATATATACTTTTCACTTTGTTCCAGTCGGATGCACCATAATTCTCGGCGTGACGATCGTAGTTCCAATATGCATGATGATCATTGGAGCATTGTACCTTTACGACTGCCCACAGGGTGAATACATACCAGTTTATTTACTAGTAGGTGGAGGATTTGGTGTATTTAAACAATTATTACATTTATCTGCACGCGTAAGACAGCGACAAGAGGAAAGGGATGAAGAAAGGATTAGACAGTCGCCAACGCAAACATTGATCAATTGCTTCATGCTGGGCTGGTTTATAATCGGTAGGCAAGTTTATAGTAATCTTTGACCGTGCATTGTACCAAACCAGTTTCGATGATGTTGTAACATTGCTGTTTTTTCTTATCATTTAATAGGTTCCATGTGGGTCTATAAGGAATACGAACCAAATTATGATCCAAACCTTGGCAAACATTGCAACAAAACTTTATATTTATTTGCCTTTTGGTTGATAACCTCCGTTTACATATGTCTGGGTGTTATAACGGCCGGTCTTTGCAGTATTTCCGTAGCCAGTATTGCGTTCCAAAGGCCACCACCTGATCTTATGTAAGAAATATTAATAATTTCAAAAGAAACAAACAATTATTAAATGTTTTGGCATTTTGGGAGCAAAAAAATGAGAGTGTACGCAGGAAGACATCTGTTGACGGAAGTCACTCGATATCGGGGCACAAAAAATTCGTCCACGTTTATGTACCTGAGATACTTAAACGACAACCTATGCACAGATTATTTGCGCGTTAGAAATACCACTGAATACTTGCACTTCTCGGACTATAAATTGGAGGTTGGTTATGAAAAAGTTCTCAATGTTATCAATACATTAATTATAAATTCTCGTATCCTTTGTATTTCTAATTTGTAATTCGTTTACAAATCTTAATGGTGTAAAAGATATACGTACTCCTAATTTGCCGGTGGCCGATTGGTTTACGCGAGAAAAAGGAAACGCTTTAGTCACTTTAGGCTGTGGATATTTCGTGGTAAACACGGATCTTAATCTTGTGCCAAGAGAAAGCAAGGTCGTAAGGGAAAAGTATTTTGTTTACTGCAGTATTGAGTACAGGGAAAAAAGGTGAACGCGCGATAATCGTATTTGAGCACGTAAAAGTGATATCCACGACCTCGCGTTACGTCGCATGCATATGCTTCGACTTGAAATATTCGATCTCTTACGTCTCTAATACATTTTGTTAGCATTAAAAATGCCCTATCGATAACACTATTGCAATCTTTTCAACGACGAAAACGGTAGCTGTTCTTAAACGATCGTAAGATAATTACAAACGAACAAAGATCTTCACTTAGGCATTACACGACTTATTACTTACGGTTAAAAAGACTGCGATATTTCGCGTTAACTTTATATTCTTTTGCCCTCTCCTCCGTCCTTTTTAAACCTTTAGCGACCTCCATTGGGCCTTCGTCGTCAATGCAGTCAGATGTAATCTGTACAGCAACCTTTATCGTATAATCTACACCGCTTCGTGATTTCAAATTTTCTAACTTAAGATATTCGTATAAATACGTTTTATCGGTATTTCGAAACGCAAGACAGTTATAAAGACAATTATTATTGGATACCGTACGATTTTGGAAATAAGTGCGGTATCTCCAATTGGTTATTTAGCCATAGTGGAGGAACATTAATTTAAGTATAATGTATTATAGGCATATAACGTTGTAACATCTCTTCCACTTTCATACATCTTTAGCTACTTCGTCTTCCTATTAAATAAGTTATAAAATTAATTATTCCGAAGAAAAAACAAAAGAAAAAACCAAAAAAAAAAAAAAAGAAAAAAAGGAGAAAATGTAATCTCATTACCGTCATCATCGATTGACTAAAACACGCGCTTGCGAATGAACGTTGAGCAAGCTTGTGCTTTTCAATATAATTAAGTGTATCCTCGGCATAAGAAACTTAATGTTGTACGAAGAAGCTGGCTAGATTTGTACATACATAACGATGTGATTTGAAGAACGCACGCTAATACGAACGAGTATGTTACTCGCATTGCATTTATCGCTAATTATAACTTTACACTATTGTCCTGGCAAACATATATTTTATGTGAAAGCAGTGTGTATCTGTAAAAATGATCCCCCATTATATATATCGTGCGTTATAAGCACTTACTCACATTTCTTATTACAATTTCCTAAATAAACGCTTAAAATTAACCGTTCGTATTATCCTTTAAGCGCGTTGTTACTTTATAATGCGTTATTTTCAATGTCAAAGTTCGTCGATCCACTCTCTTTCTCTCTCTCTCTCTTATCCTGGGAACTGATATATTTTCGTAAAATAATCGTACAATTTCAGGGAGTTTCTCTTTCACCGCGAAGATAATACTTATGAGATCGAACGCACCTAAATATATTATGCTATACTCATATGTATTGTAAATAATTTAATATAGCATTATATATTATACTGTAACAATTTTATTATATTATGCTGCTACTATGTTATCGCGTTAATATTAATATAAGAAATATGATAATATATTATAAGCATAATATAATAAAAAATAAAGATGAAAAAAGAAAAAAGGAAAAGTAAAGATTATCTTTGTCGTAAACAATTTTTTTTCTTACTACTCTACACTCGTATCATAAAAGATACTTCTAAATGTTTACAAGCCATATGGTATAGCACTATTTCGTAATATAAAATAACGTTTCCATAAAATGAAAGTACACGAGGACTTGCCCGTAAATGTAACATCGAATAAAAGAAAAGAAAGGAAAAGGCAAGCGAAAAACAGTAAATAAAAATGACAATACGAACGAAGAAAAAGAAAAGGAGAAAAGTTTACGATCATGATACTATAGAATTTTAATACTTATATTTCGAAGAGCGAACGGACATTTATACATCGTCTAGGTGAGTAGTCAAATCGGGTGGCCTTATCGGGAAATCTTCTGCATTTTCGTACTCTCCTTCTTCATCGTAATGATACTTTAAATATTCTTCCGGTTCCATCCAAGGCTCGTCGGGACACTTGTCTGTCAAGGATTGCAACGATACCTGGAAAGAGATCGAGGAGTCGTGGAGTAAGGATTAAAAAGAAATTTTAGGTACGAACGAGGAAGGAAACTCGTGTCTGGAAGAGATGAGGAAACTCGATTTTATAGCAGAAATATGCCGGATATACATCGAGTACGTATCGTAATGAACGAGGGCTTGAAACAAAATCGAAAAGACGAGCGGAACACTCGACCCGACATTATGTGCTATCCATTTCGCTATATTCAAATGAAAATTATTACTCGCCGAGTCAAACATGCTTTCGTCCTTTTTCAAATAATACACCCGTTGATTGCTTAATATTAAAAAAAAAAAAAAAAAAAGAAAGAAAGAAAAAAAAATCGTCATCGTTTCAAACGATTGAAATACCTCTTCCTGCAAAGGTACCGGTTCCGGTGGCAATAATTCAGAATTATATGGAGTGATGCAACGTGCACGCCATACAGGTAGAATACCCTTCTTTAACGGAACGGGCTCGAACGGTGTTTCTTCCGAAGGTTTATCTTCGATCGATTCTTCGATCGCTTCTTCGATCGCTTCTTCGTCCGTTCTTGCCTCTAATTCCATAGTCTGATCAAATACACATTTATTTGCGAATTAGCGTTCAACAAATATATATATATATATAGCACAAGTTAACTCCGTTAGTGTCATCAAACCCACGTTATTCGAAAATTAATCTCTAAGAGAGAGGAATTATTTTATAAAAATTTCGTTATTAACGAATAAAAATATACCGACACTTACAAATGCTGCACCCTCTTGTAATTTAATCTGATTTGATATTAAACTTTACGTCATATAGAGATGAAATAAAGAACAACAAAAGATACGAATGAAATATATATTTTTTTGTTTTCTATCGACCTACCGCATCAAGATCCTCAACTTTTTCCTCCTCGGTTTGCACGTAATCAGGATCTTTTAGGTGTACGTAATGTCCGTGTTGCATGCAGGCGTTCTCGAAGGTAAAACAACCACGCCCGTACGGCTGTTGTAAGATAATTTTAGAGAAAGAAAAAAAAAAAAAAGAAAAAAAGAAAAAGTAGGAGCGTTATCGTGTCGATTATATTCGCGTGCATCACCAAATTCAATTCCCAAAAGCCGTGATATCGATGACGAGGGTGAATGAGCTGACCGGGGCCTTGCATGCGATCCTTGATCCAAGTACCCATAAATTTCGTCCCGGTTGCCGCGTAAAGATACGTTCCCAAACCATGACGAAGATTCTTTTTCCAGGAACCCTCGTAAACATCTTTATTCTCGTAGAAATAAACGCCAAATCCATATTTAGTATCACGCTTCCAGTCGCCTATTGAACACGATATTCTCTTTTTAAATATTTATCATTTTCATACCCTTCGTCCTTTATCTATCTTACGTAATACTGGTAAAAACAAGTTAATACATTATAATTAGATATTTACATAATCCCTGAGACGTTTTACAGCTTATCGTCGAAAATTAAAAAAACACCTTGATTCTATAATCTCTCAGAAAGAGTCGATGGGGTCGTTGGTCACGCGTAATATAAATTGATTACTCAGAAAAGTGTATTATATTTAGTTATCGCGAAGAAAAGTCTGCTCCCGTCGAACTTACACTTTTCTCTTTTTTCGAGATTATTTCAATTTTTAAACGACCCGACGATACAACGACTGAATGTTAAAATATTCTTTTTTATATTATTGCACCTCTTACGTAGAACGAATGATAAATATATGTACGCGCTGTCCGCGTAATTTGGATATAAATTTTTCTTCGAATTTCTAATGTACGAAACGAAAATAATTGTGTAGATAGACGCGTTTAGTGTCAACCCACGTCCAAGTGGCTTCTTTGAATCTGAATCGGATCCTATTTTCGTACATTCTTCCGTACCTTCGTATCGCGTTCCATCGGGGTACCAAAAAGTCCCTTGGCCATATTTAAGTCCCTGCCTCCATTCGCCGTCATATCGTGCACCGTTCTTAAATACGTAGATACCTTTGCCGTTTCTTAGCCCTTCGCAATATCGGCCAACGTACATGTCTCCGTTCGGTAACAAAGCTTTACCGAATCCATGACGATCGCCTTGTTCGTTTCTTTCCCCTTCGTACAGCTAAAATTATAAACGCTACGAGTTTTCGTTTCGACGTTAAACGATGACACCTATATTATACTTTATTTTCGAAATCCATTAATCTATCAGAAAAGAAAATACTTACACCGAGAGGATTCTCTTCCGCTTCTCCGTACTCACCGGGAATCGGCAGAGGTTCTGTCATTTTCACAATCACGAAAAGTTATCGAAGCCAGAACAAACGATTCTAATTTGTTTTCTCAAGAAAATACACTAGATTACGTTGTCGTCTGTCCGTCATCGTAGTAAATGCAATAGCGGGGCACTTTACTTTTAGAAATAGAAAAAAGGAAAAAACGTTTAAAAAGAAAAAAAGAAGAGCGCTAGTGAAGTAAACTCCATTCACTCTTTACGCTGCGTGGGCTTTAAAGACTCTCTCCTTCGATTTGATTAACATCTTTCTTCGATCTACTTATTCCTACCTTATATATATATATATATATATATATATATATATATATATATATATATATATTTATTTATCGTTCGCAGTCACACGGATTCGTATTGTTCCTTCGTTTTTACAAAGGAAATCAAATAAAAAAAATACAAAATGAGATCGGAACATAACAAAGTGTACTCATTCGTAAGTATTTTTTTTTGTTCATGTTTTTTTCTTTTTTTTTTTTTTTTTTGTATACAGACACTAACGATGATATTATTAACATAATTATACAACAAAATCATTCTTGTTATTCCTTGAATGTCATTCGCTTTTTAACGCTGACAAATCCTCGACACAGCTGTACCTTCGATAATGTATTATGACATTTCGATTGATTACAGTATCAATGATCCAGCAGTGCAGTCAATTGACACGATTGACTTACGGTTACGTCCTCATTATAACATCGACGAGTCAACCGAAATGAGGACAATAATGATTTTGCCACGTCACCGACCGGTCAACAGACCGATCAAAGCTTGCTTCTCCTTTTCTTTCTTTCGCACAGTTTCCAAATTTCGCTGCTTCCACGAACTCTTCCGTAATTTTATCGGCCGAGATCCCACGTATCTTCCTAAAATAGAGCCAGGAAAATTAATAAATACATTATTATCCTAACCCTAAAATAATCGCTCTACAAACATTCCTTTAAAATCGATATCAACCTCGTTCATTCGACGAATAAAATAAGAAAAAAAAAAAAAAAAAGAAAAAGGAAGAAAGAAATTTCAACGATTTTCATCGACGGAAAAAAAGGAGAAGTTCTTCGATCAAATTCAACTTCTGAACTTCCAAGGATATCCTCGTTAAGATTAAAGTAGGGAAGCATAAAAAGAATTTGTGCTATGTCAACCGAACTGGTAAATGTGAGATCCGAAAATACACAGCTTCGCGGAGGTATCAATGAGAATACCTTCGGTTTAGCACCCACGCTTCGCTTTCTCCCTCTTTGTTTTTCTTTTTAGAAAAATAAAAAGAGTTTTATGACACTCGAAACGGCAAGGAGCCCGAAAAAAAAAACAACGCGAAATTCGCAAAATCGAAACACTTTTCTTTTTCCTCCCCTCTTCGCGTCGATAGATTTGTTACCTTCTCGATAATCGAACAGACGATAATCGTGACGACTTTGTAATTAGTTTACAATCTAATCATTAAGAAACAAACTTTGGAGAAAATCATTTTTAGGGACGATATTCGGGTTCGATTTTATAAGTGATCGAGATCACGGATCAGAAGTGTAATTTTTGTCAAGGCTGCGCAAGGTTGCACCCGGGTCACAAACAAATAAGTTCCTCATTGGTACCTCGAACGCATCTCAAATATCCATTCGAAAATCATCATTTCCGCGTCTCGATCTGATCTAATCTGCATATTTTAAGTTAAAAGAGAGAGAGAGAGAGAGAGAGAGAGAGAGAGAGAGAGAGAGAGAGAGAGAGAGAGAGAAAGGATTAAAAGTACTAGTTAAAAATCGCCGACCGAGGTCACCCTACGAGGTGTAAACAGGTCAGGGTGCGTCACGCCCACG
This sequence comes from Dolichovespula saxonica, assembly GCA_911387935.1. Classification (NCBI taxonomy): domain Eukaryota; kingdom Metazoa; phylum Arthropoda; class Insecta; order Hymenoptera; family Vespidae; genus Dolichovespula; species Dolichovespula saxonica. Next base: position 3,307,041 of record OU427017.1, on the reverse strand, counting down.
GTCACGTATTCCATTAAGTTAAGTAAGGAAGATGTAATTTTATCGTGAGGCTCCTTAAGTACGAACCCGTGGTCTGAAGCGTGTCCCTTTCTTTCGATCTTTCGATATGTCTTCGTCAGCCGTTAAAAGGCAAACAAAATAAAAGAAAAAGAGATACGCAAAGAATGGAGTGGAAAGTAATTAGTTTGGATATTCCAAAAGGAAAAAATTATTTAACGCAGTTGATGATATCGGAAGCTTCCGTTGAAAAAAAGAAGAAAACAACAACAATAACAACAACAACGTTGAAATACCTACGTACAAGAACAAATCGATAATCGCGTTTATTCCCGAATATTTTTTATTTCATCAAATACATTTTATCTTACTATCACGATCGTTATAGATCAATTCTTATTTCGCGTCTCTCTTATCTTTGTATGGAAACAGATATGTTTTACATGTTTTACCGAGCAATCTTGCGTCGCCCACGCAATCTCGAATTCCTTTCTAAATTCTTCTTCGAATTCCAAGAATAATCTGCCTCTAACATTCTAACCCCCTCTCCCTCAACCCCTCAGTTTATATGAAAACTTCTGTCAACGGCCACGAATGCTACAAACATTCGAAAATTTGAACGAGCCAACGCGGATCAGTATTTCTTCCTTCTTAAAGATCTTGGTAATGCTCGAAACATCTCGGACATCGTCGTTAAAATAAATTATGTTGTACGGATTATTTATATTCTTCGCTGTGAAAAATAAACTCTAAGGAAAAAAAAGAAATAGCGTACGACAGAGAGAAGGAGGGAGGTGGAGAGAGAAAGAAAGAAATATCTCGTTGCTTTTTAAAATACATCGATGATACTATAAATATCGTTTAATTAAAATTCACGCTTCCACGCGAATGAATTATTTACTCTTCGTTATATAATTAAGATGATAAAAAACTAAAAAAGAAAATAATAATAAAATAAATTCGAGCAAACAAACTAGAATGGATTGAATGACTGCGCGAATCTGTCCGTCTATATGATTTCTCGAACTACTTGTTGCGCCGGACTAATATTAGATCTTATCACTTAGAATAGGACGCTAGACACGCGCGATTTCGAGAGTTTTGTTTCTCTCTTTCCTTCTATACGCCCACGGATATATCGAAAGAAAGTTCCCCTAAAGCGAATGTGTCCGTGTACGTGCGTGTGTTTATAACGAAAGATCCACGAGATCGAGTCCAAAGTATATTTTTTCTACTCGAATCGAGAATAATATGAAACGTGCGACACGTAATCAAAATGAAAGTCTCGATGAACTTCAATTCCGTTCCGAGTGCGTATACGTTTTGTCCAAATAATTTTTCAACGTAAGAGAACGTAAGAGAAAAATAACATCGATAGCGAGCAATCGAAAAATGTAATTTCGATCTGAATTTTTAGCGCGTGGTTTCTACGAAAAAAATAAAAAAAAAAAAAAAAAAAAAATGAAAAAGCACAAGCATTCTTGATAGAAGCTACGAATAATACAGGAATATATTCGTGCGTCATTGAACTCCTAAACGAATGAAGAGGAAGAGAAAGAGAAAGAGAGAGATCCTAGAAACGATATCTTATTCGATATCACGTCGCAAGAAGTTCCTCGACGGTTAATAAAGATATCTACGGACATCCGCGAGCTATTTCGTACCACGAGGAGCATGGATCTGATTCATCCGAGGACCGCGAAGAAGAGAAAGAGAAAAGAGAAAAGAGAAGAGAGAAAGAGAGAGTGAGAGAAGATATACAAGAACGAAGACGACGTCGTCGTCGTCGTCGTCGTCGTGTCGTAGCTGTTGCGTCTTTTGAGAGAGACACGACGAAAGTAGACAAAGAGGAAAGAGATAAAATGAAAAAAAAAAGGAAAGGAAAGGAAAGGAAAGGAAAATAAAAAGAAAGAAGAAAAAATAAGAAAGAGAGAAACGGCGGCAAATGGCTCATAGTTGATTGCGATTGGTTCTCGGTGATAGGGTGGGAGGTAAGAAGGCGACATCGAAAGGGTAGGGGTTGTTGAATGAGTACCGGGGACGCTCGACGTCGCGATGCATTCCGTCGCAATCACCCCGAGACGATATCGTCCGAACTGGGATGACTAAGTTATCCCACAGGACGGAAACGAAACGAGTTATAAATAGACGAATTAACGAGTGAAAAGAATTTGTTCTTGAGAATTATATTAAAGAAGACGATCGAACGAACGACCGGTGTCCTGTTTCGAAAGGTAAAAACAAAAAACAAAAAAAAAAAAAGAAATGAGAACACTTTCGCGTTCAACGCGATATACAATTTTCATTTCCTTCTTTCGTTGGCTTCTTCCTTCCTCTATTTCTTTTCCTTTCCTTCTTCATCTCATTCTCTAATTCCTTCATTTATTCTATATCTTATAAGTCTTCGAGTAGAGTGAAATGTTAAATCATAAATCGATCGAGATAGGCGATTCAATTTCGTGCCAAGATACGATAAATTCTTATTAAAAGTTCTATCAAATAAATTTGCGCGGGTTAATTCTCGTCTATCTTAGTCGCTCGTCGAGCTCGCATAATCAAAAATTATATCTCTCCTTCGTCTTTTATTTCTTTTTCTTTTCTCGTAAACTCGCGCGTACGTCCACCGTGATCGGGAAATACACGAATATAAACTTACTAAAATTAGAAGGAATCTTATATAAATAGGTACGTTCATCGCTGAAATATTTGGAAAATATAAACAACGCGTTCGTACGTCGTCGGTATACTTTATCAATGATCAATGAATTGATCTTATCGACGTAATGATCGATATTCATTCGATTAAGTTAAAACGCGCAAAATTTCGATGAAATTCATTAAAACAATCATCAAAATATCGTTCGCTCGTTCGCAGAGAGACATAACCGAGGAAAGTTATAGCGCTGATTTTTCTGAAACAACGATTTTCAAAAACGAGAAACGAGATAATGAGAGCAACAGAGGATGCCCTACTTATCTTGGGACTGAACATACTTGGGATGATAACGACTTACGCCGCACCCTTATCGAGTCCGAAAACCGACTGGGAAAAGGGGGTAAATTTCGCACCTGTTATCACGTCGGACTGTTCACCGAATGCACGATGCTTGGAAGTTTTACCACTCGAGCCAGTTGCCACCGATACGATCGTTTTACCCGATGATATCCCACCTACGAGGTATTCAAATAATTTTTATTTTAATAACGTTTTCATTGAAGTAATCACCTTCGGTGAGAGTTCTCCAAGAAAGACAATTTTTCGTTGATAAATGCACTGCAAGTAAAGAACTATTCGTAAACGTGAAGACGAACGTTCTCTTCTGCGACACCGAAGAACAAGGTATATAAATCGAGCGTAACGAATTATTTATAATTTTATCACAGACGTAAAATAGTATCGCATAAGTCGGTATGGAATTTGCAAAAACAGGTCAATAAAAATGTTCGATCTGATAGACGGTCTTAGGCATTGCGGCAGAATGCAACGCGTAAATGTATTTAACAGTGCATATATTTCGGTACAACGACAGTCTGATAATACCCACGCACACGATATTTCGGAATGCCAATGACTACTTTGTCATTTGTAGAATTCAAACTAGACGACAGATCACGAATTCAGGTACTGACTCGGTATTACAACGATCATGGAAGGACGGTGCTCCCATTTTGGAGAGCGAAGCTCGACCGCTATTACCGGTTAAACGAGTCTCGAGTAAAACGATTAAAAAGGACTCCTTCTTGTCGCACGGCTGGGGTGCGGGTGGTATGCCTTTTTCTGTTCTTTACATGACGCCGCATGGTAGTAGACTAAATCATGCCGCGAGCATAGCAACGGGTGAGCATTTGTCATTATGTAAATATATCTTATAAAATAAGAGACTTCTCTCGCTTATATTTAAACGTAATATTGTAAATCATCATAGGAACGAGTCATCATCAAGAAGTTGGAAAAGCGAACGAAAATCCTACAGCGCCATTAGCACAACCGAATTATCGAGTCCCCGTCAGAAATGGCCCGTCCATGCAATCGAGACGACAATACCCGATAATACCTCAGCTCTTTATATCGTACGGATGGGGAACACTCGGGAAATAGATACGGACATGATTTCGTAGATAATTCTGAAGAACACGACTTTGATCTCATTACTTTTAAAATCATACTACGATCGCTTCATATTTAGAACACTAAGCTGATTTTATCCTATCGTTAATATAACATTCTATCGTTGTATAGCCGAATAATTTAAACTAGTTTGTAAAATTTATGTTACATCTAATTCTTTGTAGATATAAATACGTTAGTATGATTTAACAGCGATGTAATAAATTTTCGAGATCTCATATATTGTAGAATTCAAATAGAAGACATTTGAAAAAAAAAAAAAAAAAAAAAAATAACTGTTATACCGATTAACGAGATATTCTAATTATCATTTTATTTTTTCTCTACTCACCGTTCATCTCTTTCATAGCTTTGATAAAATCTTGTGGATCTTTGAAGGACACGAATCCGAAACCTTTAGTTTTGTTCGTTCGTTTATCTCTAACTACTTTCGCCTTTTGAAAACTAGGGTACTTGCCAAATACTCTCACTAGCATTTCATCGGTAACGTCATTTCCCAAATCGCCGCAAAATATTCTGAAGTCATCTAAAGTAATAATAAAGAAAATTAAACCGATTCCACGTATATTTTCCATTTAATAGACGAATCAAATATTTACCTTCGTCCCATTCTAACAGAGAAGGATCTTCCCAAGTCTGCCCACCAGCCATTCTAATAATCTTTTTATTTTTCTTTCCTTTACCTTTTGGATGACTTTCTTCGGCACTAGCATTTGCCATTATAGAACTGGCTTTCCCTTGACTAATCGCCAATTCTGCAGCCGTACTAACGCCTTTTACCTTTGGTTTTTTTTTACCTTCATCTTCTGGTATTTTTGTATTGATAATCTGTTCAATAATTTCTGGATGAATCATTGGTGCTGACGTGGATTCATAAGTTTTTGGAGTTGCACTTAAACACGGATCCACCATATTTGGTAAGTACGGATTACTTATCTGTGCGGGAGAAGAATATGTTGTGATAGGGACTGTACCTGCAAGCGAAAGAAATAAAGGTAATATAAGTTAAATGGATCCTCCGAAAAAAAGTACTATCTTTGTTCAATAATTTTGTGTGTGCATGCCCTTGTGTGTACGTATATATGTATACCTTGTCTTGCAACTTGTTGCGGTATTAACATTGGTGGTGGCGGTGGCGGTGGCGGTGGCGGAGGTGGCGGTGGAAAGCCTATCATCGGTGGAAAAGCTAATGTTGCTGCGGCTGCTGCGACGACTGGCGTTGGGAGTTCGTGCTGCTCTAGTTGACGTGCGACTTGATTATACGTATTGGCTCCTATTACAGGTCTAACCATTGGAGTCACTAACTGTCCACCAATTTCTGCTTCAAATCTATGAATTTAGGTCGAAGAGTATGTAAAGATGAAATATCGTTTACGAAACAGATTAAAACTTTTCGAATGTTCGACAATTACCTGAGGTCAAGTTACGTGATATCTTGTTTTAATTCCAGCTATGTTGTAATATATGTACCGCCATACACTATATGTATTTACATTCAATGTATAAGGAAAAAAAATTCCAAAATTTAAATATAACCAAATCGTTACAAAGCGAAAGGAAAGTTGAGAAAAGGTTAAGTGAGAAAAATGTACGCAAATATTCATTACCTGCTCATTTCATCTTCCATTTGTCTCAGTTTGTCCTCCATTTTTGTAAAGTTTCTTGTGCACTTCGATCGGAAAAGCCTTCTGTGAAAAACTTTTAAATATTTTATTAAATATATATTAAAAAAACAAAATCGCACTAACGAAACAAACTCGTATATCTCTCGAAACAAGCTTAAGTAAGGGATACCAAACTTCGAATCGGAAAATTCGAAACTCTCTGTCATGGTTACCAACCCATACCGACGATGTCGCCAACTATCGGTAGAATCACGAACTAATATCGCGGCATACCTGCCTTTTATTGGTAGCTTTCTATCGAAATCAAATATTACGAACTTTTAACTAATTGTGACAATAAAACGTTTTCAACGATCAATTGTATAAAATATGTTAAAATATAAATACCATTTGAAAATATAATGAACGTTAAAGTTACGAGAATATGATATAAAATCACTAAGGAACCGTTGGTAACACTGCGATCAGCTGTTAAAATAGTAATGAACTTCAGTAGACACGAGAGAGCAAACATGGTTTCCTCGTTGAAATTTGGTTCTGTAATTTTTTTAATTATTAACTTAATTACCGATCATATTAATGCGGAACACGAGGAGGATCAATCAACCGATCTTTACGTTATCGAAGGAAAAGTATTCCCATGGGAAAATACTGCTTCGACTGGTTGGCAGCTAATGACTCATGTTATGGCCAATGGTGGTGAACATTATGGATTTTTAAGGTAAATAAGTTTATAAATAATATTTTCATTAAATACGATATGTTATATGCGATATGTTATTGTAAAATTAATGAATTTTAAGTAAACAATTAAACGTTTATATTCTATATTAAGAATATGTTATGTCCATTGTCTTGTACTAATAATATTTACTTTATTAATTTTTCTAATAATGAATTGAATTTTTTCAGGGAAGATGGAACATTTGTAATTTCTAATATACCATCAGGTTCATACATAATAGAAGTTGTCAATCCAAATTATTTTTATGAACCTGTTAGAGTTGAAATCAATTCTAAAGGAAAATTCAGGGCAAGAAAAGTTAATTTAATTCAAACTTCACAAATAATTCAAGTGCCGTATCCATTAAAAATGAGGCCACTTTCTCCTTTCCGATATTTCCAAGTCAGAGAGCAATGGAGAGTAACAGATTTCTTATTTAATCCAATGGTAATTGTTAATAACATTTCCATTTTTATATAATATTATAATTACTTATCCATTAATTATCTCTGCTTTAGGTTATGATGATGATATTACCGTTGATCCTAATTATGATTCTACCCAAAGTCATGAACGATCCAGAAACTAGAAAGGTTTGTAAAAAGCAATTATAAAATGTAATTACAATCTTATAATCCATAATGTTACAAGGTATTATACAAATGTATTATATATTGTTATTATGTATTATATACTTTTAGGATATGGAACAGCTTAACAGTCTTACCATATATAATATGCCAGAAATGTCAGAAGTTATAACATCATTTTTATCTGGAGGAGAAAAACAGAAAACTAAAGCAGGGAAAACAGCAAAGAAAAGACAATAAGAAATAACAAAAATAGTAAAATGTTTATACATTTCTAGTCTTAATGTTTTGGATATTTCATAACATTGATTTTTGAAAAACAAAAAAAAAATAACATATTTATAATTAAAAATATACATGGCCAGCGCTGAATACGATTAAAAGGAGAAAACTATGTACATTTTTAATATGTTAAAAATTCCAACAAAGATATATATGCAATTAGACGAATTCACTAATGTATTAAATCTAAAATTAATACATATTACAATTGTATATACTTTAGAAGTATTTAAATTCAATTTTTTCTTAGGCAATGATTTCACCACTCTACAGTTATTAACTTCAATTGTAAAAGGTTAAATATATGAAAAGAAATTAAAAATAAAAAATATGAAACGTTACACGTTCACACACTTATTCTCTTTCTTTATAATATTCCACTTAAAATTGTATCTTTTAATATATTTCCAATCGTATACATTCTTTCACGATAAATGTATGAATCATAGTAACGCAAACATCGAAAAGAAATTGATTAGAAAAAATTTCAGCTGCCTTTCTTAGAATTTCGCTAACGGTACTGACAAAAACTATTCAGAAGGCATGACACACGAATGTTATCGGGTTTGGAAAAACATAAATTGATCTTTACTACGCCGAAACAAAACTTTCGTTTTCTATATGTATATGCACGAGTATGCGTGTGCGCGTTCGAATAAAGCCATGAACCGACGTGAAATATGGGATGATTAATATTAAGATATTCCAGATGTTTTGATATTATACGTTTATAATTAAACAATCGAACGGAAAGGATTCTTCGTTGTACGTAAAGAAAGAATCTTGCAATGAACAGGATGAAAAGTGAAAAAATGATTTATTGCAGGATGTATCGAAAGAATTTAGTTTAGAATAATATAAGAAATTTGTCGTACGTTCCTACGCTTTTTCGTATTATTCTTTTTTGATATATATATATATATGTATATATGTATCTTGCCCATTTACTCGTTACAACACCGTCATCTTACGCATCCGGGCGGATCTGAATGTGAGCCCGAAGGTGAAAAAAAAATGGGTAAAGATGGCTGATCTCGGCTGTGATTCAGCGTTGGACGATGCGAGCTCCGAGACCCGCCGCGGCCGGTCTCCTTCTTCCTTCCAGGAATTCGTACACTGCCAATTGAGAAGAGCCTTCGGCTTCACGGCTCCATTCACGACGTGTACCAGCCGACGATCCGTGACACGATCCAAGGAGCCCATATAAACTACTGTGTCTCTTTATTTTATCTTTCTATCTCCTTCGCGCGTGCACGTGCGTACGCACAAGGAAAAAGAAGAAAAAAAAAAAAAACAAAAACATTCAACTTCGAAGATTAAACCTCGGTCAATCTAGTGTAAAGAAAACTCTTCGATAGCCACACATTGTCGCGTCCAGTACGTATATATCTTTAATCGTTAATAGTGTATACGATCGATAAAAAGATATTGTCACGTTAACACTTTGTGATCGTTAAATAACATTTTTATCCGGTTGATGGTCACGTCTAATTCTACAAAAACATATATATATATATATATGTATATATTCTTTTTGTGATTTCAACATCGATGTTTACATAGTCATAATTATACAAATTGCAAAAGATAAATTCGATTACCTATGCGTAGGTTTTGTTTTTCCCGGAACTTAACGTCCAAAAAGATATATTGCGTTAGATTATTCACACGCCGATAACACGATTTTGAAATATTTTGCATTAATTCAAAATTTTAATTGTAGTTCGAACGTAAGCGAAGGACAAGAAATTTTCCGAAAATATTCAAATTGCCGATGATCCATCGAACGGATATCAATGTCGTTGTTGGTGTTATAAGATACAAATCGACGGCGAAGAACCATCGTAAGAAGGTATCTCCCATGTGTGTCGAATCTCGATATCTTTCACTTACTTACTTTTCACGTCGACGGGATCGAATCGAATCGAATCCGTGAGAAAGGGTTCGGACCAGGAAGAGCTCGATGACGCACGCAAATTTCCAGGAAGAAATCGTCTGAGTCGAGCGATACACGACGAGTCAGTTTGTGCGTGTGTCGAGACGCACGCAAGATTCTTACTTTTCCTTTTTCTCGTCGTCGTTGTCGTCGTCGTCGTCGTCGACGTTGTTGACGCCGTTTTTATCATTGATGTCAATGTCCGTGAATCATTCGCGATGTGCGAACGCAAAGATCAAGGATCGAGAACGTTGCACGACATCGAACGCGTCAGTGCATATCACACGATTACTCCAAGAAGACAAGGATCGTTCTCGATCGATCGATGAGTTTTCTCTTTCTGAAGATCGATCCGGTTGGACTTTCAAGGACGATGAGAAAGATAAATCTAAAGAAGATTATCCGGGAGAATCAAGAGATTTACTTGCGAATTTTAACGTCCGGACGAAGAGCAAAGACGAAAGTGCCGAATCGAATCATGACGTTAGTGAAAAACTCGAAACGCTTCTTCGAGTCTCTCCGGTAAACTCGATGGAATCTTTCGACGGGGAAAAATATGGTGACGATGAAATTTTTAAAGATAATATTAAGCGTCGTTCGGCGTGTCGTACGGGCGACGCTAATGCGCCGGAAAAGAAAGAAGAAAAGCAATTGGAATTAGAGGAAGAACGATCGATTGATTCGAGTCCGGTTATGGTGCCATATGGTAAGTACCACCGTGTCTTATTGGTATCCATGAAACATACTCGTTGCATTCTAATTAAATAGATCGTTTACACGTATTAAACCACTTACAATTGTTTGTTTGTTTGTTTTTTTTTTTTTTTTATAAATCTCCATACGATCTGCTATAAATCAGGTTTGAATTTTGTAAATTTCGGGCTTTATAGATCCATCCGAATGGAATTCGAGTCACGTAGCGTCGTGGATTTCATGGTGCAGCCGAGCATTTTCGATAAAACCACCACCTACACCGAAGACTCTTCCATCGACCGGGAAGGAGTTACTGAAATTGTCTTTGGAGGAATGGCAACGTATTTCGGGTGGTAGAATTTTGGCGAGGCATCTCGGTTACTTACGTTTCCAAGCGACCGGTGTGCACTGTCCAATTTTGCTTCAAGATGAGAAAGTCGACGGTGAGTCAGAGATCTGCTGCGCAAATGCATGTTGGTTGTGTAATCGAATTAATTCGAATCGAATTAAGAAAGTTTTTCAAATATATTACCTCCGTCTATCTCTGAAAGAACGCGTCGTTCTTCTTAGACGTACAATTCCCAAATGAGCTCGGAGAATCGACGGCAAATGTTTTTGTTATCCTTCGAAAGGTCGAAGAATAACAAGAACGTTTCTCATCGGATATAATAAAACCATACAAATAAGTTCTTTCGAATGACAAAATTATATAGAACGTGTCGCGACAATAACAATCGTCCGATTCGTTATTTTCAACTTTACATTTACGCGTTAAAAAAAGAAAAATAAAAAACTTCAACGATGGGGAAACATTAACGAAATCCATGCAATAAATCTAAATGGCGAAGGGTCGAGTTCGACGGAGTTCAACGGAGGTGGGGGCTAATAAGGGTTTCGATTCGGACCAAGAGTGACCGGAAGAGGTTAACCGTTCCCCAGGGTTGGTTCTACGTTCTCTCTGACCTTATCTGAACTCTTAACGAGGGGGCGATCTATTAGAGATAAAGCCGGTCCAGCGGAAAAGTAAATATGGAGGGCGATAATGGTTTTATATCCGTCCGTATCCATTCGCACCCTTCGTCTAAATTCGATCAGACGGTAAAAGACTTATGTCGATCGTTTGTACGTTTGCGACTGTGACTTTGAAATTCATTACGATCGTTAAAGGACCGTTCTAAGAAGCGTTCCATTTAATGTCGATCTTTTGAAAAAAAAAAAAAAAAATGATTATAGGTAGTTATCGTTTGTACGTTACTTAATAAATGCCCCTTAACAAAGCTTTATCCTCGAAATAAATATCGACTAAAAATATTGCACCCGTGCATACACGTAGAGAAAAAGTATCATAATCGGGGAGTACCGAAAAGTATAGTTGAAGTTGAGACATGGAAATATAAACGTGTAAGAGGATGAAAGAGTCTGGGGTTGGGTCCGCAGAGTCGTATTCCGCAAAGACGAAAAGTTTGGCTTCTAGTGGAAAGAAGCGAAAGAATAAAATAGAAGAAGAGGACGCGAAGAGAAGAAGCAGCAGTAATCTTGGCATGGTAAGCCCGAGAGATATATCGTCCGTTTGAATAACGTTGTACGTTCACGTTGAGAGTAAGAGAGAGAGAGAGAGAGAGAGAGAGAGAGGTACCCGTTTATTAAACGAATCAGTGTTATCGCGGTGAGAGTGTCCTCATGAATAAACCATCGAGTGTTTAGGGCGGTGGAAAGATGGTGCCACGAGGGGTTACGGCCTTACGGCGCAAACTGCACCCCTACTCTAACTCTCTTCTGCTCTTTTGCTCCTCTTCTCACCTCCTTCTCTCGCTTTACCCTCTCTCTTTCTGTATATATATATGTCTTTCTTTCCCTCTCTTTCTCTCTCGCTTACACACTTTGAACCTGGGGAAACTCTGCGGACTGGGGACGCTAAGCTCGCCACAGGACGCGACTATATTGTTTTCTTGATGAGCGCGAAACATCCCTCGGATCTTCGACGTATGTGAAATAATTTTACGCGTCACGAGGACCTACGAGAGTTTTCACTTCCGTCCGAATAAACCCCATATCCCATGTCATCGCGTCGCGTTAAATATTATTGCGTGCGTACGAGAAAATTATTTTTCTTCGATCGCCCGCGAACGATTCGATTTGAGAACAAACGTTAATATTAAACGCGAAAGTACTTTATATTAAGTAAAATTATAGCCACGTAATTGTATTATGGACGTTATAACGACGATCATTGATTTAGATAAAAATATTTTATGCGCATTCCGACCGTCTTTCTTAACAATAACGAACGTTAGAAATAATGACGAACGATATTTTTATTAATGTTTTCCATCGAAAACGCATGGATCGTTTTATAAAAGGAGGTAACTCCAATCAAATGTATATCCTTTATTTTCGAGTATGCGAATAGAGAGAAGGGAATAGAATGGTAATCGAAAAGGAGAGACGAAAAGGAGAAGAAACGAGGAGGAGAATCCGAATGCGTGGGCTGGCAGTCTGAGGTTCGAGGGTGACAATAGACCTCGTGAAGATGCAGGAGGGGCGTCAAGGGTGGAGACAGCTTCGCGTACGTAGAGAAGTGCAAAGGTATTCCAGAGAGTGGGGACGATAAGAGCTGAAATCACAGAGGGCAAAGGTTCGTCAGTTTCACTTTGTCCACCGACAAGCGTGTTCGATTCCACCAACAATCGTTTTACTTTGAACTTTTCCTTCATCTTGTAAACATCGAATTTACGACTTTTTTTTAGTACCGCCACGTTTAACGCATAAACTTTGACGATCGCGTGTGCGAGATGTGAGTTGTTTTTTGATTTTCTTTTTTTTTTTTTCTGTGCGACAGAAGACCGGGAAACTTTTATTTAATTCAAAAATAATTTGTAGAAAAATGAACGGACATAGTAGTTAACGTTTTCTTAAGTTTTATTACATGCCATTTAAATGGCGTGCTATGAAATTACTCGTATCTTGTAATGTTTAATAATAGCGATGAGAAATTGAATTCTTAACTTACGTTCGATAAGCAATTATCTCGATGAATATAATCGTATATAATTCCATTGGAATGCGATTATAACATCAGAGATTATACCATATATTTATTTCTAACGTGCATAGATCCTCATTTTTAAGTAAAACTTAAGCAAGTTCGCTCGTTCGTTCGTTTGCTTTTTCTTTACAAAAACAATTCTTTACAAATTTGCATACCTTTTATAATCGGATTTACTTCCTTCTTAATAGTTTTTCTTTACATTTGTCTTGTCCTTCCCAGTATTAGGTGTCATTTCGAAACTTCGTACGGTGAACGTTTTAACAGACTACTATTAATCCAGAGAGCATTAAAGTTAAATCGGAAGAAATTTTTGAGAAGGCACATCGATCTATGTATTCGAGGAAAAGATGGGCTTGTCGTCCAGTGGTGTTCACACTGTGAATGATTAGTCAAACGTAATGTGGAGGATTCAGACTCACCCACTGCGTCTTGAGCAGGACAGCAGATTACATCCTTCGGCAGCTGCCTTTATTTATAATGGTACATCATCTCGTATTATCGTTTTAAGCGTCTCCCGATTTATTATCGTTGTTTTCAAAAGAATCTCCTGTCGTCGATTCTCACGCATAATTTTGAGGAATATATTATACATAACGAAGGTCGATGAGTCGTTTCTCGTTTTCGAGCAAACTCTGGGAGGTCCGATCATCTCCTACTCCATTCTTCATCACCACCTTATCCCTCTCTAAAGCTTCTTTCTCTTCTCGTCGATTTTAATCGAGACATATTCGATACTCGATGACGTAAGCTTGTAAATATATAAATAGAGAAGATAAAATAGAAAAGAAAGAGAAAAAAAGAGGGCGAGAGAGAGAGAGAGAGAGAGAGAGAGAGAGGAGAAGGAAAGATAAAAGAGATGAGGATGAAGAAGAGGGATGAGAGATTCGACCATAGCACTTGTAACGAATTTAACGGCTCGACCTCGACTCGCGGAGTATCACGTCGCATGCGTATTTCTGTCTCCTTCTCGTAGAAAGGTTCGGCCTCCTACAACGGACTTGCTCGCTGATTGGATCGACAGCTGGAACCGGGGGTTCCGGGGCGGTCGGAGGCGGACAGGTTCAACTCTGGCAATTCCTGCTGGAGCTACTCTCGGATTCGTCCAACTCTTCCTGCATCGCATGGGAGGGATCTAACGGGGAATTCAAGCTCACTGATCCGGACGAAGTCGCGAGAAGATGGGGAGAGCGCAAAAGCAAGCCCAATATGAATTACGATAAACTTTCAAGGGCGCTGAGGTAATCGTTTCGAATGGTTTCTATATCGTTTTCTTTCGTCCGACTAATCGGCTCGTTTTTATAACGAACTGGCGTGAGTTTAAATTGCATGGTCTACCTATCGAAGGGGAAATAAAAAAAAAGAAAGAAAAATTGAATGTAACCGTCTTATGATACAGGTATTATTACGATAAAAACATCATGACAAAAGTGCATGGGAAACGTTACGCGTACAAATTCGACTTTCATGGTCTAATGATGGCGTGCCAAGCTCAAGCGGGCATCGCGATGGATCCACCCGTGTCTTCTCGAGGAACTTCTGGAGCAAACTGTCATCACGCTCATCATGCTCATCATCTTTATTCGAGCGGAGGTGCAACAGCCTCTCAGCATCATTCTATACCTCCGCCTCCGCCACCGCCACCTCCGCCGCCACCGCCTCCGCCGCATTACTGTTGGCCTTATCACCGATATTCGCCACCGACGTAACGCGAACTATTATTCGTCGAATTTGTGAACAACGTGAATCTATACAGAACTTTTTAACGAGTAAAAAGAAACGTGGATTTTATCGTTGTTAAGAAGATAATTCTGAATTCGATTTGAAATGAGCACAAGAATCGCATTCGCATTCTCATGTACAATTTTTATGTATATTTTGTAAGACACAACTTTCTATTAAATAAACTTGTGATCAATCTATGCAATATATATATATATATATACACGTATGTAATATTAAGGAACAATAAATAATAAGAAGTTAAAAACTGAATGTTTCTTTTCTGATACCTTATAATCGACTCTCTTGCCTCTTATTAATCAAATTTTCGACAACGTTGATATTTGCATTCTTTTGCAATTGTTTTGCAATTGTTATGCAAATGATTTAACAATTGTAGTTTTCGTCAAATGTAGATGTAAACTACATTACCCATTGTCGAACATATAGATAGCATAAAATAGGAAAAATTTTTTAGTCGCTTTTAGTTCTACGTTAATGACTGTAGATGTCTCCTCATTTTCAATCAGCCAATCAAAAGACGAATCGAGTTGACAATGAATGCAGCAACAAGCCGCATGATCTAGTGGAAGCCATTTCTCTTTCCTCTTAAGAAAAGGTAAATGGAAGCATGCTACATAGCAGCGCGCTAAAAATCGGTTTATTATAATGTCATCGTTCTATTTTTTACACAAAAAAATATCAAAATGTAAACTCTAATACAAAAATACTAATGTCGTGTGATTATTTCAGCTTCTCGAACCAGTTGAAACATGTCCGACGTGGGAACGTAAGTGTGGTTATGTGTACACAAATAATTTCATTCTAAAGTTTTTAGAGTTACACTTTATAAATAGAAGTGAGTGAATATAAATTTATGATTTATGTTCCTTATGATTCTTTTTTGTAAAGGAATTAATTGTAGTAAATATTTGTAGATATTTGTAAAAGTGTTAACTTAACCTTGTCGTTTAGGTGTTAATACGGTTTTTTGTTAAACGGAATCATTTATTGAATATAATTTGCAGTGATGACGGGCCTTCTGCGATCACTGCAGGAGGTCCTATGGACGTAAATACAGCTCTACAAGAGGTTTTAAAAAATGCTCTTATTCACGATGGAGTAGTTCATGGACTTCATGAAGCTGCTAAAGCACTGGACAAGTAAGTTAAATGCAATTATTATTTATGAAACATCGTGAAAATAATGAATGATGATATTTATGGCTCCCTCTTCTGAGCTGAACCCGTATAAAATATACATGCTGTTTTTATGCTTTAATTTCTGACAACACCAAAGTTTCTTTTTTAATGAAGAATACTCTAGTAAAATATTTTAAAGTTCTTTTTCTCTTCTATTTTTCAGGAGACAAGCGATGCTGTGCATATTAGCTGATAATTGCGACGAACCGATGTACAAAAAATTGGTGCAAGCGCTTTGCAACGAGCACCAGATTCCCCTTATTAAAGTAGATAATAATAAAAAATTGGGTGAATGGGCTGGACTATGCAAAATTGACAGTGCCGGTAAAGCTCGCAAAGTTGTCGGATGCTCTTGTGTTGTTATTAAGGTAAAAATTGATAATAGAATCTACATTTGGAAATAACTTTGTATCGATAGAATTTTAAACATGTTGTATGATGATAAATATGGCTCCCTCTACTGAGTAGAACCCATAATATAAAATTGCAATGCTGCGATCATGCCATTCTGATATATTTTTAATTAATCATTATACTTTTGTCACAGAGAAATTATTCATTTACTTATAGAAGTTTTATATTTGCAGGACTTTGGAGAGGACACACCAGCTAAAGATGTTTTAATGGAATATCTTAAACAAAGTTCTGTACATTAAATTCTTTTAATAAAATATTCTACATAATCATGGATATAAATTATTAATACCTTTACGATTATCTATTGTTTACTTTATTTTCAATTTTGATTATCGCTTCTGCTATTTGTTATTTTCTCACAAATGTCTTTATGATTGGTCCAATCTTTTACCTGGCATTCTCTGTAAAGAATACGAAGTTTTTACAAGTATTGTTTCGGCAATCACGTGTATTACTTTCATCGATTAAAAATTACCGTCCACAATACCACGCCTCCTTGCATTTGGAACAACGATTTTTAGCTTGCTCTTGACACAAAAAACATTTTTTAATATCTATACAATCTAATTTATCCAAATCGTATGCGTCGCTTAAAATTTGTGCCGAACTTTTAATATATTCGGTGTCTTTGGTAAATATAGATTTGGCCTGATGTTTGGCCAATTTTTTCCACTTTTTATGATATTTTTCCATGATCATCGATTTTATCTACATATAAATGTATGAATACCTTCGATATTTGTATAATAAATTCGTGCGATAGTAACATGGTGTTTTTATTTTATTATATTTTTACCTGAGGAATTACTTCGACATAAACAGGACGGGATGTTGCTGATGAATTTCCTGACATACTTAAATAACTTAACCATCTTTTAAGATCGATCAAAGGTGCGATTTGATCTAATACGATTTCGTGCAAATATTTCTGTAACTGAGGGAGAGAGAAGTTTTTTGTATTTAAATTTAAATAATTTATAAACACGGTAAAGAGATACCTTTAATAAATGTGATAATCTATGTTCGGTAATTTCGTAATAAGGAGCGCATTTTGGATTGAGAAGTAATTCTCGCAAACCTAACCATATTTGTGCTTCTATTTTTGAAATTTTCCCTTCTTCGTTGTCTTTAATTTTCTTCCATTTCCCGTCGTATAACATAATATTCCCTAAAAAATCTCAGATAAATGATTACCCGTTTAAAACTTTATTTATCTAATTACCTTCGGAATCATTCTTTGACCAGGGACGATTTTCGATTAGTTGAACGAGTAAATACGGAATATCGTGTACAGATAACATTCGGGAAATCGCGCAAAGTGGTAGACTATCTAAAAATTCAGCTAAATATCGTAGAATCGAGATACATCTCATTCCAATGTCGAATTCAAGTTCCTTCTTCTTTTCTAATATTTCTTCTAAGCAACAACTAATACAAGAAAAAAATAAGAACGAACAACCAAAACAATTATCGATAATCGAATTATTTTCGTTTATTTTTTTTTTTTTTAATCCATTTACCTAGGATCCTTTAAATTTTCATATACTTCGATGTCATTTCTATTGAGAAGAACAGTCACGGATTTAACCGCATAATCGATAAGATCGAGAACCGAATCGTCCATTGTAATAGCGCTTTCGCAATGAAATAAAACATTTTCTAACAACGAAGCTGCGACGTCTTCGTGATAGAACACGCTAAATAACATAAACGTATTTTCCGGCTCGTTATTTATATCGATTAAAAGGGGAAATATTTTGTGCTTCCATATATCTATTTGAATGACTTCGTATATTAAAATTGGTATCTAAAAAAACGTCGATAAATATACGACATGATATACGAAATTTTACGAATATTATTCGGGATTACGACTTACTTTTTTGAAACAAACAAACCACTCTTTGATGCTCTCCTCTCGAAAGTCACTGATTTCAAGAACACTTTGCTGATTTAGCAAGATCAATCTTTTGTGAAATTCGAACCATCTGAAACGAGGGACATTTTTATTGAATAAAGATATTCATATTTTACGAGGGATAAAAGTTTTCTACTTTTTCGTGCAGATATCTTGCAAGTCCGATATTTCTAAACTTTGTACGTAAGCCTCGGCTTCCCACGGTGCAATTATGTATTCTGTATTCAATGACATTTTTAATCACTTCACTTAAATGCTCTTCGATATCGTCTTAAGTGTCAACCATTTGTAAATAACTTTCCGTATTTCTGTATCCCTGGTAATGTGTTTTGATTAATCAATGAACGCTGTGCATTCGATAAACGTAGTACATAAATATTTCTTTATCTTATTCGATCAATTCGCAACAAGAATTATGCACGTGGATATTAAGAAAATTGCTTATAATTCGAAGTTGAATTTCAAATATCGAAATTGAAAGAACGTATGGTACTACGTGTTCGAGATGGATCGATAACATAGTATCATTATTTCGACTATCGATAACATATATCTCCGCTGATCTTAAATCGATTTTAGCCTTACCACAAGATGGCAGATAATTCGATGTTAAAGCCGCGAACTACCTTATCATCGAAATTTTTTAACGTTCCTAAATCGCAGCAACTTGCAGCGATCACGCATTATGATTTATTGGATGTAAACAATATTTTATGTTAAAATGGAATTAGAAACGCTCTTGGAAAAATGTGCCTTGACGAATAAATGTAAATATATATGAAACATAATAATTACGTTTGATACAACCCAATATCGTATTATTTAAAATATATAAATCGTTAATTCAACTTTATCAACGTATTTTTTCAGTTGAAAAAAAACAAGAAGAAAGCGAAAAAATTGAGGATGAATATTTTCAAGAAATATATGATCAGTGGAAAGGAACGAAAGCAAAAGATAAAGATTTAACTTATAAAGTGATACCTAAATTTTACTTCAAGGTATAAAAACTTGGCAAAAGTTATGACAAATATATTAAGCTATAATGGTCGATTCATAAACAAAATATATGCATGTCTTAGTTACCTAAAGAAGATGAGATACTACCACAGAAACTAAGAGAAGAAACACGTGCGTTATTTCTACAAAGACGTTCTCGTCAGTTATTAGATAATAATGAATTAAAAGCACTATGGGTATTGTTAGACAAATATCATAGTCCACCTTTGTCAGGAGAAGAACAGTTGATTAATTATGAAGATTTTAAAAAAGTGGGCCAATTAGCTGGCACCAAATGTAGTCCTTATTTTACTGCAGTTGTTTTTGCAAAGCTTCAACAAGGTGATCAACATGGAAGAATAAGTATAATGGCATTATTTAATTATGTCATGAGGAAAGTTTGGTTGCATCAAACAAGAATTGGTCTTTCTTTGTACGATGTCACTGGACAAGGATACCTTAGGGAATCCGTAAGTTCAATATCGTACTATGTCACCCAATAATTTTGTTTTTCCGTTTCCAAAATATTTTTATTTAAAATATGTATATTAATTTTTTTTTATATATGTCCCTTTGTTATTTACTTTTATATAGGACCTGGAAAATTATATTTTAGAACTGATACCGACACTGCCACAGCTCGAAGGTCTTGAAAAATCATTTCATTCTTTTTATGTATGTACAGCTGTTAGAAAATTTTTATTCTTTTTGGATCCTCTTAGAACTGGAAGAGTTCGTATACAAGATATTCTGGCATGCAGTTTTCTTGACGATCTATTAGAATTACGAGATGAGGATTTACCTAAAGATTTGCAAGAAGCAAATTGGTTTTCAGCACCGTCTGCGCTTAAAGTTTATGGCCAGTATCTTAATCTTGATAGAGACCATAATGGAATGCTTAATAAAGAAGAGCTCGCAGGGTATTGCCTTATAATATATTCCTTTTATATTTATATATTCTAAATATTAAACTAACTTAATTTATTTCAAAGGTATGGAACGGGCACTTTGACCGGTGTATTTTTAGAAAGAGTGTTTCAAGAATGCTTAACTTATGAAGGGGAGATGGATTACAAAACTTATTTGGATTTTGTCTTGGCTTTGGAAAATCGACATGAACCTCAAAGCTTACATTATCTTTTTCGTATATTAGATATTAATAATCGTGGTTATCTTGATACGTTTTGTCTTAATTATTTTTTTCGAGTAAGTTTGTAAAAATTACTTATATCTTTGAAATATGCTTATTAAATTATTAGTAGTATTAATATTTTTATGTTATAGGCGATACAAGAGCAAATGACAATGCATGGTACAGAACCAGTAAGTTTTGAAGATGTGAAAGATGAAATATTTGATATGGTTAAACCAGCTAACCCTTGTAAAATTACTTTGCAGGATTTATTATCTTGGTAAGAGAAAGATATTTATATATTGCAAAGAAATTTTAGTTTTTAAAATTCTTCTACTTCTATTTAAATTATAAATTACATTTGCGCATTCTAGTGGACAAGGCGATACAATGGTAAGCATTTTAATAGAATTTCATGGCTTTTGGGCTTATGAAAATCGTGAAGCTATGGCTGCTGATACAGGGGATGAATCGTCTCATGTATGATAAATTAAAAATATGAAAAATAACATCTATATATACCTAAAGTTCCTTAATGACTCTGCTTTTGTAAAAGTAATGATATGATATGAATGGTATCATATCAGGGATGAATCATACTGAAACTATGCAGACTATATCCTGAAGCTCCTACAATTTGAAGGAGCATACTTAAAGTTTGCACTTTTTTATAAAAAATGAACAGTATATAAAATAAAAATATTCGTATATGTTATTCCAATGTTATTCTTGAAAATGTAAGGTTATTGTACGAGCGATATGTAAATAAAACTATTTTTATAAAAATCTCACACACACAAATGAACGAACGAACAAACAAACAAACAAACAATTTCTTCTTTTATTATTTTATAAACGATATGAATTTAAAAGAAACTTAACCATGATACATAATTTATCACGACTCTAATAGAGGGACTAATTTACAATATAGAAAAGTGTACGAACGATTTCATTGATCGAATCAACGAGATCAATAAACTGATTCTATTGATAAAGATACCTATTACTTTTCTTTTAACTCTTGATAAAAATTGAAGACTCTAACAAACATATTTCGAAACGAATTCGCTTACGTGTTCGGTAATTCATTACTAAAAATTATCGATATTCGATTCTATTGTCTGTTATCGATTTGAATCGTATTTTGGTTTAAATGTTTCAGCCAATCGTATGGCAATATTTCAAACGCTAACTCATAAACGGTACTGCGCCCCCCTGCGATGGTGGAACAAATCGGTGAAGGAGCGTCGCAGTTGCTCCAATCCGATTAAATGTTCAGGTCGTACTTTAGGACGCTCGCTCGAATATTTGAATTGTTCGACAGTTTAATAATTCGATAGGTTATTTTTGAAATCGTTCATCGTGCGCACATTTGAATTTACAAGAGTTTCTTTCTTTTTTTGCAATCGATATACTTGTTCCTATGAATGGTATCGTTAAAGCGAATTGATAATTGAACGTTATTTTTTAACAGCTTGACGAGCGTCGTATTACAGCATGGCGGTTGCGTTTAAATACAACGGTCGGATGTAACGAATTTTACATGTGTATGTGTGTAGTCCTAAAGAATCTACAAACTTTTTGTGACACTTTATCGAAACCAGAGATATTTAAAAAATAAATTATCCGAAGTGCCAGTACTACATTTTAGTAGTTTGAAAATTGTTGTACGATCATCCTTAAGGATCAAGATAACGAAAAATCACGAACAATGGATCCGTGGATTCAAGTAAGTCCCAAGTATAATAAAAAGTACATATCGTCGTACTGTACCAGCGATCAAATTTTAAATTCGTATAATGCTTTAAGTATATAATTTAATTTTTTAACTATCTATCCTTTTTTTTTTACTGTCTACTCTATATAATTCTATATATTATTGGCACTATTTGTTTTATTTTAATTTTTGCAATAGCACTTAAAAATGCTAATAGTACTTGTCATTCCATATTTAATATTATTTACATATGATTACAATCATTGTCGGTTCTTCCACAAGATATATCTCTCCTTTTTTCTTTAATTTTTTCTTTTGAATTATTTATATAGCGAATGTTGGAACGTGCTAAGGCAAGAGGAGAAAAATTGAATATGCAATTGTCCAATGCTGGGCATGACGTTAGAAGAAGACGAAGTCCATTAAAAGATGCTAATGCAATTTTAGCACAAGCAACAGGTATAATTTTATTTTACCGTAACGTTCGAATTGATTGAATTTCATAATTTTATTATTTTATTTGATGAGTTTTTGGCTTAATTCCTTATAATGTTTGATATTAAAAATTTTTTTTTAGTAAGTAAAAATAAAAGCCCAACAAAATCGCCAATAAAATTAACGACTGAAGAATCTCCTAAAAAATCTCCAAGGAAATATAGTCCTTCAAAAACGTTAGTAGAAGAAGAAGCTAAACAGATTGGTAAAGAGAATGGTGATGTAGGCATAAGCAATGTCAAGTCAAAGCTACAAAGGCTGGGGAAGCTATATTCTGGTAAGCCTGAATGTGTGAACACCCACACAGTTCCTTTAAAACTGGTTTCTGATACTATCACATTGTGTTTGTATATGGCATCTGTGGTACAAGTACACAATGGAACTATCCTTATTTGATTTGCCTCCTATCTTGCTTAATATTATTGAATAATTTCCCATGTATTTTATTTCAATAGTTTTTGATTTTTTTTCTTATTATAAATTTCTAATATTCTATGATGAATTTATAATGACTTTAGAATTTATTTTTCACGCATAGAAGACACTAGCCGTGAATTAAGCTCGCCTATTCATAGAACAGAAGAAAAATTTTATACCGAGGAGGATCAGATAGAATTTAAATCTGCAAAAAAAGGTGCCAGGCTCGATAGATTGGCAGCTCTTGCTTCGACCATTAATAATTGGGAAGATGATTTGTCACATCCAACGTTTGTGAGTATATATAACAAATTTTAATATTTATTATAAACAATCGTTTATTTGAAAATCCGTAATTCGTAGACAAAAACGACGCCCACCAAGGCAGAACAAATACAAGCTAAATTTAATGACAAAGCGAAGAGCACAATGGAACCACAACCAAGTACAAGTGGATGCGGTAAATGGAATAGCGGTAGTAGTAATTCCGAAGCTAGTTCAACCAAGCAATTTAAGTGGGATAAAACTATGATACAGAGTTTGGTAAGTATTTTTATTGCACTTGTTATTTTTACATTCACAAAATAGTAATATTATCTTACAAAGGACTAAAGCTTTAGAAGGTTTTTCTGTGAAATACATATGATAGTATTATCTTTCATTATACGTATATATAGTATTAAACAAAACAAAAAATAGTAGATTTATTAGATGGATATTTACAGGAGGCTCAAGGCTTTAGTCGTACAAAAAGCAATTGTCGTCTAGTGTATGACTTTAAGAGTTGTTCTCAGGAAACAGGAGCAGGCCCGTCAAGTTCTCCAACCAAAAAAGATACAAATTCCGTGCAAAGACAAGAAGACAAACATGTATCGAATTCAAAACTTAACGTAGTAATAGAGGGCAAGGTGACGGACGATGAGAATGTCCATAAAAGTACGAATAGGACAATTAAGGATGCCGAAAATGCAAACTCAAATATATCAGAAAAAACAGTAAGGAATACAAATACCAATGCTAACAATTCTAGAGTAACACCTAGATTTGGTTTTAATGGTTCACCCAAGAGTCCAATACCTGGTTCGTCGTCTGGTTCCGTGCTGAGTAAAGCTTCCATGTTTGAATCGCGGAATAATGACGTTAAGACGAAAGATCCAGCTCAAATGAGCCTATCCGAAAGAAAAGCTCTTTTCGAAAAAAATAAGGATGAAGTTCCTTTAATTCCAAAAGCACCTCTCACCATGTCTATACCACCGAGTAAATTACACGAAAAGGAGACGTCTAATTCACCGTCTGGCCATGGGACAGGTGTTTTATATGCATTATTATATATGCCATTTAAAACGCGGCACTTATGAGCATATAATTATATTTTCCTTTTTTGTCTGTAATAGATCTGCCTGCAGCCAATCGCAAAGTTGAAAGTTCTAATCGAGTCGTTGCTCAGCGTGCTATATTCGAACATGGTCACACTCAGGAATTAGAAAATAATATATTGCGTTCTGCTCAAATTGAAAGACAACGAGAATTAGATATGTTACGTTCGCGTTTCAATACAAATAAAGAGATAGCGCAGGTCGCGGCTGGTTCTTGCATTAGAACGAGCGAGAGTAGCGAAGGAAAGTCGAATTCACCGAAGAATTCTCCGATTTGTTCTGTCAAACCTACACCAGCGCTGGTAATAACGTCTTAATTTTTTGATTATCTTAAGGCTCATGCAAATGAAGATGATTCGTAAAATTATTAATAATTTGTAGGACAACGTGACCCCGCAAGCGCCACCACCACCACCGCCGCCTCTTCCACAGTCAAAAAACTCGAACGAAAAGCATAATTCGGAGCAAGAAAAATCGTCACCGGTTAAACGACATGGTAAAAAAAAAAAGGATCTCTCTTTTTTTCTTTTTTTATTACGCTATTAAAATCCGACATAACTCTTCGATTTAACAAATGCTTGATTTGTTTTAAATTACAGGAAATTTACCAAGAATACAACAAATCGTGACGTTGTCGGATGCTAAACGTATACGCGTGTGTCCTCCGAAATCTGGATGCCTATATCCTAATCTTTCAGAAATTGAAAATAACACGGAAACAGATACGGAGTATACCGTCGATAGTACGGAACCAGCGACCGTTACTTTGGAAGAAAACACTACCGAGAATGAATCGATCACAGAGGCCGAATATTACGTTCAAGTAAAACATATTATGATGCAAGAAAATAATGCGATCAACGAATGAAGGTGTACCTATATTGTAACTTTTTTTTTCCAGGACAACGAAACCGAATTAGACAGCGAGGAAGAAATAGAAGACGTGAACACTAGTTTGGGAAGAAGCATTTTGCGCGTAGTGAATCAACAGATTATGAGGAACAAAAAGGTAATATACTATCTTTGATCAATTTGATCTTCTTGTAGAAAATACGATTGAAATGATTATTTGATTCTACGCACTTTCGTATATTCACAGAGATCGATCGAACCTGATCCAGATAGTACTACATCCGATATATCCGTATTAGATGAAATGGATGAATATTTGGACGAATGTCTTGCGGTGCAAGAGAGAAACGTTAAAAATTTTTGCCAGGATGGACCAACACCACCAAAAGTAAATAGAGGTGGAAAGAGTCCGTCATCATCTTCTACAAGTTTTAAATACACCCACGGGTAAGATTTCCTTCGATATCGCAAAATGAAAAATCGTTATTTACCTAACTATAAATATTCAACTTAAATTAATCATTAATCCTTTTAGATCGCAATTTCGTTCTCCGATCAAATTCGTGACTCCCGAAAAGAACGAAGAACCGTTTATCGTAGAAGGTGATAATCAGACTCCCTTAATGCACACCGTTAGCTTTTACAGGCGTCAACAATCGGAAGTGAGTACAAATGAATACTTCAAGTTTTGATAGCGCACGCGTGTACACATAAATAAATAAATTTATTTATTTAACTTCATACGCGTTGAATTGATTTAAAATTATAGTTGCGAACACCGAAAGGCACCCCGTCTCGTTCGGTAACAAAAATTATAGACTCTGCTTCTGATACTACGGAACCTGGAAAAGACGAAACAACGATGGTGCAGGAAAAGGTGAAGCGTTTGTTAGACGAAGTCTGCAAGCAGCAAACCATCATTGGTCAAGCTAGTCAAGCTTTAAATTTATGTAGTTCTACGATTGAATTTAATGGTTCGCAAGAGCAAGTCGAAGGAGAAAGGCTTCTACTTATTGCCAGTAATTTCATAATTTTTATTATTTCGATTAAAATTTGTATAACTTTTGAGAACTCTTTTATAATATAAATACGATTTTTAATATAGCTCATAGGAGACAAGCCGCTCTAAACGAGGTTCAAAGATTAAAAGTTGAGGGTACATTGAGACCAGCTGTACCAGGTTCTCCAGAAATAGAAGACACTGGATCACTAACGGTATCGGCAATTACATTACCATTGAGACGCGAATATCTACGAAGTATTGCTACGAGTGAGTATCGATCGTTCGCTTCAACTATTTGTCCCTTGGACAAATTTAATCGTAAAGATTTTTCTAGATACGTGCCTTCATTTCGTCTGTTTGATACGTTATTTGGAGGAAGTATTAACTACACCCGTGGTTCTTGCCGAATCAGGCGATTCTTGTTTACGCTTTCCTTCGACGTTAAAATTACAAAATTTGTACAGTGATTTTAAAATCACCGTAGAAATTTATTCTCTTCAAACTCAAGCTGAAATGCTTCCACACGAGGTAAAGTATCACATTCATAACAACGCCGGTGGATGGAGTTCTGGTAATAGCAGCAAAGATAACAAGAAGGTAAAATTATGCTCGTTTTCTTTCCCTTAGCTTTCGCGAAGTAGCGACTCAATGTATTATAATTTTATTATTTTTATAGCACGCATCTAAAACGCCTAAGAAATGTTCAAAAATCGAAAATCGCTTGGTGATGCCAAACGTTCAAAGTCCCGCAGGACCATCTGCGGTTCGATCTACTGCTTTTCATCTATCCGGTTATGTAGTTTTTAGTCTTAAAGAAATACATCGTCAACAATTCACTTTAAATAAGGTAAGGCATTAGACGCCACGTTGTAAATTTAATAATAAGTTTCGAAATAAATCGGTATGAAAGAGGTAGAGAGATAAAAAATACTTTAAATATATTTTATCGCGCATTGCAGGTCCCACAGCAATCCCCGCTAGAAGGTCGATTGCAGATGCATGTGTCGTGCGAACCCTCGATAACGGTAGAATATCGTAACTTCCTTACGATATTCGAATATGTCTCTGGTTTTGGCATCTGGCAAAGAAGGTGGTGCCTGCTCAAAGGAACTACGTTATCATATTACAAATATCCTTATCACGAGGGCAAGAAAACTCCTTTAGGAAGTCTTGATTTACGTGGTAATTATTATTTATTACGATATATATATGTGTGTTTGTACTTGTATATATGTACCGTTTATAAATTATAAATTGTATTATTCCTTATCGTAGGTATTTCTACGAAAAATGTAGAATTAGCACCTCTAAGTATTTGCATGCGTGCCAATACAGTTTTACTTGAAACAAAAAGAACGGCACAATCCGGTGATGTCGATAGTCTTATCATGGTAACAAATGGATCTGAAACAACCATTAGGTAAGTAGTAAATTATACGTAGAAATAATGAATTAAAGATAATAATTAATAAATGGGGATAAATATTTTTTTTTTTACAGACATCTTTTCTCGGCCGATACAAAAGAAGACAGGCTAGAGTGGTGTTCGAAACTTAACAAGGTATTACATTTAATACGAATTTGGGGTGGTACCTCGTGAATCGTAGAGCAACGAGCGTTACATTGCAACGTATTTGAGTATACTTTTAGTAAAATAATAGTAAAATATAATTTAGGCTTATTTAATGCGCGTATGCATTTTTAAATAATGCAATAAATAGTTAAATTCTGTTATATTTCTTACAGAATAGTAATTTTTTTTTTTATTTTTGTCGTAGAATATAATAACGAATATGAAAATATTTTTCTTAAATCTCAAATGATGAGATGCGGTATATAATTTAAACCGCGAAATAATGTACAATTTGAACATGATCTGACGTGTGTCCAAACGAATTCGATTGTTTAATTACTTGGATAAATTATTTTGCTGGTGTCTATAAGTATTACATTATGTAATGTTCATTTTTCACACATACGTATAGGAAAGAAGTCAATGCATAAAACATAAACAAAAACCATAATGAGTTCTTATCGCAAGGAAAAATCAATAGATAAGATCATACGATGTATATTCGTATGTATATTCATATTTTTTTTTTTTTATGCGAATTGCATTTTTGACTTTATTTATTTGTATCATTTAAATGCAACATCACATGTGTATGCTATAGGCACGCCATTATTTTTCTACAAACGCTTAAGCGTATTAAAAATTGAATCGACAAACTTAATTTCGAAGAACGTTGTGTCATGCTCAATTATACGTTTTGTTCTTTTTAATGTTCGGACAAGAGTAACATTAATGTTTAATTGTAACGATATATTACTAACGTATTGTAAATAGTCGAATATATTCATATATATATATATATATATATATATGAATTTGAATATATATTCATAAATATTTACATACTTATATCTTTAGATACCTTCACAAATTTTTGTACCTTCGCCTTATATGTATACAGATTTTTTAATATAAGATATAAAGATATTTCTTTATATGTACGAATAAGTTCATGCTCGTTCTTTTTTTTTTTTTTCAACCCGTTATATCAGTAGTAAAGGTGATTTGGATTTCGTTAAAAAAATAATAAAAAAACAAAGAAAATTATTTCTCGCTTTTGGATATTTTTAGGAAGGGCATTGCGGTATAAATAAAGATGCAATTCCGTATACAAGTTTATATGCATATGCTGCATTATTATTACAGATACAAGTAGGTACGTGTAAAAAAAAAAAAAAGAAAAAGAAGAAGAAGGAGAAAAGTGTGTCTAGTAATGTGATATTTGCGACGCTAAAGTGAACGCTACGCCGTCGTCTCGCTGAGTTTGTTTAAAACGAACTCTTCGTTGTCTCTCTCGTTCAAAAGTGTTTGTTGGCAGTTTATAAAAGTGTTACATCATGTACCGTATCTGCGGAAGGAGCACGTTTTTCGCGGGTAGCACGTGAGCGCATAAAGATCATAAAACATTTGCATACTTTGCTCCACGCGATGCATCTCGATATCTCTCGAGGAAAATTATTTTCCGAATTGAATCGCGAGAAATTGTGAATTTTTCTTTCTTTTCTTTTCTTTTTTTCCTTTCGTTCGTACGAGTTTCTACGTATAAAAAGAAAAAAAAAAAATAAAAAGAAAGAAGAAAAAAACATCGTCGAGGCTTCGATCGTTGATATCTCGATTAGCGATTCGGCGAGAATCTAATCCTAAAGGAAAAAGAGAAGGAAGAACTGCGTAATAAAAGAAGAAAAGTGCAATGAGAAAGGAAGAGAAGGAGAAGGGAAACGAAGAAAATTTTGGATCGAAAGCAACGATCGAAGCCATTAAACGGAGAGGAGAATTTCGCATTTGTTAATCGCGCAAATCTCGCAGCGTACATGGAACATACGTGTAAAGACGGAGGAATATCGTTTTATGCGCTTTTATGTATGCGGGTATGTCGGAAAATCCTAAGTGACGTGTTGTTAGCGTAAGATTCCTTCGGCTCCTCGAGTCCTCTTTTTTATTTATTTATTTATTTTATTTTTTTTTATTTCGAAACGAGCTGAATGTTAGGATGGAAGCCGTCCTTGTCGGCGGTGTAATCGACCCTAAAATCAAAGGCACGGTTCTTGATTTTTTTTCTTTCTCTCTCTTTTTTTTTTTTTTAAATATTCCTTTCATCGCTCTCGCCTGTCGAGCTCTTTTCTTTTTTTTCCAATTTAATTGAATTCTGCTTTTGTACCTGTAGGTATGACCGTCCGGAGATATGAAAGAAAAGCTACCCGTGACGGCTAATTCTTCGTCGTCAGTACCCTCGTTTCTAAGTTCCGCCGTTTCGTCTCTTTTTTGTCCATCGCTTTGCTCGTAACTGAAGTGATATCCACCTACCCCGATATTGTTCACTTCCTCCTGCTTTACGATCGTGATGTCGTTCGGATTACCTTGCGGCGCTGCAAAACTCGCGACTAAAAGAGTCGCCAGAATGATGACCTGCGTGTTAGAAAAAAAAAAAAAATAAGCCTATTATCAATTATTTGCAATGTTATCATCGTTATCGACTCGTTTGTTTTTTCTCGTTAATTTCGCTAAACGCCCTAAAGTCAATGGAAATGGAAAGAAAGAAAAAGGAATCGAAGTTATCGCTAGGCATTACGACGAGAAAAGAAAAGAAGAAAAAAAAAGAAAAAAGAAGAAGAAGAACCAACGAAAAAGAAAAACAATACGCGTAATCGAATTCACTTTATCCCGTAGGAAAGAAACGCCTTTGTAAAAAGTTATTCGCGTGTCGATGCGTATACTCCAGCTATTATGAAAGCTCGATATTTGACGGACGGAAGATCGATCGATAGTGATTTTCACCGAGAGAATTTGAAGAGACGTTAAAACTCGGTCTCCTCTTTCGAATGTCCGGATTACACGCGAGAGCTCGTGCGCGTTGGCTCGCTTGCTCGCACGCACAAACGTCACAGATCCTCTTCACTTTCACTGTTGCGCAAAAAAAAAAAAATAAAATATTTGGATGCTGCTTCGGGGATCGATCAAGTCGTCCTCGTCGTTGTGTAGTCGTAATCGTTGCCGGCGGCTTTCGTACCCACGAATTTTTTCGATACGCGATCTCGTACCAATCGTTTCTCGTCTCTAATACAATATATTTGTTTTTTTATTTATTTATTTATTTATTTAAATATATCCGCGTTCCTTTTTCTTTTCTTTCTCCCTCTTTCTCTCTGTACTCATAATTGCACGCACCGTCTTCATAATGAGATTTTTTTTGTAAGTACGTTCGTGGTAAACGTCTTCCTTGCACCCTTTCGTCCTTTAACGACGAACCGATACGTGATACCAGGGATGTGCGGTACATCTGCCTTTATATAGTCGGAAAATCGCAGTAGATGCATCCCCCCACTCGCGATGGCCTCCGAGATTCATTTGATCGCTACTCCCCCTCGTGCTTGCTTGCTTCTGCCCAGGATGCATCCGCGATGCATCGCGATGCACCGCGAGAGCTGCTATTCGACGCGCATTCGTTCGCCGATGGTAGAAACGCGTTTACTTTGCCTTACTCCTTGGTGAGACCACCTTCGTACTCGGTATCGTCCTTTATTTCGTAATCTCTGATAGAGGACACATTGATCGTTTCTCTTACCGTGTCTAATAAACAGATGCATAACGATCTAAGTAACGTACTTACAACGATTATATAGCGATTAATGGAATCATTGGATCAAAGCGTACGCATTATTATAATGGAAAAACAACAATGACCTCCCATCGAGAACGCCCACTCGCGGAAGTTCTCTAAGAGAACGTGTAATTTCAAAGCTCTTCCTTTATCTCGCGTCACGTTTTCCAATCTATCAGTATCATTCGATATTCTCTGTTTTATTCGATGCACCTATGGCATTTGATACAAAATTTTGTTATCCAACATAGATATATTCGATGGATGACACGTGCAACGAATAAGGAATAATTTGTAATCTCCTACGAATTGCACAGTATGAAAGCTTAGAAATGATGGGTGGTGAGAGGCGAGCGGACGGGGGTTTTACGAAAGTCCTTCAACTTTCGTAATTCAATGGGATGAGAAATTCGTGATAAACGAATGTCTGTTGCATCGCGATAAATGCCAGTGCACCTGTTCGTCCTTACGAACCACCGATCTTACTACTCCATATAGATGAAATGTCGCGATAACGAGTAAGCTAAACTCGGTGGGTGGTGGTTATATACTCAAGAAAAAAAAAAGAAAAAAAGCAAACTAAATGGTAATGACGTAACGTACGACGACGCGATTAACCAATAAATTTTATCCTTATTATTTAAACGATTTATTTTCCACGTAATAAACGATCAATGCGAATAAAAGACAAATTTTCACGTCTACGGGCTAAAACTCGACGAATTTTCAACCCCTTTCGATTTCGTCGATCGAAAGCGAATAATAAACTCGCACACCAATTTACGTTCTCGAACGTCCTTGGTCATTGTGACATTTGGTTTTCTCTCTCGACGTAGTACTTACGTCGACGTAGCTGCCGAGGAAAGTTAATGACGTAACTACCGGTGACCTTGCCATTTCCGAAGATGCGCTGCCGTCGATGAACAAGTCCCTCGAGGACGCCTCCGGCTACCGTGTTTTTCAACTTCGACTCTACTTCTCCTTCCCCATATTTAAACGACCTATCTTAGGACGGGTCACTCGTTTTACTTGCATATAACGATCTCTCGAAGAAGTGACAGAACTCGTTGCTTGAAAAAAAAAAAAAAAAAAGAAAAAAGAAAACGTTTTCGAATATCCCAATGCTATTAGCGTTCCCCCATCTTCTTTTTTGTTTTTGTTCGTTTTATTTACATATTTCTTCTTTTTCTTTTTTTAACGAAACTAATTTCAAAATGTTGCAAATAAAATATGTGTTATCATATTTGAATTTTCTAGACACGGTAATAACGCGATGATAAAATTAATAATAGTGTCACATACGATAGATAGGTCGAAGATATCTCATTAGACTTCGAACCTATTCATCTAGAATAATTAGTGGGACCCATCAATGCTCTCTCTCTTTCTCTCTCTCTCTCTCTTTCTTTTCGGGAAGAGAATCTTCTCCTTTCCCTATGCTATTCACGCGAACCAATAAGCAAACATAAACGTGAAAGCGAGCACGACGACGATGTCCTGCGACCGTAAACGGAGAGATACGCGTCGACAAACTTATCTTGATTGTGTAAGGACCGAAAGGGGACTCTCGCCAATGGATCGCTCGGGATCGCATCAATTTTTTTTCGGGATCCCTTTCTTCTGATTACCTTCGGTCGAATTCTTCCCATCCATTCTAACGTATCATTTTTTTTTTTTTCGAGGACACGTCTTTTTCATTTCTTTTATCTCTACTTCGTACACAATCTCTCGATCGACTTGATTATCCTTTTTTCTCTCTACGTCTTTGTCTGTTTTTCTTTTTTATAAACGACATACTCAATTTAACATAAATATGTATCCATTTAACGTTTATCATTTTCATTGGTCTTAAATACGAAAGAAAAAAATATTAATCGAAAGTGAAAAAGGATTCTCTCGTCGTAACGCTAAGAAACGTCTAATGAATTCATTTTTTATTCTAGTCGTGGAGAACGGACGATGATTTATTATGTATACATTGGTTATGTAGTCTGGTAGCAAAGTTCCTATGCCGGTAACGCGTCAACGATAATTAGAAAACGAAAACTTCGCAGTACTCTGTTTGTATCGATCTCGTATATATCCGTGTACATATTTATGTACATACATATAATAACTTGACGTTAACTCGGATAAAGATTATTAAGTATCGACCGTCCTGAAATTTATATAACGAAACGATTTCGACATTAAGCAATGCAGTTCGATTCAATGCAAGTACCAAAGAAATGAGCGATAGTAAAATTATGATAGTATCGATTTTTCGTACGATATTAAATTTTATTTTTGAGTTCAAATCAAGCCCATCATCCCTCTTCGTATTTTAAAGATTCTCCATAAAATAGTTACTATGCGAATATTCAACTTTCCTTTAAAGACGACAATTTATTCAAGGTCGAACAACCTGGGAGAAAAAATGCATCCTCTTGCATTCTCTTTGCTAATTTCATTAAGAAAAAATTTGTCATTTATTTTAGCGAATCGCATTAGCTTATTTTTATTATTTACGCGTTCTCTGTATACCACTTGCCAGATGTCTTCGTCGTGTCGTAATCCTTACGTCGCACTGTATTGTACTTATTCGATGAGTTCCTTTCGATTCTTTTTCTCTATTATTTTTCTTTTTGCAATGATTTGTCGTTCTCGATATACGAATAGCGTAAGGGCACGCGATAGGCGAGAGTAAAAACGTGCAGAAAGTGAGTAAATGTCAACGAGCGTGTCCCTCCCCTTTACTCCTCACCCCGATCAATTCATCTTCTGGTATTACACGGGTTCGCAAATGTAACGAGTTACGTACGCCGACAATATGTTCGATATGCCAGATGCGCAATTATCTACTCGTCTAGTGATAATCTTACGTGCATTTTCAACGCCGTAAAGGGAACTCGATGACACACTAGCGGAACTTCTTCTTCTTCTTCTTTCGCTATTGCATCCCCATTCTGCTTCGTTCTCCTTTCCGTCTTTCTTGACATTTACTTTGTAAACTATCCGCTCGACCTTCGATATTTCTTCTTCTTTCTTTCCTTTTATTTTCTTATTCAATTTTTTGTTATTTAAAATTATCATCATTATCAAGGGGATGAAATTCTTTTGCGGATAGTCATCGAAAAGTGCATTTCTCGATGATTAAAAGATGGAGGCACGTCGCTTCTTCGCAATGTTCGATAATAAATATTTACCCTTTCTCTTTTGTGCTATTGCATAACGCTCGTAAAGCTCCAACCGTTAAATCCTCCGGCGACTTTGGGATTAATGTACTTTTCGTATTATCGAATTGCATCATTGTAATAATTCTTCTCGCACTTGTTTCATTTGTATACAGGGAGAGAGAGAGAGAGAGAGAGAGAGAGAGAGAGAGAGAACAAAAAGAAATGGAACGTCCTCCAATCGTTAATACGGTGTCGTTCATTTAACGACGAACGCATAAACTTAATCAACGTGAAAGTACCTCACCTTCGAACGAAGTCACCCGACATTTTTCATCCTCGACAAAATGCGGAAGTTAATCTGAATTCTAGCGTTTACTTCGTCGTAATTTGTATTAAATGGTCGCGGCGTACGCCATAAATTAATACAAAGAAATCATCGAACTAAAAGATATAAAATTTAAGCTTTATTCGACATACTTGTAAGGAACGTGTACTTGTAAACTTCTTTCTTTCTTCGGTCGTGCGACTTTGCAGCAAAGGTCGCGATACCCGGTGCATCAACATGAGAGGTATAGGTAACGAGAAGAGGAGACAGTCTGTCGTAATAACGACTCGACGAGAGTCACGAGCGGTCAAGAGGGCTCTCGAATTGAAATGCCGCACTCGGGCGAAATCGTATTTCCTCGAACTCTCGCCTTTGTATTCAGGAAGACGACGTGTCTGCTACTATGTCCATCTTTGATCTATATTCGAATTCGATTAATCGAATCGATACGAATAACTCGTACGAATTATTTGAGATTGCATCGTTCTAATGGCACGACCGATATAAAGTCTTACTGTACGAGAGAGAGAGAGAGAGAGAGAGAGAGAGAGAGAGAGAGAGAGAAAAGTGACTGCCATCCTTTGCAACATAGTTTGGATTACGATTTTTATTCGAGTATCTTATTAATGATAGAACCTTACAAAAAACGATGACATTCCGCCATTCATCTTGCACATGTATGATGACGTAGATTGTAAAGTTTGGATCCTTGATCTTGACCAAGAACTGTCTTACATTCAACGACGTACATATAAATATGTATTATTATTTTCGCGATGATCTGAGAGAAAAATTCGAATTTCGAACTACAAAGGGCCGTCGATTTTAGCTCTTTGATGCGCCAAATTAGCGCTCGATTAATGAACGTCGAGATAATGTTTTCAACGACTCTACGTCAAGACATCCCTGACCTCTCGCACATCGTCCACGACAATCTCTCTCTCTCTCTCTCTCTCTCTCTCTTTCCTCCTTCGTATATGTTCCTTTATCCACGTGGTGCAGAGCTTCATTGGAATGATGACGACCGCTGCTGAACCCGGATCCTCTCATGGACTTCCGATCGTTTAGAATTCGCCATTTCGATTTTATGTCTTCGACGCGGGAAACAACGACATTTATTTTTTGCGAACATCGTTAAATTTTTTCTTTCTTTTTCGATCCACCCGATTCGTTCATTCATTATGAAGAATATTTGTACCACAGACAGAATAATAATGATAACGATTAAATTATGCCAACCAACAAAAGTGATTTTTGTATAATCGTTGTTATTTTTAAATTATTACCACCGTTATTACAACTAATTTGACATGGTTGTTTCCAATCGTCGTTAAAACTTCCAACGAACGTGAAAGTAATAATAAATGGCCGAGGTTATATACAGAAATATTATGAGAAGAATAAATTTATTTTATGCATGATCATTGAATAAGCAAATCTATCTTTATATCTACCAAGGTGACAAGCCTTAATTGAAACGAATTTCATTATACCTTCGAAAGGATAAATCTATCGTGATAGATTTCTGTAATGGATTCCCATATAACGTAATTTTATAGGAAATATTGCGACTAATCTTAATTTTTTCATTTTTGTTTTGTCATCTCTTTATTTATTGCAAAAAGATATTATATAATATGCATCTATAACCGAGTGCTATATATCTACCGATGTAACGCGATACACGTGTGCAACGAAACACATCACATTCCGTAAATAATATCTTTGCATTTCCATAATAAAACAAATAGCTCGATCGAGACCTAGTAACGCGATACAAATTGATTTATAATATTATCCATCCTGTGAAACACGACGAGTAATTTTAATTCGTTCATTTCCACACGAAGGAACGAATTCTATATGTGTATGAACATAAATTTCGGGTGAACAATTTTTATATATTTATTTTGATAAAGATCTACGCCTACGTTCGTCGATAAAAAAAAAAAAATTCCATTATGATTTAGAAGAGATAGATCATTGGAAATTATATCGTGATATCATCGAGGATTCTCGATTAACGCGTCAACACCTTTGAACTTTTAATTGGCGTCTAGCGCGATATCCTTTGGCACGTACCATAGAAGGTTACATCCTGCTGGTGTAATTATCTTATCGCACTACGTCATTGCTCGTGGAGTTGGTATAGCCCTTGTGAATTACGAACATAGGTAAGCTATAAATGCGATGCGCACCCCGTCCCTCCGGCCCTCCCACGATCCCACATGCAACTAGCCGCGGTATTTTGCGAGCTGACTATAAAATAAATCAATCGACTAGCCGCGTATATAGTCATCCTACGAGTTTTTCTTCGACGATTACGCCTCGAGTGCCGCGACTCAGTATCTGTCTATCTATGCAAGAGAGAACGGAAAGATACTTGAACGAGGGAGATATATGACAAAGTTCAAAGCTGCGATCTTCTTCCTTCTTGGCTCTTCTCGATCTAAATTTTGAACGGGTATCGATCGCTTCCCGAACGAAAATCATCCACGAATAAGCTGAAAATTCGGGAATTCTAACGTTGAAAATTACTAACGAGTTCGCAGAAATTAACATCGAATGCTCCAACCTCTATGGCCCTATGATTACAAAATAAAAGATAGACGAATGAGATAATCGATTAGAAAGATCGATAGTAATTGTAAACTCGATAAAAAATATTTCTCGATATCTTTTCCACCTGTGTCTCGTCGTGCATGGTCTCTTAACGAGCTTACGGCATGTCTTATTTTCTTAACGTAAGCGGTCCGTACGCGTAAGTCGTAAGTATATGAATAAGGAGGAGCATATGTGTTGCCGTCTACCTACAACGTGGTGGCATTTAGCCGATCCCTGCCATCGTGCGCTGCTTGGTGGTTATATTACGCAAGAAGCGCCTTTAAACCGAGGATGACGACGACCTCGCGCCGCGGTCCAGCAGGATTCTTGCGAAATTCTTTGCTCGTGTGCGAGTTCCTTGTTGAAAAGCAACCGAGAACTATCCTCTTCGTCATGGCACTTCTTCTTATTCTTTCTCACAAGGATGAGCACGGATCTTAGACGGCCGCTTTCGAACGTCCCGACTATGAAATCGTTTCGGCTACTTGGAAAATATCTTCTACTCGGTTTTTGGTCTTTACGATTATTTCGAAACAAAACGAAACGACGAAACTCCCGTAACTAAGTGTATATGTATGTATGCATGTATGTATGTATGTATGCCAACAAGCCGGAAGGAAAGAACTTTCTACGAAAATATCTGATCTTCGTTTGATAAAGAAAAGAATACTTCACGTTCGAACTGAATATGTACTCTCTGACTCATTGTATTCGAAGAATCAGAAGATCGAAAGAAAGTTTGCCATCGAGCGAGCTCACATTTTCGACCCGGTTAATGTCAAGCTATAGGACGATCAATCTCTTTCTCTCTGTCATTCTTTTTTTTTTTTTCGTAATATATCGATATCTACGTTCAACTTAAATATACCTGCTTTTATTTCTTCATATACCCAATAATTTACTTGAGAAAATATCAAATTATCTTTGATTACGAGAACTTTCGGGCTACGGCTTAACAATTTCTTCCTATTAGATTTTATCAATAATATTCTTATTAATTATAGATATCAATAAAATACTTTGTATCGAATCTATCTCTATTTGTCTATGTTACGATCCAAACTATGATGTGTACCTGACACCGAGACAAGAACGATCATCGGTTAAGAATCGATTTACATAACGTGTCATAGAAGAAATAGTTGCGTATCTATCGATTCGTACGTACACAATCTCGTCCGAACTATCGACTATTCGCGATTTTCGAATTATCCCTCTCTTCCTCTCTCACTCTCTCTCTCTCTCTCTCTCTCTCTCTCTC
Organism: Dolichovespula saxonica; assembly: GCA_911387935.1. Lineage (NCBI taxonomy): Eukaryota > Metazoa > Arthropoda > Insecta > Hymenoptera > Vespidae > Dolichovespula > Dolichovespula saxonica. The sequence continues at coordinate 3,268,250 of OU427017.1, read as the reverse complement.
TCTTCGCGTGTACAATCGATTATACAATATCGTCGCGCCTCGCCGTCGTTAAACCGCGCAAAAAGGAAAAGCCGCGACCCGCAAAGGTGATGCACGATGCCGCTTCGAAACACAACCGGTTATCTAACTTCGAGATACTCGTATCTAGAAGTTGTAACGAGAAGGACGGAGCTCGAGGAATCGAATATGTTTAAAGGGAAAGAGGGAGGGACAAGATAGAACGTCTACGATGTTCTTCGTTAGACCCTCGTATAACACGTCGCCTTAGAAAAGCTGTGATATAAATTCGATATTCTTTACCTTAACCGTTCATTTTAGCACGGGCCATGTGTGTGTGTGTGAGAGAGAGAGAGAGAGTCATGTCCTGGAAATTCTTTTCGGATAGGAAGATCGATTTGTTACTAGTTTCTCGCTTGTGGCATCGCATGCACGTGCATACATACATACTCGTTTATATACGATACAAACATGCATATATAAATACACGTATGCCGATAAATATGAAATAATTTCGCGAAAGCACGAGCTTAAGGAGCTTCGAAAGAAGGATGAAAAGAAACGAGTGAGAAAAAAAAATTAATGATTATCGACGTCGATGCGATGTGCTGTTTCGAAAGCGTACCGATGCAGGTAGTGAACAACCCAGTCTCGAAAAAAAAAAGGGGAAAAAAGAAAAAATAGAAAACGAAAAGGATTTGACTCGTGAAAGTTTACGAGAAAGGGTTGATTTAAATAATGAAATAAATCCGACCGTTCGGTCGTCATTTATCGATTCGACAAAGCTTCTTTGAGCTCAACTTTCGACCAAGGATGCCTATAAGGAGATCAAGAATGCGTTCCATCAGCATTGACATAGATCTTATCTCGAAAATGATCCTCTTCGATTATCATCCGATCGACTCTCCGATAGAGAATGTCATTAGCATAAGACGCGGTCTTATGTAACCGCGTAGTCACTTTCTTTTCAAAGATTAACCCATATCGTTTCCCTCCTTTTCCCTTTCACCCTTCTACCCATTCGAATACGTCTCTCTATTCTCTTTCTCTCGTTTTCTAAGAACGAACACAATTTATTATTTCAATCGTTCCTTGATTACATTCGACAATCGACTTTACCCGACGATAGATAAGCGTCTAACATCTAAATCTTAAACGTAATCGACAATCACATTTTCTTCTTTTCTTCTTCTTCTTTTTCTTTTTCTTTTTCCTTCTCACCTCCGTCAATAGCTTCTATTCACTCGTTAAACGTTATTAACTCATCGGCGCCTTAGGATAGAGCGTCGATGATTTAAATCCTCCTCGCCGTTGTCTAATGGCAAAACTCGTTTTCTCTCTGTGGCAGCTAGCAATACATTTAAACGATCCCGACGTGTCGTTTGCCTTCGCCCAAGTACTTACGTACAGTTAGTTTCTCTCGAATTAGGAAGGAATTAGATAATTACTAAAGTTTTTACCGTTCCTCCTTACAAAGATGGATATTCGTCTCGAGTATCCCCTCGTACGACGATTACTCTTTAGAAAATTGTCCCTTTTTTTCTCTCTCTCTTTCGCGTGTAATGCTTCATTTAGGATTCTCACGGTTTCAAAAGGTTCACGGTGACGAGGGACGATTATTAAAATTTGATCGTTCGTAACGATATGACCGAATGAAAGCTGCTGCTGTAGTATTCGCTGTCAGTATGACAATGGTATTACGATCTAAGAACATCTCTAACAAGCTGACAACGGACTGTCCTTTCCAGACTCCACGTGTATAAGATATTATCATACCGGTTACGATAGATCATGATTATATTACACACGAAAGCTTGTATCGTGTATACAACTTGGCGCGAGACACTGGTAATTCGTTAATCATTATTAAGCAAGGAAATTATGCAAAATCCGACATTGGAGCTCGTTTTCGTTTTCGTTTTCTCCCTTTCGTTCTTTGAATTATTCCTTTTCTTTTTTCTAATATTTTATTTTATCTTTTTTCTTTTTTTTTTCGAAAACACAACAATTTATCAGACACGTTAAATTGAAAACTATTTGGAGAAACTTGAATCTATTCGAAACTCATTAGTAAACGAACGATAGTATTTCATTAGAAGGCCACCGAAATGAGACTTTTATCGAAGCGGGATAAAAAAAGGGTAAAAAACCGAAAAAAAATACATATTTCTACATCGTTCCACGTTACAATCAGATTCGCGATGGTTTCGGCTGGCAAACTTTCATCGCGTGTTCACAGTTTCGCAATAACGGAGACTGCGAAGTAAAACCATCTTCTTACTCTATTCGAATTTAATTGAGCACGATATGTTAAAACTTAAGTAGTACATAAATACATACGTATCTAATACATTTTTCTAAACGTCTGTAGTTAAGGAGACACAGCGTTGCATAATTCTAAACGAATAGTAACGAAGTAAGCATCCCGAACGAAGAAGATCAATGAATGAAGATCGACGAGAGTGGGTAAAGTCTGGCTAACCTTTAAACGTGCGCTTATATTCGAAAGTGCATTTTAAATTGCTTTGAGCTTTCTAATAGCGTCAAGAACCGAATCAGTAAACGTAAACACGCATTGTGAAACGCGGGGAGACAATTAACGTATCGCTTTAGATTTCGATATCGGTACTTTCACGTGATCTTAACAATTAGATTTTGTAAGCCCGCTTATTATCGTCTTTGAAACGAAAAGAAGGAAAAAGAAAAAGAAAAAGAAAGAAAAAAAGCACGAGGTAGAAATGAAGATTTCATTCGTGAGAAGAGGTAGGACCGATGAATGACTGACAAAAAACGATTTCATTTTATCGATTCCTTTTTCAAAATCATTTAATATTGCTCGATAGTCAGAGGTACGCTTACAAACAAAGTGCGTATTGAAGACAGTCGAGCTAGTTCCACTTTCTTTCCTCTATATTCGAGCGAATCTACTTATTTATCTGTATGTACGAATCGAATCGACAAGGAGATAATTGGTATCCCATTGTCTCCGGATTATCTGCCTTGGAGCATCTCGGGGCAAAAGAAAGAATAAACAGCGCGAGAGTCGAGGGGGCGATTATGGTTCCAACGTCGATGTCTCTTCCTTGAAATCCTACCTAACATTTAGACTCAGCGCCGATTCCTTTGTGGATTCTCTCCTACTCCTTCTTCTTCTCCTTCTTCTTTTCTTTTCTTTTTTTTTTTTTTTTTTTATTTTTTTGTTCATAGTCCAATAATATACATAGGTACGTATATTATCTTCGGCGCACGGTCACGTTGGTAACGTTACCGGGATGGGCCAATGCCCATTAGTCAAGAAGATTTCGACACACTGCCAGAATTTCGGCAGCGAAACCTTCTGTCAGTGGTAGGGGACTTAATCGTAACACGAAATCCGCCTATATAATAAGCCGGTGTCCTCTTTCGAATCAGTAAAGTGTTCAACACGTCTCGAGTCAAATTTCTTCTTTACACTTTCAAATTCTTCCAAAAGAGAACACATCAAAGATGAAACTGGTGCGTCTACGACGATACGTGATCCTCTCGTGTAGATCGGGGAATAGATTTTTAATAAAAACGATTATCCTCGCGAAGTGTTTAAAAATTTGCATTTAATTCGAACGTAGTAACAAGTACATACGTAAAACACTCGGAATCGTATTTACCATCTTGATATAACATGGAAAATACGTCGAACGATAGTTTAACGATCATCTCTATTATCGTACTAACAGTTACGTCGTGCAATTGAAAATGAACGATCGTGACGTATCTTACAAACTGGTCCGATGATATTTTTTTTCTCTTCCTCCTCTCTTTTTCCCCTTCTAATAATTATTATTCTTGCGCGAGAAGAAACGCGAGGGAATTTTGTTATCGCCGGAAATAAATGAAGAACTTGCTTGCTCGTTGTTAAAGGGACCGAAAAAAAAAAGACAAAATAGAAAGAGAATAAAGATTATGGGACTAATGAAAATTAGAAAGAAAAGGAAAAAAATAGATAACCGTTTGAATTTACTCGTAGATCATTGCTTTCTCCGCCCTTTTGGCTGTCGCCCTCGCTCTACCACTACATCCGGAAGAAGTTGTAATCGTGAAGGAGACACCATCGGACAACATCGGTCTTGGTGGTTACAACTACGGCTATGAACTTTCAAACGGTCAATACCACCAGGAATCGGGCCAATTAACGAATGCTGGCTCTGAAAACGAAGCTCTTGCCGTTAGGGGTAACTACGGTTGGGTCGACCCGGTCACCAATCAAAGATACGACGTCAGTTACGTTGCCGATGAAAATGGTTTCCATCCACAGGGAGAACACCTACCGTCGGCCTGATTTCTTTATTATAAATTTACGATATATTTAAATAAAATTATTTTATACCAAAGTCAGATGCGCACGCCTAATATTCATTCTCTTCTACGTTATCCCGTGCATTCTTCGTAACAACTAAGGTTACTTTCTAAATAGTAAATCACTGTCGTATGATTTACGATCGAAGAAAATAATGTTTTTGATTCGAAGGATCGTAGTCGACCGCTCTATAGGACGACACATGTTACGTTCGTACTACTTAAAAGAACCATCCTCCAACTACCAAGCTAAGAATGTTATTTAAATGTTAATTGCTACGTCCTATTATTATCAATATCTATGCATTGAAATTAATAAAATTACTCGTAGAATATTTCCTGTATATTTATCCTAAACAAGAAAAAGAAAGAAAAAAAGAAAAAAAAAAAAAGAAAAGTAAAAAGGATTCTTCAAAAGGTACGAATAAACTTGTACAAAACGAGAGTTAAATTGATCGATATTTTCTAAGATGAGCGTCACGTGTTGACAAGTATGATAAATTATAAAGTAGGAAACTTACGAAATACGATATTTCTTTGTAAATATTATATACTTCTCGTTCCGTACCTATCTCTTTCTCTCTTATAATATTCTTTACGTAACAATCCACATCTCGTGTTCGACATAATTTATTCCTATGTACGATTTACAATGCCAGTTGATGAGTACATACGTACAAGTTTATTAATTGGTACCTTTGATAATTAATGTCCATTTGTAATACGATAGAATAATACCGAAAACAAATGATGACAAACGTTCCATACGAAACGATTGCGTTCGAACTTGAAAACGAGCCTCGATCAATGTATTGTAACTTCGATCGAGATTTCTTTTTTTTCTGAGAGAGAGAGAGAGGGGGTGGGGAGAATAAAAGAAAGAAAAAAAAATGATGAATACGAGCAGGTTACGAAGGAACGTTACGAAGATGATAGCCGATTGCGTAAGAATAAATACCGCATAAAAGTTCGACGGATCATAAGACCTGTTTTCCTTGATCGATCTATCCGTGGGATTATTGAGCGTAGTTTATTCGTGGATAGGTCGTTCCGAGTTTCCAAGGTTCCTCTCAAGATCCACAACCACTTGCGGTTCTTCGGGTAATTCTTTCTCTCGATGGACGCGCTGTCTCGAGTAACCATCGAAAAGGTTCCTTTACGATTGCCCAAATCAATCTCCCGTAGGCTAATTCACGCTGACAAATTTAAATTCCCTCGCAATAAAAATTCGTACACGCGTTTATCCTTTTGGACGGATCTATCGAGTCCTAAAAAACTTTTGCCTCCTCGAAGGTTAAACGTCTCATCGTATAATCGTTTAACTCTAACGAGGATAACGATGTGGCCCATAAAACTATTGAAATTAAATCGTTGTTTCACTTGGATCGTGAGATATAAATATATGATGTTACATTAAAACGATGATCCCATCTAAGAATTTCCGTACATATAGTTTTTATCGTCGTATATCCTTACGAAAGTTTCGATGAGCTTAAGTATTTAGAAAGTTTCGAGTTTAAGAATGAAAGTTGACGATTAAAGAAGAATGAATATTGGGCGTAGGCATATAGATATTTTATAGCTCGAGATAATTATCCTTTCCAAATTTTAACTTAATGTATTCATACTTTAAATTGGTAATATTTGATCTATGACGATGATATCTGCATATTCGTTTTATTCAAAGATAAAACTTTTACGATATACTTTCTTCGAATCTGCTTCGTGTCACTTTCGAAACTTTACATATTTTTAAAGAGCCGGAAAGAGAAGTTAGCTTCGAATCATTCTAACGTCTTAAACATCATTATCTGTATTACTTTACGCGATCATATCAACGTTTACAATTTTTACTATTTCTCATAGTCTTCGACGTAGGTATTCGTGACGATTATTCGATTGAATAGCGGATAATTGAAATATGAAGTACGTGACAGGTAAAGTTTAATCGAAGAACCTATAAAAGAGTGTAATTTACATGACAAGAATTGTTATCGTAATTAGACGTTCGTTGATATTTAATCGCACATATCAATCATTACTTTAATAGAAAGTATTAAACCCATAAACGTTCGTTTTTATCAAACCTATCGATCAACGTTCACGATACTTGTTATCTTAATATTCAAAATGTCATGTATTATAGAATAATAGCGATCTAAATAAATATTTTTTCTCTATCGCGAAGAAATATGTCAATGGAGAATGTTGCTAATTCACTTATAAATTCGTCCATGAATTATCCCGACGTTTATTTACTTTTTTATATACTAAATTTATTAATTACAAGGATGCAATCGAACGCGACAACAGGTAAGAGTTCCATGGGACGTCCATGTAGTATTTGACAAAAAGAAAAGAAAAGAAAAAAAATTGATAATATTCGAAACGTCGCGACGAAGGTCAGAATATTAGAGATGGCAAGCGGGCGTGTGCTCGTCGTTGGTAAAGTGAACAAAAATGTGAGAGGTGAAATTCAATGGTGGTGTAACGAAATTTTGGCAGTAGGAGGACCGGTATAAAACGACCGTACCATTCTCGAATCCGCATCAGTTACAACAGTCTCCTCTTTCAAACAAGAGTAGTCGCAGAAATCGATTTGTAACCATGAAGACGGTAGGTATTCGCGATGTTTTAATTTTTCAACATATTAAATATTAATCGTACGATCTCCATGCATACATACATTCTTTAAAACTCTTACTCGTCGGATTGTATCAATCGAGAATTTGATTGCCGCATCTAGAAAAACTATTCGATTCGATTCGTTCGAAACATTACATTTTTATAACATTTCTTTATCTTTTCCTTGTTTCTTTTTTTCTCGCCGTAGATCGTAGCCTTCTTCGCCGTTTTGGCTGTCGCTCTCGCTCTTCCGAAACCTCAGGAGGAAGTGGTCCTCGTTAAGGAAACTCCCTCCGACAATATCGGCCTTGGTAATTACAACTACGGCTATGAACTCTCCAACGGTCAACACCACCAGGAATCCGGCGAATTGAGAAATGCTGGTACCGAAAACGAGGCTCTTGCCGTAAGCGGTAGCTTCGGTTGGGTCGACCCGGTCACCAACCAACGATACACCGTCAACTATGTTGCCGACGAGAACGGATTCCACCCGCAAGGCGAACACCTTCCTGCTTAAATCTCTGTCGACGCTCGTTGAACTCTACCTACGCCACGACATGAGGAACGGAACGACTCGAAGATTCGCCGAAACGCATAGTTACCTGATTAATGATTACCCTCATTTAGCGACTGAGACCAAAGTTTCTTTCACTTGGCGCTCTATTCATTCCGAACTTGTATAAAACTCTTTGATAAATATATAAATGTATAGATAATTGAAAACGAAAAATTATTTATATCAGTTATATCGCTCCAACCCTCCGCCGATCGAATGGACGCTGCTGACATCGAGAGATAGAGAGAAAAGAGAGAAAAGAGTATATATATATATATATATTCTTTTTCCTCGTTTTCACGCTTTTTTTTTCGAATACACCTGCAAGACGGTCGCTTCTTTACGTACTAAGACAAATAGTGGTTCAAGCATATAATAGCTTAGATTACAAAATATAAATGGCAATTCTATTCCTGGAGAATAACTAATACTCTCGAGAAGAAATCGCCTGTAAAACCTGTAGAATGCTGATATCGGGGACAAGGATCTTCCCCCGGTGAATAATTCCTCAAAAGGAAAGGCACTTCGAAATGCTAATATGTTGATTTGCCGCATTATATTATTTTGTTTCTACTCCTATCATTGCCCCGTTTACGTTACGAATGATTTTTCTTGCAATTTAAAAGCTCCCGATAACAAAGCAATAGATTCGTATCGTATCGTGGTAGCAAATAATAGAAATAACGAAGACTGGCAAAGATCGATACATTAAACAGTACATTAAACTTAATCAAAGAAATAAAAAAGATTTACCTTGTTTTCCTCGTTGAAAAATATATCTAACATCTTCATTTTTATTTTAAATAACCCGCGAAAGACAACCTAGAGCCATCTGTCGTCAAATATACAAATTAACTAGCAACGCATCGGTCGTACAGTAAGCAACCTACCTTACCGGCTTGGGGTATCTCCTCGACGACGCCATTACAGTTAGTATCAACCTTCTACCGCTAGAGGGCAGCATCGATCGCATTCTCCTTCAAAATAAAAAGCAAAAGAGAGGGGGAAAAAAAGAGGAATCATTAATACTTAATATCAAAAAGACATTATCCGGTACAAATGATTTGTAGGAAAAGAACGCAATTAATAATATCATGTGGAATGCAATTCAACGATTACGTGTTTAATCATTCGTATATTTCTCCCATCACGTTGAATTAATTAAATTTACTGTACTCTGACTGTAATTAAATCAATGTGGGAATACGCTATTCATCTATCTCTTCCTCTCATTAAAACCCATGCACTCTTATGTTTATCCATAAGCAAATGACAGTGTAGTCAAGTTTTGTAAGGTACAAATTCTTAACGAACGATCTATGAGATAAACGATTTATGAAACGACATGAACAACGATGACATCCTCGATAAAAATGACGACGTTAAAGTACAAGCTACGTCCGATCCTTTAACTTGCCTTTTAAGTATACAATCGTACTTATTGATTATTTCTTTGATATAACCTTTTCGTAAGAAATAATATACGTATATATTTATGTATGTTTGTGTATATATATATATATATATATATATATATATATATATATATATATATATATACATATATATATATATCGACAGAGATAACGATCGACAAAATCAAAGGAAATAATTTACAGGAGGAATTGAGTTCCGACGAAAGTTCTCCATCGGCATTAAAAAAGCGTCTTCAGGATTTACCATTGTCCACGAACGAGAATACAAGATCGATCGATTTCATAACGTCTCTCAATCATCGACTTTCACGTAGTAACCGATCGGGTATTCCAAAAAATTACAAGGAAAAGAAGGACGACGAAGAGATAGATAACAACGAAAGTTCGCCGAGTTCGCGCCCGTCGCAAGGGGCGCGTGCCCGAAGACGGGCAAAAATCCGTTCGGAGATCCTCGAGGAGATCGATAGATCGTTGTCGATAGCGCATCCTAAGGTTACGAATTTGTTGAATCTTTTAACGAAAACGGAGAAGGAAAGTTCGAGGATTGTCGCGGATTCGATGGAATCTCTCGAGTCGACGAATATCATCGACACCGAAGACGTTTCGATGCTTCGTTTTCGTCCAAAGACGTTTACGGGTTCTTTGACGTCGCGAAGCTGTTGTTATTACAACGAAGACGAGAAAAGGCACGAGCCGACGTCGCGCGAATCTAAATCGGCGAAGGAGGATCATCGTATCTCGTACTACGACGTTAAATTTAACAGATTATCAAGGAACAAAGTCGAACTCAATCCCATTTCGCATTTGTCCGGGAACAACGTCCGTTCGATCAAATGCGGAGGGTATAGGCCTTACACCGGTGTTATCCTGAAGAATCTCAGCTCTAGCAGCGAGTCCGAAAGCGTAAACGAACCTTCCAATTACTTGTCGCAAAAGGTCGATAGTCCAACTACGAACACGGAATTGTCCTCGCCAATTTCGAAGACCACGGTGGACGAAAGGATGACATCCGTTTTAACCGCAAGAAGCGACTACAATCAGGAATTATCGTCGTCCCGATCGTTCCAATTGACAGCCAGAAGTAGAAAGAACAACGACAGCAGCGATAGAAAAATAAACGGTGCAAAGATATTCGAAAATAAGGCCAATACGTTCGTCGAGAATATCGTTCCGTATCTCGACGAGAGTATAACACGGTCGAACGAGATCAGAGAAAAGAACGATTCTGATACGTTGCCTTCGAGATCCGCCTTGACTACCTCGCGTTCGAAAATGGTATGGACCGACGAGGAGAGAGAGGTCGAAGGTCAGGTGGTAAGAGGTATAAAACGCTTTTCCCGTCCGTATTCGGCAAAGAACTTCGTAGAAAGGGAAAATTCGTTCGCAGGGACGAATCCGGCAAGATTTCGTAGCGTTGGACATTCGCCTGGTAGAACGTCGTACGACGATAAAAAGGATAAAATATCTTCGTTCCCGAATATAGGATTGATCGAGAATTTAGAAGCATCGAACGCGTCCGACAACGAAAGGCAGGATAACGCGAGCGTCCCGAGTTTGCCGTTATATTCGGAAGATGCGTCGTGTTCGACGTCCATCGGTAGTAAAACTTACACGCAAAATCGTTCTTTGGACGATAATGCCTTGGCGAAGGCTCTGTCGAACGTAAGCTCGATATCAAACTCGAGAGATAAAGAGAATACGTTTGCGAGAACACGATACAGATCTTTCGAGGATAGCGAAAACGTCGATACTTACGCCGAATCGTACGATCCAAATTTTATATCGTTTTCTAAAACGTGGCGAGAACCGGTATCCGAGGAATTTGGAAACGTATACGAAAGCTGCAACGAATTTGACGTTGGCAAACAATCGCGTAGAGCGTTTTCCGCGCCTTCCTCGAAGTTAACCGCGGAACATTTGGAGAACGTAACGATCGATGGCCAAACAGAGGAGGAGGAGGAGGAGGAGGAGGAGGAGGAGGAGGAGGAGGAGGAATCGAATATAAACGAAAGAAATAATTTAAGAACGTACAAGCGGAACGATCGGAGATGTAAATCAGTCGATGCGTCGCGAGAAATGATCTACGTTAAAGAAAATCTTAACGAATTCCCCGACACGTTCTATTCGACGAAAACGAATCTAAATAAAAGCTCGGGGAGTATAAACTACGTCGAGGAATACCAAACGTTTGGCGATCCACTCGAAATATCTTATTCGCAGGAAGAAGATTATAATGCGTATCCGTTAGAACAGTTGATAACTTCGATGTATCCGAGGCAAAGTCATCTTTCGGTGTTGCAAGAGGAATCGGAAACGAGGCTCGAAGAGAACGGTCGGTCAGAATCGATTACCGGGAACAAAGATTCGTCTGCTATCGACAACAATCGCGATAATATTGATCGATCCGAAAGAAAGATCGAAGAAAGGTCCGCAAACTCGTCGGCGAATCGAAGGGTCGAAGAGGAAACACTTTCGTTCGACGAAAAGAATAATGAAACCGAGGAAACGGAAAAACGTCGTTCTCTTAAAGAAGAGACTTCGACGGAGAATACTCATTCGTGGGATATTAAAAAAATATCAATTTGTACGGATTCAACGTCAAATCGTTTCAACGGCATTAATAACAAAGTTAGCGTAGAGACAAGACGGGAAGATAAGGTGAAAGACGCCAACGAAGAAGGAGATAACGGATTTAAAACCGACAAATCTCCTGACGTTGCGATCGATACGAACGACCAAATAGAGGGTATAGGCCGGGAAGGTCTGATAACGTGGACGACGAACGACGAGAGTTCGAGATTAAAATTTACAAAGACGGTTCAACCGGAAAGCGCAATGTTCATAATACAAAAGGTTCACGAGATTTGTACCGTCCCACCGAAAGTCTCTTACTCGGCTTCGAAATTACAGGTCGCGTCCGAACGTATTAAGAAGTCGCCTCGTTCAAAGAGGAAAAAGAGTCAGGATCGTTTTCCATTCACGATATCGGAGACGAGGAGTATGATATCGACGAGACGCGAGATCGGTTCGAAGCAAGGGCATTGCGACGGCGTCGGTAAAAAAACTAGATCGTTGGAAACCTTTTTGGAATTTACGTATCCCACTGACGCGACGAACGTTTCCAAGGAAAATTTCGATTGTTTTGCCTATGGCGGCGAGCGACAAGAACAACGTAATATATTGCCAAAAATGAGGGGATTCGTTCGAAGATTTTCGAAGAAATTGAAGGTGCCACGTAGGCGTAACGAGGACCACGATAACGATCTATCGACCACGGTGATCTATCAAAATCGAGAATGTCGAAACGATTCGATGCCGGGATCATCCTCGGACGAATCCACGATCGAGGAATCGCAATGGATCGTACCGAGATCCGGAAATACGAGATCGTCGATTCTGTCTAGCGGTAAATCATTGAAAAAAACTATGAGCCTCGAGAACTTGACCCTGTCCTCGGAATATCCACGCAGGCGATACGATCGCGACGATCACTGGGTGAAGGAATTACAGGAACGTTCTTCCAAACGTACGACCGCTACGACATCCTCCAAGGAACGTTTCTCGTTGTTCTCATCGAGAAGTAGCAACGATTCTTTGGTCGAGGATATTTCGAAGGTATCCACGAGATTGCGCGATAAGGGAGAGGAGTGTACGACCGGCAAGAAAAAGGATGATCGAGTTAAATCGTCCGTTGTCTCGTCTACGCCGTCGAACCTCATTAATGCTAACGTCAACGAAGTTAAGAACGAAAGAAATCCCGATATAGACGAGATAAGTACGAGCACGGAAAGTGGTTGTATATGTTTCAAATTCTATCGAACGTTGATGTGTTCGCTCTTCGTATCGTCGAAGGATCGAACGTCAACGATACGTAACGATTCCTTCGTCGAAATTAAGAGGAAGAAATTTCGTTTCTCTTTGAAAAGAAATAGGGACGATGATCTTCTTCGAACATTAGGCACCCGTCCGTGAGTATTTCTTTCTTTTTTTCTTTTTTTCTTTTTTTATCTTCCATGGGTCAGAACATTTCTTCTTAATATTTATCGCGAGCTACGCGTAAACTCGTACGTAACGTGATGTATCATATAGCGAGAGATATAGTTTAATTTCATTAATGATAACCGATTTCAATACTGGGTACGTACATTTTTTTTTTTTTCTTTTTTTTTCTTTTTTCTATCCGCCAAAAAGACACGCGCCCCTATCGACCCTGTTAAATCGTGAAAAACTTGAAGACGTTTCGATGTCGTCGTTCCTCCTTGTTAACTTTCTTTTTCTTTTTCTTTTCTTTTCTTTTTTTTTTTTTTTTTTATTTATTCGTCGTTCGTACATGTCTCATTTGTTCTCAATAATATTGTTTACACGCTTGACTTTCTTCCAACCCATGTTTCATACGTGAGAGTCTTTCCCGAAGAATGCGCATTATCGAGTTATCGCCTTAATAAAACGTTTCTTCGCTACGCTTTTAACTTATTATCGTTATTATCGTTATCGTTATAGAAAAAATAAGTCTTTAAATAATCACATAAGAGTCGTCGAGCCTTTTAAGGGTTGGGGTTGGATGGATTGGAAAACAGAGAGGAAGTGGCGGGCGGGGAGGACGGGGAATGGGCCGAACGGACAGAAGGAAAAGCGCTAGGAATCGAAAGGATCGAAAAGGTTGGAAAAAGGAAGGAAAAAGGAAGGAAAAAGGAAGGAAAAAGGAAGGAAAAAGTTAGGGAACGTTCGTACAAGGTCTTTCGTGAATGCGTACGTGTAAATGCGTTGCGCGCGCGCGCGCGGGCGCGCGCGTTTGTCTATACGTATGTATATTTTTATATGGCTGAATAGAAAATTCGCATCGGTTAAGAAAAATTTCGAACAACGTGCCGTTTTTATTCGACAGCCGTTTAAATGGCTGGGGCCCCTATATATGCATTGAAAAAATCTCTTACGAAATAACAGCTCTAACGTCTTTTTCAAAGAGACTTTTATCTATCGATCGAGAACCGTCGACGTATCTCGATAGATCGAGAATAATCGCAAACAAGTAGATCTCGACGATCGGATTCGATCGGATAGATCCAACCCAAGACGACGACGGTCGACGACGGTCGACGACCGCAAAGATCCCTGGCATAAAGTAAGAAAATCGACGCTAAAGGGAATGCGATCCCGCTGATCCGTCTTGAGTTTTTCTTCCTTCGACGTCCCTGAGAAAGGAAAGGAGAGGCTTCCCTTGGCAGCTCGTAACGTTACAATTACGTTTCGATCGATCGCAAATTCGTACTCGTCGGATAGAACAATGAAGCGTTAGCCGTAAAACGATGTTACCTCATATATAGGATTATACATATATTACACAGGTACGGATTTTTTATGCTTCTCAAACGCACGCGTTCTATCGTTAATATTTTTTTTTTCTTCCTCATATTCAACTTCTTCCGTCCGTAGTTTTCTTTTTCCCTCTCTTTCTCTTCTTTTTTTTTTTTTTTTGTTGAAGGGGAGGGTTGCGCATCATCCACCGCAGGCGCAGGCGTATCGATCGCCGTGCTATGCGTTCGTGTACGTACGTACGTACGCGATATATTTGAGCGAATATGATATTAAGTAGAATTTACGGTAGTTTCGAGAACGACGAAACTTTTTCTTCCTTTCTTTCTTTCTTTCTTTCTCTCTCTCTCTCTTTCTCTCCCTCCCTCTCTCCTTGTCTTTCCCGTGGCGAGTTGAAATGCGCGATAGATTCGAGATATAGAAGAAGGATAGAGTACAGTAAAACCTGGCACGATATAACTTGGAAATAGCGGCTATCTTATATTTTGGCTTAACGCGTACGAACTCTCGCGTCGTCGTCGTCGAAACGATGCGTCCGCACGCCGTGCTAATTATTTCTCGTACGGGTGTGGCCGTTCGCACGCGCTAATAACAACGTCACGACGACACAACCTACACGACGAGGATACTTCCAATTTTAATCATCTAACTCGTTTTTACGCGTTTCATCGCTCTTAACGACGAGAATACGAAACGACCGACGAGAGCTTCTATATTTTCCGAGTTTTCATACAATGCGTATTAATAATTTATGGTTCGTCGAAAGGGAGAATAGACCAAGACGACGAGATTTTACGAGACCGAGTGGATGCATTTTCGTTCCGCGTTAAAGCTCGAATAAATTCGTAAGATTCGGCTGAATAAGGACGTCTCCGTTTCCATCTTAGAGCTGACACTTCGTATCGGGACTCCTCGTTCGATCTTTCGTCTACGTTCCCGATCGGCCGGGATTAGTTCATCGATCACGGGCCTCATCCTCCTCCTCCTCCTCCTCCTCCTCCTCCTCGAGCACGTCCGTTCGTTGCTCCTGCGTTCGCGTTTCTTCGTCGAGACTCTTGTCTTGGCCGTTACGAGATTTCTCGGTTAAATTATGTCACAACGGTGGCGGAATGGAGAACTCCTTTCGTACGTAAAACAAAATGTAAGGCTTGCACTTGGCGACAGAATCTGTGCTAGCTGGGCGCACCGAACTGTCGTTGAAGTGGAACCATTGACCGTCGTGCACGGCAAAGGCGGTGTAATGTCCTGTCCCGGCACTGCGAACAAATTCAATTCATTCCTCGTGTTAATCCATTGTTTTTTTTTCCGTTTCTTTTTTTTTTTTTCCTTTCTACGCATTAAACTCGAAACAAATAAGATATGGCAATGTTTTCTCGATATCCGTAGATATCGATCGACGGACGTTACGCTCGAGAGTCGAGACTGAACTTTGTCATCGGTAGATTACATTTCGCGTATCATACGAATGACGTAAACGCTATTAGTATTTTAAACAAGTATTACGTCTCGAGAAGACTTCGGTCCGTGCTCAAAGCGATTAAAGAAATTGTCGGTTTGACCGGGGCCGCGTTTAAGCTATTTTTTTCTCTCTTTTTTTTTTTTTTTATATATATAATTACGAGATTACCGGAACGATATCGAAGCAAGAGGCTCGATTTAAGAAGTTTATTAAATCGCGATCGTACCCTGAACCATGATGAACGATTACGGCGGCCAAATCGTAAAGATGACTGTTTTGAGCGGCCAACTTCATGCCGGTAACGCCGCGCACGGTGAACGCCGACATATCGAGAGATTCCATCGGAAAGTCCACCTGTGTGTCCACCTTCGAACGATAGGAATTACACCACCTAAATCTTTTAATGTGAAGGCACAACACCTGGAAACGAAAGACGAGAGATCAAGTATCCGTCCCGGGCGACATATAGAAAGAAGATAGATAGTTATTTTCCAACATGTTAGTGTCTCGCGTAGAAAAATGAGATGGACAAAATCGAATCTCTTCCCCCAATACTAACGTTAGGCAGCCTATGTATCCAGAACCTCTTGGTGGACCGTTGTTTCCCCATACAATTGTCGCAAAAGTATAACTCGCTGTCGGCCAGCTCCTCGACCTTGAAGAATCTCGTTAGACTGTAGGTTAAACTGCAGACCTCTTCCTGTTCCTTCGTACGTCTTTGCAACCTGTCCGGTATATCCAACGAGAGATCCTGGAAGGGTTCGTGCGTCTTCGAATCCGTGCGGCAGTTCATGCAGTGGACCTGCGCGAGGAAACGCGATCCATAATTCGTCCGCGCTTCTCCCCGAACAAGAGAAAACGAAGAGGATGACTTTTGTCGAAGAAGTCTCGCTGAACATTGCGAGGTAGGAGATAGGGTATTCGCGCGAAACACGTCGAGAGATAGATTTCGATAGGTACGAGTGAAATGAAGAAGAAACGAGAGAGAGAGAGAGAGAGAGAGAGAGATACAGAGGACAAGCTCGCAGCGAGCTCGACTTACCACGCTGAGGAGAGTCCCTCCAAAAACGGCGGTGACGATGCTCTGCTTTCCACGTAATCCGAGGGGCTCGTGCCCGAGCCTAGGTAATAGCTGTAACAACTCCGTGTGCAATCTATCGAGCATGTAGGTGAGAAACTCGTGAGCGTCCTGCTGTTGATAACCCCTGAATCGTGGAACGACCTTCCATATTACGAGGAAGAGACACTCCGGTGAGATAGCCTGGCCGTTCGAACCGCCTAAGTTCAAACCGAGAAGGACCTTTCGTAGTTCTTCGGCAAGAAGGGCATCGCTCATTAGTTCTTTAGCTCTTCCCGGTGTAACGATGCGACCTCTGTGAGTCGGTGGTTCCGACGGGTCGAAAGCTATGCCCTCGAGGCACGGCATTTGCGTTAGGTATTCGCAAAAGTGGCTGATGTTGTTGAACGATTGGAGTACGACGTTCATGAAACAAGTGTTCCCGAGATTCCTCAGGCCGACGACCTTCTTCTCTTTGGTTATCTTCGAGCTTCTACGCTTAGTCGCTGGCCTATTGTCCCCGCTGGTGCCGTCCAACGAATGCAACCTCTTCCTTGCCGTTCTCGGCCGTAAATTTCTCACGACCACTTCGGCCTTCCAAAGTGCATCGGCTTCGTTATCCTCGCTGCTCTCCCGCCTCGACGACGGCGTAGTAGCCGGCGTTGTACTCCAACTTTCGTCGTTCTCCTTGTGCTCATCCTTCCGAAATATTATTTGACGTATCTTTTCTATCTGCCCGCTCGTCGTGTCGTTTATCACGTACTCGTCGCACGTGTAACTGCGAAAAAGAACGATTTCAATGTTATCCTTCAAGTCTCCCCTCTTCCCCTACCTACCTACCTACCTACCTACCTACCTACTACCTACCTACCTACCTACCTACCTACGAACGAACCTAACCGAGCGAAACGTTCGTTGACTGGCTCGATCTCTCTATGCCAGTGCCTCTCAACTCGAGAGGAATAAATAGGAATTTATCAAATATAAATTCGCCAAAACGAATCGTTCCATCGATCGATCGTAGTAAAAGGATAAATAAAACAATTATTTCCTCGATTACGAAGACAATTACTCACCAGTAGACCGAGAGGTTTTCGCAATCGATGCACACGCAGTGCTGAGTATTCTTCTCGTGATGCTGCAATGCGTGTCCGGCCACATACCTTCCACAATGCACTGCTCCGCAATGCAAACAGAGCCACGTACTTTTCTCGGTACCGCATACTGTTGTAGATGACCGAAAAAGAAAAAAATACAATGGAAACGATCGTTAGATATGAACTCGAACGGAACGACGAACGCGTAAACATATTTCATCGAGGGTCGCTATTAATAGAGATATTTGGAAATAAAATACTTTGAAGTATATTCGAGTTATGTTGATAAATATATGATGTTTTTCTTTTTTTTTTTTTTTTTTTTTTTTTCAATAATTTCCACAAATGTTTCCAATAAGAACGTGACGAAGTCTCTCCAGACAACCATCCCCGGTCGCAGAACGCGATATATCTGGTGATCGAAAAAAGAACATCACGTTCGTCTTTCTCTCGCGTTGCGTAATTTCGGAGTAAAAAATGGAAATGGAGGAATGGAGCAGAGAAAGAGTAAGAATAAGGCGCAGAGAGAATGAGGGTTGACACACCCCCTCGCAGCCTCGTCGATCGATCGCGATATGCCTC
The DNA here is from genome assembly GCA_911387935.1 of Dolichovespula saxonica. Lineage (NCBI taxonomy): Eukaryota > Metazoa > Arthropoda > Insecta > Hymenoptera > Vespidae > Dolichovespula > Dolichovespula saxonica. The sequence goes on along the minus strand of OU427017.1, from coordinate 3,249,796 downwards.
GGATATTCGTCGCTTTTCTCCGTTCTTCGGGAGGTAGGAGGAAGCTCTTTTGATCCTTCGATAATCGAGAAGGTAAAAGAAAGAAAAAAAAGAAAATGTCGAAAGTGCTAATTAAAGGAGAAACGTGAAGCGCTATACACGTTCGATAACGCCGGTGGGAAAGAATCGAAACGGGTGGTAGCACGTTAGGTAGAGGGTTTCGAGGACAGCCAACGAAAGGGGACGCGAAAAGCGAGACGATGTTCACTCGGCCGAGAATTTCCACGACAAGGTAATCCAATACGTTCCCAGTCAAGGTCATTCCCAGATGGACACTCTCGTCTTTTGGTCGACCACCCCATAAAAAAAAAAAAAAAAAAAAAAACTTATACGTAGAGATGATATATCATATCGTATGTGTAATATCGTGCATAGGATAACACGCGTATTATCTACCGACCTATAGATGCATACATATACATCGATGCACGTTCGCAAATAGATGGATGCTCGAATATGTTTGTAAATGATAGAAAAATGTATACATTGAATATTCGCAAGTGCTTTGTAACCGTGTTAAACGAGTAAACGTTAGAACGTACGTAGAAAAACACGGCGTAGATAAAATTTACGTGGTCGCGCGTACGCGTAAATTTTGTTTTGTTTATTTTTAATGAGAAAGACGCAGTAAGAAACAAAGTTCGAGGTATCGAAGATTATCGGCGACGTCTAAAATGACGAACCGTCACACGGATCGAGCCTGTTGACCGAAGAATTTGACACTGCGGAACGCGCGTTAAACTCGTGGCGCATACTACCTTTCGTAGTATGATCGCATATACGTGCGAGCTATATTCGAATGCTCGGGTCGTGGCCGGTGGTCGATGCGTGCACCGCGTGTATATAGGATCGATTTTAAAAGAGAGAGAGAGAGAGAGAGAAAAATTAAATAAATAAAAAGGACGCATTGCGACACGACCCGAGACTTTATATCCTCGGATCGCATTCCCGTTCTAAGAGACAGGAAGAACGATCGTTTTTCCTGTGTCTTTACGCTTTCCAAAGAATACGGTACAGTAAGCGCTAATAAATTTCAACGACGACATGGCTTTCGTTTCGAAACGTTTCAAACATCACTACAGAAATATAAATATATATCTTGTAAAATTGATTCCGAAGGATAAAAAAAAAAATAAATAAATATCTCCGACATAAAATACCCCTATCAAATTCTGATTCCGACATATAAATATCGTCCAGTAGAAACTCGTTGCATTTCAGTTTTCCTTCGCCTTACGTCGACATTCCTTTCTCTTTTTCTTTTTCTTTTTTTTTTTTTTTACGTTCCAAAAACCAATTTCCCTCGTTGCGTGCATACCTATAACCACGTCGATGGGATTACAAAGCATCTCGTGGTGGCGGTGTATCGGACGACAGCCATGTATAGAACAGAAACGTTCATTCAATATCGTGCTGCTACTCAATGAAGCCATGTAATACCGGGTGTCGAAAGTGTTACCTACTCGAATGTCTAGCACGATGAGACGTAAGGAGCAAACGATTGACCGAAAAGAAAGAAAAAAACATATACATATCTATATAGGTATATATGAAACGAAGAAAGATCGATAGATCGCCGTCGGTTAAATTCGAGATCGAGATTCGATCTTTCGAGCGGCTGTTCGCCAAAGAAGGGGAATCTCGGTTCTTCGCGAAATTCGATATCGTTGAGTTTCAAGGATAGGCGTGGGCGTGAGGTAAACGTCGGCTCGATTTCGTTACGTACCGCTTCGCGAAAGGACGATACGAAAAGAATTAGAAGAGGATAGAGAAGGCCGAGTTATCCTTCCTATCTCCTCGCGAGAGTTCGCCACGCCTTGGACGCGTTCTCGCGGAAAGCTCGTCGGCGGCGAGAGCGATCGTCTCTCGCGATCGATAAATCGACGCTGCAGCGGGAAAGAGTAGGATGATAGCGTTGCAACGGGACACGAAGGAAGAAGAGGAGGAGGAGGAGGAGGAGGGCAGGAGGAAGAAGGTAAAACTCGTTCTTGCGAGAGCGACGGACTGCACTCTCGCATCCTATTAAACGCTGCCAGCAGAGGCAGCAGCACCGCCAGCAGCAGCAGCAGCAGCAGCAGCAGCAGCAGAGCGTGCCGTTATCGATTTTGCAACGTCGTCGTACCCGAAGCAGTCTGCGGAGAGCTACAACAGGAAAAGAGCTGGTGGTGGGGTGGTTGGAGGAGGTATAGGTGGTGGTAGTGGTAGTAGTAGTAGTAGAGTAGTAGTAGTAGTAGTAGTAGTAGTAGTAGTTTTAGCGCTGGTGGTACTCCTAGTGATAATGATGATGATGCCGATGCTGCTTCTGTCGATGGTTATGGGATCGCGTTCTTTTATCATGCCTCTGAGAGACGATCTTTTTCCTCTCAGACGACGACGATGACGATGACGATAATGACGACGATGACAAGGAGGATGCGTGTTGCATTCACCGGGACTTCGAGAATCATTGAGAGGCATTTTCATCGATCCCGTCCCGGATGCGTTACGATTCGTCGAGCGTCCAGCGATTACTCTCTCACAATCGTCGACTCGAATGCATGAGAGAAATAAGGGAGAGATAGAGAGAGAGAGAGAGAGAAAGAGAGAGAGAGAGAGAGAAGGGAAAGAAAGGGAGAGGGACTCGCAACGAACCGTTCCATGCGATCCCCCACGTGTTTCTGAATCGTCCTACTCGTCGAGATTCGATCGTGTGTTGACCGACTAGACGGTCGTTGGAAAAACAAGCTTTCGTACTCGTCATATACAGGCGTGTGTGCGTGTGTACACAGAGAAGGGAGCTTGACTCATCGTTCGTCCCATTCTCTCTCTCTTTCTTGCTATACCTACGTGACGCTTCGTTTCTTTTCCTCCCTATCCCCCACCATTGCACTCCCTTTCTCCTACCCTTTTACCCTTTCCTCCGTATCCTCGGAGGAAGAAACACCTTCCTTCGTTTTCTACGCCGTAAGATTGTATTCGGTGAAATAAAAGAAATAAATTATTTCGCCAAGGCGTCACGGTTTTGTTGTCTTTTGCTCGACCTAAGAAATTTAATTGTACCTCGTACACTTTAAATAAATCGAATTTTCCTTTACCTACGTCATGGTCGCAATATAAATCCTATCTTTTCTTCTTTCTTTCAGTATCGTTTTTTATATTAATAATCTATATATCGACGAGTTATCGTCGTCGTGTTTCAAATATAATCATTGTAGGGTATTGTAAATTATTTCTCTCTCTCTCTCTCTCTCTCTCTCTCTCTTTCATTCTATTGCGCGGTTTTAGCGTTTATCGAATTATCGTCTTTTTGAATCGGAAAGATAAGAGAGGAGGAAACGATCGGATATGAATAAACGATACATTATTACGTATAAACGTGTGTTATCTATGGATGGGATTGAACGCGAACGAAAATAAGAAGAAAACAAAAGTGAAAATAAATATATACAAGGGGAGTACTTTCGAGATAAACTTTCGACGCGTTCGATCTTTCGTAACGAGGGATCTCGCGAAATCGCTGGGAGAGCGAGCCTTCTCCCGGTTCGCTTCGATGCACCATCACCACCACCACCACCACCGCCATCGCACCACTACCACCATATTACCATTACCATCGCAATCGCCATCGCCACCATCGCGGTGATTCTTTCCAGAATCCCTCTCCCTATGTACCCCTCTTGTGGCAGCCATAAAAGGGTCTCCCGCTAGAAGAAAGAAGAACGTTCCGCTTCGCGTTCATCGTCGTTACCTCCGGACGACGAGAGAACGACTACTACGCGCGTCTACCTGCCCCTAACGAAAAACTCGAGAATCGAGCTTTGACCTGGTAAATCTAGATCTCCGAAGACGTGGACAGAGAAGGAGAAGGAGAAGGAGAAGGAGAGAGACCGGACTAGGATCGATGATTATAATCGCGGTAAGGATCGAGTTTAAGGGACGAGCTAGAGTCAAACGCGAGAAACGAGAGACGACGACTGTCTCGAAAAAAAAAAAAAAGAAAAGAAAAGATAGGTTTAAAAAGTATTTGAAAGCAAAAAAAAAAAAGGAAAAAAGAAAGAAACGACGAACGAGTGTCGCGGATACGTTTTTTCGTGGTAAATATAGTTTCGAGGTCGTGCCACGAGGAGAAAGGAAAAGGGCGGAGTACTGCGACGATCTTCTTATATCGAGTAAGAAGAAGGGAAATATACGAAAGAGGATCGTGGAAAATCGTTGGTACGAAAGAAAATCGTGTGGCGTCCTGTCGTCCTACGTTTTAACAGCGCCGCGTGCGTGCGTCCCCGCTCGCGCTTCTACGCGCTGGAGAGAAAGAAAAAGAGAGATAGAGAGACAGAGGAAGATGCACTTTGAGAGTCGAGGAAAAACGTCGTCGTCGTCGTCATTAAAAAGAGAAAGAGAGAGAGAGAGAGAGAGAAAGAGAAAAAAGACATCGGTCGTGTGCTACCGAAACGACGCGATCTCGAGCCAGCTGATTAGTGCCGTCTGGTATTGATTTTCCAATGACGGCCGCGGCGCATACCGAGAACTCTTAGCTAGGAGTACGCATACGCGCGCGCTGGAACCTATCTTTCTTTCTCTCTCTCTCTCTCTCCCTCCCCTCCAACCCTCTATCACTCTATATCTCTCTCTTTCTCGCATACGAGAGAACAGCCACGCAACGACGCGTTCGCTACACGCATACATACATACTTACATACATATCGAACGCATATACGCATACGTAGTATACATGTTGTGTGTATAAATATATATATATATATATACACGTTATTGACGTGTTAGGAAAGAAAAAGGTGTTATGCTGACAAATAACACGAGCGCTATCACCGTCCTTAGTTCGAACGGTGAACGTACTGAAAAAATCTAATCGCTCTCACGTTCGGGTTCCTTTACAAAGGGATAGAAAGAGAGAGGCGGAGTGGGAAAGGAAGAGAGAGAGAGAGAGAGAGAGAGAGAGAGAGAGAGAGAGAAAAAGAGGAAAATGAATCTTTAAAGAGCGTGCTTCTCGCAAAGGGAAATGGTAGCCGATCGCTTCGTCTCGTTGCCGTCACGACGACGGCTCAAGGCCGCGAGAGGAACGGCCTGGGCCTGGGTCACGGTGCAGGAGGAAACGGATACAAAGTTTAGCGGAAGGAGAGAAAGAGAGAGAGAGAGAGAGATAGATAAATAGATAGATATAGACTAATAGTTTCAAAGATAAGAAGAGATATGTAAAGATGGCAGAAGGAAGATAAGGGAAGGGAAGGGAAGAGGAAGGGAAGAGGAAGGAGAGATTGTCGTTGGAAAAATTTGAATCCCTACCTGCGCAGACGAACGGCAAATCCTTCGTGCAGGTCGTTTCAACGTCGTTAGCACCGAGTCGGACGCTCTGAGCTAGGTGCGGGCACTCCATCTTTCGCTGCCTCCACGATTACAAACGGGGCCCTCGTGGCCCCCCTTCGTTTGCGGCCCTCCGTAAATTCGTGGGTGAATGCGTGCGTGCGTGCGTGCGTGCGTGCGTGAGTGAGTGCGTCGTTGCTTACGACCGATAGTTACGACCGATGGTTACGACAAAACGAGACGAGACGAGAGACGAGAAGGGAAGGGAAGGGAAGGGAAGAGAAGGGAAGGGAAGGGAAGGACGGGACGAGACGAAACGAGAAGAGACGAGACGAAACGAAACGAGACGAGACTGTGTGCTGCTCTATCTCTCTTTCTCTTACTCTCGCTCGCTTATACGAGCACTCGCGCTCGACCTATCTATCTCTTTTTCTCTATCTATCTATCTATCTATCTATCTATCTATCTTTCTCTCTCTCTCTCTCTCTCGTCTCGCACGCGCACGTCTCAGCCACTACTACTACTACCACCACCACCACCACCACCACCACCATCCACCACCACCACCACCACGAGCATGTACTACACGCACTCGCGGAACAAACGCACGCACGCACACGCACAGACACCACGCTCCTCTCCTTCTGTCACTCTCTTTTTCGCACGACCGACCGCTTCGGTCGAGATGGGTACAAGAGGGGTGAAGGGGAAACGAATGAGCGAGAGAGAGAGAGAGAGAGAGAGAGAGGATAGGAAGGGAGTAATAATATATAGCGGGCGGGGTACACACCGAGTGCCCCGTGATATCCGTCACATAGCGCGGTGGGGATTTTCGCCGGGTGTGCGATCGGAAAAAGAAAGGGGAGTCGGGTGTACGCGTTGCGCAGACCGTGGATGGACTGACGGAGAGAGGAGAGAGAGAAAGAGAGAGAGAGAGAGAGAGACAGAAGAAAAGCGCTCGAAGGAGGTCGAAAAGAGCGACTACGGGCGCTAACGGCAAACTATATGAGAACGATGATAGCTGAACGGCCGACTGGGCCCGACTGCCGACCGAGCGCGACCGAGCTGCGTGGAGCTCGGTTCAGCGGTGGTCGGCCCACCTCCAGACTCACAGACCACCAATAGTCGACTAACTTGGCCCGCACTCGGCGCCGTTCGACTATGCTCGCTTCTGCTCGTTTCCTTCTTCCCCCTCTCTAACTCTTTTAGCGACGTGCGCGCGCAGCAACCTTCCCCCTCCCTCTGCTGCGTACGCTCGAGAGCGTCGCCGCCATCTTTGTTAACAACGTTTCCAACTTACCTCGCGAAAAGAAGAAGAAGAATAAGATAGGTTAGGTCGATTCTCTCTCTCTCCGTACTCTATCCATAGCAAACTCGTAGTAGTATCCTCCGTTCGTAAGTTATCTCGTAACGCGCAGCCTCCGAACAAATCGGGCAGAGATCTAGCTCGAGCGCGCGAGGCGAGGAGGGTTAACACGCCAAGGGCCATGCCGTAATGCGGACGCCTGATTATCGAACGAGAACGCGCCTTCCTTCCCGAACTTTCCTTCATCGTTTTTCCTCTTTTTATCTAACCCGTCTATTCCTTAATCCCCTCTCCCCCTCCTCTTCGGCGTTACATCTAGCATCACACGTTACGCAGTCATTACAAAAACATTTTTATTATTCTTCTTCACGCTTCGAATACAAATATAACAGATCATTCGAAACGTTTCTCATTTTTCTTTTTCCTTCCATCTTTCTTTTGTTTCGTCGACGATAAAAGTACGAGCCACGTTTTTTTTTCTTTTTCTTTTTTTGTTTTATCTTTACGTGAGGGACGATCGATCATACGAGTCAGGGGGCGTAGCCAGGAAATTCTTGTACACCCATAGTTAAACCGATAAAACATGCATACGACGTATAAAGTTTTACCACGATAGCTTACGCCCTAGGAATATCGCGAATTTAGATAGATCGGTCGTTAGATATACCACTGTGTTTTTGTATAATGGCGAAATACACGGTTTCGAATTACCAAAAGAATCGATAGCCATGCCTTTTAAACGTGTTCTACTTACGATTCGTACGGAAAAGATCGCACGGCTCTCGTTCGCATGCGAAGAAATAACGCCAGTCGATTCTATAGGAGGTCATAAAAAGGGGAAAACGGTGATAGAATGCTATTCAAAGAAGGTCAGGTACCTTGCTCAGCTACCTACTTCCTAGTCGATAATAAAACTCGTAAATGTGGTGGTTTAGACTTCTCTATGTAATAATGCGTCATCCGCAGCACGGTGTTACTGTAGCTATCGAGTTATTCTGAATGGTTGACACGGCACATGCGCAATGTACTTTCGAACGATCATCAAATTATTACACACACATAGCACACTAACACACGTATATACGTATATGCATACATAGTTCCTCTTTAATCGATACACTACTACCATTTATAGGTCTAAACGAATTCGCTTTAAATATTTCGGTCAAAGTTTATATTTCTTCGGATAGAGATTGCGTGACAATAAGCCTTGAACGTTAATAGCATTTCATTTGTACGCTCGAATATTGATGTTTCCGCTTGTTAAGATTAAGTACCGCGTAATGACGAACATAAATTTACGGAGAATCGAAGAACGAATTAGTACGACGAAATCAAGGATTATAAATGCGACGTCTTTAGATTGTGTCAGTTTGCAATTTTATTACAAAGTGCAAGACCAACTACTTCATTTAATGGAAAAGATATAACTTTAAGAACGTCTACTAAATTGCGTTACCGGCTGCGTTAATTGCAATCCGGTAATATTATTGAATTCCAACATCTTCAACATCTCCTTTGTTTCAGGATCGACTTCGATGATGTCATGCTCCAAAGCAGAAACTTCTGGTACGTAATTGTCCCTGCGTTCCCTTTCTTCTTCTTGGAGCTTGATGGATATACCTCTCACTTGGCTATGTTTTAATCGCTTCATCAAGTGAGTAACGAATCTATAAAGTAAACGCTTTTGTTCTAACAAATTTGTTCTTAATTGTACAAAATTCTGCAACGCTTTTACACAATTAAGTTAACATTATGTAAAGTACTTACCCAGCGATTTTGTTTCGTAAAGATTTGCTCGGAATGATAGCAATTTCCTCGCATATCCTCTTATTCGTGTGGAAATCCAAAGTCAGACGGTGATGATATTTTTCGATGATCATCTTCGCCGCCTTTTTGACGGTCTTTGTCCTAACGCGACTCTGTAATCACACATAGAAAACGCGTTAGAATTATTTTCTTAAACGACAATAATACGCGAGTCCGATTATTTTCAATTGTTGTTATAAACTACACTGCCAAACATAACCTACACTCGCGACATGACTCTCATCGTTTCGCGACGTCGAATCTACGCGTTCTCGCTACAAATATATGCGACGACTCGATCGCACATATTTTCTTTTAGCTATTTCGACGGATGCAAGTAATTTCTTTGGATTAATATTAGAACGTAACAAAATAAATACCCACCATGTTGCTTAGTATTCCGGAAAAGGTACAGACACACGCCAAAGAGAAACACTGAGACGACCGATCGTGCTGCTTTGCGGGATATTCAGTAACTACATGACTTTTACTTTTACGAACGACGCTAGTGACATCTGTGTGGTATAGTAACAACGCTTCACTTACGTATAACAGAATACTTTTAAAATAGCAGTCGATAAATATTTACCATACTTCGAAGTTCGAATCAAATGTGTTAAATATTATTATTATAATCATTTAGAAACATGTCATCTTATGCAAGAGAATTCTTTTTTACGAAAAATCTATCCGAATTTATCGAACTGTCATCCTCTCGATCGTCGTCGTTGACCGCTTCGATTTAATCGATCGAGTAGACCCGACGAAGGCGATATCGATTAGCTCCCTGTCGTTCTCTGTCGTTATTCGTAAAACGTTACGAAGGTATCGTGGATTTAATCGTCGCATTCGATCGGATCGTACTGCCGCGTAAAAATTCAAAACGGGAAACGAAATAAAGTACCATTTGTACATCTTTCAGAATCGACGACTCGGTCGACGCGATCGATACGGAGTATCGAAGAATAAAGATAATCGAAGGAAATGACGACAGATGTCGCGAGGATCGTAGAAGGCGTCCGCGGGATGGCGCAGTCGTCGTCGAGTCGGCGGGGTGAACGTGAAAGCGTCAACGGCTCAAAACATGACGTTTGTGGTTCGTTGTTACGACAATGTCGTCGAAGCCGCGAATAATACGGAACCGTTAATCGGCTTGTCGCGAGTGACGTTTCCTACGGGACGTATCGCGTGTACGAGCGTTAATCTCGCATTGAAGGACGTTGTCGAAATACGTGAAAAATTGCGAAAGATCGACAGCCATCGGTGATAAGCGTGGTTCGCGTTTAGTCGGTGGTGGTGGCTTTGGATAGACAAGGTACTGTCGGCGAAAGAGAGAAAAAGAGTGAGAGAGAGAGAGAGAGAGAGAAACAGCGTGGTGGGAGACGGTAGCGCGGAGTGGGTGCGCGCGCGCGCGTGAGAGCAAGCAAGCAAGCAAGGAAGCATCGGTGCACAAGTACGAAGAGGTGGAACGGTGGCTGGGGCGGGTGGGAGGTGGGGAAAGAGAGATACAGCGTGGCGGTGGTAGTTGCAATGTCGAAGTTAGTGGTGGGGAGAAAAAGAAGGAGGAGAGCCGGTGGCGACGGGAGCGCGCGAGAAGGTGGAGTGGGGCGCGAGGGAGCGAAGGAGAGGAGGCGAGTTTGTTTATCGCCTTGGTGAACGGTGCGAGAAGCAGTCAGTCAGTGCGGTGCTACACTTGGCCTGCGGTGGTCGGTGTCTTCGGTAGAGTCCTGCTTCCTTGCGTCGCGTGTGTCTGTCTCTTTCTCGCTCTCGCTCTCGCTATCGCGTGTCCTCGTTAAATCTCTTTTTTTTTCTTTCCCCCTCCCCCCGTTCCCTCCGTTTTGACACTACTCTTTGATTCGGTGAGTGCGAACCACCGCACCGTGTCACGTTTTCGAGAAGGAAAGGGAGTGAGTTTCGAGTGAAGGAGGAAAAAAAGATATAGGAAAAGACGGACGGACGAAGAGAAAGAGAGAGAGAGAGAGAGTTATAGACGACGTACGCGCGTCTACATCCGTCCGAAGAAGTGTTCCCTTCGACCGAAAGAAGAAGAGATAGAAGAGGAACGACGATACGAGAAACGTCGTGTCGTGACGCGACGAACATGCCACGGAGAAACAACGCCGAGGGATAAGATCTCTCAAATCGCGCGCGCTATTGTACACGCAAAAACGTACGGGCGCACACACACATATCCTCTCTCTCTCTACACACACACACACACACACACGCACACGGATCAACGTACACGCGCGTTTATTTTCCTTCTCTCCGATTTTGACCTCTTCCTCTCTCAGTTCCGGCTTCCATCGTATTCTTCGTCGTGATCGTCATCGTCATTCTCATCCGTCGTCGTGATCTGTCGTTTTTATAATCTCCCAACTTCTCCCCCCCCCCCTCTCTCTCTCTCTCTACCAGTATATTATTTCGCAAAAATCTCTTTCGACCGACCAACGTGGGATTCGCCGTGGGATACGTCGCTACGCACGCACGACTAAACAGGTAAGACGATCTCTTTTTTGCTTTCTTCTTCGTTCTTTCGAAGCACGAACCTAACCTCATTTTTATCGGTTCTCCGCTTTCGTTGCTTCCACGTTGCGTTCGAGCAACGTTTCACCACTTCTGTTTTTCTATCTTATCGTTTGTTTTTAAGCGAACGCAATTTTTTTTACTCTTTTTTTCCCTGTACACGTAGACGTAGATTTGTTCTCGTACGACGAGTCGAAATAATTCGATTCGATGACTTTCTCTTTTTATACGTACGTGCGATTGACAACGCATACACATAAAATATTTATACGTATGTATGTACATTCATAGACGTTATACGATTGCTTAGCATCTTTCGTGCAGTTTTTTTTTCCTTTTTTTGCTATTTCTCTCGCTTAAACACGTTAGAAAGGAGACGCGCGAGAGGAAAGAAGCCATGACTAGTATGAAAAGGAGAAAGAGATGACAGAGTCGATTAAACGTACTTACGTACGATTAGAATCGATTATCGATAATTTCTCTCTTAAACGAAAGGTCAATAGAGAGTCCTCGCTCCTATCTTTTTTTCTTTTCTTTTCTTTTCTTTCTCATTCGTGAGTAAATAATCCGTGGATAGATATATTTCCGCGTTTAAAATTAGAGATTCCTTAATATCGTTTCGCAATAAATTTCGCGGATAAAAAGGAACATTTTGATTGGTGGTACCATTGGGTACGTCGACGAGGCGCGAAATTTAAAACGTCGATCTCCCTTTTATTTTTCTTCTTGCGATGATAAACGTCGGGAAACAAAAATTTCGTATGGTCAGTCGGGTTCGTTGTACGACGAGACGCGAAATTTGAGAAGTTCCTTCCTCTCGTCAACAAATTCTCTCTTTACCTTTCTTTTTTTTTTTTTTTCTGTACCTCGAATTCTTTCGTCGCGGTTGTCGTTTTGGTTTTCGCGTGGGTTCCTTTTTTTTTTAATCTTCTTCCCTTAAATTTCGACTCGCGGCCAGATCGTTATCGATATCCGACATCGAGTTAGCGACGGAGATGGGACGTGGGGAAGGTTAACGAACGATCGGGAAAAATGTGTGGCGCGTGAGTGCCCAGACGACGATTGACTCTTTCAAGAGCAGTCACGCGTTTACGCTCGCGCGAGAGAAGCAGATGGGACCCAACGAGTGTAGACGATGGATTAGAGAGTTGGGGAGAAGGAGGAGGAGGTATATATATATATATATATATATATATATGTATATGTACACATGTATTCTACATACATACGTACGTGCACAGAACGTATATACAAACACGAACAAGTTGGATGCAACAAGTCTGCTGTCTGTTACACACAAGCGTAAATAATAGATGCATTCGATCTTCGACGTAGAAGAACGCTCCTTCCAACCTCTTATTTCTTCTATATCGATGATATCTATTGTAAGTAATTAAGGATGGAGAAGAGTCATTTGGAAATAGTCATGACGCGCCCCATTAAACTCTATATAACAGTAATGTGCGACGTTATTTTCTTATACGATTCGTATCCTTTTCCTCTCTCTTTCTCTCTCTCTTTCTCTCTCATATCTTTTTCTCATTTCTACAAAATTCGTAGGGAGATAAAGTAATGCTTACATCTTCCATACTCCATCTCTCTCTTTTTCTTGATCTCTCTCTCTCTCTTTCTCCTTCTCTCAGCAACGTGACTCTTGATATACGTAATTACGCTTTACACGAACGAAAAGGAATTTCTCGATTTAGTCTCTCACGTTCTAACGTATTATATCTCATTCCTACCAGTCTTTGTTCAGTCTCTCCCTCTCCCTCTCTCTCTCTTCCTCTATTTCTATCTCACGCTTCGCTGTTTGTTGCGAATAGCTAAATGCAACTAAGGACGGATTTTCTTGTTTTTAATTTAAAAAGAAAAAAAAGAAAAAGCACAAGAGAAATAAAGTAAAAGCAAGTTCCGCATGCGCGGAAAGTGGTGGGCAAAGTGAAAAAGAAAGATACGTATATAGAGAGAGTTTTTATGGTCGAGTTGAACACGACTCTAGGCTAACAGACTCGCGTGTTTTCACACATTCGATGGGATGTTACCCCTCGTTTATCCCACAGTCGACAAATTAGATAATTTATACGTGATTTTTCGCAAAACTACCGTCCGCCTAATCCGTTTGAATTTCTTTCGTTTATTTATTTTGATTATTTTTTTTTCTCGCACTCTCTCTCTCCTTCTTTTTCTCTTTTATTTTTTTATTTTTCACAGCTGCCTCGCGTACCATCGATCTTTGCCAAAACTCCAGAGCAGATCTCTCTCTCTCTTTCTCTCTTTTTATATATATATATATATATATATTTTTAGTTCATCCAAAAATATGCCGTAAAAATAAATCGACGCCGTTTGCGCTACGAAATTTTTTCATAGCTTTCACCGATAATATTTTAACCGATATATGTGCTAGATATACATACTCATATATATATATATATATATATAGTATAAATATTAAGTGTATTATATTAATAATATATCGATACGTTATGTTTCTGCGGCTATTTATTGCAAGAACAATCAAAAAAATACATAAATGTATATAAAATATATGAGCGAAATGTTCAATTTCCGAACGATATGATATTAACGAAACGATATATGGACATTATAATATGACATATTGTTTTATCGTATTATAATTTTAACAAGGATTAAAGAGGAAGAAAACGATTTTATATATTTAAAGCGAATCCTCGCAGATTGTTCGCGTATCGGAACGAAAGTGTTACTTAAATTGGTTCGATCGTTTATCCTCGTTGCTGTCGAGAAAGATACGGGCACGTTGGTTCCTACGTATCATGAATATTCATTAACGCAATTAAATACCTTTTTCTTACGTACCAGATCCCGGGATATTTATTTACTCGTTCGTTGTCGTCATCGCGGCCACCGTAGAATCATTAATTCGTTTCGCCTGTCACGAACGACAACGACAACTACGACGACGACAACGACGACAACGACGAGGACGACGAGGACGACGAGGACGACGAAGACGACGAAGACGACGAAGACGACGAAGACGAAAACTCGACTGGCACGTGCGCTCGAGCGTTCTCTTGAAAAACTTTTTCAGACTAGGACGAGAAGTGATTTTATATATCGTTAAAGTGCTCCTAACTTTTCTTCGTCTCGTCCTCTTTTCTTTTTTCCTTTCTTCCCTCTCCCCCCACCCTCCCAGAAAACTTTCGGTGAAGCGAATTTTCGCCCAACGGAATACTCAGCTATGCCGAACTGGAAGGGCCAATATTAAAAGTCGATTGTTCGAGGATACTAGATCCCTTTATATATATATATATATTTCTTTTTTTGTCGAGTCACTCTCTTTAGTATAGTTTGTCTTTATAGATAATAAAAAAAGGGAGGAAGAGAAAGAAGATGAGGAGGAAGAAGAAGAAGAAGAAGAAGAAAAGAAAGGAAAAAGTCCTGACGAGGTTCTTCGTTCTAAGGGATCTTTTTTTCTTTTATTTCGTTCAGTAATCGCAACAATCCGTTTCGCAATAGAATAAAATAAATTTTAAAGAGGAAAGAAAAGAAATAAATAAATAAATAAATAAATAAATAGAAAAGAAAGGTGAGAAAGATAAAAGATATCTTGACTATCGACGAACTCAGCAAATTCTTTTTCTCCGATCTGGGTACGTACGTACGCGCACGTTTCACTTCGGTCCGTTGAAATGTAATGTTTAATGCATATTGTAAGTGGGTATACATACATGATAGATTATGCATACGCGTGTAGACGTAGATTGCGTTACGGGAGAGTGCGTCGTTAATAGTTAACTTCTTCGTAAAGAAATCTCTTTTAGAATCGTATATAACGTCGCAGGAAAGGGTCTACGTTAAATCGGCCGTAGTAAGCAAACGTGTTACGAAACCCGGTCTAACACGTTTCTACTCGTTCAACTCGTCTCCCTATTTTGTCTATCGCCACGCATCCCCAGTTTGATATACTTCGCCAGGGGTGATAATCTATCGGTCGAAATTACGCTCGACTACCGAGAGATATCGAAGTCGAATGGTTTGACAGTCGAAAACCCGCGAATGCACCGTGGATGCATATCCCATTTCCTTCGGTAACTCGTTAGTCCCACGCGATGTTAATGCTTTTCAATTTACATTGGATATCCTCGATGCAGAAACGTTCGAATCGATTCGCGACGATGAGACCCCGTACAGAGAAGTAAGCATACCCGAGCGACCTTTGACCCAATTTTTTCCTTCTTTTATTATTATTATTATTATTATTATTATTATTATTATTATTATTATTATTATTATTATTATTTACCAAGCAACGTCCCTCGTCCTCCGAAACACCATTCTCCAAGATGTTAAATCTCTCGACTAACACGGAGGAGAGTAAAAGTCTAAAACTTTGTCATTTTTTCTTTTTTTTATCGATCGCTATTTAAGATGATCGAAATGGTTAGGAGTGGACGTTTTCCAAGGTGTTTATACGGGGGATATTCTGGAGAGGGCACGACCTATGGGATTCAGAGGGGGTACGTTACACGGGGATGCGTGGAACGTGGTATATAGGAGTTCGAGAGTACCGAAGGATATGGGGATTTAAGTGGGTGGGGTTTGTAATGTTTGGAGGGAGAGTGACCTATAGGGTTTGGAGGAGGCGTGGTATATGGTGTTTTTGAGGGGGCGTGGTATATGGTGTTTAGAATAGGCGTGGTACGTGGGGGGTTTTGAATGGGCGTGTCTTAGAAAGTTATAAGGGGGTTTCAACGAATTTTATCCATGACAGATGTTTCCACGATTTCTTACATCTCTTTTTCTTTTTTTTAATCTTTCGACAATGGCAATTAAAATAAAAGAAAAGAAAAAAAGAAGATAAAAATTTGAGCCCGGTCAGGATCACAAAGGGATTACCTCGCGGCAGATAGGAGGAGGAGGAGGAGGAGGAAAGAGGAAAACGACGACGCAAAAGTATCTCTTTTTCGTGGATTTTCACTGGCTTCCCGTAATCACGCGTGCTAATTGGCCATCGAGAATGGCAATCCCGTGCTCGGACCTAGACAAAAAGCCGATTACAAAAGATTCCAGAGATTTCCCTCCGCTCTTCTTTAATTAATAATCTTAATTAGGAAAACTTTGTCGGAGCAATAGCCGCGATATGCGTTGTAATTAATTAGTTAATAGCCGAGCGTCGAGGGGAAAACGAAATGCTAAACGGAGATTGGTGGAAAGTAAAACAAAAGCTTTCCTCTTTCAACAAGCGTTTAAAGCTATCTAATCATCGATGCTTTCCCTTTCGAGAATCAAACGATTTTAATATCCATGCGGTGATCTATTAAAACCTCTTTTTCTCTCTCTCTCTCTCTCTCTCTCTCTCTCTCTCTCTCTCTCTCTCTCTCTCTCTTTCCCCTTATTTATCCGAGAATGTTACAGGTCGTAGTATTTCTAAAAATTTCTTTAGGAATCTCCTAATGGCCTCGAATTTGTTATGCTAATTTCGTCGTCGCCCCGTCGTCGCCTCGACGTTTCATAATTTCGGGTAGGTGCGCTCTCGTCACCCAGCCCGACCGACCGTATGGTTATTGCGAGTTGGATGGCACGTGACAGAAATTCTCATGGTCCACGTGTCACCCTAAATGGTAGATAGCGTTTTGCTCGACTATATACTCTACTCGCTTCGTTTCGTGAGGTACGACGAGAGTTTATTCACCCTCTCTCTCTCTCTCTCTCTCTCTCATTCTTGTTAATGTTTTATACGTTTAAACGGAAATTCGCACAATTCTGAGTCGAGAACGGTTACTCAAACTTTTTGCACATAGAAACACCGTTCTATTCCTTCTTATCATCGTCTCTTTCTCTCTCTCTTTATCTCCGTCTCGCGTTTCCTAACACGACAGCTACGAAATTGCTGGCGATTCGCATAATGCCTTACTAAAAATAACCTCTAGCCGTTTTGACGTCATCAATATCAAGTGTAAGATACTAGTCTATTAAGAGAAAGAGTGTCCATTGAATAACGCTGCGTAGGGCTTACGCCAGCTAATCCCTATCTGGTTCTTCTCTTAATTTCTCCGTCTCTGTTTTTCTCTCGGTTTTCCTCTCTCCTCTTCTTCCTCCGTGTCATATGTTCTACCTTTTCTTTGACGCACTCCACATCGTCGAACTTGATAGCCACTCGAGTAAGCCACTCAAAATCGTTTAATTAAGTAGCTTCGACTTTTTCATCCTTTTCCCCTTGAAATAAGTAGAAACGCGACCGAGCTCTTATCCTTTACGTAGATAAAAATCGAGTAAAAGACCATTGATTTTTTTCCTTTTTCTTTTTTTCTTTTTTTATTTTTTTATTACAGCTCAATTCGATTATATCTCTTTTGGAGGTTGTATCCTTGACATACTGGGAATATTTAGGAACGATAGAAAGTATTCATTTTATCGTTACGTCAGTTTAATTAATGAGCCGTCGTACGATTTATCAACCAGTTAGAACCCCTTTTATATACTCGCTTATCTTCAACTGGTGCAACGTAAACGACATTCGTAAATGCACGCGCGGAAATTCTCGATACCTTAGAGGTTTCGGATTTCAATACTTTAAGCGCGATATCAGGAATGTAATATCTCGCTTCCAACGTTTGAAGTCAAACGGTGACGTTCGCTCGACTTCGACGTCTCGAATCGTTTCCCTTCTTCTCCTCTACCTCCACCGCCTCCCCTTCTCTTAAAATATACGCTAACGAAATCCTCGGGAATCCTCGGTCCTGGAAAGATTTTGTTTGCTTTTTTCTTCCTACGAAATATCAATTTATCCTCGTGACTTGGATGTTTATACGTTCACGTCGAATATATCTATCTAAATATATATATATATATATTTCTGTATGTCGTGAGTATATTTATGCGTATACCAAACACGTATGCTTAGATAATTATGTCGACCCATACCTTTAGTCCAGTCTCCGATTTCTATTCGTGTTCGGTTATGTAACGGAATGGAAAAAAATTTGGTTGGGATCGAACACATTTTCGGTGTTCGCTTTTACAATCGAGTTTTCAAATTTGTCGAGTTTGTTACGGGCGCGTACAATCGTACCAGTGCTTTGCGTTACGCCGATTTCGCGAGAAAGTTTCGACCAATTCGAGATAGGTACTCGTCGACGTACATACGTACATACGTGGACGCATATGTACGTACGTTCGTACGTACGTACGTACGTACTCGCCTCGACCGGCCTTTTGCCTGTTTTGCGCCAGCCATTGACCTCCTTTCACTCGGGGATCACTATATGCCGTTAAAATTTATCGCATCAAATCGAATATTGTTTGCCAGAAATCTACTTACCAACGTAGTTAACGAAATTGTTCCTTTTACTACGATAAATAAACAATAGACGGGATTCGCCAAATTATTTTCTCAATAGTCTCGAAATGACCATGTTAATACAGATTTTGACGAATATCTTTGGTCATTCCATCGTTACCTGTTTCAAAGAAAATTAACGATGGTATTTCGTACGGTCTCTGTAACTAACTCGATGTTCTCTTTATTTGCGTGGATTCAACGCAACAACGTGTAATAACTTTTCATGAGAAATAACGATAAATCGTTACCATTGAAAGTCGATCCACGTGCCTTCGATGCCACGTATTAATCGATGGAATCGTATTGAAAAACGATGGCCGAGCGTTTATAAAATTGATTGGAATGTTCTATTAGTGGAATCGATGCTTTATCCTCGTCCTCGTCGAACGAACAACGATTAACCGACAACGGTACGAATTTTCAACGTGTCCGAACTTATTTACTATTTTATTCCGTTTTGGTAATTAAAAAATTCACGACAAATATTTACACGAAAGCCAATTCAATTTTTATGTCGATATCGTGGGGTTTCGAGAGAAGAGGGGAAGGCAATATTTGTTCTTGGATTTGCTCTTGGTTACAATCCCAATGTAATTCATTATCTTCAATGACATCTGCGCGTTAATTTAGCTGCCTCTTTATCTCCGACACGAATCCGCCGCGCAAATCGTGAAACTTTGAGGAATACGTATTTCATCTCCCACGTAGTCGCACTCGATCGAAACTAGATCATCTCGAGCTTACGTTCGTAAACTATATACATGCATACATGCAACATACGTTTGTACGTCTCGTTTGAAGCTTTCCCCGAGTTTCGACGAGTGCATTAAGCCCTTCCTCTATCTCTCCCTCTCTCCCTCCCTCTCTCTCTCTCTCTCTCTCTCTCTCTCTATCTATCTATCTATCTATCGATCTATGTATCTATCTGGCTGGTTCACTCCGACTAAACTTTGCTTCTGTTTACCCCAGATGCCCCGATCGTCGAAAGTACGAGTGCGTTAAGCTGCTGCGCTTTGCTACGATCTCTAAACTAGGGAGCTTATCGTTTGTTTTCGCATATAGGACAACACACACACACACACACACACACAACACACCTTTGCACGGCCTGATCATCGACCACGAAACCGATGATTTATACATCGAAAGCTATTAATTAGACGTCGAACGTTATAACTATCGAAGATCACTGATGATGAGATGAGAGAGATTACCATACGCCTAAGCCATCGAATTACGCTAGAACAGTTTGGTAAATACAGAGAAAATGGGAACAGAATATATTATGAAATACTGGTGACGAGCTATCTCGAACGGTATATCGAGGCTTATACGAGAGAGAGAGAGAGGCAGAGAGAGGAGATACAGGGATAGGGAGAATGGACATTTGAAAATTTAATCTTAACGATCAACACAGGCCTCCGATGATTGTTAACACGTTTCATTAGCAAACGTTTGCTCGTGCGTTCCTATTCGTATGTATCGAATAGTTGAAGCATCCTGGATGCGTTGTATATGCTTATTAATCATCTACGAGCGGAGATTCGCTTATGGTTTACGATGGGACAGAATAACGTTCGGTAAATTCTACGAATTTTATCGACAGACTCGATTGAGTCTCGCGATCGCGAAACTTCCATCCCTCGACGAATTCATCGTCATCGGTTACGGTCGCTTTTTCCACTAAATTAATAACGTCGAACGTTCTCGAAAAAGTTTTACGAAACTCATACTCACCCGTAACGTTTCTATTTTTGGGTGGGGGGAATAGCACGCGAACGACACGTCGAAAAACTCAATTTATACGAGCCGTCAAGCTTGCCAAGAGGAACGTTTGATAGGGAGAGTATTTTTATTAATTCTTTTTATTTTTTTATTGGCTTTTATTTTACCCTTTTCGTTTTTGTTTTCACACAGTCAACACCGAAATATCTATACACGTGATACTTCTTTTATCGTTCGAATATGCGGAAGAATATCTGTAAACAAAACGAAAGTGGAAATATTAGGGACGATAGATGGACGATTTGATTCGGTATTTTTTGCCGCGATAATACGGAAAATTTATCGGTATAACGTCAAACCAAATAATATTTTCGTCGCAACGGTTCTTCTTTCATTCCTTTTTGTATTTTCTATGGTTTCCGTTTTATTTATCTTTCTTCTTCGTTGAAAAAAAAAAAAAATACAAGAAAAAGAAAAAGAATAATAATAGTAATAATTAGAACAGAAGGAAGATTGGTATGGAAACCGAGCGGAAGATCGGCCCCGTCTTGAAGGTTTCTCCATGCTGCGGTTTTCCAACAGTTCGCATCGCTAATCTGCGGTTTTCCTTCCTTTCGTGTTGCAGATAAGCCGGGCGAGCCAACACCACTACCACTACCACCACCACCACCACCACCACCACCACCACCACCATCACGAGGAGAACAACAACGTTATCCAAATCTCGCCAGTAACAAATTCGTCCGCTTAATACGCAAGAAATAAGTCGGGATCGATCGTTCATCGACTATTCACGCGTCCGCAAACCATCGTCGTTTATCGATCCGCGAAGGAGGATAAAGGAAGAAACGAAATATAAAGCGGGCTGGTGTCGGGGTGATCTTCGCCTAATCAAAAATACAAAGAAATTCAAGGAAATAAAAATTTCGTCTCGCGACAAGTATCGTACGTGTGCCGAAGAGAACCACTTAGCGTTTAACGGGGAAATTAATCGAGGAGGTGCGACAGAGATAGATAGAGCGGTAAAGGAGAGAGAGAGAGATAGAGGGATAGAGACGGATAGACACGGAGCGGGAGGAAATCGAGTTCTCTCTCTCTCTCCCTCTCAAAATCTCTCTCTCTCTCTCTCCCTCTCTCTCTCTCTCTCTTTCTCCCACTAGTCGACGAGTCGTGTAACGCTCGTAATTGTCCTTGTCGTCGGCGTGTCGCGTGGTTAGTCCTCGCTCGTCGACGGTAACGACGACGAGATGATCGTCAGAGTGACCTTGGTGTGCTTCCTGCTGGTCGGTGCACCGATAAAGTCAGAAGCAGAAGCCCGTCCTCGTGCACGGCCCGTGCCCATCTACTCGAATCAGTTCGCGGTCCATGTACCGGAAGGAATAGAAGCTGCAACCGAGATCGCCGAGCAACACGGCTTCGACAATCACGGACAGGTTAGTCTTTCTTCCTTCTTTATATTTCTTTTCCCATTTTTCTTTCTTTTTCTATCTCTCTTTCGGCATTGAATCTCTCTACCGATGTCCCGTTAAAGAGAACGAACGTACGCGTACGAGTCCCCGACTCTAAGGCCATCGGGATCGTTCTCTGTCGTTAACGTATAATGGACTTTTTATTACGTTAAAACGTTGCGTCGGGAATTAAAATGCGTGCCCCGTCGAGATTACGTTAAATTTCAATCGAACGTGTTCAGTTATATATTTAACGATCGAGGCCGTTATATTCTCTTCCTCTATTTAGATTCGAACAAGTTCGAAAGGGCGGTTGTATTCGGTTAAGTAATTTATAAATATACGTCGGGACGCGCACAATATATCCACGAATATGATTCCGTGAAAGAGGCAACGTATCGACGACAGTTTCTCGTCGTTAAATCGATCGAAAGTACGACGTCGCGCTTTTTAACGCGAACGATTTTTATTAGATACATTTATTTCGATACGTTCCCTACTAGTCCAGGAAAGTGTTCCTTTCGTGAAAGGGGTAAAAACTTGGGAGTTTTGGATTAAATCGTTATTACAGCCCCCCTTTTTCCCGAGCTATCGATCAATCGTTAATGGCCGGACAGTAAATTAACGTTATGGGAATGCGATAGAGATTGTTCGCGGTAGGTAGGAAATGGCACTAAAGTTCCTCAACGAGCACCCTTTTCCGCGCGGTTCTTCTGCCTTTGCGGCTTTCTTTCGGCGTACACGAGGAATCTTGGAAGTTTCGCAGTAACGACGTAATTTTCCCGGAACATATGATAGTTCCTAGTCTAAAATGATGTATCGAGTTGCCTCGGTGGTGCATGCCAAGGTAGTACCTCCTCCTAGAGAGACTATAATGGCGGCCGCGCGGGAGTATATTCAAAGTAATTAGCTACATTTCTTTCTTTCAAGAACAGCCCCTCCGCAATATTTTATCCGTCGAGCGCGCCTTCTCTCCCTCTCCCTCTCTCTCTCTCTCTCTCTCGTTTCTTCCTTTTTATTTTCTTTTCTCACTCTCTTCGCCGGAAGATTTCTCGCGGTGTTAAATAGCGCAATCAAGATAGTTTTTACCATAGGTCCAGTCTCTTTCTTTCGTCGCTCAACGTGTTCGCGAATATAACTTATCACTTGGAACTCGTTAATTCGAACGCATTTTTTATCTTTCTTTCATTTCTTCTTTCTTTTCTTTTTTTTTTTTTTTTTCTTTTTTTTACATTAAGGTCGAAGTTTAACACGTGTACATGTATAGATAGATAGATAGAGAGAGAGAGATAGAAGTTTTTACGAAGTACGCACCAATTTAATTGTCGTTCTTTTCTTTTTTCTTTTTTCTTTAGTAACGTTCATCGTAATATAATGATGCGTTAAGGTTTTTAGATGGGTCGGGTACTGCGTAATCGTCTCCGAGATTATTACTTAGTATTATGAAGAAAAATATAAGGGGAGTCGTCGTTCGACCGGCAACGATTACAACGCACACAGATTTATCCCAACGTCCTACGTCCAATATATCTTTATATCGGGTTAAACGTTCTCCATCATGCCCGTATACTTTCGATTGATGCGTTTCTTCTCTCCTTCCCTTTCATTTTCTTCATTTGTTTCATAGTTGTGGTGTTTTTTTTTTTTTTTTTATTTTACTTAGTATCACCGTGCCTTAAGAGCGTATCATTCGTTTACAACAATTAGTTAATGGTGACAAATCATTTTTTATCGGTTGACGAGCTATCTACGATTCGTGAAATTCATCGACGATCGAAGTATCAATCAACTATTCATTGTGCCTAAAATGTTACTAGCGTTGAAATAAAACGAGTGAAATATTTGTCCTTTTTCTTTCTCTCTCTCTCTCTATTCTTTTTTCTTTATCGTCGTAATTCAACAACTATACGACTATAACTCTCGCAAATTTTATCTTCGGTGAATGAACGAGAACGAGGCGATATTTATCTTTTCTTTTTTATTTATAATAGATAATAAACGATAAATATGTTTACACGCTCCCTCGCATAATCGCTCGTACTTTTTTCTTTCCTCAGTTTTTTTTTTTCTTTTTTCTTAAATATATTATTCTTCCAAAAATCCATTCTATATCGAGGAAAAAGAAATAGAGAAAGAATTTCCTCTCGTCACTTTGGTGTCTCTTTCGTCGCGTTAAAAAGATTTATCATCAGAGGGGTCATGACATTCGATCGACCTAAAGACTCGTAACTGGTTCGGTATTACGTGCTTTATCTGACACCATGAATTTGATCGTATTGATGGCGAATATCATTTCTTCGCGTTGTAACGCGAAGCAACAAGGGAGGATCGTTACGTTTGTACTAACGCGTCGAAGATTTTTTATGGTCTCTTTGTAATAGATTTTTTCTTTTTTCTTTTTTATTTTTTTCGTGTAAAAGCGTTAGCAGAAAATGGGCAGAGTATGTGCGATTTTATTGGATAATATTTTTATCTTTCTTTTTTTATTTTATATACGTATATATTTATAGATAAGATTCTGTATGTATAAATGTTATTTACAAATTCTCTTTAACGCATCGATTATAAATAATAGATAAAGTTGATTGAGTTATAACGTTTGTAATCGTCGTCTTCGTCGTCCTCGTAATCGTTAATTGAATAAACAAGATAAAGATTTAAATCTCACGGATTATTTGAACAGGAAGCGAAAATCACTTTAATCGCGTTCCGTTATGACGACTAAAAAGAATTGTTTTTATAAGAAAAACATTTTTCTTTCCACGCTTTGTTTTTTCTTTTTGGAATTACGATGCAGCTGCGTTTCCGGAACATTACGTTCTATTTTTCTTTCCTTGCTTTTTTTTTTTTTTATTTTTATGGTATTCATTGTTCGATACAAAACTGCATATATCGTAAGAAACAAAATATTTAGATTTGAAATAAAAGTTTTGAATGGCTCGCGTATAACTTCGTTCTCGTTTTTTCTGTTTTCTTTTTTAATTAAATTACTTGCGCGCTTTATCAATTGAAAAATTCAAGCTATAAAGAAGAATAGAACGAATTGATTGCATTACCATATTTCCATATAATTCCGTATTTACAAACTTCGATGCACGTTCATCATTTTTTGGGATTGTATACTATATTTTGTAATTGTTTTTATTTAAAAACCGTGTTCCGTGTACCGACGCGTGATATCTTATTATTTATGAAGAAATAAATGCACCACAAGTTTCGAGGACTTTTGAAAACGACCATGAAAGGCACGTATACACGTGTACGTACGTATATTGTATACAACACAATAATTGAAATTTTTCTTTGTAAGGTAAAAGAGCAAAGTGCTGTTTTCATCGTGTGTTTTCCACGCAGTTAGAAGAATTTCTATTCGTTAGGAGAGAAAGAAAGAGAGATGGAGAGAAGGAGGGAGCAGTGACTTTTGTATCGTAAACATTTCTATGCGACAAACAAGGCTGAAAGATATTCTCCTAAAGATCTCTGTGATTCTTATAGTATACAACGTACGCAGGACGTATTATTATAAGGCCTTTTAAAATTATGTTTCTTATAACGTATGTATACACGTTCCTCTTTGATAAACAAATCTTTAGAGACGAGACGAGACGCAATAAGAGACCTAGTCGTGTTTGTTGTTATAATAGTAGTAGCGGTAATACGTCGTCGTGTAGTATAAGTTGTTTTTAACTAATTTCTGAATACATTTGAACGCACGAAAGAGCGTTACACGCGTTATTACGTCGTACATAAAGAGAGACATAACGAATATACGTAGATACATATACGCACGAAGCTTGACCACCTTTCTTATCTCCTTCCCTCGTCGGCTCGCCTCTTCTTAAAGCTTACTTAACCTTCTTCGTCTTTGACCCTCGTCGTCCTGCTTGAGACTCGCACAATGGCCTTCAAGTGGAATACATTTCATTCGGAATCTCATTGGACGACTTATCTCTAAATGACATCGTCGAGCGAGCGAGAGAGAGAGAGAGAGAGAGAGAGAGAGAGAGAGAGAGAGAGAGTGTGTTGTGTGTTTTTGCTTCGTCCTTTCGTACTACGGAGCGAGGACATTACGATAGATCTTCGATTAATTCGCATGACGTCACGTTCGGTACAGGAAGATAAATAACATGATATTTCCTTTTTTTTTATTTTTTTTTTTTTTTTATCTCTATTTTCTATCCGACGAACCGAATAAGAACGAAGCTTTATAAACGCATATATCAATGTTAAACGATACTAAGATCATACAAGACAACGATCATTCTTACGAGTTATGAAATATTTATTATTTTAATAGATCGTTTCTCTTGCCGTAGAAAAATCTTATCGTCTTAACGTCTTTTTCTATCGTAGTAGTTAATTCATACGGGATTACAGGAACGACGAATCAAATTGAAGGAGAAAACATCTCAAGCGGGCCAAGGTGATTCTGATTCCAGTTGACTTCGGCCGCCACGCTCGATTTCATAGGAAAGTAAACCGTCGTTGAACGATCCTTATCGAGATATATAGTACATATATACATACATAATGGTGTACATACATACACGTATAAAATCCGAACGAATGCCTAGCTAATACTTAGAAGCGGTATTGCCTCACGAGTTTGCGTTCTCGCGAGTCGCATACCAATGGTCAACCGAGCACGCTCGCGTTTCTTTCTCGAGGATGCTTTGAGATTTGCGTAACGATTGCGTATATAGACTCGGTAAGGAAGGCAAAGCTTTCGCGTTTCCTGGTTTACCGGTACGTGTCTCCTTTGATATTAATACCATATGGTAATATGCCTATTTCTACACGGTTACGCGACGCTTTTATCACGTGAATTCTCGGTAGGACCGCGTAAATAGAAAACTATTCGATAATGTTTGTTTACATGCATATATATATATATATATATATAGGTATGTATGCATGTATGCGTTTGTGTAAATATATAAACACGATATGGAACAAATTATTTATGTAGGAAATTTATAAGGGAGAAAATGTTATTGGTACGTTCCTCGTTTCATCGTTAAATTTCAAGCGAAAGGAAGGGATATTAAAGAGAGAGGGGTCATTAACGGATACCAAGGCGAAGTTTCGTTAACTAGGTCGCGATAAAAACTTTGACAAGAGTCATCCTTCTTAGGCACGAACGGGGGTAGCAGTGCATAGTTTAGAAAACGTACGACGACAACATGAAACTTCGTTGGACTATCTTTCTCTTTCTCGTGGGAGTTCGTTAGACACGCCCCGGGTCGCGTTACTAATTTAGCTTGA
The DNA here is from genome assembly GCA_911387935.1 of Dolichovespula saxonica. NCBI lineage: Eukaryota > Metazoa > Arthropoda > Insecta > Hymenoptera > Vespidae > Dolichovespula > Dolichovespula saxonica. The sequence continues at coordinate 3,223,050 of OU427017.1, read as the reverse complement.
CCGACAAGGGCTAAACGGGATGCTTCGAGTGCCCGAGTGGTGAATGTTTCGGTTTGTTCCGTGCTGCCTTCTCGTCTCGTTGGACGTGAACGAATTCTCCGACGGATGTCCAATGTCCATCAGACGTCCAACCGCGCGTTCTACGTTTAAACTGCCACTAATATACTCGCGTCACTTTATTTCACTTTCCATTGCCAACGATTCGTCACTCCTCTTTCCTATGTCCGCTCCATTTTTTTTGTTTTCTCCTTTTTCTTCTTATACGCGATTCGAGCGCTCAATTTTATCACCTTTCAAACGTCATAACGATCTTCGAAACATCATAATCCTTATTGTTTTACGATCGCGAATCGTTAATTATTTTCTTTATTACGATGAAACAAATCTTTCGATACCAATTGGACACGTATATGTGACACGCCATAAAAGTTTTTTCAGCTTCCTGGCGTGACGTACGCGGGCGAGAAGCCCTCCTTTTCATCGCGCTAACGCGCGCTTTATCCTACGTGACGCGCGTCTGCGCGTTGCATTGCGAAAGATAAAGTTATCTATGGATGTACGTAAGCTCGGACGAAAAGGATCGGGCGTTGAAAAAGAGGGAAAGAAAGAGAGAAAGAAATAGCTTTTCCCTATCTCCTTCTCTCTTCCACTTTCTTGTGGGCATATATCGCGAGATAAAAGTTTATTACCGGTTGCTGGCAAATGCAGTTACTCGTCTCTCTGATGCAGACCGGATGCGAGTGGTGATCGCTCTATCGCGTTTCTCCACCCTCTCATCTTTTTTTTTCCTCGTCCCACCTTTCTAACCAGAACTTCGATTTGTTCTCTCTCTCTCTTTCTCCCACTCTCGTAACTTTTTCTCTAGGAGCGATTTTGTTCGAGAGGTGCATACGAACGAAATGCATTCTCATCGAACGAACTATCGATTCTATTTTTGCAATGTGTTCGATCGCATTTTTATCTTTTCTCTTTTATCTTCTTTTATCTTTTCCTTTTTACTTCTTTTCTTTATCTTCCTCTATAGATAAGAAGAACGAGAACGAGAACGATGACATTATTATTATTGTTGTTATTATTATTATTATTATTATTATTACTATTATTGTTATCGTCATCATTATCATTATTATCACGTTTTTCAAAGGTTGTTCGAAATCTCATTTCCTTACTCGGACATTGTCGCGTCGTTTGGGTTCGTTCCTAGGGAAATTACAGCGGCGGATGCGCGGAATCAAAATTTCGGGAGGCTAGTATCGGTACGTGAGCGGAGTGCGGACGCTAATGAAACACAAGCATTATGCAAATTTTATTCCGCTTTAATATCACTCGATACGTCGGCGGATTTGTAACTACGTCGTTTGCGGTATCATCCTGTCGTGTACGTAACGCGACGGGAAAGAGGGAAATTACCTTAATTCATGACAATCCATATCGATGACCGCGTGTATTCATAACGACGTTTTCCCCTGTTACGCTCGTTAACTATAATCTGTGCGTGCGCGTGTCCGTGCGTATACACCATATGATAAGCGAGCAATGCAAATCTTATTTCGAGCTCTTGCCTTTTCGTTTCTTCTTTCTTTTCTTGTTTATATATTTTTTTTTTTCTTCTTCAAATCATTCATACAAAAGAGAGACCAAAATAAATTGGACGATTAGTGTGAGAATGAACGTTCGATTAGATCATTATTTCTATGAGCATTAGCGATAGATAATTCTTGTTTACGAACGGGCATTGTTATTTATCGAAATCGTTTGGCCATTGCACGACCACGACGCGAGCTCGCGAAACTCGAAACGAAGGAGGTCAAATGTCACATCTCGAGGCCTCGACCGATCTCTAGAACCGTAACGTTAGAGAGATCGACGCGAAAGTATTTCGACCGAGCGTGGAAGGTTCTCGCGAGAGTGGGAACGGTGCTTGGGCATGTAAGTACTTACACATACATATATATATATATATATATATATATATATATATATATAGATACGTACGCGTTTATGCATCTAAGATCTCTCTCTCTCTCTCTTTCTCTCAACGCTCCAGAAAAGTTCGTAGACTCGATCCAAAGTGGTAGTGGTGTTCGAGGCGAGGCCATTCACGGAGAAAGGATTTTGTTCGCGACTGCAACGTTCCTGCGAGAGAAGGCTTTCCCACGTGCTCGCCCATTCTTGCAAGATCTTTACAAACTGCCGACTCGATTCTGACTCCTTCAAGTAACCTCTCTCTCTCACTCTCTCACTCTCCGTTTGCCCTTTTCTCTTTCTCTATATTTATATTTATATTTATCTTTGTCTTTATCATCGTCTTTATCTCTATCCGTGTATTTATATCTCTCAGTCCTTAACATACGCGACCGCGTGTTATTCTAATTTTTCGTCGAGAGTACGAGATTTACCAAGATGTATCTCGTTACCAAAATAATTCTCTCGTTTCCCTTTAAACCCTTTTCCCTTTTATTTTTTATTCGTTCATTTCTTTTTTTTTTTTTCATTACATTCTCTTTATTTATAATCTCTCGTTTCTTTTTAGACATCGTTAATATGAATAAATACCGAGAGAAACGTTTGGAAGTGCAACAGTATTCGTAGAAAACGAGTGTATACATTTCTTTTCTCATTCTCATTGTTCGACCGAATTTCGTATTATCATTACGCACAGAATACTTTTTTATTCTTCAATTTATTTATTTATTCTTTTTTTGAAATCGTTCCTCGCCTTTAACGGTTAACCCCGACGACGAATTTACGCGGACGAAAAGGAAGCAAAAAGAAAAAAAGGGACGGAAAACAAAGAACGAAGAAGAGAAAAAGAGATTACTTTCCGGTCGAAAAGATTCCCTGCATGTGATATCTTCTCTTGAATCGTCGTCGCAGCTGCAGCGAGTTTAAAAATATTTTTACTGCGAGGGCGTGCAAAAAAGAGAGTGACTGAGAGAGAGAGAGAGAGAGAGAGAGAGAGAGAGAGAGAGAGAGAGAGGGGAGAATAAAATGAATGTATATAGTATAGTTTTACTGGGAAAGATCGGCCGATCGGTATGAGAGGATGCACCCTTCGTTCGAGATGGGCTAACCCATCGGTACGTTACGCCGAAGGGTTGGCTTTATACCTCCTCCTCCTCCTCCTCTTCCTCCTCCTCCTCCTCAATTTCCGCGAATCGTTTCACCCTCGGTAGACCGTGGAAAATCAGTTTCCTTCCGCGTCGCTCGTTCCTACCATCGCGGTGGACATTTTCGCGTGAAAACGTCCACGGCTTCGTTGAAATTTCAGCCAAGGCCGTGTTTGTCCGTCTCTCTGTTTCTCTCTCTCTCTCTCTCTCTCTCTCTCTCTCTCTCTCTCTGTACGCGTCTACCTGTCCCTCGCTTTTTCTCCCCCCTTTCCCCTCCTTCCTCGAATTCGCCCTTTTTATCCTTATCTCCTCTTTCTCCAACTCTATTTGCTTTATTTCCTCCACCTTTAAATTTAACTAGCCCCCTGACCACCTATTTCTTTTCTTCTTCTTCCCTTTTCCCTCCATCCCCTATCTCTCTTTTTCTCTCTCTTGCTCTCTCGAATAGCCATTTGGTCAACTGTTTATTATTATATGCCCGGAGGAATGGGTGGAACATTAAAATGAACGATTCAATACGAACGCGCTACTACGAAAAACCGAGCTAAGTTTCGAACGCAGGCGAGGCGTCAAGAGTAAAGAAAGATTTTGTTATTGTTCGGAAATAGAATTCCCGTTAATTTGACGTCGATATGAAACGAGGAAGAATTTAGGGATGTCGCTCGCGTGTATTAGAACGTAGAAACGCGAACGGGTGCATACGCGTGCACGTAACTCGTATTAAATGTCAATCTACGTTCATTGACTTATCCATCGTTAAATCGTTCTTTTTTTTTCCTTTTTATTTTTGTACTTTATTGGGTTTAACCGAATGTCTGTCCTTTTTTTTTGTCCTTCCTCCACGTTCTTATAAGCGCGATTCTTTTATCGTTCTTGGCATTTTCGTATTTATCGTATAATAATATGTATTGCGGTCTCCGTTCTGTCGCTTTTAGAGGACGCTATTTCAATATGTAGCAATATATATATATATACATATACACATATCGTTCCTTTCCACTTCTCATCTTCTTCTCCGTATTTCCCGGTTTCCTGCTGTCTCAGCGTAGATGCAGAAAATTCTTGATTCCTCGTAACTTTCATTCTGACAGGATCGGATGAATTCTTTATCCTGGAATTCGAAATATAGATGGTACAAGAGAGACGACGAGAGAAAGAGAGAGAGAAAGAGAGAGAGAGAGAGAGAGAAGAGAGAAAAAGATAAGGACAAAAAGTCCATGTCCGAGATGACTGACAAAAATGCAAAACTAGCTTGCGGTTATATACGCGCATATATTTGTCGTTGGAAATTTCGATTCTCCGTCTTTCTTACATTCTCGCGTTGTCATATATCGACGGAGAGAGAAAGAGAGAGAGAGAGAGAGAGAGGTAAGCGAATTGTTTTCAGAACAAAACAAAATGGAATATGGTAATAATCTCGCGAACGTGCGGAATCTTCACGGATATGAGAGAAAGAGAGAGAGGAAGTATGAGAGAAGGTCGAAATAGAGAGAGAGAGAGTAACTCGTGTCTTCGTCTTCGTCCTTCGGATCGTGCATGAAATATGGATTTGATTCGATACGATTTTGAAATGCAAAGGACGTGCAGGTCTCTCAGAGTCTTTTCGTGCTGAATCTGGCATACCCTTAGGCGTTACGAAATAGTTCCTTTCTCTCTATCTCAATCTCCCTCCCACTCGCCCACTTTCCTTCTGTATTTTTCGAAGATCAAGGTTAGAACGCTGCGCCGTCGAAAATATTTATTGAGATTTTATCAGAGATACGAGGCTCTCCTCGACGATGACGAGACTCGATATGCTGATCTTTCTCGAGAAATCGAGGCCGATTATTATCGACTTTTATATATTCGATACCTGGATGGAGCAATAAACTAGAGAAGGATAACCAACGGGAGAGAAATAGAGAAACATCGGAATTAGTGGTAATTTTTAAATCCTTTTATCGCGGAAAAAAAGGAATGGTAAATGGTGGGGAAAAAAAAACGTAGCTTGGCTTTTATAAAATCTCTCCAATTCGACGATCTCATTTATACTCTCTCTCCCTCTCTCACTTTTGCTACGATTAATCCAAAGACAAAAGCTGAGCCAATGGTGATCCCGAAATTCGTTTTAATTCGCTACGAAAGAAAAGCTCCGCCGTGGTGCTCGGCCGTTCGATAAATTTATGGTGACCACGCGATTTAATTGTTTCGACGTGGAGATCCCGGCGCGCAACGTTTAGAGTTCGTTCTTTCGAACGAGAGAGAGAGAGAGAGAGAGAGAAAGAGAGCTTTTCGGCACGGTATATAGTAGGATAGTTTGCCTTTTCGCATCGCACACGATGTTTCTAATAAATTCACGATAAAGTTTTGTTTCTTTTCTTTTTTTTCATTCGAGTTTATGGTCGAGAAGAGAATCTTCATTTCCAAGTAAAAATTTTACTTTATATTTAGATACATAGAGACAGCGTCATCGTTGTTTCTCATTAAACTAGAAAGGAACGACTAGATTAACGATAAATAAGATTCCTTTCGGATATAGTCGAATTTTACACCGAGCACGAATATATAACATTTCTTCGATACGATCGGGATCGTTCAATCTCTCCCTCTGAATAGTGGGAATGAATTCTACGATATATTTTACGTTAATTAAGAAATAAAAGAAAGATTAATTGACGACACGCGAACGATTACTGTCACGGGTGTCACGGTAGAAACATTTCGACGATCGATTGAATGCGAAAGCGCGGTGTATCGAGAGGGTAAAAGTTTGCCCAGTCGATCTTGGTTTACGTCTATCGGTCTCTTAGTTTAAATTAAAGTAGACAACGAAGGGCTCGGTCCGGTGTCTACGAGATGACTCAGGAACAGGCCCTGTTTTCTAGTTCCGCGAGAGTGCCTCTCTGTCTCTCTCTCTCTCTCTTCTGGTGTTCGCGGTATATCCCAGACCGGTCGACCACGGTTGAACCGACGCGCCGTGACAGGAGAACCTGTTTAGTCGAGAAGGAGCTCGAGGAGAAGAGATGGGGGTTGGTGAGGAAGGGTGGGAGGAGGAGGAGGAGGAGGAGGAGGAGGAGGAGGAGGAGGAGGAGACGGCTTCGGGTAGAAGAGAATGTACCGTTGCCGAGAGACAGATGCGGCCAGGCTCTGGATAAAGCGCGTGGGCTCCGTTGCTCCGTTCTGTGCTTCGGGTTAGAAAGAAATAAAAACAAAAGGTAGAACCGAGCGAGGGTAAGGGGTTGGGAAAGGGTCGGGTCGGATCTCTCTCTTTCTCTCTTTCTCTCTTTCTATCTCTTTCTCTCTCCTCTACTGTCTAGTCTCTGTCGCTACGCCATCTCCCTTCCTCCGATCTCTTTTCGCTCTTCTGCGTTCTATGTAGCTTTGACTCTCTTTCTCTCTGTCTTTCCTTCTTCGCGACTGACAGTGTCGTAACGAGACAGGTCGTCCCGCTTGGGGACGTCCGTATGTGTTCTCGACAAAAGATACCTCTATGTGAAGGAAAAAAGAAAAAGAGAGAGAGAGAGAGAGAGAGAGAGAGAGAGAGAAAAGGGGGAAAAAAAGAAGAAAAAAAGAGTTTCAAAGAGCGAGGAAGGAAACCGTGCAACCCGTTCACAAAAAGCGACACCAAAATTCGTCGAGGGGCTCGTTTTTGAAATATTTTTGTTTTCTTTTCTCTTTCTCATTCATCTTCTCTTTTTAATTCTTACGAGCAAAGGGATCTCGATATAGTATGCAAACGTGGGGAGATTATCTTTGATGCCAAAGTTTCGATCGTCGGATCGATACTATCACGAACGATAACTTGATTACAGGAGAAAGAAATTATAGAGATATTTCGGTGCTCGATCGTACGATACTTAACGTCGTCTATCATAGAAAAACTGTTCGAATCGCTCGTTAATTAATTTCTTTTTCACTCTTCCACGCGTTCGATTTCTATTTTGATTCTATTTTAGGTTTATTTCGATATACCGTACCCTTCGTTCTTTAAACTTTTATTAGTCTCTAGTTTTATTCCAACTTTTATTTCTTGTCATTCAAAGAGATAAAAGACACTCGCGAGCGATGGTTCCACGTAGTCGAAATGAAAGTTCTCGTAAAAATCTAGTTACGTAGTAAACGCTGAGAGCGTTCGAAGAAAAAGATTTTTGCATCGCGTGTTTGCTATCGGGGTCACTTGTATCTTTTTTAATGAACGCTCACAGGCTCCCATCGACGTTCATGGCCATCGATTAGAAAGATCCGTTGTTGGCGAGTAAACATTAACGTTACGTACGAAGTTTGTACGCGTTCTTAGCGAACTCGTGAATGATTCGTTTCGAAAAAATATCCGAATAATGGATGCTTCTTGTTCGATAATCTTTCTTGATTATTCCGTTAATCCTCTTTGACGCCGTGCAACTTTGAAGACAGCTTTTCTCTTTTTTATTTTATTTTATTTCTTTTTTATTTAATTTCTCGTCACGTCAAATTAATTATTAGTTTATATCACGAGGTTAACGTCGACTAATATCCATGTTGTATACAATATGTGGTGTAATTATACTGCATAAGGGTTACGCGTTGTATTATTTTTTTATGGGGACGAAAAAAGAAAGATTTAGATTACAGGGAATTAAAGAATATGCATGTTAAATAATCGTAAAATTAATCGCGTTGCAGCGAGCGACGAAGAAGGTTATCGATGATTCCTATTAACTTTCATGTTACGTTGAAATAATGAGTGCTTATGCGCTAATTGCAATCGGAAGGTTGCGAAAATCCACCTTGCGAGATTTCATCGAGCATTCATAATGCATCATGGTTCTGTAATTATCCTTCGTTTTCCAACCGCTACTTTATCGTACGTCTAGGCCAAATTGAATTGTCTTTCTAACGAAATAGGATACTTGCTTTGCTCGTCTAATTCCGTACATTAAGGGTATTATAAAATTGATGCATCCCTTGACTACCGTCGAAAACAATAGAACTTTTTCTCCTCGTCCTTTCTTCTTCTTCTTCCTCTTTTTCTTTTTCTAATCGTTCTTTCGTAATACGATTTTCCGAGCGACTAAATTATACAAAATGAAAACTCATACGTCGTTCTTTTCTTTTCTCTTTCGTTTCGTTTTTGCTTTCGAACGATTAAAAACTTTTCGAACGGTGTATGCGATCGCTCATCCGATTCTTTAACAATAGAGTTTTATTTATGTACATGAGTACACGTTGCAATCGCGTTTGAGTATAGTTATCAAACCCCTTCGTCGTACTCTTCCTCGTCTTTGAATTTACGTTTACGATAGTTGCGAAGCATATCCACGATTCAACCGGCTCTAGAAGCTTAGTAATCCGATGGGATTGTTAACCGATTACGAACTTTATATTATATAGTCCCGATATTAGATTCACCATATTAGATACCGTCTATATTGCGCCATAGCTTTAACAATTGTTCGTCGTTACTGTTACGGGATCGGGCAAATCCAAAGAAAAGCTTCGATTATTTCCCATCTCCTCTCGCGTTTAATCCCATCCCATGATCGGAGGAACCGTCAGATATTTGATTTTCCATGGATTAATAAAAGGACGTCATTCGCGATTCGTCGTCGTGCAAATAAAACGAAGATATAAAATATCTATCTATCGATCGATCGATCGATCGATCGATGAAGTCTGTCTTTTGTATATACATTTACAAACCGCATTAACATTAATTAACATATAATCGAACGTGGGAATTTCCAACAACGAGGTAAAACGAGATAATAGATAACGATTGTACGTACGTTTAATATTCCAACTGTTTAGCCGATTACATATTTATTTTTTAGATTGCCCGAGAGTCATCGCATTAACGTTAGTTAACATATTATATAATGAGGAAATATATAGTTATCTTTAATAGGTATTAAAATGAAATAATAGATAACGATTATACGTTCAATTATTATTCCAATTGTTTATTTATTTATATTTATTATTAGTTCGAAAGCCATTGCATAAACGCACCGAAAAGGGAATGATATATAGGAGATTATATTTCTCTTTCGTATTCGTTAAACCCTTTCTTTTAAATAATTGATTAATAATTGTGCGAGCGTGTATATATATATATATATATATATATATATATATATATATCGTAGGAACATGATTTCACCGAATAGAGAGGAGTTATATAGAGACGTACATCCATACGCGTATATACTTATACCTTTTAAATCCGATTCACTCGACGCTTCCTCGTTTTCTTTCGATTCCTTTCGTTCGAAGACAAAGACGTTTCTTGACGAGAAAAGACGTTTCTCTTCCTTTACTCGATTTCCTTCGAAACGAAGATTCCATCGTCGTAAAGTGATTTCCTTCCGAAACGAAATCGGCGAGTACATATATACGAAATCGAGGGGGATTCAACAATGGTTGAAGTAGAAAAAGAAGTCAGGCGACACGATTCCGAGGGCGAATATATATGTGTGTCTCTCTTTACGTGTAACACGGTAGTAGTCTGAAAATGACTTTCACCTCGGCTGTGAAACCTCGTTTTATTTTAGTTGATCCGTTCTTATGGCACATAGAGAGCAATCGACGTACTATCGCACGTGGATATATACTTAAGCGTACCGTGTGTGTAAGTATATCCTTTAGTAGAATCGTTATTGTTGCCCTTACCAACGTGCGCTACCAAAAGACGCGTGAGAAATTCGTTCGCCCTCGAGATAGAAAAAGTGCATACGTTCGGTTGTCTCCAGTCAGACGAACACCTTTACTTCGCTTTACATTTTCAGTATTCTTGCATAGTCTCTCTGGGGGAAAAGAGGGGAGAGAGAGAGAGAGAGAGAGAGAGAGAGAGAGATGGAGAACAAAAAATAGAAAAGGATAAACTCGTACACGTATATGTAGATGTATGTGAGAAAAATAGAGATAGAAATAAAGAGATAAAGGAAAGGAGAGACTGCGAAGAAAGGATGGGGTGGTTTTGTGCATCCGTAAGCACGATCCTTCTTTCTCTTCTCTATGCCGTGTCCTTTTTCTTCTATTTTTCTTTCTCTCTCTCTCTCTCTCTCTCTCTCTCTCTCTCTCTTTTTTTCTCTCAACGAAATAAATCGAACCCAGAGAGAAGGCACGAACTCCTCTTTCTCGATACTTACATACTTCTTCCTTGATTGTGTCTACCCGTGTATACGCGTATACATATAAAATAAATAGGTAATCGAGGTCGAGGAATCGAAGAAGAAGAAGAAAAAAGAAAAAGAAAGATAAAAAGTGGAACACCTTCGATCGTCGAATGTCGTAGTTGTCGTCGTCATCGTCATCGTCGTCGATGGAAGTTGTACGTCGAGTGTCTCGTTATCTTCTGCGATGCACTCCTGACGTTCGGAAAAGAGAATAGTTTAACAATTTATTCGTCCTTCGTTGTCTTTCGTTTTCTTTCGCGTTCTATTTCGATGTAGGAAGAAGGGATTTATATCCGCTAACACTTGCGTTCGTATAATTAATGACGAATTGTGTAAGTTGTCAGAAAGAAATGGATGTTGAGTGGAGGAAGGGATAGACTGAAGCATAGAAAATAATCGGAATGAGAAGCCGAACTCTCTCTCTCTCTCTCTCTCTCTCTCTCTCTCTCTCTCTCTCTCTCTCTTCATCTCTCAAGATTTGTTAGAGGCACCTTAATTGCTACTTTTTGAAAAGTGCAAAACATTTCTGTTAACCGACGAATCGTGAACTCGTTAAGTGAAAGAACTGAAAGTAGTTAAGGGTAGAGGAGTAAGTGAAGGTAGAGAAGGACGCTTAGAAAATAATCTGAACGAAAAGTCCGTGTTCTCTCTTTTTTTTTCTCCCCTCCACGTTATAAAGGTTCAAGATTTGTTAGAGGCAACCTAATTGCTACGTTTCTTGACGTGCTAAACGTTTCTTTTAATCGGTGAATCGTGAGTTCTCGTTCGTTTACATCCCTTTCGTGGCTGTAACTCTTCCTGCCCTCTTTTGCTTTGTCTTTTTTCTTTTATTTCTTTTTTTTTCTTCTTCTCTCTCTTCCTTTTCACCCCTATCTTTTATCTTCGTATTATTATGCGTGTCCCTTTCTCCTTCTACTTCTGTCTTTGACTTTTCATTCTCGTTTAATTCTTTTTCCACCTGGTTCGCACAATGAAACACGACTTGATCGTAGCAATGATTTTTCCGATCCGACAAAACTCGTCGCCGAGTTTTCTTCTTTCTGATTTCTATTCTTTCTTGTTTTTTTTCTTTTTTTTTTTTACTATTCTTCTCTTAACTTTACCCCTTTTCCCTTTGTTTTTTCGTTCAGTTCAATTTTTGCGTCTCTCACTCTCCCTTCTCCTTTTCTCTTTCTTTCGTTTTCTTTCTATATAAATATATGTATATATAGATGTATATAAAGTCTTCTTTTCCTTTTGGGACTCCGGTATTGTTCATCCTTCTCGTCAAGCCTTTCTTCTTTTCTTCCATACTTTGAATCCGGTCCCGACGAGAAATTAATCTCGCCGTGAATATCGAAACATTTAACAAAGCTCTCGTGATACGAAGGCAGTACGTGTCTTCGACCTTTCATCGTTGCATTTTTCTCCTCTTTATCATGGAATATTTTTCAGTACTATTTCCTATCTTTCTCCCTTTTTTTTCTTTTTTTTTTGTTTTTATCCTCTTTACGCTACCTTTGTACGATCCTTCTTAAAGCTTATTGTCTTTCTTCACGATGTCATTGGAAACAAAATATCTCAAGTCCAATCGGAAGCTTTATATCCGTTACCCGAAATAAATTATTAAAAAGTAATTCTTATTAATATTTCTCTAATCCTTTCGTTCGCGATTGCAAAGAAAAAGAAGAATTCTCGATCGCGTTATCATTTCTTTTCGAAACACGCTGATTCGTTAAATTTTCACGCATAACTTTCACCTCACGTATCGTATATTCAATGTTCTATGTTAATTCTCGTGCAATTAAGTTACGTGTACTTCTCTCGCTAAATATGTAGATACGTACATGTACGTGTCATTTAAGCGACAAACACGAGCGCTTTTATCAAGCACGTACGAAATTGCACAGGTATGAATCCGAGAAAGAGATTGCTTTCCGATTTCTCGTGGCTGAGAGTACAGAGAGTTTAGCGTCTGGTCGAACGCCAGGAAAAGCTCGTTAATCGAAACTCGAACTCGTTGCATCACGCTTCTGGTTTTGTATCGTTTCCGGATTTTTCGGGTGTTACCTTCGCTGAGAATTTTCTCTTTTCTTTCTCTTTCTTCTTCTTCTTCTTTTTATTTTTTTTTTTTAATCCTTTTTCCTTTTCATTTGTCTTTTATTTTTCTATTCTCGAAATTGAAAATTCTTTCTCGCGAGACCAACGTTAAATTAGCGGAATCCATTCTCCGGTTTGGATACACATGTATGTAATACGTGTACGATGGATGTCTGCGTCGTTAAAAAAAAAAAAAAAAAAAAAAACAAAAATAAAGAAAACGAAAACATTACACTCTCTAGAATTATATTGCATCGAGCTATGACGATGCATCTATTTTTTTCCTCTTCGTCATATCGGAATAGATAAAAGAAAAAAATAATGGGTGATATTTCTGATCTAAACGCGGAACGAGTCGTTAATTATTGCGAAATTTGTCGATTCCGACCGTTTATCTCGCATAAAAGTGTTTCATTCTACTAATAATTACAGACCATGTGAAATTTTTGTTTATAGAGATACATACATATTAACGGAGCTTAATCGTTTTATCGATAAGAGCAACGGCAAATAATAAATTATCTCGGTCTCGCAGTAATTCGCGACTAACTTTGTGTACTTTAAAAAGGAATCGTTCTATAGTATCTGCAATGTTGACCATAGAGATGAAAGATACGACGATAAAACGGTGTCAAATTGTATAAAGATGGAAATCAAGTGGAACGAAGAAGTTGTAGAATTTTTATCTCCTTTCATATTTCTTTATCATCGATCGTTAAAACTATTTATAGGAGTCGTCCCATTTTGGCTTACCGGAAGGAACGTAACATAAGGCAAACGTTGTCTCTCTCTCTCTCTCTCTCTCTCTCTCTCTCTCTCTCATGATTGCACGTGTAAATTCCAGCAAATGTCCCGTGGTAAAGATCTAACTACAACCGGCTCAATTTCTTCTTCGGTATAAGCGAGAAAGCGTTCCCGCAAAGGACGTTATAGGAACGATTATGGTAGAACCACAGGGTTTCTTCTAGGGTGTATGTATGAGGGTTAGAGAGAAAGAAAGAAAGAAAGAAAAAGAAAACAGGATAGAAACGGTAGGTATCATTATTTTTTGGTGTTCTCGTTCTCCGTACGGAACGTACGCAGCTGTTTCCATCTAAATCCGCCTCGTACGAGCGGAAAGCTCGAGTTTAAAGAGAAACAGAGGATAGATATACATATATGTATATGTATACACACACACACACACACACACGCTAGAGAGAGAGAGAGAGAGAGAGAGAGAGACATAATAGTGTATATGTATCGGCAAAGACGGTGCTTTCGTGTTCTTAATGTTTTTACTTCCAATTATCGTAACCAGTATCTGTAAAACCACGTGCGGTCGAACGACTTTATCAGTGAAAGTTCAAGGAAATGTGCCGTGCCGTTCGCGATCAATGGCCAAGTCGTACTACGTCTTTTTCCCTGCCACGTGTTTTCACGAGGGGAAAAGAATAAAAAGGGGAAACACTTTTCTTTCCTTTTCTTTTCTTTTCTTTTCTTTTCTTTCGTTACGAGTATCTTTACGATAGTGCGTCAAAGTATATTATAACGTGCGTGCGTTATTTCGTCGTGTCGTATAATATATGTATGTACATATAACGTAATATACGTTCGTTTCGCGTTAATTCCCTCGTCTATTTTATCGAGAAAAGATCGTAACGCTCGCTTTCATTTCTTTTCTTGTACACGCCTACGGGCATCGTTCTAGTTATTGTCTAATTATAAAAGTCAGCCGATCGTGTATCTACATATCTCGTTTGCGATCGAAACAGAAAACACTTCCTATTTCTTTTTATCTCTCTCTCTCTCTCTCTCTCTCTCTCTCTCTCTCTCTCTCTCTCTCTCTCTTTCTCTATTTTCATTGTCGTTACGTTTTGTATATTCGTTTCTATACGCTTATTTTTATTTAGATATTTTATCGTCGTTTTATGCCGACAAAAATTTCAGCCTACTTTAAATCGTTCCTATTTCTTTTTCAATTTTTCTTCAAACTTGTTTTTCTATTCGCGTATAAAAGAGAGAGAGAGAGGGGGGGGGGGAGAGAGAAAGAAAGAGATAGGGATAAAGAGAAGAGAAAATCGTTATTATCGCAGGTGCGTATAATATGCCGCTTAAAATCCACCTTGGGGTGAATTCACTGACGTATATCCCGCATCGTTGTAAAATCTCACGCCTACACGTTTTCACCCCCTGGTAACGGTATTTGTAAGGGAATCCAGTATGGCGTGTGCCACACACAGCCTTATGACATAGGACAAATTCAGAGGCAAATGGATGCGATGCGATGCGATGCGATGCGATCTGTACTCGGTGGGATGGGTCTCAGGTGCAATCGCTAATTCCATATTCTCTCTCTCTCTCTCTCTCTCTCTCTCTCTCTCTCTCTCTCTCTCTCTCTCACTCTCTCTCTCTATCTATCTTTGTTAAACGGAGTCAGGTGAAAACCCCTTGAATGTCTCCCTAATATTCTACATACTCTGCGTACGTATATATATGTAGTTCCCCGTTTGCACGATACTCGTACATAACATATTATACTCGATCGATCTCGGCAGTCGACTTTTTTTTTTCAGCTTTTCATTGATTTCCTCTCTAGCGATTTCTTTGAATCGTCATTACGCGGTGATACGTTTCACGGTTAACGAACCACAATCCATTTAACGAACCCGTTTTCGAGGACATTAGAAACTAGTAATGCCGCGTGTTTTATATCTATGTCTACCCACCCTTCGATCTCTCTTTTCTTTTTTTTTTTTTTCTTTTTTATTTCTGAACCAGTGATTCTTGATCTTTAAGCCGTTTCGATTCACGTTCATATCTTCGCTAGTACGTGCACGTTAACGTTTATTCGATAAATTTTACGCTTTTCTATCCTTTCTCTTTCTCTCTCTCTCTTTTTTTTTTTTCTTTCTTTCGAACATTTTCACGTAGTTATTTTCTATAGTCGATATCGAACGTGGTAATAATTATTTTTGTTTATATATTTTATTACACCCGATCTTCGGATTTGCGTTACTTCTTTTATTTTATTTTATTTTTTTTTCCCATAAGGAACAAAATAATCATCGAGTTTGGTTATAAATTTATCAGTTGGCTTCGTCGTACGATCGCTTTCATCATCGTAAACGACAGACACGGCAAATTTCTTCCGATTGGAAACAGTTTTCGTTTGATCGTTCTACTGCGATAGAAACTATCGCGTTCTCATCGATCGTAACAATTTTTCTGCCAATACGGAATATTATTTACGGTTCGAACATTTCTACGGTTTAATTGTATATATATATGTATATATTTAAAATGTTCTTTTTTTTTATTTTTAACAGCGAATTTGATGTTTTATTTATTCTTCGTCGGCATATATAAATATACACAAATGGACATGGTCAGGATACGTCGATCATCCCTTACCATTTCGAATTGATACACGACGTGTCATATATGGCGATAAACACGAACGTTAATGTTTCACGAGGTTTCCTTTGCCGGTTTGACGCGATGCCAACGTTAATGATATATCAAATTTATCACGTAGAATTCTTGAGCCTTTTTTTCTTTGTTCATTTCGATCGGGAAATTATTTTCACGTTCGGATGAAAAGTCGTAGGTACCAAAAATAAAAAATAAAAAATTCGGAAATGGCCGTTTATAAGGACAAACGTTGAAAGGACCGCTTACATGTTTATCAGAACGAGACGAACTGAAATTCTTGTTCCTTCTCTAATTACGATGAGGCAAGCGTCGAAACGCTTATCGTTATCCTCCTCCCTTCCTCCTCCTCCTCGAACGTTACCGGCGTTCTCCGCAAATTGAATTAAAGAGAGGTATTTGCCTGAATTCGATGCTGCCGCGAGTGGACAGAGCGTTGCGGTAAAGCCGTGCAAGAGATTATATAGAAAGCCTTCGTGAGGAAATTCAGGCCGAGACATCGGTATACCGAGTGAATCTCGTTGACACACAATAATATTCTAATTATTGTGCCACGTTTTCCGAACAAATTGGAATTTCCATTTTCAAGGATCCCCGTGTTTTTCGACAAGTGGAAAGCGAGACCGAGATCGTATGAAAGAGCGAAACGGCCGAGAGAGAAGTTGATGTGTGCGTGCCTGCGTGTGCGCGTGTTAGAGAAAAGTACCGTACGCGAGTATAATTTGAAACGTAAAGTGGCTTAATTAAAAGATACGAAACAAAAAAGAAAATTCATTAGATCATTTTGCATATTATTTCAAAGTGAAATAAAAAAAAAAAAAAAAGAAAGAAATAAAACAAAAAGAGAAAAGAGAAAGGAGAAAGGATTGGTGACTCCTACGACGTGCGTATAATCTCGAGAAAGATTTCTTCTCACTGATCGAACGGCTTCCTTCTCTCACGTTCGATTTTTTTTTTTTCGTTTCTTTTCTTTTCTTATTTTTTCTTTTTCTTTTTCTTTTTTTTTGTCGACTCGACGAAGAATATGATGTCAATCTGAGATGTGGCAGAGAATGGCATGCACGTTGAAAATGGGACAATACATTCGCGACCAGCTCCGGCCACAACCTCTGGCAATTACTACGGAATAGGGTCACTTTGAATCGTACAGCTAAACGATTTATCGTCCTTGCATCCTTCTCTGCTTCTCTTTCTCTCTTTCTCTCTTTCTCTCGCTCTCTTCCCCTCTTCCCCTCTCTCGTTCTATCTCCGTTAGCGCCTGGATCGCATTGGCATATAAACGACTACTTATTGCTTTTCAAATTATCCCGGCGAATTCGATTTCTCCGTTACGAACCGTCGAGCTAGGGCACCGTCAAATTAACCAACTTAATTAGCGTATACGATAGTTTTACATTGTGGAATATCGAACAGTTCGTTTGTCTCTTTCTTTCTTTGTTTGTTTGCCTCTTTGTTTCCTCCTTTCCTTCGTTATTTTTATTTCTCGCAATCATCGTTTTCTCCCTTTATTATGCACTTCAAAAGGAATTTCGCATTCGTAATAAAATTGTATTTTTAATAGATCGTCTACGATATGATAACGAAGAACGCGCGATTAGTGACCCGACAACGAGATTAATTTCGACGGTCAATTTGCTTTATTTTCATTTATATCAACTGGAATTGACTCTTCCCTCTTGTTCAAATAACAATTAAAAATAAGTGTGTCCTCTCTCTGTGTTTGTGTGTGTGTGTGTGTGTGTGTGTGTATAAGAGCGTCGTAAGCGGCTTGTCGAATTATACGGAAAACAAATTTCTCCGTTTATTTACGGTATCGTACTCGCACGTATTGTTTTCGTCGAGTGAACTTGAACGAAGGACGTCGTTCCGTGTACGATAACTATCGTCGCTGTGATACAGTTTTTTTGCGGTGTTTCGTCATCCTTCGAAGAAACGTAGCCTTGATTGTTTATTGTCGGATAGAAAGGTCACTAGATTTAGTGCGACGTTAATCCCGTCTATTGATACAATCCATCAGTAGGTTATCTACCGTCGAGAGAGGTAAACGTTTCTCGTAGCTTTTCGAAGATGAAGAATTACGAAGTGATCGTCGTCCAGCCGTGAGCAAAAGTAGGTATTTTATCGCGACGCATGAAACGATAATCGAAGCGAGTACGGATCCTGTCGTTTACTCGCTCTCAACTTCAACTTTAATCGTGATCGATTGGCCGAAACGAAAACGACGAACGAGTATCTCTCGTCCCTTGCACAAAGATACACATCTTTGATCCAACAAAGGCGTCCCTCGATTCTCAGTCAAGGTTTTTTCCCACGTCACGTTCGAGCCGTATCTTAAGCAAATATATAAGAAATATATGTATATATATATATATATATATATATATATATATATATATATATATATATATATATCTCATTTTCCTTTTTATTCGTCTCGCCGACGAAACAAACGGAATCAAAACGATAGGGTGGGTGTCTATAGGAAGGAGAGGATAGTTCTACGCGGGATGCATTCATATGCATGTGCATATGTATGCGTATGCGTGTGTGTGCGTGTGTGTATGGACAGAAAGAGTGAGAGAGAGAGAGAGAGAGAGAGAGAGAGAGAGAGAGAGAAAGAGATATGATTTATATCGGGTGACTCGTAAATCTTCGATGTGTACTGTCGCCGTGGTATTCCTCGATTCGCCGTGCCAACTGCCCGCGAAGAAACGTGACGGTTTTTCGTTTACGACGTACTACGTTCAAAGTGTCTATGTATATGTATATATATATATATATATGCACTTGAAGAAGGATAGATAATAGTCGAAAGGACAAGGTAGAGAAGAGAGAGAGAAAGAGAGAGAGAGAGAGAAAAGATGGCAAGTCTGCCGAGCATCGATAACGCAATCTCTGCTCGACTTGTAGCAGAGAATCGGTGCCAAGGCTCGCATAAATTTCATAGTTGGAGAGGGATCTTAGAAGATGTCCTCCTACTACATCCACTCCTTTCTCTCTTTCTCTTGTAATGACTTCCCTCTCACCTGCTACCTTATAACGTCTCCTCCTCCTCCTCCTCCTCCTCCTCCTCCTTCCTTGGTCAACTTCTAGTTTACTCGTAAAATACTGTTATCTTATTTTGTCGCACGACATCCTTGAAATTTGTATCGAAGCGTATAAGATAATTTATAATCCGTTTGTTGTTTATTAATAAAAACGTTTATGACCTTTGCGTAAATACAAGTACCGAAAACAAACAGGAAACGTGGTTGGGCAGCATTACTCCGTCCAGGCTGGAGCGAAAAGGGAGTTAAATATTATTTAGTAAATATTTCTTTTTAGAGGAAGAACATAAATCTTTTTTGAAATACGAGTGTGTACTTACAGTATTCCGAAAATATTTCATGCGTAAGTGACACGGTTTTCGTGATATCGTTGTAGCTATAAAATGTTTCTAATCTAACGAAAAAAAAAAAAAAAAAAAAAAAAGAAAAAGAAAGAAAGAAAGAAAGAAGGATGAAAAAGAAAAAGAGAAAAAAATTATCTTTTTAGTAATGCACTTAAATCCCGTGATAACCCGTTCAATAGCTTACCGAGCGTATCCCGAAAACGTTTTCTTTTTTGTCCTGTTTTCCGCGTCAATGAACGATTACGATACGCACGAACGAAGTAGAGGGTAATGCGAGGACAAAGCTTTTTGTATTTTTGTTTATGTGGAGCACGTGACTCGATAAAAATCGGACGGATACATAGGGTAGATAGCGATGGCCGACAATAACGTGTAATCTTTTGTTGCTTACGATTTTGTATGCCGTATGTATGGCATACTAAGCCGATTTGGACAACGCTTCGAATCTCCTCTCTTTTTGACTTCATCTTTTTATTTATTTTTTTTTTTCTTTCACGTTTAATTGTCATCATGCAAATAATTAATGAAAGGACTACGCATGCGTGTTCGTCTTTATATATTTATTATATGTTAACATCAGTTGGTTTATTTCATTTCATTTCATTTCATTTTATTTTATTTTATTTTATTTTAATAATAAAAAAGAAACCAATATGTAATCCATAAACTTATGTATATGCTTAAACACGTACATGTAGAAACGTGTATATACGGTACGTATGTACGTAAAGTTGCATTCTCATAGCTGCAAAAAGAAAAAACAACGAATTGGACGAGAGAAAGAATGGATAACGCGTTTAGCAATGGCAATTGCCAGAAAACGAGACAGCTGCTTCGCGGTCCGTTTAATGCATTTTAACTACCATGGAATTACTTTTGCTCGACGGCTTATGCTTACTTATAAAAAGAAGAAAAGATAGAAAAAAAAGAAAGAGAGAAAAAGAAAAGAACGTTTAAAGGAGAAGGAAAGAAACTAAACGTAATTGGTAGTATAGTGCTTCCAACGTGAACTTTTTTTTTTTATTATCTCTTATTTCTTAATATCTTTAAAAATTTCTTCTTTTTATATCATTATTATTATTATTATTTTTTTTTAAATTTATCCTCTCGAATGGTTAAAAACTTAGTGGTATCTCTCTGATATACACCGATCGAGTCATAGCCATTGGAATAATTCGATATTATTTTATATTCAGAATCGGCGAAAGAATTGAAAATCTGAATCGTATTCCGTCCTTTTTCTCTGTGTCATCAAACGCTTCTCAAATAATACAACAGTAGGGAAATGGAAATTTTGAAGGGATAGAGATTCGAATATATTTAAATTATAATTGCCATCGCATTGGTCGGCGTGAAACGCAAATTTTTTTGATGGGAGAGATCGATGGAATCGTTAATTGCTTTATTGCCCGGTTTAAATCAACGTCTGATAAAAAGAGAAAGAGATAGATAGATAGATAGATACATAGATAGATAGAGAGAGAGAGAGAGAGAGAATTCAAATTTCCGTCACTCTTCCTGTCTCTCTCTTTTTCTCAAGCTTTTCCATCGATTTTCCTTAAACAATGAGATGATTTTCCCCGTCAAGTTTTCCCGTTGACATAGCCAAATGGCATACACTTCTGTTCTTGAAACGATTAGACGTTTTCCGTTCTCCTTTTAGTTTTCCCTTTTAAATCATCGAGGAAAATAATGAAAGGGAGGGGTTTGAAGGAATAAGGGAGCGAAGAAAGGGAAACGGAGAGAGAGAGAGAGAGAGAGAGAGAGAGAGAGAGAGAGAGAGAGAGAGAGAGAGAGAGAGAGAAAGAAAGAAAGGCTGAATCTCAGATAGAAGGAAACTACTCTAGAGTTCGAAGGTAATTTCATGCGCTGCCTCTTAATTTGTTATATTACGAGAAAATCTTGAAGGTAGGCAATTAGCTTTGACGGTCTTTCTTGGAAGTCGATACCGTTTCAACGATAGAAGAACGAACGATTTTATTCCATTTCCTTTTCGAGTCCACCACTTTCTTTCTCTCTCTCTCTCTCTCTCTTTCTCTCTCTCCCGTTCTCCCTTTCAACCATTCAATCTCGTAAATTTTTCTCTCTCTTTCTAACCACGTCATCGTTGGTCTTCATCGTTTTTCTGTACGAATATTCTTTGTATGTGCCTCTATCTCTTCTCCACTTTCTCTCTCTCTCTCTCTCTTTCCATGCCTTTCATAACGTTTCAACCTCCTCCATCTCCTTTTTCTCTTCCTCTTCCTCCCTCCTCTCTCCCTTTTTCCCATCTTTATCCTCCAATGGAAAGGTACTTTCAACGTCAGCTCTCGTTGTCATTATCACCAAGGAAATGGCGAGAGTTCTTTAAGACGACGCCGCGACGTTCTCAAATCGTTGGTCTCCTTGGATTCCGATGACATTCGAATCTTTAGTTCTCCTCTGTCTCTCTCTCTCTCTTTATACATATATATTTTTCTCTTTTATTTTGTTTTCCTCTTACTTATTCGTTGAGGAGCTCTTATCGTTCCATAAAGACCGTTGTACATTAGGGCATATAAACGAAACGAAACGAACCTATCGTGAAAGAAACATTTTCTTTTCCATAGTTTCTTATAGGACAACGTGCACTGTTCGAAAGTAAAATGGGACTTTTTCGTTTTACAACGTTTCCATTGCGTTTTCCTCTGCCTCGTTCGCTCGCGACAGCCTTAATAGTTCACATAATTGGTATTTGCCCAGACAGATCCGAAATAACGTCGTCGGAAGTCGGAACCGTATACGCAAGGCAAATAGCAACGGACGAATTTTAATTTTCTCGAGTACCTCGACCGTAGTTGAAGCCTGTAAAAGGTTCGTAGAAGATGCGAAGGAGTCGCGTCGTCGCTAATGCTGCGTCGGGGATGGAAGTTTCTTTTAGAAAAGCTCGCAAAGTGTTCCGAGGACAATGAAAGAGAGAGAGAGAGAGAGAGAGAGAAAGATAAAGAAAGCTACGGAGTATTCATGAATATACAAGGTGTCTTGAAAATAGAGTGGAAAAGTGTATGAACATTGTACTTGGAGGTAATTTTGTTAACCGAAATAAAAAAGAAAAAGAGGGGAAGAAGAAGTTAAATGTTTTCGTAACTAAATTTTATAGATTAACAGATCAAATTGTTCCTTCGTTTTTCATAGTTCTTTTTTTTTTCTTTAAGTTTAACGATCTCGATCGTCTAGATCGATTTTTTTCTTTTTCCTTTTAACATCGTCTATAAAAATTCTTTTCATAATTTTGGAGAACTCAATCGTTTAATCGAGACGAGGAGATAACTCGTAGAATAAGCGCGCACAAACACACGCATTCGTAGGTGCGTACACTTTTCTCCCTCTCTCCCTCCCTCTCTCTCTCTCTCTCTCTCTCTCTTTCCCCTTCGAGCAAGTTAGAACGAAGAAGCTAATCGTCGTTTGTTCGAACTTAACCACGAATCGAGAATTCTAATAGAAATCCCATTGATTTACTCGTACAACGCCACGCGTCATTAATTCCCTTTCAACTTAATTAAAGATCTTAGCTCGTTATTTAATATCAATAAAATCAAGTGCTCGTCCGAGATCGTACGGTTGAATTGTTTGACGTCGAGTGATCCGATCGCGAGGAGACACGTTATCTGCAACAGGAAGATAGCATTGCAGATATTCGAATGATTCATAGATGATAATGTTTCTTTGTAATTAATAACTGCGCTTAACTCGCGTTTACTATCTTCTAACTTCGCGTACAATCTTTCAAGTCTTTTGCGAGTCTTTTATTTTCCCAATGATGTATCCATGCAAACGAAGGACTTTAACGAATTAATTTAATTAATTTTTTATTTTTTAATTCGTTTATAAAATCGACTATACGGGTTCGTCATAGGTGGACGACGACGACGATTATTTCGTTGCTCTATGAGACATCCAGTTGGTAAGAAGCCTTAAATGTTTCGTCATTCGTGTACTTTTTCGATTTACTTGACGTCCCCTCTCAACGATGGAAGGTTCATCACGCGCGCGCGCGCACACACACACACACACACACACACACACATAGAAATATCCAGTAGAGTTCTTCCTGCGGATGCAGGTTCTCGTGGCAAGGACCAATGGTCGGCAAGTTAAATTGGAACGTTTCAGCGAAGGATTAACGCGACCCACTGGGGGGTCGAAGCCAACAGAAACTTTACTAATGTGTGCCTTCGTACTTAGGCGCGAGGACGCAGGTAACTGCCGTAATTGCTTTGCCATAGTCTTTGGTAATCAAGGCTTTCGTGATCGTTCTCTCTCGCGTGTCTTCTCCACGTACTAATTGTTAGATACATATATAAAGCTGGCCAAATGAAGTGTTATAGGTTATTGTCATTATTTTTTGTTTTTTTTTTTTCTTTTTCCTTTATTCGTAGGATCATCAACTAAAATGATTTAACACGCGGGTAATATCATGCAACTTATTATATATCATGAAACTTAATTTTGTTTCGTTTTGTCGTCAGAAAATTAATCGTTGCTTCATGTCCGAGGCTTTTCATATTTTTATTTTATTTTATTTCTTTTTTTTTTTTTTTTTTTTACCAAGTATAAATTATATAGCATGGTTAATTTCTTCTTCTTCCTTTTTTTTTCGTAGGTACGAAAAAAAAATTGGCTTATAGAGGATGAAATAAATTTTTTTCTTTCCCTTTATGTTTTCTTTTTTTTTTTTTTTTTTCAAGGTTTAATTTAGAACATAAAAGTTTTTTAATTATTTAATGAGAACGGTGCTCGTAATTCGAAGGAAAAAAATGTAAAAATTGTATTACGAACTCGTCAAACATTAGTTAGCTTCCAGGTCTCATCTATTTTATAAAGAAACGTTCAATTATGACGAGAACATCTTGTAACGCGTTATTTCGACCTCCCCGTATACATGGACACGTATTATTGCATATACATAAACGATGCGGTAGCTTTCGAGCGACGACATCGTTTCTAGAGATATAACGTTGGATTTGTGGAGAATTAAGCGTTGTATCTGCGTCCGGCAAACGTAGTTTTACGATCCTGGCAGACCTAAATTTCTCTCCTATCGAAGTTGTGTCTCATCTAACGTTCCAGAGAACAATGCGTATCTCGATTGACATTAGATTTTCTTCTCTCTCTCTCTCTCTCTCTCTCTCTCTCTCTCTCTCTCTCTCTCTCTCTCTCTCTCTCTCACTGAAATTAAGTTTTTCCTTTTAAAATCTCATTTAAACTGCATTTCAATTCATTTTTCATATTGGCGCTATAATGAACGTTATTTAAATTCATTCAAACGATGTTTTTGTAGTTCACTTTATTCGGAGGAAGAAACAGAGAGAGAGAGAGAGAGAGAGAGAATATCATTTAATCGTTCTCTAACGTGCAGAAAATACCAGAGGCAGCATAGTTCGCATCTTTCTCGTAATTTAGACATATAATACATGCATAAACGTAATTCAAATAATAAACTAATATATAAACCAGCGGCATCGGAAATCCCGCAATGCTTTCCATAATTTTCCCACGGAAAGCGTTATTGCGTTACTACGCAGAGAGAGAGAGAGAGAGAGAGAGAGAGAGAGAGAGAGAGAGAGAGAGAGAGAGAGAGAGAAAGAGAGGAAGAGAGAGAGAGAGAGAGCGCGGAGCGTCCGTGTTTCTCCCAAAGTTTTTATCGGGAGAAAGTTCTCTCTTGGAATTCTTCGTTGTTTCTAATGAATATTTGATCGTTACGAAACAAATGGTTATAGTTTCTTTTTCAGTGGAACGTGTTGGCAGTAGTTCAATGGGGGGGGGGGGGAATTAAACTTAAGACTTTTCTACCTTTAAGATAAGGAGGATGAGGAGTGAAATAAAGAAATAAAAAAAAAAAAATAAAATAAAATAAAATAAAAGAAATAAAATAAAATGTAAAAGAGAAGTCGGTTGACGCGTGCGCGTATGCGTTTCAACGGTTGAAAGTTAGAAAGGAGTCGGTAGGTCGATGTTTAAATAAACGTTGTCCTCCCGGCAAATAACGTTTGTCCTTGGATGAAGCAATGTAAACCCTTAGCTCTGCTTCCAACCTCTTTGCCTACTACCTCCACTATTGTCAAAAGATCTTAACCAAACTGCAGGAGAGACACTAGCGGCAAACGGCGTGGCGCGTCGTCGTCGTCGTCGTATGTGCTACGGTTACTCTCGTCTATAACCGAGCATTCGAGTGTGTACTTTCTCTAGTTTGTATATTTAGTTACAAGTGAATCCCTCCCTCTTCCTATATTGCGGTACTCCGGATTGTTCCTGTCATATTCGTGAAAATCGTTGTTTAACTTTGTCGCGATATACCAAACGGACTCAAGTTTCGTCAGATAAATGGCGAAACGAGAGGGAATACCATCAGAGGAAGCGCAGTCTCCACCATGGAACCTTCCTCATCGGATTAGGCGTGTCCCATTTTCAATGATAACACTCTTTCTTCATTCGCTTTGTTTCCTCTTTTTAATTTCACCGTCATCATCGTCATTATTATCTCTTTTCTTTTTGGTTTTCTTTGCTTTATTTTTTTCTTTTTTTTTTTTTTTTTTTTTTTTTTCTTTTACTTGCAAGCCCTTTGAGAGAAAGCTTCTTTGATTTATATCGCACGTGATATCTTAATGAATTTCTTACTCGATTATTATAAACATGAGAAAATGTCTCACAAATAATATATACGATGTAAAGATAAAGGAGTAATAATTGCATCTTTTGGAGCGTTCTTTTAAAAACCTTCAACGTGAATGACGGATGAAAGAAAATTACCTTTTCCCCTTCGAATAGTTTCCTTTAATTCCTTAAGTATTTTCGTAGCTTGATCATTTTTAATATTTTCCGATTGAACGTTCGCGTTCGCGTTCCGTTCGTTGGAAGAAAAAGAAAAATCATCGATCGAAAAAGGGGCTTACGTCGCACACAGGGGGATTTGCAGTTTCTTGAATGTGGTGGATGAAAGAGTGAAAGAGAAAGAAAAAGCAACGACTCTTCTTGAGTTATCTCTTATCTCTTTTTTATATTTTTTCCTTTTCTTCTTCTTTTGCTCTCCGTAAGAGAGTGTCGTACGAGTGTCGTGAAATCCTCGGTGCGGTTTTAAAGGTCGCTAGGAAGCAAAAGGGATCGCCGAAAATTCGTTCGTCGTACCTCCGAACGAAGAGAAACTCTGTGCTCTTAGTAGAACGCGTCTGCACTCTTCCTCTCTTTCTCTTCGTGCAGTTAGCTCGAAAGTACAGAATCTCTAAGAGATGACTGCGACGAGACGAGTCGACGTCGTCGAGGAGGACGACGAGGATTCTACGACTGTGTTAGCGTCCGTGTTCGTGTATGTATTTACGTGTGCGAAGCGAAGAGCATGTAAGAGACGTATAGAGGCTAAAAAGTTAGGTCGGATTAGGATCGACGAGCGTGGGAGAGACTTTGGAAAGTGCATATTGCACTCTCGACTCCTCTCCTCTCCTCTCGTCGAGATGTTTCGCGACGGGCCGCAACGTCTTCGCTCGGTTTACCTTGCGCTCTTCTCTAACCGACAAAGTCTGTATATGTCTTACTAGACCTCTATGAAGTAGAAAAAAAGAGAGAGAGAGAGAGAGAGAGAGAGAGAGAGAACAGCAGCATACCATAAAAATGCAAACTTGTCGATCGGTATTACAAAGATATATCCTTTTTAACTTTCTTTCTTCGTTGTTGTTGTCGTTGTTGTTGTTTTTTTTATGTTTGACAAATTTTTCCAAACCATTCTCCGTTTCCTTTCTTCTTTTTTCCTCTTCAATTTAAAGCCGAACCGATACTTGTGAAATTATTTTGATCAAATTACCATGCCCAACTGTCCAATGCACTACCAAACATATATAATCGAAACCTTATCGATGACGTATGGCTTTCGTACGATGCACTTAACGTGCATCATCGTTAACAATTTTACGTCGGTCAATAATCGACGTCCATAGAAGATCATTACAACGCAACTTGTTCAAGTACATGGTTTTCTTGTTTTCCCTTTTTCCTTCTCCCTTTTGTTACTTCAAACTTTTTTTTCTTTCGGTCTCTCTCTCTCTCTCTCTCTCCCCGTCTCTATTAGATTTCCTGCTCTCGTATCCGGCCTCAGTTTTCTTTTTTCTTCAATTTTCTTCTTTCCGTTGTTGTTTTCTTTTCTTTTGTTTTTTTTTTTTCTTTCGTAACACTTGTTTCCCGTCTTCATCCCTTAGGTCCAACCTTCTCGGCCACAGAAGGGTGTCGAGTCGGCGTAGATTGAAGTTTTATTCATTTACTACATCGATATCTGGCTTACCCTTCGAACTCACCGATACACCCTGCCTGTTGGGCTCTTTATTTAGGCATTTTCTGTTCGAATTTGTTTCACACCCCTTGACCTACTTACCCTGCATCCCTGTAAGTACGTATCGTCTCATTTTTATTTCTCTTTTCTTTTTCTCCCTTTACCGCGGGACATAGGCGTAACTTTTCGTAACAACGTCGTAAATGCGAAGAACGGTTTTGATCGTGAACGAAATGGCGGTTCGAGGGAAGAGGGACTGGAAAAAGCTTTACTTGACTTTCTTTTATTTTCGAAACATGTCGTCGTCTCGTTATGTTCGCGAACCTAACGTGCCAGAGATCTCTTTTTCCCTTGTTAGAAGGGAGAACAAATGCTGCTCTCTCTCTCTCTCTCTCTCTCTCTCTCTCTCTCTCTCTCTCTTTTTTCCTTTTCTTTTTGATATGAATTTATTTCCCATTATTCATTCGATATTGCAAATATTCGTCGTTCTAGGGCCCGTACTCGACAATTCTTTTTTTTTTCTTTCTTTCTTTCTTTTCTTTTCGATCTTGAGTTCTAGTTTCAAACGTGCCCAAAGTTCGAGCAATCGTTCATGAAATATTTTCTTTATAGATTTACGTATGTTTTCGTGTCGTTGTTTATGATCTTTTTTTTTTTTTTTTCTTGTGTGTCCGAAATCGTAGGAATAAAACACGCTTCGCGTAGTAACCGCAAACGATGCGAACGAATGGCAAATGGACGAGTAATCGTTTCGTAGATTTTAACGAGTTAATGGAGTATTTGTGTTTAAACGAAACAACGAGGGATTAACAATGGGGGAGAGAAACAAAACGATCGAGTCGAACTTTGCGGTACGTGCGGTTAACGCGTCTTCGTCTATACTGATTTTCCTTTCCATTCACGTTCGACCGTTTCGATATTCCGCCCGTGAAATTTGTCTTTCGATATTGACTCGCTTAAAGAATTTACTTATACGATTCTCGCTAGTCTTACAAAGCCGTTCGAAAGAACGATACGAACTAACTTCCTCGATCGATTATTCGCGAGTTCGTACATATCGATTATTAATCGTGTATACTGCGTACGACGTAACCCTTCGGAAATTCTTGTTCCGAGATAATCGACGCCTTTGCGGTTGAAATGCGTTCACCGTTTCTCCTTTCGATCATAAATTTTATCGCGAAAAGGTATTATTTACGGTATGCATTATATAATACAAAGTGACATTATTAATAAAATAATCATAACGGAGTACGAGAGAGATAGAGAGAGAGAGAGCTCATTGACAATAGTTTTCAATTTATATTCATATTCGATAGAAATTTATTCTATTCGGGACAATAACGAGATCGACGATCGAGTAATGATATTTCCATTATTCGCCGAGCAACGATAAAAACGTTATTACGATTTCTAATCTAGATGGATTCTAGAGAATTTGAGTAGAAAATGGTAGATGGAAATCTCGTCTCGTTTCTGTTCTTTTAAACTTAATCCCGTTCAATTTCGTTTCTAGCGGAAAATCGCGGTGTCCGTTCGTCTCTTTGATAATTCGTAAGTAACACGAGTAGTTTGAAATTCAAAAGCGTTTTCAGGTTGAAACGTTCGTCGTTGAAGAGGGTTCATCTTATCCTTTCCTAAGCTCCCTACCTCTTTCGGTCCAGCCACGATTCAACGATACGAAGAGCGTGGATTCGAACTTTTCGACTGGTTCGCGCATTTTCAAATAAGTAGGTCGAGACTCGCAAACGATTTTCCGACGACACGAGGACGATGCACGCCAGTGTAACAAACGCATACACACACACACACACACACACACACACACATATATATATAGAGATACGTATACGTATACGGATAGCTTAGGGATGCCGGGTAAACACGAGGTCAAGATTATCCTCGAGACTGTGAGAGAGCCGCGGGCATACGGATTTTCTCCGTTTTCCAGCGAAGTACAAACTTTTTCGAGCAGCTGCGCTGCAAACAAACGTTATTAGACTTCATTATTTTCGCGCGGAGTATATAAAATGCAGGACCGAACGGGAAAACCCTCCTCTCCGCCTGAGCCACGCTCTCGAAAAACTTTCTTTTTACCTTCTCTCTCTCTCTCTCTCTATATCTTCGTCTTTCTCCCTTTTCCTCCGTTTACTTCTCCATTTGTTTTCATCGATAAATATGCTTTATCGATATACGCATATCAACGCTCATAATAGTCCATTGCAAGGTTGATCGTTATTTTCGATTTTTTTCGATAAACTTTTCATAAAAAGTCGTGTTACCTCGAAGTCCGATTGACAGTGAAATATATTTTCGTTTAACGTCACTCTCCTCGACCTTTTTTCTTTTCTTCTCTTTTCTTTCTACATCTAAATCCGTAAGAGACGCAACGTGACCTTTGTTTTGGCGCAGAAAGGACGTTGCCGATCGATTAAACGATGCTTTTCGATCGGTCGGCACGAAATATCGCACCGTAATAACGTCGATGCTTCCCAATAATTTTTCGACGGCGTCGAAAGCGCCGCCTCTGCAGCAGCAGCAGCAGCGGCAGCAGCAGCAGCGGTTTTATTGCGTTTGCATAATAAACTTGGATTTTACGCATAATTTATCGCCGCGTTGAATTCTCCTACGTACTTATCATCGACGCCGAACCGGTGGTGCTCGAGCAACGAGTCTCCCTTTTCTACAGCCCCTCCCCTCCCCCGCCCCCGCACCCCCTCCTCGAACTCCCCATCACACCAACGTAGTCGCGATGCAGATGTAATTTCGTGCCGCTCCAAGGGAACGAGCCAAAATTTTCCCTTTATGCGTAATTTATCATCGTTAGACGCGGGAGGAGACTCTCTCCTTCGAAAAAGCAATTTTACTTAAATCGGCGAGGGAATGTGCCTCGAAAAATATTTTGTTTTCTCTGTTCCCTTGAAATAATAAGAGGAAAAAGAAGAGGAAGATGAAGAAGAAGAAGAAGAAATACACGAGGGAAGATCGTAACTCGTACAACATTTTTCCCCTTGTCATTTCTCTTATTGGATTCGAGATGTCAATTTAAAGTTGGAGAAGTCGAGAATCGTCTTGTTTCAATTAGTACCGAGTGGTAGATATCTGTTGTCCGTAACAATAGGAGAATTAACTCGATACTCGATACGGTATTGGTACGCATATATATTTAGGTACATAAGTACGTACGCGTATATATTCAAAGGACAAGTTTGCCCTATCGATCGAGAAGGGTATTCCCAACAATGGATCCTATTCGTATCTCAAATTCATCATCGATCTGGTTCGCTAATTTGAGGATCGTTTATTTAGGAGGACTCGTGTAACTTGCATGACATTGTGCGAACAAATTAGAGTATCAAATGACCATAAATAGAGTACTCGATAGAACGTGAGAATGATGATCTCTACGAATTGATTCGCGAGCAAATGACACGATATCGCAATTATAGGAGAGAAATCGGCAAATATGGGCACGTAATGTCGTTTGCGTTGGGTCGTTTCCGCGGCGTAACTGTTATAGTGATTTCATGGAATACGATTCTACGTATGTACCTGCAATTCCGTTCGCGTGATGAAGAAAAATGTGCAAAACGGAAATATATATATATATATATATATATATTTCTTTTTCCCCGACCTAATATATATTTATATATGTGTTGGTAAGGTTATAAACGTGGATACGATTAAATCGTAGAAAAGAACTATTAGAACATTTCGAGGCAATGTCTCGATCGTTTACGATAATTAAGTAGAATTTCGAGCACGGTCAAATTGCTTTTTCGTGATTTTCGTTTCGAACGGTAGAATCAAATTGGTCTGCGTTATTTGTGCACTATCCGCCATTGATCGAGCCGTTTTATGCACTTTTTTTTTTATATACATTTACGAGTTCTCGGATTTTTCTTTGATTTTGCTTTCATTTCTTTCTTCTTCGTCCAAAACAATAGGGGGAAATCGAATAGGTAACATAAAGAATGATGTCTCTCTCTTTCTCTCTCTCGTATAATTCTTTTTCCTCGTTATATGCATATCAGGGATGAAAAAGTATCGCAATAATTCAATAACTTGAAATTTTTACAAGGGACGTTCGACATCGATCCAGAGGCGGGGGGGGAAGGAGTATCGAGTATTTATGGAGCGATTGCGCGAAGCTGCGGTAGACGAGATAATAAAATTATCCTCATTATCATAACGATAACGTTGATATACCAAGGTAAAAGAAAGTTAGAGAATTTCGGTAAATCCGTGTCGCCCGACGAAATTAACGTTCGTAAGTAGAGAGACCGAGGGACGAACGTGGGTCGAAAGATCTGCGTTCTCGCGATGACTCTTATATATATTTGGCGCGAGCTACGATCGCTAGTTTTCCATCCATTAGGTCGTTGCCGGTTTAATCTGGGGCAAAAGTTTAACGAACAGTTGTACGACGATTTAACATGCAAAGGAAGAGTGGGAGATGGAGGGCGGGGGGAGCGGGGGAGGAGACGGAGCTGGATTTATTTTCGTTTTCGAGGAAGACGTTAACACGTTGATCTTTATTTCGTATATAAAAGTATTATTCCTTTGAAAATATATTTTGTATATCGGTATTTTTGAAGGACGATTTTATCTTAACGATATGTAAGAATATAACGGTCGCACGTTGTATCTCGTATAAATTCCGTCGTATAAAGTATCGAGAGGGGTAAGGGAAGAAAGATAAACCCCCTAGGAAGGAAGGAAGGAAGGAAGGATACTCGTTTCTATCAAAGGATCATCCATCCGTCGGGCCATCGGTGTTGCACAGCCGTCCGTCCTTCGTTACGCGTCACGAGGAGACTGAGATCTCTCGAGCTTTGGCGTTTCCGGAAGTATCGTATATAGAAGGCAATATAGCGATGGGTTCTTCCTGTCACATCCTCTTGTCTTAGATCACAACAAGTTCCTCTCATCGACCCACGAAAACGTATACATTCTCATAGAGATGTACGTGACTCTAGGTAGATAGGTGTGTAGAGGACGTCACTTAATTTCACCATCAAGAAGGAAAGGACGCTCTCTCTCTCTCTCTCTCTCTTCATCCATCCATCCATCCATCCATCCAACTATCCACCCATCCATCCATCCATCTATCTATCTCTATCCATCTCTGGTAACCGAAATCCTTGCTCGAGTTTCTCCGCTTTCACTCATGATTGCGAATCGTTCGGAAAGTGAGCGAAGGCCAATGTGTAAGAGATAAAAAATAAAGGGGTCCGGTAAAAGGTTATTGGGAAGTTTTAATACAATCATTCAATTACCATCCTAGTTTAACCGTAAAGAGAAGCGTCGATCGGCGGTAGTACCCATGGCCGTTTTCCTTTTCATAAGAACGATTATCG
Source organism: Dolichovespula saxonica (assembly GCA_911387935.1). Lineage (NCBI taxonomy): Eukaryota > Metazoa > Arthropoda > Insecta > Hymenoptera > Vespidae > Dolichovespula > Dolichovespula saxonica. Next base: position 3,190,288 of record OU427017.1, on the reverse strand, counting down.
AATTTCTTTTGAGCAACGTTATCGCGAACTTAATTACTTTTCACTCTACTTCCTTTTAACCTTCGTCCCTTTGACTATTTAAAATATATATATATTTACTTGCCGAACCTTATATAACTTTTAATCGTTTACAAAAGCAATCGACTCGTCTTTCTCGTCCTTTCTATAAAATTTAAAGTATATATAAAAGGTTTTTATATTTCTCTAGCTCGTTTGAAAATCTTTATAGATTGAGTCGTTATTCATCGTGCAGATCTAAAATCAAGGAATGTGTTTATGTTTGTTTCACTTCGCGTCCAAGTGTCCGTATCGGATAACGTTCTCTCTTATTTCGCTATCAGCCGTCGCGCCCTTCGTAAGTCCTTGCTTTCGATGCACTTTGGAAAGCCACGACGGGAGGATCGCCGAAGCGGAAAGACGGCCGGTGAATTATCGAACGGCTCCTGCCGTTGCTACGAAGCGCTCGATTCTCGAGGTCACGTAAATGGATTGCGAAAACTTTGATGGTCCCGATCGGTCCGGGAATTCTTATTACTGCTCGTGCACGTTTCGCGAAACGGCTTCTCGAGTGGGTCAAACGGCAACACACACACACACACACACCCATACGAAAAGAGAAACAGAGAGAGAGAGAGAGAGCCTTAAACGCCGAGATATATCGGCCGAATCCCTTTAAATTTTAATCTTCGTTTGCTCGTCGATATACTACACCGTGGTATTATATGCTATTATATACGTATACACATAAGTTTACGTATCTATTCGACAATGTGTATCGGGAATAGGGTCGATCGATCGCGAAAGGAAAATAGCAATTTGCGAGAGGGAATGACGCGTGTACCGTGGAAATTATCGCTCGATTCGCAATGCCCCATACGAGTGATTTAAATTTTAAATTCGTATTTATCGAATCGGTGGTGTACGATCGTGCTAGGGCGGGCGGTAGGTCGGTGGTGGTGGTGGTGGGTGGTTGGTTGGGAGGAGAGGAGTCGCGGACAAAAATGAAAAAAGAACGTAAATAAAAAATGAGCGAGGACGCGTGGGAGGAAAGAGAATAAAAGAGAGAGAGAGAGCAACGACAAGGACGACGAGAAACTACGTATATACCCCGAGAGCTTTGTCAGTACGCTTTTTCTTTTTCTTTTTCTTTTTCTTTTTTTTTATTAATTTTCCTTCGTCGAATCTAATCGAAGCGTCGTTCCTCTTCGACGATTCGACGTTGAACGTTTCCCGAAACGTCTCGGGAGATTACCCTTCCCACTCCACCCCTCCACCCACCCCCCGTAGAATCGCTATAATTTCAGAGTGCTGTTTAATAAACGACCCGAGGATCGGGATACGACGCAAGATGTCGGCTTATTGCCTCCTTGCTTTTTTCGCAATAATAAGGAAAGAATACCCGCGGGGGACATCTCGTCTCTCTTTTACCTCGAATGACATTATCAATTTCGAAGGATTATTTCACGGAATTTGCCCGAGCCGAGACGTAATTACGCTCTCGGTTCTCTCAATTTTCCCAGGATTTACGCTCTCTAATTTTGCGTCGAGTCTCTCTCTCTCTCTCTCTCTCTCTCTCTCTCTCTCTCTTTTGCTTTTCTTATCTTTTCTTCTTTCTTTTCTTGTCCCTTTATTCGTTTATCGTTCAATGGCACGAACTATTACATTTTGTCACCTTACTATCAAAGAAGGAGAAGAAGAAGAAGAAAAGAATATTCTCCTTCGAAGTTATCGTCGAATGTGTTTTCCCTACGAAATCGGTGCGATTTAGGTTGCTCTTATCCGGTAACCGTTTCCTACTCGAACACGGTTTTCACCGTTTGCATTTTCTGCCTGTTTACTTTTCTATCCCGTTTATTATTGTCGCCCGGCACCCTTCAAGCTACGAATCCAAACGTTTAAGAGTCGAAGGAGCGAGAGATCCTATAGCGGCCTCCGGCGAGCTTCTCTTTAATGATCAAGGTAAATGAGAATGAGAATGCCAATTAAAGCACAATCGTTGGATTTAACGCTTGAAAAGGATTGGTACTAAAAGGTACGTACTTCTCGATAAAACCAGTTGCCAGTTTATAGAACAATCTTCGTTAAATGTCCCTGTCCTCTTAAAGCAATCCGAGAGTTTCGATATTATTATTATTATTATTATTATTATTATTTTACAGGATTCTCGAGTACGATCGAACGAGAATCCTTTTACTTTTTCTATCTCGTTAATTGGACGATGATCTATGGATCCCTTTTTACAATATTTCTTTTCTTTTTATCGTTCCTCCGACATCGACATCTCTACTTTTACCTTTCGAATCGTTCGAGTGAAAGGACGAAGGAAAAAAAAAAAGGAAGAAAGAAACGGAACGAAAAAATCGGTAAAGTTCGTCGTGGTATAAGAGTGATCGTGAAGCTATCGCGATGATGATCGAAGAGGAGGCATAGCCGTGTCGTTATATTCCTAGCACGAAGTCACGTACGAATTCCAAATCGTCGACCTTGCACGTTGAAAATCGTTCGTGCGCGCTCGTAACTCGCGCGAGAAATCTCCTCGGACGTTTCCTGGATATGAAACCTTCCTATAAGCTTGAATCTCGAGAGTGGACGATGCCAAGATCCTTTAAGACGCTAAGCGAGGATCACCTAAACCAACGATATATTGTGTATATCTCTTCTTTGTGTCAGTGTTAATGTGTGTTTGTGTGTGTGTGTGCACGTATCTCTCTTGTATGTCACGGACAGGATACAATGTAATGCACACGCGCATACACACACACACACACACACAAACACACATACGGAGAAGATAGATCTGATAACCGAGTGTGTCGTTGAATTCACGCGGTGTCCAGCGTATCTCGTCGTATAGTCGTGTTGAGCTCACGTTCTCAAGCAAGCAACCAAGCAACCATCCAAGCAAGCAACCAAGCAAGCAAGCAAGCAACCAAGCAGGAACGCGCCGCGAATTACACAAGCGCGAATCGCTTTCACTTGGCAAACCCAACCGTCCTCCTCTCTGATGTAGGCCTGCCTTGGGTACGTCTATTTGTCGGTGCTCTGCTATTTCGGTATCCATCTCCTCGATTCGACTCGACTCTCTCTCTGTCTCTTACATGTACAATTTCAATTGAGGTCAGTATACCTCCATGCTCGCGACCGTACGCACTAGATTAACGTTCTAATTTGACGTAACCGCGTTAGAACACTCGGTCACTGACGCCTTGCTCCAACACCTACACTTTATCTCTGTTACTCTCTCACACTCTCTCTCTCTCTCTCTCTCTCTATTTCTCTTTCTCTTTCTCTTCGAGACGAACAAGATGCTGGCTGCTTCCTGGGATGGATCATTATATCGTTTTACTTTCTTTTTTACTCTCTCGGTATCTCTCCTTTTCTCTGTCTCATAGTGAGTCATAAAGTTATTGGCACGCTCTATTACTATTTTAGTTACTGTGTAATAGCATAGAACTGTAAAGATAGAATTTAGTAACAGATAGATCCTTTGGTTTTACTTTTATTTTTGGTTAAAAGTTAAAATATAATGTATGTATGTTTAAGGGAAAAAAAAAAGAGAAAGAAAGATATACATACATATTATGGATAATATGGTGAAAATAGTACTAAGTATTTACATTCACGATATAAATCATTTTCTAAAGTCTCAAGATTTATTACTTTCTCGAAGAATAATGTCAATTCACACTTAAGCTCGCTCGATAAGAAAATAACAATCTCCACGTTATTTTTTGTCTTATTGTTAGTTCTGAACTAACTACTTACTTACTTACTTACTTACTTACTTACTTACTTATCACGTGAACGATATCAACAATACTGCTTTCTTTTTCTCAAGACAAAGCGAGATACAATTGAGTAAGGGACAAAAGGAGTAAGGAAGAAAGAAACAATGAAACTTTTTTGTGCCACCCTCACAAATGAGGCACCTCGTTTCTTCTTCGGTTCGTTCGTAAAAAAATATATTTCATTTCTATCGTCATTATCTGTCCTCCTCGATGGTTCTCTTTCGAAAAAGTAAATATATATACATATATATATATATATCTTCGTTGAGAGAGATTTGTTGGTTCGCCTGTTAAAGGAGAGTTTAAAATCTATGTACGTACGTCAGGGTTTTCGAAACACCACGTTATCTTGCAATTCTCAATGTCCTCTCCCTATTTCGGATTGCACTTTGATGGCGCGAAACCGTTCCTATCTATCCATCCATCCATCGATCGATCGATCCATCGATCCATCCCTTTATCCATCCATTCATCCGTCCCTCTGTCCATCCATCCATCCATCCATCCATCCATCCATCCATCCATCCATCCATCTATCTATCCGTCTGTTCGAGTAACAAGTCCGACTCCCTTCGAACGTCGGACATCTATAGCAGATTTTCCACGAGATTTGGGACGCGGTAATACGTAAAGCTTGTGCGGCACGGCACCATTATGTCGATCTGTTGTAAAAGTAAAGCCGTACGACGAGTATAGACGATGGAACCACACATTTTCTATCATTCGTCTATTATGCACGTGCTGCTATTTATACGTTTCTGAAATATATATATATATATATATATATATATATATATATATCCAGTAGCATATTCCGTATATTCTTCCCGTCGTAATTGAAAACGTGTTACGGATTTCATTGGATTCTAAATATAATGTAACGAATAGTCATGTTATACAAATCATGCTATTTGTATCATTCCTTTTTATTCCTTCTTTATATATATATATAGATATTAATCCTTTACGATACAATTCATAGAATATACTCGAATAAGATTGATAAGAAAAAGTTCATATACGACAAAAGTATACGAATTCAAAAGTCGACGTGAGATTTTAGACGAATTAAAAATTATTATATATTCATTTATATTTTTTTCTACAATGTAGAAAGTAAGTCTATTATTAAAATTGAAATTTAATAATATTTATATATATAATATATTATAGAGAAGTATAACTCTTTCTCTCTCTCTCTCTCTCTTTTTAACTCTTTCTCTTCCCAAACTTCTCTCAGTTGTACATTCGATCGATTGTACTCCACTAAATTGCTTTCCGTACGGTCACTGTACATTTCTGTAACACCGAATGCAATATAACGTTCGCTTTAGGCTAACGTGGCTTCTGCCCGACTTCCTTCCTTTCGGAGTTACGAAAAAAAAGAAAAAGGAAAATAAAAAACAGCCGTCGACTTACGTAATATTCAAGTACCCACTTACGTTAATTCGAAATAATCGCCGTGCTTGCGGAAATGTATATTTAAATACGTGATTCGTTACTGCGTATAAAATCGTTTTATAAAAATTTAAAATATTAAAAAAATACGCACGAATTTGTCGGATCATTTGTCGTAATCTTCGGGGACTCGCAAAAGTTACGCACGTACGTGTACAAATATTTGGATGTGTGCGTGCATACTTTCAAAACAAGAACATTATTTATTCTGCCGTTTCTCTTTTCTTTTTTGTTTCTTTTTTCTTTACGTTTCTTATTCGATCTTCTCTCTTTCCCAAACAATGCAGTAATAAGATTTATTCGAAAGGATTTGAAATCTTGAGTAAAATCCTTCGTCTTCTCGCTTATTTCTAATACGTGGTATTGTTTTTAACCATCGAGCAATATCTACGTACATTTTACGAGTACATGCACATACATACATACATACATACATACATACATACATACATACATACATACATACATACATAGATACGTGCAATCGCGTAAACTCAAGTTGTTCCTCGTTGGGTCGTTTGCGAGATGACGAGTCACGTAGCATTCTAGAATTCCACGAGTGAGTTCCTCTCGAAGCGAACGTTCCTCGCGATCTTCGAACAACCCAAACGAGTTCGTTCTCCTCGACGTTGATCCTGGAAAATTCCACGAGTCTGTCGATCTTCACGAGAGAGCGAATTCTTCGATCGACTTTCACGGACTATTTTCTTCTTCTTTTTTAATATTAAAGCTTGAGTTCCTTTTCTTTTTTCTTTTTTTACTGTTTCGTTAGTCAGTTCGATGAAAGATATTGTAGAAAAGAGGAAAAAAAAAAATATATATATATATATATATATCTTATGTATTTGAAGGAACGGGAAGATTTACGAGTATGTTTCAAATAATATACATAAGCAGTTAGTAGTTATATACAAAGTGCAAAAGAACTTTTTATAAAATACGATCATTAATCGATCGTACGTAAGCTGGTTTTCTTTCTTTCTTTCTTTTTTTCTTTTTTTTTTTTTCTTTCTTTTCTTTTCTTTTCCGACGACACGCTAAAACGTAAACATCCGAGCAGTCGTTTGGAAGATCGTTTTTATCGGCTCTCCGTTCGTTTACTCTTCGGTTCTCCGAATTGCGATCGAATGAAGGACGGTCGAATCTGTATAGAATAGTTGCTTCGACCAAGAACGTAACACGGCTTCCTTTGTTTACGTTATTTGTACTACGCGTACTCGTAGTTACGATACGAACAATGATCGGAGAATAGTTCGTTCCGTACGATCGTAGAGAACGATTCGGGATCAGATTTATAAAAGGCGATCGAGTATATCGTAATCGTTACTATTATTTTACTTTATATGTATATCGTTTAATAAATACATGGAGACGTTAATGAAACAACGGATCCTACGGATGCATTATAAAGTGATAAAGAAAAAAAAAAGAAGAGGAAGAAGAAGAAGAAAAAAGGAAGAGTCTCCGTACGAAAGAGGATCCTTTTCGCATCTCATACGAGAGAGAGAGAGAGAGAGAGAGACGGAGGAAAAACTGCTAGTTACTTTTCTAGGATACTTTCTGCAATCTCGTGAGAATGTTTTATGGAAGGAGTAAGAAGAGAAGAAAGAGAACGAGAACGGTATGGCGAGTAAAAAGGCGGAGGGAGATAGAGATAGAGATAGAGAGAGATAGAGCGAGGGAGGAGAGAGAGAGAGAGAGAGAGAGAAAAGGACGGACGGTGGTACGAAAGCGAGGGAGCGAAATTACCTGCAGTTTGGTCGTGGCAAACTTTCAAAGTAGTTTGCATCTTAATTAAGCAATGATATCGTGTTAAGGACAGTCAGTGGAGAGAGAGAGCGATTTGCTGTGTGGTCCACGACCACCACCACCTCCTCCTCCTCCACCACCTCCTCCTCCTCCTCCTCCACCCCTTATTTCTCCTCTACTTTTATACCTCCATTTTCACCTCTCTCCTTCTCTCCTCTCTTATTCATCGTCCTGGCTTTCTCCTCCTCTCTGTCAAAGGAAAACGTATTGGTTAGTTGCACTGGGTGCTTCGTGAGATAAGTTTACATCGGCGTATTACGAGCGTTTAAATTCGACTGCGAACTAATTTTCGTGGATTAGAATGCGTTAAGAGTAGAAATCCGTGGCTGATGTTGCGACGATCTATGCCTGGATTTACGACGCTTATCGGATTTAAAATTGATTACTCCGTAATTCTGTTTCTCCCGATCCTTACTTCCTTTTGCTCTATCACTTTTATCCCTCTCTCTTTTCCTGTCTCTTTACATTTTTTTTTTTTTTTTCTCTATAATTCTGTAGTCGTATCCCACACACTCGCGTGAGCACATTTCTATATATATGTATATACACACATATAAATTTAAGAGTTAAATCGGCGACTTTGAAATACGAAAGAGATCACGATTTCCATTATTCCTGATAAGTCGTAATTATTTCTCGTAACTATCTTTGCGGGGAGAGATTACGATTCAAAAGTTAATTTCTCTTGGGAATCGTCGGTACGATACTTAATTTAGTTTTCGTTTAGCTTAATTAGCGTGATATAATACGAAATACGGTTTTGTGATTGGTGTCCCACGTAAACGAGTTTATTGTTTTATTTTCTGCCGTTCTTTTTTTATTTTATTTTCTTTCTTTTTTTTTTTTTTTTTTGGTCGACGAATAAATATGCAAATTCGACGAGCATATGAAGGTTAAACGAGTTTCTTCTTCTTCTTTTTTTTTTTTTTTATATTGGGTTACGAAACCACGAGATCGCGTCCCGGATATTTAGATTTGTCATCGAAAAAAGTTCCGGTGCATTTCGCAATGGCAAACCGTTCAAATTTACGATTTAATACATCCGTTGTACGATAACAAACGACAAGAAAAAAAAAATTGGAAGACACGAGGAGGATCTTTCTAGTCTTCCATTTTTATTTTCTTTTTTTTTCTTTTTTGGATGAATGCAAGCGATCGCTCTCTCTCTCTCTCTCTCTCTCTCTCTCTCTCTCTCTCTCCGATCGAACGAATTTAAACAAACTCTGTAGTAAAGAGAGGAAATGAGGTCATAAGAGGAAGACGCTGGTGGTTCTTCCTGAAAGAAATCTTTTTTACATTCGAGATTCCTCGAAAGTGAAACGAAGCGTTTGAATTCGCATTTGAAGTGCATCGATCTGCTTAATTCCGAGATGAATGTACTCAGCAGCTGCGGATACCTACTCCATTCTGGAAGTTGAACTTTTGAACTTGAACCCGCCGAAACTTTCCTTACGATTGGAAGACACCGTCAATAGTTCCTTCGAAAGTTCTTCTTCGACGTTTAAATCGAGTTGACTATTACTCGAGGGAAATTTCCTTTATATCTTATCCTATATCATCGATGAGAGATCGTAGATACACGCGTGACCTTGATTCAATATGATAATTAAGAAAAGTCGTTGTATTGCGACAATAATTATTACGTTCTTCCTTTTTCGTTTTCCTTTTTTTCTTTTTTTTTTTTTCATATACGTTTAATAGAGACATCCGCCGAATTAATTTGATATAATTAAAAGTTCTCCATAAATGTAGATGTGTATCGGAATGAAGATTTTTTTGGTGCACTAATTTTTTTTTTTTTTTTTTTTTTTTTTAATTAATTTCTACTATTTTATATATATATATATATTTTTTTTTTACTTTTTAATTCTAATTAAGCGATTTAACGTCGACGTGATATATTCATTGAAAAGTTTGCTTTATATATATATGTATGCGTATAACTATTGCAAGGAAGATCGCTAAACTCGTCGTCAAAGTAGCAAATCCCTAGAATAGATTGTGCATACCGTATCGTACAAAAGCTCATCCTGATTAAATCGAGTCCATAACAAACGTGCTTCTGTGAGGCCAAATAGCGCATACATCGTTATCATCGAAATTCCTCTAATTGTTTCGAACATCGATTTGTTATCCTATTGAAGCGGAAACTCTAACGCGTCTTATCCAAGATCGATCGATCGTAAATTCTATGGGCTTCGAATAATATGCTTAAGAATTTTATATTACTATTATTCAAAAAGAGATAAAGAAAAAAAGAAGAAAGAAAGAGAGAGAGAGAGAGAGAGAGAGAGAGAGAGAGAGAGAGAGAGAGAGAGAGAGAGAGAGAGAGACGTAGAGAGATTAAAACACAGAGAGCAAAATTTATTCGACGTTATCCCGATTTAAATTAATTTGCAGTTATCAATCATTGCTAGTAAGCGATGGATTAATTGAAATTAAAATTTAATAAGTAATAATCAAATTTTAATCGATTAAATCTAATATATGTCGAATTATTCAATTGGCTAACGACGAATTTGTAATTTTTATAATATTACATATAACTCGATCGAACAATAATTTATAATTTATCGATAATTCGTCATGGGCTCGTATTTATCTTGGGAAAAATAAAATAAAAAAGATAAAAAAAATAAAAAAAAAAAAGAAAAAGGAAGAAGGTGTAGGGGCGTTTTATGAGTAAAAGCGAGCATGAATTTCGAACGATTTCATATCTATTCACAGGAGAATAAGAATGGAAGCGGTTAACCGAAAGCATCTTCCCTGGTTAAACCTTTTCGGGTCCCAAGAGAAGGAGGGAAAGAGAGTCGAGGGTCGAAAGTACGATACTCGTTTGCCAGTCTGCAAAAAGAGAGAGAGTGAGAGTGAGAGAGAGAGAGAGAGAGAGATCTCAGGTGGTTGTACCGCGGAGATAGCTAACTCGAGGGCTCGTTTAAGGTGAAGCAAGGTTCGCACCGTAACGGAAGATCAGACTTGCTTGCGGGTTCTGTCAAGATTAGTTTACTCGTCCTCGAAGCTCGTAGACCCTTTGCCTCGCGGAGAAAGAGACGGAAAATCGAAGGAGATAAGAAGGAACGAAAAGGGGAACGAATCCTCTTTCTCGAAAAGTTTTTTAATTTAATCGAACGTATAATTCCGAGGAATGACGTTTCCGAGAGAGAGAGAGAGAGAGAGAGAGAGAGAGAGAGAGAGAGAGAGAGAGATTTTCAAATCGATTAACATAAAAATCGACGTTGTTGTCTATATCGTATCTCTCGAATCGAAATCATCGTATTATGATTTTTTCGATCGTTCCTCGAATATGAACTGAAAGTTTCAATTGTGGTTTACCCTTGGTTATTATCCTTTGCGTGAAACCCAAAGGGCAAAACAATTTACAAAATTTCCTATTGATCGTATTAAACGGTTACTCTCGATTCGGTACCATTGAATCTTTTCCCTTTCGAGGCAAAGGTAATCCAGTGGGATTCTTATCAAGCTTTCAATGGAGGGAGGAATTTGCAGAGTTGGCGCGCGCGCGCGCGCGCGCTCGCGTATCGATTTGAAAGTATAAAGGCAGAGAAGGAAGGAAGGAAGGAAGGAAGGAAGACTGGAAGAAGGGAGAGAGGCACGGACCGTAAGGCTCTTTAATTTGAGTTCGGTTAATGAAGCGTATGAAGAATTCTAATGAACGTTGAAAATAGAATTATGTACGAACGATAAAATCGACGATTAGTGTGTCTCGGGCTTAACGAAGTCCCCGCGTTCGACGAATGATACAAATAGAACGTAAAAAGTTGAGTAAATTATACGATTAAAAAGTTAAATACTATTTTTCTACTAGAGTTTACAAGCTGATAATTGATATTAAGTTTCGCGATGAGTCCATACATTATGAAATAATCGTTATACATGGTAGATAACCATAACTATTTATATCGCATAAAATTAATTGTATTATTAAAGCGCACAAAAGTCGATAATGCGGATATACGATGCGTAAACATTGAAGTATCCGCGCGTCTGTGTGTGCGTTTATCAGGATATACGTATATATATGTATGTATATTTTGTAGCCTTGGCAAAGTCGACAAAATTCGAAGATAAAACGGAAACGAGTAAAGAGCTAGTCATGCTCGATTCAGATCCAATCTCTCCTTCTGTTTTCACGAAAGTACCGTTTTGTGTGACAAACGGCTGGGGCTATACCGGTTGAGTTAGTTTCGAAGTTGCTCGATTTAGGCGGTCGCTTGCATTCGTCGTCTCAACTCGTACTGCGCTTGTTCAGTTAACCGTATATATCATGGTTATCCTTATTCGTTTTGAGAAAAGGGAAGGAAGGTGGCTCTCTCTCTCTCTCTCTCTCTCTCTCTCTCTCTCTCTCTCTAGTTGGCGTTTCATAAACGACCGGTCGGTCCAGTACTCAAAGACTTTTACCTCCGGTCCTCTTTTACGGGAAGGAAGGAACGCATTTACTTTTTTTTTTCTTCTTTCACTCTTTTTTTTTTCTCTCTCTCTCTCTCTCTCTCACTCTCTCTCTCTCTCTCCAAGAATTGTCGACGTTTTTGCAAAAACGAAGAGACAACGTATAATATCTCGCGTTATTAACCCTAATCGTGTGTCAAATGAGGTAAATTGTATCTAAGTTTAGTATCCCGTTTCTTCTATGTTCGGCGGTGGTCAGGCATTCCATAAAAACGTTTTCTTTAGTTTCAAAATCTCCAGCCGTAAATGGCCGTCCGAGTTTAACTCGTCGTCGAACGACGACGACGACGACGACGACGACGAGAGCAGAAATCACTTCTGTCTGTTTTTGCGCTCGAGGTTAGCCCCGTTCTTTTTAAACGCAGCCAACATCACTCGCTCGGCTAAGTTCTCTTCTTCTTCTTCTTCTTCTTCTTTTCCCTCTCTCTCTTTCTACCCTTCTATAAATTGGCTTACCACGAGGATGTAACTAACGACGAAGTTTCTCAAGATTTTATACGGCGAAACGTCGTCGTTTCGTAGCTCGTTTTCCTATCGAATTCAGAAAACTTTTCTACGTATTTTTTCTTTTCTCTCTCTTTTTTTTTTGTTCTTTTCTTTTCTTTTCCACCAAGATCTCGTACAAGGATAAAACGATCATTCATCTTCTTATAACTTTACGTGGTTCTTTGACATCGTATGCAACTGAACGTGAGAAAATAAATCGAAACGAATAGTATGCAATAATGGTTAGGAAATTGACCTGATAAATCAGTGAACGATAACGCGCGACTGGTGGAATGGTAGTTTGCCATTAAAATACATACATATTGTTTCTCTCTCTCTCTCTCTCTCTCTCTCTCTCTCTATTCATCTATCTATCTATTCATCTATCTATATTTCTCTTTATAGTTTAGTTCATCACGGAAGGGTGGAGTTAATAATATCTCTCGAAATTGCGGGTATAATTTAACAATGCGTATTACACAAATTGCGCATTATCGTTCGTATAATTATCATAAATTGTATCCCGTTGATAGTAACATTGGGAAGCCAACGAAAAGAGGAGAGAATGAGTGAGTGAGAGAGAGAGAGAGAGAGAGAGAAATAGCCGGAAGCAAAAGGGAATGGATGAATTGTTTTAAACGACGAGATATTCGTGTATATATCTTTAAAATTCGTTCAACCATATCAATTTTCTCTCTCTCTCTCTCTCTCTCTTTTTTAATAATCTAAATATATTTTAAATAAATCTTAGTTAAAAATCTTATTTATTCTAAATCTCAGCATTAATAGAGTTTCTTCGTGAATATAGAAGACAAAGTCGGTCGAACTATCACTGAGAAGCTTCCAATTATTGGGGTGGATTCGTCCTTCAATCGACGATAAAGATCAAACGACCACGATCTATCACTAATACGAACGATTTTCGACGATAAAAAAATATCAAAAGTGTACTTCATCCTGCACGAACCGTTCGACATTTCTTTTATCTATCTGAAATTTCTATCTGAATGACAAATGAAAAAAAAAAAGAAAAAACTCTTAATCATCGGTGATTTCATTTTTCTTCATTCAAATAATTTCGACATTATCTTAGCGAACTCTCGATCATATTCTCTCATAAAGAGGAAAAGCAAGGAGAAATAAAGTTTAATTGTAAATCATCGATCGTATCACGTTTTAATTATTTCTTGTCGATAATTCGATTTAAAATCAAGAAAAGTAGTAAGTTTAATATAATCGATATGCGATTTACGGTCTAGCTGGCAGCAATAATCACTCAACGATTATCTTGTATACCTTGAGTGTTTTATCGTCGTCTATGTAGATAATATTTTAGATTTGTTTCGATTCGATTGGATTTGTTCGCGACACCCTGCTCGTATATGTGAAAATTGTTAGTTGGGTTGCGGACTTTTCGGTCGAGTGGAATCGAACGGGGTCGGTCAGGATACAAGGGAGAGGGTGAGAGAGAGAGAGAGAGAGAGGGTGAGAGGGTGAGAGAGAGAAACATCGGCCGGAAGGATGAGAACGAACGCGTTACGTGGAAACTGGCTTTTACGTCGATAGCTTCCTCCACCGTGCTTTTCGTAATTATTCAAGGGGAAGGAAACAAAAAAAAATATAAAAGAAAGAAAAGGTCGCACGCGTTCCGGCTTGTCCTTCGCTATTTCCTTTTTCTTTTATTTTTTATATCGAAAAAAAAAAAAGAAAAGAAAAAGTAACGTTTCACCTCGACGAAAATTGATATGCATTTGAGAATGGATTATGCCGTATAAATTGGCAAGTTAGTGAAAAATAACGAAAGGGATGAAACTCTGAATGGGAGGACAGAAAAAGAGAGAGAGAGAGAGAGAGAGAGAGAGAGAGAGAGAGCAGCGTTTTGCTTTTGGAATGACGACATACGGAAAAGAAGACTCATTTTTGAGGCCATCGTGCAAGCTCTTTAACATTCTGCCGTAGACAAAAGTGCTTTTAAAGCTTTAACGAGCGACAGTTCGTGGCATTGTTCGCGTATCTGTGTGTAGATGGAGCGGCGTTTTTTTCTTTTTCTTTTTCTTTTTTTTTTTTCCTTTTATTTTTCTTCTCTTTTTTTCTACCCCCCCGCCCCCGTTTCTTCTCGTTTTTTCTTTTTTTTTTTTTTTTTACTTTATCCATTACCAGTGGGTTCCCTCGCAGATTTCTCCGGTATTATTCCGAAACTAATGTGTCTTTCCTCGCGTTACTCCATTGTCCCATTAAATTCGATTGAAATGACACGTTAGAAATATTATAGAAAGTCTTGTGTAATATTATTTATTTTTTTTTTTTTTTTACAATAGAGAAATCTAATTCAATCGGATATCCTGTATAAAATATAGCGAGAGAGTAAACGAGCCCCAGATCGTTCTTATAAAATTGAAATTATTCCCAATTCGATTCGATTCTCTCTCTCTCTCTCTCTCTTTCTTTCTCTTTCAAAGAGGAAGATTACGAGATCCAGTTCTGTTGCTCTCGCTTATCCCACCAAACGAACGACTTCGAATCGAATTCCGCGCTCGTAGGTCGGATTTTTCTCGCAGCTAGCAGGAAACCGGTATAATTTAGCGCTCCGAAACCGTGTCGATCGACCTCATTCCTCCTTCTGTACGATGGCCTTTCGGTTTTACGTTGACGTAACGTTTGATGATTTAAATTTGTAATTCTCATTACTATTCTCTTTCTCTCTCTCTCTCTCTATTTCTCTCTTTCTCTCGCGCGCAATTTCTATTACCGTTTCTATTTCTATCTCATTATCAAAGTACCTTTTAATTATGCACATACAACAAGTTACCGAGCGAAGCAAAATTCGAGTATCGTTTTCCTGTGACGAGCACTTTGCGTTCTGTTTGCATACCGCTATGTAATCTATTACGCCACTTAATTCCTCCCTCCCACTCTCCCTCCCTCTCTCTCTCTCTCTCTCTCTGTCTACCCCATCTCTTCCCTTTGTCCCCCTAGCAGTCACAGATAGAAAGATTAATTCGGCGATAGAAATGGTATTGTTTTTTTCTTTTTTTTCCTATAGTGACCGTACAAAACAACGGCTCCCATATTATTTATCGATCAAACGTTCATTGAAATTTCAGTCGACCATATCGAGTTATCCAAAAGGGACATCTACTTTTATCGCAATATCAGATCTTTTACATATATGTATATGTACGTATGTATGTATAGATACGTACAGATATGAAACTCCGAAGAGAAACGTAATGCTCGATTCCGAATTTGTCCGAAGGCTATACTCCTGTGAGAGACCATCCTGGCCCTTTGACCCTCCCGTGGGAGACACGATACGTCCAACAAGAACAATCAGATATCGTTGTATATGGTAACACGTGGGGGAGGGAGAGAGAGAGAGAGAGAGTGAGATAGAGTGAGATAGAAACTCGGTAACCATCTACGCATTGGAGTTCAACGTTCCCTTGATCATCCGTTACATACGTCCGCTGATCCTTGTTATCGAGTGTACAATCCTGTTTGCGTATAGTTCACTGAGAATAATCCAATATGCGGCCAGCCGTTGTCGTAATCCTTCTCATGAATGTCACCAAGCAGCACGTTCCGCATGCATTCGCGTTCGCCACATGATCGGCATCCATTCCCCCCTCCCTCCCTCCCCCGTTCATCCATTTTCCCCTTTACCCAATCCTCCTTCACAATCCTCTCCTACTCTCTCTCTCTCTCTCTATCTCTCTCTCTCTCTCTTTCTCTCCTCTCCTACTTCCATTTCCTTCTATCTTCCTATTTCTGTTTGCCGATAAATCGATGGATCACACCGCGCTGATATCAAACTCCGTCTCGCTAATGTCCGACAGACGCCATTAACGTCATTTATTCGGATTGCGAATGTTCAGGACGAGAGAGAGAGAGAGAGAGAGAGATGGAGATAGAGATAGAGAGAGGGAGAGGGGAGAGGGAGAGAGAGTTTTCGAAAGCATCGCGATAAGAACGCATAGTTCGTTCGTTCGTTCGTTCGATGAATATTTGGTTCTTTTTTTTTTTTTTTTTTTTTGATGATCCTTCCTGATGGGATTTGTCAAAGGGGATGTAGTTTTGAAATTTATGCATTTCTTCGTTCGAACAATGATAGATATTATTGGATAACCTTTTTTTTTACCCTCTCGTTTTTCTTTTTCTTTCGTGTTCCTTTTTTCTCCTTTTATTTTTTTAATCACGAGAAAAACCCTCTGTAAATTTGTACACCAAGGTAAATTATATTTGAGATTATACAGGATAAATAGCCTAGATCATTGATTTTTTTCCCCTACCATTCGATTTTCAATATCTTCACGTTGTTCATTCTGGACGCTCTTAAGTAATTAAGATTTAATTCGTTCTTTTTTTTTGTTTGTTTTTTGTTACAGGTAAGAAAGAGGATGGATGGATGTGTCGTTCGTTAACGTTGGATCGTTACGGCAACTTGTCGGTCCATTTTAAGGAGACTCGCTCTTAATTGGTAAAGTAAACAACGTACAGACACTATTATCGTAATTAAATTTTTTTTTTTCTTTCTTATCGTTCACCAACACCTTGCAATTTCCTTGTCTTCGTGTTTTTATTTTCTTTTTTTTCTTTCCTTTCAATTATTCCCGTGATTCATAACGGAGGGATAATATTTACACGGGTGTAAACATCGGAACGTTTCGTGTTCACTTTCCAGGAAAGTCGATTTTGCCAAAGGAACGTTTTGTAACCGGGTGAGATATAAATCGCCTACGATTTGCCGGGCGAGACGAACGTTACCCACGTATCGAGAAACCGAGTTGCCTGATTCTTTTCGAATCGATCGAGGCAAAACTATTAAAGTGCAGTGTATCGAAGTAGAACGTTTCGCGAATGTTTCTACGAAGGGAAAACAAATCGCCTCGAGTTCCTGTGTTCCATAGAGAAAAAGACGTAGAGAGTATGGATACGAGTTCTCGATCGACCGAGCAATACACTTCCGTCTCGATATATATATATATATATATATATATATATATATATATATATATATATATATATAAAGCGTCCGAGATTAATAAGTTCGTTGAAGGGGTGAGGCGTTGGGGTGGGGTGGAGTGGGAGGGGCGAGATCGACCTTCCCAACTTTTCACGAACGTTTCTTCAAAATCAGTTTTTTTCTTCTTCCTTTTTTTCCCTCGCGAACTCTTTGAACTTCTTCTACATAGATTCTGCGTGAATGAACGCGGGGGCAAAAAAAAAAAAAAGAGGTTAAAGAGAAACAAGAGAATAGAAAGAGAACAAAAAAAAATATTCATCCCTTCGTCGACTTTTAATCGCGGGTACGTATATAAAACTTTCGTCGTTTTTATCTCGTTCGTCGCATAGAACTTGTTTCGGGGGAGGGGAGGGGAGGGGGAGAGAGAAAAAAAAACAAGTACGGATAATCGACGAATTTTGTTTGTTTGGTCGATACTTCGTCGATGGGATGACATGGATTTTTTACACTCTGTTTATTTTATTATCGAAACGAGAACATAACCGATGGGTATGCCATCATTTCGGTCGAGTCGAGACAATCGAGAAATGGATCGGGGAAACGGGGAGGACAATTTTTATTTAATAAAATATTGACGAATCGTCTTCGTCGTTGTATTTGTCGTTTATATTGTAATGAAAACTAAATGAAAAAAAAAAAAAAAAGAAACGAAAGAAAAAACATGGAAATAAAACGTTGCTTCGAACGAGTATACGACGATCGCGACGTTTGATATCGACGATCCTTTTTTTTCTTTTTTTTCTTTCCTTTCTTATTTTTTTTCTTCTCCTTGTTCAGTTTTTCCTTCGTTGTCGGTTCTCCTTTGCTCCTTTTTCTTTTTCAATTCCCTTAACAGCATGATCTTTTCTAGCTTTATACTTCCTTCCTAACGTAATGAATATTCCACCTCTATTTTGCCCGCATCATTTCGTACAATCATCGAGGCTTTACTCGCGTCGTAATGTTCTTCCTCGACCTTTTTCAATCCGTTTCCCCCCTTTCCTTTCTTTTTCTCTAACCATCCCCCCTCCCCCTCCCCCCGTCCCCCTTTCATTCAACTTCGTTTCCTTCCTTTTCATCTTTACTTGAACGTAGGAAATCGAGCAGAAGAGCATAGAGAGCTCGAAACGAAATCTTACGTTTCTGCTAATCGGAAATCGGTAGAGACTCGAGAAGTTTCTTTGAACTTACTCTAAGTAGTTTCTCCGATGTCGATCGAGCGAGAAAATTGACGAATTCTCGAAGGGCAGGCAACTTTTCGCCGTAAACGAATGGGGAGTCGTTTCGTCTGTTTCCTTTTTTTTTCTTTTTTTTTTTTTTTTTTTTTTTTCTTGAATTGCTGGATGACGAAGGAGAGAGAAGAAAATCATGGAAAACTCATCTTTACGTATACGCGATTCGTCCACGTCTCATTTTCTCAATCTCTCTCTCTCTCTCTCTCTCTCTCTCTCTTTTTCTTTCTCTAGTCGAAGGACTATCGAAATATTTCTCATAAAGAGCGACTAACGCTCCTCCGTGAAATTGACAGGGAAACTTCTTAATTAAATTTCCGAGTTAAGATCGTGATTTTGTAATAAAATGTCGCATTTCATTTCATTATTGGCATCTTCAACATTCGTTTAGAGTCAAACTTTCTTCTCGAGTAATTTACGAACGAGGAAAAGTATTTCCCGTTCTTCTTACTCATTGAGTAATTCTTTAACTCGACTTTGAGATAATTTACAAACGCGCGAGGATTAAGTAATTAGCGTATATACTCTGTTTATGTACACGTGGACTATGTACACACTCGAAAAAATTCTTTTCCTTTTTCTTTTTCTTTTCGTATACTCGAAGTTAGAAGAGATTTGTTCCTCTCGCTTCCGTCGTCGTACGCGTCTATCGATTAATTTTGTTTGTTTTATATGAAAATAAACAAAGATTATTATTGTTTTTATTCCACGTAAATTCGATGTAATATTATCAATTGACCTACCGTTTAAGGAAACTCCGAACGTTTCGAAATTCGATTTAACATTTGATTCTATTTCTAAATCATTAATTCTCTCAACGATATCTTTGAGAAGCATCAGTAGATATCAAGATCCAATTATATTTTTAAGAATATTATCAAAGACTCGGAGTGAGAGAGTTTGAGAGTGAGAGAGTGAAAGAGAGAGAGAATGCTTTTGATCCTATCTATCTCTTAGGCCGAGTAGGCGACGCTGTGCGTTCAGTTCGTAAAGGGAATTAATACTCGTAGCAAAAGCGAATACTAACTCATACTGGAGCCTCCCCTTTGAGCGTGGATAAACGGAAGAGGACGGCTTTGGAGTCTCTCTACGATCTAGCTACAAAATTATACCTATAATGTTGTACTCCAATGTGTGCTATAAGATGACAGTATGGGAATGACGAATGATACGTGTGTGTGTGTGTGTGTGTGTGTGTTATCTGAGATAGAGATAGAGAGATACAGAGAGAGAGAGAGAGAGTGTGTGTGTGTTTGTGTGTGTGTGTGTGGTGTATATAAGTGTTACTGGAGAAATACCTAGACAGCTCGAGAGCAATTAATACCAAGGACTGGTATAACTCACGTTTTACATTCCAATACATGGAAAGGAAATCTTCAGAGTAGCAACTTAGATGATATCTTCCTTCGCAAATATCAGTCGAAGTTCGATCAAATGATACTTTTCGAAATTTTCTTTTCTCTTTTCTCTTCGTAGTTTTTTTTTATTTTTTTATTATTATTTTTCCTCTGATAAAATTGATAATAAATTTTGAAACGACCACGCAGATCGAAGAGATATAAGTAGGCGAGAGGTCGCGAGTAATTTTTGTAAAATCGTTTATCCAAGCTCGATAAAATTTTCTTATTTTTCTTTTTTTATAGATACTATATATTCTCCGTTTTGAAATAATTCTTTCGAATGGTAATTTACATTGAAATATCCCTGTATACTCTCTAGATATTCAATTTTCGTTAATGTAAAGAATAAGATCCTTCTCCGTAGATACATTTGCATCTGTCGTATCGCAAGAACGTTTGTTCGCGAGAACGCGTGGGAATTGCTGCGAAAGCATCCAACCGTGTCTGTGTATATTTTTTTGTTCTCTTTGAAAGGACAAAGAAACGAGGACCTTTCGATCTTCTTTCTCTCTCTCTCTCTCTCGTTTCTTTTTTTTTTTTTGTATTTTTTAGTCATCTGCTCTTTGGAGTGGTTCGTTGCGAAAGTATGAAAATAATTTGCATAGGCGCATTTACGAGGGTACCTCGAGAGATGGAAAATATGTTTTTTTTTTTTTTTTTTTTTTTTGTTAGAGAGAGAGAGAGAGGGAGGGAGGGAGGAGGGCGAAGGAAGATGATACGAGCAGAGGTCGCCGACGGTAGTTCGTTAATACATTCGAAAGTACAGTCCGTTGGTAGTATTACCATAATTGTGGTAGTCCTCTTCGCTATTCATGTAGAGAATCACCATTCTTAATGACAATTTTCATAATTTTCAAGCGCGTTTCCAAATCGCCGCAATTGTATGCAGATTTTCATTAGGGAATTGTCTCCGTGCGCGGAATATAACGGGGGTGGGGTGGGGTGGGGGGGAGGAAGGCGACGTAGACGGCGACGGAAGCTTTTAAATACTCCTCCTTGTATTCAGGACGCCGCTGTTAACGATTATACCGCCCTTTTGCATCTTCACCGAAGAACCGTCTCGAAAAGACACTTACGACGTTGAGAGCGCATTCCGAGAATGGTCCATTATATCTTGGAACGTTCCGTTCAGAAAAATATAAGAGGGGAAAGCATAAGGAATCGAATCAATGATAGAGATAAATAGATGGACTGGTGGATAGACATATTTTCGCGATTTCACTAACACGACCGATATAATAATCGCGCGTTTCAACGAACGTCACGACGTACGTTAATGTTTCACCATCGAGAGCGTACTTTCTCTGTTAGAACGTGTTTGACGATTGCGAGCGAGGTGAAAGAAGCAAGGAAAGAAGATACAACGGATTTATTCATCCTCGCGAATATTTAATCGGGTAAATTGAGAATGTAAATTTAATCGGCCGATCGATACGCACGGTAATTATGATTTATCTTTTATCAGGTTTGTTATATCGAACAATTCGATCGGTAACGTCGATAGAATCGATAGGAAAGTCACCGAAGTGTCGTTTAAAGAACGATATCCGTCAAGAGGAAACGATCTTTAAATCTTTTCGATAATCCCGCTCGTCCCGACGGTCGTTAGTCAAATTTAAAGTTTTATTCGTATTGGAGAGAGAGAGAGAGAGAGAGAGAGAGAGAGAGAGAGAGAGAGAGAGAGAGAGAGAGAGAGAGAGAACGAGAACGTGAACGAGAACGAAAACGAGAACCTCGACGTAACGGCTCATCGCCCGTAAGGTATTACTTTCTAATCCGGAGGTTCGAAACTTCGGTTTTAACGCCATCGTCCCGCTCTCTCTCTCTCTCTCTCACACACACACACACACTCTCTCTCTCTTTCTCTCTAGTTGTTTAATCGAGCACCGTCAAAGCCTTATAAGGATAAAGGGAAGATCGTCGAAAGACGTGGTGTTGAGCCAGGAAAGAAAGGAAAAGCGGGGTAGTTCAACTAAGAAGAAAAAGGAGGTTTCACGAATGACTCGATTAAAGTTATGAAAAAGTTTACGATCGACGTTCGAACGGTAAAGCTCTAGTTACGTCGAATAGAAAAGGATATAGGGGTAGAAAAAGGGGGATGAAAGAATGAAAACTCGAAAACAAAGGCCGATAACGTTTTTCCAGGGAGATAATTATTCATTGATCTCGTCTGATTATCAATCAGATGATACAGCTAATCCTTGTCATGTCTCCTCTCCTCTCCTCTTCTCTCCTCTTCTCTTCTCTTCTCTTATTTTGTTTCTCCTTTCTTATTAAAATGCAACAATCGCCATATCCGAGTCAAATCGAAAACTCAAAGGTCCATCGAGTTATGAGAGGGTAGAGAATTTATTGGGCGTTCTTGTTATTATTATATTTTCTTACCCTCTTGCGAAGTTCTTCGAGCTTTCGGAGATTTCGATCTTTAACGAACCACGCTCGAAGCTCGTCGACGTATAAAAACGAGAGAGAAAACATCTTTTAGCTGGTAAAAGACAAAGGAAGCGAACGGTAGAGACACTACCCAAAGTTACCCTCTTCCCTCGAGTTTATCTTTCATCTTATACACATACAGAGATGTGTCCGTAAGATAGAATATAATATCGATCCGATTTAGATCCCATTAAAGTGACTTATAATAATCTTTACCGTTCGTTATAACCCTCGTATGTCTCTTTTAACAATTGCGCGGACGAATTTTAGCGCCTTTCATTTACGAATGGGAATGACATAAGGAGATCGTTAGGACAATTATCGATTGAGAATCAATTCTCGAAACTCGAAGATATCCGAGTGGTTATGTTTCCTCGAAACGGCGAGCCCTACTACCGGTATATTTCTCTTTCTCTTTTTGTCCTTCTCTTCTTTTTTTTTTTTTTTTTTTATTCTTCTCTCGTTCGTCGCATATCTTCCTCTCGATCGTCCTTTTCCGATGGAGAAATACTTTTACGATCGTTACGATCGTGGGCATAAATTACGGGGTGCAGGTCTTGCGATTGACGTTTGCACAATGGATCGCATAAGATAGGAGGAGAGAGAGAGAGAGAGAGAGAGACGAAAGGGATCGGGAAAAGCTCAGTTCGAAATGGATGTCGTAACCAGCGTTTATATCGGCGAATAACGATGAAAAGTTAAGATTACGTTTTTAGGAGACAAACTCGTTTCGTCGATCGACATTCCTTCCTTCCTTCCTTCCTCCCTTTCCTCCTTTTTTTTCTTTTTTTTTTTTTTTTCTTAAATCTCTGTTACGCTTCCCCATCCGAGCTACGTGCGAGCATAGCAAGGGTTGGTTCTTTGGTACGACGAAGTAGAAAAGAATTCATTGAAGATATCGAATCCTGGGATGATCGTTAATTAGAAACGTTTCGCGCGATCACCGAATTACGAGCGTGTAACGAGCGTAATCACCCTTCGTAAATTAAAGCTACGGCGTTTAAGGTATTACCGTGTGGCACGGAACGTTAATCATCGAATTCCCCGTAACGATTATTTATCGAACGCATTTATGCGATACATTTTATACGTTCAAATAACAAACGGCCATCGGAAATAAATTCATTGAATTCTCGTTCGATTTTCAGTACGAAGACAGAATATTTCGTGAAATATATATATGTATTGTGTGTGTGTGTGTGTGTGTGTGTGTGTGTGTGTAACGTATGCGTAGATGTGCATTAATCGCGTCGAAGAAAAAAGAGAGTCGTTGGAGAGCGGAGTGAAATATATATTTGAAAATACCGCGGGAAATTCCGCGTGGTCTTGCGTTAAAGATAATCCGTAGGGCATCTTGGTCGATTTAGGGGTGGTTTCGAGAGGGGAGAAGGGTGGGTGAGATATCCATCCATCTCCCGTGGCTAATTACCCGCTTAATCGAAAGCACCCTCCAGTGTCTGCCGCAGATCGGAGCTTCTACACTCGACGAACCGAAAAACGATCGTTTTATCTCCCTCCCCCTTTCTCTCTCTCTCTCTCTCTCTCTCTCTCTCTCTTTCTCTATTTTACTCTTAAGCACGTTGCGTGACGATAGTCGCTCCAGTTTCTAGTCTCTGCTTTTCCATTCTGCCTTCAGCTTAAATAAGATAGAAGCGAAAGGAATTTGATAGGCCATCGTTTTTCCTGCTGAAGTAAGATCGATAATTTAAAATCTATTCCTATCTATCCATCTATCTATCTATCTATCTATCCATCCATCCATCCATATATCCGTGTCTCTTTCATTCTCTCGTAAAGCGAAATCGCAAACGTCGTCGTCCTCGTCCTCGTCGTCGTGCAAGGTAAAAAGATTCTCGTATATTCTCCAAACGAAAAGAATACCATCTTTATATCTAGTGAAATTTGATAAGTACGTTGGGAGTACTTTTAAAAAGAAACGATCTCGTTGAATATCGAAGAATATTGATCTTAGGTAAAATATATACAGATTTACTTTCGATTTAATCTATATCATCCTGTCTCGTTGGCAATGAACGGCCCGATCCTTTTACCCGGAACGAGCTTTCGTTCCCTTCCGCGTGCACGAGAGAGAGAGAGAGAGAGAGAGAGAGAGAGAGAGAGAGAGAGAGAGAGAGAGAGTGAGAGAGAGAGAGAGAGAGAGGAGAGAGGAAAAGGGATTCCTCCTTTCAGGAAGACGAACGTACGACGATAACAGCGCGACCGAGCGGGATTTAGTTGACGGGCTAGAAACAGAGTGCTTCCAATCACCAGGGATTTTTTTCAGCGGTTCTAGGACCACATCCGCGTATAAATCTTGATAATCCTTTTCCTCCATTTAAATGGCGCTCCTCGAAAAATCTATGAAATGATAATCCTTCGAGGGATTTTTGCTCGACGAAATGTTTTTCGATCGAATTATTTAGATCGATACCGATATCCCTTAGTACCGAGATAAAATCGATCCTTTAAAGAAATCGGAATAGCTTTCGTCGTTTAAATTTTTTACGAATTTTTAAAGATCGAGGAAGAGTAAATGATATTTCGGTGTTCATATATAAGCGCGCGCGCGCACGTACTCGCTTACCATTTAAATATATACGGACACATTTTGAAACGTTTCTCTTAGCACGAGTTCTCATTCGTTTGTGTGCGTGCGCGCGCGCGCGCGTGTATATTCCTCTCTTCGCCAAATTTTTTTTTTTTTTTTCTTTCTTTTTTATTCTTTTCCATTATAAAATACGACGAAGTTTGCACTCAGCATTTTTACCTTATACGAAATCGAGAAAGAATCTCTCCGTTGGAAAATTTATACACATTTTCTGTCCTCGGATATTTCTCTGGGGTACGTTCATATTCCTACCGTACATTTTCAAATAGTTGAGTATAATAATAATAATAATAATAATAATAATAATAATAATAATAATAATAATAATAATAATAATAATAATAATAATAATAATAAATGTCTACCTTAGTTATTGCTATTATCACTATTAATAATAATATTATTACGTGTTATCAAATTATTTCGTATTTAAGACGCGAGATATTAGATATCCGTAAAATAGGACGCGTTTTATATAAAACTGTAACGCAGAGAGAAAAGTTAAAGTTAAAGGGCGACGGTATTAGTTGATTGATAATATCAAGGGATAAACGATTGCTATGGAATCCGATTTGATTCGTACGATTTGCTCCAAATCTGCTTGAATTTTATCGCGCGGGCCGCGCGAAAGAGAGAGAGAGAGAGAGAGAGAGAGAGACTCGGTGGAGTTAACGAAAACTTTTTTTTTCCGCGTCGGTTTAACCGCAACGATGATAATATCGCCGGTCGATATCGTAGGACCATTCGACTCGTCGCCAATGGATTATCACATTCGTATGGCGATCATACCAAATTCGTAAACGAGCGTCGAGCTAATGGGCCGTGTTCGGCCGAGTCCGTGTAAGCGGATACGCGTTGAAATGGCTCGCTCGCATGACCGTCCGGATGGATGCGCGCGGATACGTCCCGACACATAGAACGGATAGCGCGTATCGGATGACGTCATTATCCGCGAACAGGCTTATCAATCGAACAAGGATTCGTCCCCTTCCGTTGACGACCACGCCGTTGTCCTGTTTATTTTCATCTCGGGAAGCAAAGATTACTCGGAATAGCGCGAAAGATTTTTTTTTTTTGTTCGACTTTACGAAATTTTCCTTTCCCTCTTTGCGCTAAAAGCTTGACGACAAATATGTACGACTGAAAGATCGTTTTAAAAGAAAATTTTATCGAATCGCGATCGTCGTTATTGTTTCCGAGCTTTCGTACTCACCGTTTACGTACGCGGATACGTACACGCACGCGTTAAAACGTACGTTCGATTCGTTTATCGATCGCGCTTATGTCACGTCGATTCGGTGTGTAAAACGTGCGAAAATTCGGAACGTCCGAGCGACATTTATCGTTACGCCCGATGCGTAACTCGCGCGTTTAAGCGTATTCTGTCTCTCCTGTATGACGTCGCTTTTACATATCCTGCGGTGGTAGCTCGGTTCTGGCTTGAGCATTATCCTTCTATCTCATTTTCTCTATCATTCTCGCTGTCTCCTTCTTTCTCTATCTATCTACGGTCATGCGGCACGAAGGGTCGAGCACAACAGTTTGAAATGAATTGCCCGCAGCTAAATAATAAGCCAATTCGCGCGTGCATACAACGGGCTTATATGTATGTACGTAATACGCTCGAGACGGAATAATAAATTCGATGGCCGAAAATTACAGAGGATAATTCCCTTTATGCAAATGCACGTCAGCTCTTTTAGAAAACGTATCGCTATCTCTCTCTCTCTCTCTCTCTCTCTCTCTCTCTAAAGACAAAAACACGTGTCATTCATCGGCACGCCGACAGTAATTTTTCGCTCCTCGCGTTTAATCCATTTTCGTCCTTTCTTCGACTCATTCTGTTTTACGATGCACGCCATTTCATCGTGCACTTTTAGCAGTAACCGAAATTAAGCGGCAAAAAAAAACGATCGATGATCCTGTTCGTAATATCAATCGCTTTGCCGAACGTTTTACGAGAGATTCCTACCGAATATCTCAACCCGATTGTAGATTTCGCTGCGTTCGAGATAATGAAAATATCAAGTGAGACCGAAAGAGAGTTGTTAACAGATAACCCCGTACGATACAATTCCTACTTCGATTCATCGATCCTCTTTATCTCTCTCTCTCTCTCCCTCTCTCTCTCTCTCTCTCTCTCTCTCTCTCTCTCTCTCTCTCTCTCTCTCTCTCTCTCGTTATATCTCCCCTTTTTATCATCTCTACCCCTCTAACTTTCGTAATTGGCGACGGAAACGTTGCTCCTGTCGTCGAAAAAATTGCTTCAACTTTTTTCTTTTCAGCGGTAAATGCGACCAGATAAAAAAAAAAAAAAAGGAAAGAAGGATTAATAATAAAATAGTAAATCATAATAATCTCTTAACGGCAAAAAAAGACGTATTAACGATTTTAACGCGTACGATAGCGACTATTTCGGTACAAAGCCTCCATTGTCATTGTTAAAGCCACCAGCCGGATACAATGCACAGGCTAAATTACCTCCTTTATTAGTTACTATAATGTATTCGAACGATAAATAAATGGTAGAACGTGGCTGGTTCAGGAAAACGAGGCTATTCATTATCTCGTATATAATTTTCATTCTTTTTCTGTATCTCTACTTTTCTCTCTCTCTCTCTCTCTCTCTCTCTCTCTCTCTACTTTTTCCGTTTTTCTTTTTCTCTTTTTATTTTTTTATTTACTTTTTCATATTTTCGTTTCGTTTACCTCTACGTCTCGCCGTTTAACATTCTCGCACGATCTTTTATAACGTCGAGTTTATTCCATAGAAATTTAATCGATTAGCCGTTATACTAATCGACGATACAGATAAATATATATACATATATCTTATTTCATTCCATCCTTAAATCCATCTTTTCGTTCTTTTTACGAAGATCGGTTTCGCGTGTTATCGAGTTTAATACAGGTTGCAGTTTCGCGTGAATAAAATCATAAGTTTCTTTGCACTAACGACACTACGATTTTCACGAGATTCTCGCTGACGCGAAGTCGTTAAAGCTATAAGATATATTCCTCCTCCTCTCTCTCTCTCTTTTTTTTTTTATTTTTTTTTAACATTCTTTCTCTCTCTCTCTCTCTCTTTTTCCGTTTCTTTTTCACGAGCGTAATATTTTTCTTTTCAGTTATACCGTTTACGACGTTCCAACGGATGTGCGGAGTTTAATTTATTGTACGATGCACGTAAGGAAAAGGACAATTCGTAACGTCGTGTAATAATTTGTTTTCCACTTTCTCGTTCGTTGTCCTTAGCAGATACCGCGACCAACGAGTAGTTCTTTCGTTAAAACAAAGAAAAAAAAAAAAAAAAGAAGAAAAGATAAAAAAAGAAAAAAAACTACTTTCGGCTTTAACCGAATGAGAAACTGCGGTAATACGTCTCACATGACATCAGGTACTCGTGGCATCGCGTGCTTTGGCACAATAAAACAGCTTGCGCCATGAAGAAACGTTTTTCTGCCACGACGTTCTCTTCCTGCCAACGATAATATCCGACCTATGGATAATAACCCTTTTACGGTCTATACTTACACAATATGTAAGTTTAGAAATCCAAAGATGGGTGGTTGCCTTTTAATATTCGACAATCGCCGCATCTCTTGTGAAACTTATACCCCGAAGAAATTAAGTAATTCCATCGGAAACTTTTTGTTTTTTGATTTAAACGTACGAACTTATGTTTCTATCGCATTTGGTTTATAACAATCGAATTTATTTGACGATCAACGCCCATCGTTTTACAATTTTGATATCAATTTAGGAGGAATAATCGATCTTCGTTTTTAATTATCACGTTCGAAGAACGTTTCGAGAGTTTGTTGGCGTTGATAGAAAAAAAAAAAAAAAAAGAAAGAAAGAAAAAGAAGGAACGGATTTGAGATCGATGTTAGTGAAGTTTTGTAAAACGAGCGAGCATATCGGGCGTTTTAAGTTCGCCGTTTTTCGAAATTCAACAGCGCGAGTTTACGAGTTTCACGGACGCGCCAGGTTCTCTATGGTGGTGTAAAGGTTTCCGCTTGTCCGACGCATTTGTCTCTTCGTAAAACGTGGATAGTATCTCTCTCTCTCTTTCTCTCTCTCTCTCTCTCTCTCTCCCTTCTCATACAGAGGCTCGGAACGGAGTTGAAGGTGGATAAAGATGAGAGAGAGAAAGAGAGAAATACATACAAGATAGAGAGGGTGAGGAGGGAGATAGAAACAACCCAAACTCCGGACAATGCTAGTTCTCTCTTCGTACACGCTCGGCCACGAATTGGATCTACATTATTGCCCGCAACGACGGGCTTTTCGTTTCCGCTTTGTAACGCGCGCGTTTCCAAGGCCGTTATGAACGGTCGAATGAAAATAGGATGTTGAGCTTTTATTGTGAAAATCTCAGTGTATCTCTTTCCCTGTTCCCCGTATCTTTCTTTCTTTCTTTCTTTCTTTCTTTCTTTCTTTTTCTCTTCCTTCCTTTTTTCCTTTTTTCCTTCCTTCTTTTTCTTTCTTTCCTTCTTTCATTTGTTTCGTTATAATATCTCCCTTGCAAACTTGCAAACTTTTTCTCTATCCTTATATCGCGCTCGAGGTATTTGCGAGAAAAGTCGGCTAATACGTTTAGAACTAATCGTACGAAGATTTGACTCTTTATTTGCGTTTTATTTTTCTCTCCTCTTTTTTTATTTTTTTTTTTTTAATTTTCTATCGTAATCCGTAAAGTACAGTATTACGCAATTGATATCCTTCAGAAAGTCGATTATATCCTCTTTTTCTCTTCCCCTTCTTATCCATTTGTTTTTTTTAAGATGTAAGATAAGATTCTCTCTGTCGTCTCGTTGTTAAAAAAGAAGAATTCCTGTCCCGACTATTCTAAATGCGTATAGTTATTTTTATTAATGAACGTTTACGTAATCATTAGAAACTTGTAATCAGATTTCTACTTGGTTTTTGTTTCTGTTCTGGATATCGGTAGATTTTATCGTTTCTTTAGAAGGTTCAACGTACCGGATGAATATTATAAGCTATCATGATATATATATATATATATATATATATATATATATATATATATATATGCCTAGTAATCAAAGTCCTTTTACGAACGTACTCGAGTCTCGTTTGCTTTATAATATATATATACGTATATATAGACAGATACATACATACATATATACATATATGAATGTGTATGTATTTTTGACAGCGATTTATATCTCGCGGCTACTTTGCTTTACACGGAACGCGGAAGATGATTGATCACGCGCATTAATGAATTCGCGATTACGCCAATTTCAGGTGTGAGAGGGTCTGTTGGAGTACGTACGTGTGCGCTCAGCTGTTTCGCGAAAATGTCCATTATTGTTTGACGTGAGGAAGATCCATGAGAAAAATTGTCAAGATTTAATATTTCCGATTATCTTTTAAAAGATTTATTTAATTTCGAGTACGATTACGAGCGATAAAATTCGTCGTTTCTTAGATGAAAAAAGAAAAGTGTTTTTACGTTTCAATCTCTCTTACGTCGTTCGACGTGAAAGAGTCGTATAATTTTTCGTTTCGCTTTCGTTTTTCGTTACACACTGATCGAACAAAATTAATTTTCACATTTCACGATACTTGATACCATTCACTTCTAAGTATCGTTTTTAATTTTTCAATTACTTAGTTTGTTAATTTGCCGAGAAGGGAATATATTTGTATATGTATATAGAATTATCGAAGCGATCGAAAATCTAATATTTTTCTATTATTATCGATCGTGCTTTTCTAATTTTTCCCGAGGTATTTCTATCGTGGTAAAGCAAGTTATTACAACGAGAGAGAAGAAGAATGAAGTCAACCGTCTTGTTTTTGAACTCGTGTAATTGCATCAAACCAAAAGAACAACCAAAGATAGGTAAGTTAGGCGCGACAATTTTGAAAGCTTCTTCTACTTCTACTTCTACTTCTACTTCTACTTCTTCTTCTTCATCACCGCGAACTTGGCCGCGTAAGAAAATTGCGTTTACTTCGCGGCGTAAAGTGTCCGACGAAAAGTGAGTTCTTCTTCCTTCTATAAGAAATAGTAGTACAGTTATCGCGTTCTCTTCGGCGCCATTTCCCGGGCGTGTTTGTCGTTTATCCGTTGAAAATAATTCTCTACAAGCTCGAAGTTGTTCCCTTTAATTCATTTCGAAAAACAAAGTACATTTATCATTCTATCATTTAACTTTGTTTTAATCGTTCCTCGAGTTTATAGACTCGATTCAATCCAGTGTGATATATAAATCAAGCCCTTCCTTTATTTTTTTTCTTCTTCTTCTTCTTCTTATTTTTATTTTTTAAAGTTGGCGAAGAAATCGACACAATTTTTCACGTATCCCGCGAAGCTTCGTAATGATCGTACGGTATCGTACGATCGAGATCGATTTTTCTCGCCATCGAGGAAAATCACGTTACTTCCTTCCTCCTTCCGGACGATGAAGAAGAAGAAGATGAAGAAAAAGAAGAAGAAAATAAAGTGCGGTCACATTCAGAAAGTATCGCAGCGTATTATCGCGTTTTGCTCCGTTTTAAACGGCCGCATTACCGCGGCGATATTCGAGAAGTTTGCGGTGACTTAACCGTTTTCATAGGAGTTGAAACGCAGTGTAGTAGCGAGAAGAGGAGGATGTAGAGGAGGAAGAGGAGGAGGCTCTCGAAGAGAGAGAAGGTAGAAAAAGACACGCCAGCCCGAAGAGAGAGAGAAGTCTCGTGCGATAAATCGTACACAGTCTGTGGACTCGGTGGTGCACAGCTTTACGTTACTAGCCAGCTTGTCGCGTTCTTGTTACAAGGAAGGGTTTCTATCTATCCCTTGTGGTCGGTTCTACTTCCAATTCCAACCATCAGCGATGCTAAATCTTCCCTCGGCCCAACGAACGAATGACTTTTACGACGCCTTTTATCCTCTAAATCGTCGATATCTTAACGTCCAACTTCTTTTCTCGGATCTCCTCCTTTTATTTTTTATCCTTTTTTGTTCCTTTTCTTTTCTTCGTTTTTCTTTCTTTTTTTTCTTTTTTTTGGTTTGTTTGATCTACAAATTGCATCGCTGATTTCTGCTCATTTTTTTCTATCTTTTTCTCTCTGTGTAATCATACCGATGTTTCGTTTGACATTTGACGGATTCTCTTAATTAAAATTGTAGTAACGTAGTATAATTTTTCACACGTAATCGATGATAATTTTTCCCTTTTTTTTTTTTTTAATATATGTATCGCATACTTTATATATATATTCGTACCCCACTTCATTCCAACTCAAACAAAAGCTAGGAAAGGAAATCGTTGAGCGATCCAGAAAAAGGGGTAGAAGTTGTATTCACGAGCTCTCTATACCGGGTGATACAATTGCTCTATATATCGGCAATGTATTCCATGATATTGCTCGTGAATAGTGTTCCGCCCTCTTCAATGGGGTCGCTTTTATGGTAGCGAAAATATCGAGCTCGTTTCAATATCGTCCGAGGGGGGAAGAGTGTAGCCCTTTTTCCGATCCTTCAGGAACGCGTGGAATATTTTCGGTGTCATCATAATTTACGATAACTACGTATATCTTGTCATTTTCTTATCCCATTGTCTTTCGTGAAGGAAGGAAAAAAAAGTCTTTGCCAATGGACGACATAATCCGATACAATTTTCATCGTTAGCAATGGGAATATTTTATACGGCGATAGAATTATATATGAAAGGACAATAAATCGTAAATAAATGCGAGTTAAATGAAAGGAAACAAAAAAGAAAACAACATGCGTACACGTGCACGTGTGCGAGCGAGTGTAACCCACGATAAACAATCTCACGTTAAACGTAACGCGTGGAGGTCACGTAGAAAGACGTTTGGTTAGGCGTAAGTAAGGCATATTGTTTTTGTTAGCGGATAAACGAAAGCATCGACGGTAACGTCGACGTGTTTACATTGATGTTTCGTATTGAAAGTCGGACAGTCAAAGGTGTATCATTGAGAACATCTTGAGGAAGGTCGATCAGTCGTATTCCGATGGTCTTAGGAGTAAGTAATACTTAAGGAGAGAACGAGATCGTTTTATTTTCTACCTCTTTGGGACGAATCTTCTTCCATAACGTTTCATTTCCTTGATGGTTGCCTCCACCAACGACGCAGTTTATTCACGAAAATAAATCCTTCGGCAGGTAATTACCTGAGAATCGAGCATAATAAGAAGAAACGAAACCTGTTGATTTCCTAAAGATTCTTCGACTTCGTCTTAGTTCATATTCGCAGAATCGATAAATATCATCGTCTTTATATAACTTTTTAAAAATAGATTAAAGCGGAAGAAGATGAAACGAAGAAGTTTGATTACTTTTTTAAGGAGATTTCTGATAGAACTATCTTTATTCTTCCTTTTCTTTTCTTATCTTTTCTTTTTTCTCTCTCTCTCTCTCTCTCACTCTCTCTCTCTCTCTCTCTCTCTCTCTCTATATATATATATATATATATATATATATATATATATAAAAGCGCATTAAGGTGACATATTTTAATAACTAGCAGACTGTTGCGTTTATAATACTCGTTATATTACATCACGTTAATATCAGATTTATATTATTTCGTCAATCAAAATTAATGCGCATCCCGAGACGCGTATCCCTGTTCATTATAAAATAACACGTTCCCTTGTCTAATTTATATACAATTTACATAGATAGTTCAGTTACGAGTTAATAGAACGTGCAATGCTTAATTCACATGGGGTACAATTGGATCGCGAAAATGGTATTACACTATGAACGAATTCGCGTTTAAATCGATATGATCGATCGAGAAAGGATATTTAAGAATATAGAAACGTAATGCGTGATTATAAAAATTGTACTAACGAGACACAATAGCTTCG
The DNA here is from genome assembly GCA_911387935.1 of Dolichovespula saxonica. Taxonomy (NCBI): domain Eukaryota; kingdom Metazoa; phylum Arthropoda; class Insecta; order Hymenoptera; family Vespidae; genus Dolichovespula; species Dolichovespula saxonica. Next base: position 3,156,742 of record OU427017.1, on the reverse strand, counting down.
AGTATGAATGTTATTATCGAATATAACATATACTATCGAAGAAATTTCCTCGAGTTATTTCGGAGATGGTATTTTCGATACACAACGTATGCATGTACACACATCTCCATCCGTATATCCGTGTATGTATCTACGTATGTGTATATGAATGTACTTATGTCTATTGCATCAATCGAAGACTTTATTAGATACATCGAAGACGCTTCTGTAACGCGTTCCGGCTTGTATATAATCGTTGGATGGTGCCTGTCAACGGTTTAGCTTCGTCCCTTCGATTTCGAACTCGGCCGACATTCAGGTCACGTACGTACGTATGTAAAGGGACGGGATAGAGTGGGATGGGGGTGGGATGGGGTGAGAGAGAGAGAGAGAGAGAGGGGTTGGTTCGAGGAGATCGAGGCACATCCAGCCTCGTTATGCGGATGGGTTAGGTCGTACGTCGCTTCGTACATTCTGGCTATTATTTGCGAGATCGATAACGGTTACCTAGGGGTACCGCGTACATCGAACGCACGAAGAGAGAGAAATTACAATCGTGCGATGCATATCGCCTAGAGGTGCCAAAGATACGCGCGAGAAAGAGCAAGATATGTGTGTGTAAGTATATATGTAGAAAGAGAGAGATATGTGTATGTGTGTGTGTATAGAAAGAGAGAGATATTGAGCGATATTACATGGGATTCCAAGCACACAACTATGTACATTCTCTCTCTCTCTCTCTCTCTCTCTCTCTCTCTCTCTCTCTCTCTCTCTCAATTATTGTTGTGTTATATATTATAACATTTCTCGCATGCTTGATCCGAAGCTTCACAGACTAGCTAATTTATAGTGTTCTCCTTTATATATTTGCGTGTATATATGTACATACATACGTACGTACATAATATACGTCGAGATTCTCATATTTCTATACGTACAGACTTCAACTTAGGTAGCTTTAATAATGTTTCGTCATCGAAAACTCCGAGTTATATTTTTGATGTTTTAAAATGGAACGGAGAATGTAAAGAATTTCTAATCGAAAAATATTCTAGTTAATATATTCGTCTATTATATTTTTATACTGAACCTACTCGAACTATTTATTTACCTTTATACGGAGTAATAGAAATTAATTAGGTTTGTGATTTGAAGAGTCTCTTAATGTCTATAATTTTCATAAAGTTTTAATATAATTTTAACGGTATAATTTTAAATCAGGTTTTCCCTTTGCTTTATTCGTTTTATTCGTAGATTAAAATCGTCGTAAACGTAACGTTTGAAAATTCATTATTTGTTGCTTTTTTTTTTTTTTTAAATACAGTTTCGAAGCGATCGTCTTGATTCGTCTGTTGAAGCGAAAAATGAACCTTAATGGGTACGTCGAACTTGTCGATATCATCTTATGATGTCACTATAATCTATAAATATAAGTATGTATAGGTACTACTATACATGTATCGTATCCACTCCTGTATGTACTATCTTTCGTCGATCTTCTCCTTTACTCGGGGTTGGAAAAGTCGTGATGTTTTTAGAACGACACACTGTACAACGTCCGACGAAGATAAAGTTAGTTTTGAAGGTTTATACAAGTATAATATAAACATCGATGTCGAACTTAACATTATACGTCGGAATTTGCCTGTAAGTGACTAAGCGTCTCGCAGGTGATCTTTCGAGCTTTTCGTTCGCGTTTATATGTCATGACAAGTTAGCTAGCATCGATGTATATCGATCGATAAGTCTTTGAAAGGTAAAGAGTAACTTTGTAGACTCCTGACATCGAGGATCGACAGTTTAATGACGAGATATCGTTTAGGAGGTAAACGGATTTGTGTACGTGTTTTGCTGGGCTCGTCGATTATACTACGATAATCATATAAACGAGAAGATTAATAATTTCTTTCGTCGAAGGTTTTTTCTTTCATCTTTTTTTCTTTTTTTTTTTTATATTCGCCGAATACGCGCCGGATATTTTAATAAATCACAAATTAACCACACGGTTTTATGTCATACACGTTTCGAATTTCGCGTTTAACAAGACGTTTTTAGAGCTACGACCTCGGCTATAACGAAGCGTTAAAAGGGAATCTCGAAAAAAATAGACGTGGTAAGGAAGAAATAAAATGTCACGAGGTCATTATTTCTCTCGAATAAAATATCTCAACGAATTAAGATTTCATTATATTTTTTCTTTTTCTTTTTTTTTCCACTTCAACATTTATTTTTAAATCGAAGACAATCGTATTACGTTTCATTCGGATTTCTATTTTCTATTTTCATTCGAGAGAGCGATTGTTTCGAACGTTACGATATCTGAGAATTCTCGTACACTCGCGTTATTAAGCGACGGCTATAAAATCTTTGAACAAAAAAAAAGAAAAAACTTCGGTTTTAATTTTTCGTCGTTTAACTTTTTCTTTTAATTTTTTTTTTTTTTATTTCTCGTGCAAACGATAACTTTTACGCGGGCGTAGAATTCTTCTTTTTTTTCCCCTATGCGTATTGCGCGATATGATTTTTTACGTATTATTTATATTTTATCCAAAATAGATAATTCCTTTCTCGTCCATGCGGTATCTCCTGTATTTAAAAATAGTACAAATATTTCAAGTGCAGTATCGTTACGTAAAAGATATCGATACGATTAAATCCGAACGAAAATTTTTATAAACGTCCCACTCGTGTAATAACGAAAAATTTCATTTCGCAAACACAACACCCACGCACACGCCCACGTTTCTGTTTTTTTTTTTCTGCAAGTTTGGAAAGATCAAGGAAATATCAGCTGTTCTAACTTCGGTGTGTGTGCGCGCGCGCGCGCGCGTGTGTATTTGTGTCCCTTGACGGGAGTTTGCTTTAAATCAATTTCCTTGGCAAACAGTATTTACGGAAGCGTGAACGTAACTTCGCACTGGAATTAAGTGGATCGATAAACGATGAATAGTTTAAATTGACTAATATACGGTCGGCTTCGTCGTTCTCCGTCGTTCCTCTTCTTATTATTATCGATTATTATTATTATTATTATTATTATTATTAATAATAATAATGATCAGACAGATTGTACGAAGTCGTTCTTGTTATTCCTTTGAATTATGTCATTTCAATTCATGTATCGCACGATCACAAAGATAATCGACGATAAAGTTTTTTCCAATGATATATGAAGAACGCGTTGATGCGCGTTCGTCCATAGAAATCGTCTATTACTCGGTCAAGTCAATCAGTATAGTAATTATGTTTACGAGACGCAACCCGACGAATGTAAACGCGGATAACTAAACGCGTAGAGATTCTCTCCGTAGCGATTCCGAGCAAATAGAGAAGCAGCGAGGCTATGTAATGCAGTTTAATCAGGTTCAACCTCTGCGAATACTACGGTTGATGGCTGTCGGTAAATTTCATTAACGTTTCTAGTACTCTTCGTTGAAGGCGACGGGGATACTGGGGGATACGTTGTCTGGAAAGGTGGCCGATTTGTTTCGTCTATCTCTTCTACTACTAATCGTGTCACTTTCGATCTACGAACGTTCGAAAAAAAAAAAAAGTATACTAACGAATTTCTTTCACGCTGGAGGCACTCGTCCGTTGAAACTCGTTAAGGGCATTCGTGTACGTACGTACGTGCATATATATATATTTTTTTTTCCTTTTTGTTTTACTCCTCCTCCTCCTCCTGTCCCTCTCACCTTCCTGCCCTCCACGAACTTTTATCGAAGATCCGTACGACGTCGAATTCGAAAAGCGTTGTTTCCTATTTGTCCGATTGTGCGAAAGTAAATTTGACGGGTGTTGTCACTTTTCGATCAGTCGAAGAAAATATACAAAATTCTCGCCTCGAAGTATTTTCTTTTTTCTTTTTTTTTTTTTTTTTTCAATCTTTTTCCAGTAAACCTATTTCGAAGTACGTGAGTGGTGTGCAGGTACGCACGCGTATATTTACGCGTACGTGTTCGTTAAACTTATATAAAAGTAAAAAAAAAAAAAAAAACACATCTTTCTGGTAATATAAAATAGCAATGAATTTGTAAGAGAACTTGCTTGTTTATAAACATAATTATAATGAATAAACGTACGCGTATATGCGTACGTCGAAGAAAGTTTTATGATTGAAGATTGAAGAAAGAATCCTCGGATAATTGATTAGAGGAAATATTCGAATGGATTATCGCGAGGATTTATTGAAAGTAGATACAAGCGTCTAACTCTCTATGTACGTTGGTATAACGTGTGTGTGTGTGTGTGTGTGTGTGTGTGTGTGGGTTAGGAAAATGGCATAATTTGCAGGGAGGCAGGTCGAACGTCCGTAAACGCAAACGTGCGAGCGGAACGTTGCTTGGTTGTCTCTTGTTTGGACGCGATCGAGCGAACGCGTCACCTCCTATTTCTCATCCTCCTCATCCTCCTCTTCATTCTCCTCATCGTTCGTCGGTCCAACAAAACGTACATAGACGTATATATATATATATATATATATATATATATGCATGTGTATACACGTGAATACATACCTGCATATAAATATATATATATAAGCGCGTGCGTACTCGTTTGCGGAGGTCTACGCACCCGCGTAAACCGCATACGCTGATCGAACGCATCGATCGAGCACGCACGCATAACGAAGCCTTCTGACGGCCGACGTGTTCACCTTCCCGGAGATAACCGATTTCACAGCATTTCAGATTATTTGACGGGTAGCCCCGCATTACCGGCATCGAGATAATTGCACCTTCATTAATGAGCCCAAAACCAGCACGGCCGACCGGCGTTGTCCACAGGCCCGATGTGTCTACTATCACGATCATCCTACTAAACGAAAATCGACGTTAACGCTTATACGCCGGCTAACTTTTGATTCGTTTAAATGCATACGTTCGAACGTTTGATATATTAGAGACACGTGGAAAAAGATCAAATGCTGTGCTCCTAAAAGAGATAGAAGTGAGAAATAGATAGAGATAGAGAGAAAGAGAGAGAGAGAGAGTTCAATTAACGATATATATATTTCTATTTAATCATCATCGTTTCGTCGATTTTCAAAGGATTTATTTTTTTGTTCTTTTTATTTTTAGATCTGCTCGAAACGTTGAAAATAATTCGTCGAATATTTCTTCTTTTCCCTTTACTCTTTATTCCTTTTCGCTTCTATTTATTCCCGTTCGTATAAGGGGTACGTCGTTAAAAATTAAACTTTTCATTAAAATAATTTCGTTAATGGTTTCGTTCGTAAATCCCCGCATGCATATAGAAATAACGTGCCCGGATAGTTTGTGATCATGTAAAACGAAATTCTTATGAATTTTAATCCATTTGATATTCGTTTTCGTACCTTCCAAAGTCGGAAACATTTTAGCATTGGAAAAGGTAGATTCGTACGCGCGTATCGAGAAACGATCGAAGATTTTTCAAATGAAAAACTTTCGCGATTGTTCGACGATTCGTTAATTTCTCTTTCTCTCTCTCTCTCTCTCTCGTTTATTTCGATTATCGTCGAGCTCGTTGGGTTTTTTTTGTTAATCTTTCGCGGAGATTCGCCCGTTCGAGAAACGTTATATCGTTATCTCTCGTCGATGAGTAAGCCTCACAAAGTTAACGACTTCTTTAATCTTTCGTTTAATATTTTGTTTTCCGTGTAGAATGTATTTTCTGTTGTGTGGTGTGCTATGGGATATCATCCGACCACCGTGTAAAAGCGAGATTCGTTCTCTAATATTGCTACTTTCGATGTGTTTATCCGGTAGAAATAGAAGGTGTGCGAGTCGTGATATTTTTGTTTCCCTTTTCTCTCATCAGTCGGCGAAGTTATCGAGGTGAAAAATAAGGGAAACCGAACTCTCCGCTCGGCAAAACTAAAAAGAGAGAGAGAGAGAGAGAGAGAGAGAAAGAGAAAACGTCCCGGAGTTATTCCGGAAGCTGATGAACGGCCGTCCAGCAGCTACGTACCTATCTCGATATTGGTTGCTTCTCTTTCCTTTGCTTTTCTATCTCTTTTTCTCGTTCGATGTATTTCCATTGTTAGAGAGAACAGTAATTGGAACTAGTCCGAGACTGCCTTCGACGTTCGACCTGGCCAGGGAACTACTACTAGCTACTCTTAGATTTTAATAAAAAGAAAAAAAAAAAAAGAAAAATAATCTAAGCTCTTTCACCGTCACATCACCGTGTGTCATCCCGTCAAATTCGCATTATTTATTTTTTGCATAAATAAATCAATGACCAAGTTCGTTTTGCTCCTCCCGTCCATAACGCTTAAATTCGTCAGACATTTAGGCGTGGTATAACGTAGTAATTCAACGTTGAAATGTAATATATAAAGTTTTGGTTAAATCGATTCTACCATATCGATAATTTTTATCATTAAAAGGTTTCCAATAAAGCCATAGTCGTTTCGAAATTGATCCAGTAATTTCGATGAAATTTTTGACAGCACTTTATGACATGATAAATAAATCGTCCGTTTAATATCGTTAGATTTACTTCGACTGATTTGTCCGTCATGATGTGTGAAAAATACTTTGATAATAATATAAAACGGCTGTTGCAACGGTCTGATAGAAATAATTATATTTATTACGTTTATAGGTGCACATTTATAACTATTATATATAATTTATTTACAATGCTTTTATTTAATAATGATTTTATTTCAAATATCTACCGTCCGATAAATTCATTAATATCCACGACTCGAATTAATTTTCTAACGGTAACGTTAGATCGCCCGGACGATTTTAATTGTTTATTTATAAGCGTCTATATAATATTTATCTACAATTTCGTCTCGATTGAAGTAGAGGCGCGCGCGTGCGTGCGTGCGCGCGTGTGTGTGTGTGTCTTTTCGTGAAAACCCGACGGCGCCGGAAAAGCGGCGAACAAACTTTTCGACACGTCGGATTGGCTTTATGCTCGACGCGAAAAGGCGTCGCGACGCGGATATTGTTTTCGTTCTCGCGCCTCTCTATCTCTCGTACTATCACTCCTGGTGTTCCTAGTGCACCTTTCGTGGATTTTCTTTTTTCCTTTCGTTTTCCTCCGTTCCTCCTTCCGCCGGCACTTCTTTATCCTGATCGTACGAACATGCACTACCGATCTTTTTTCGGTGAAACGAGACTGTCGGAAGTTATCTTCGAGAGAAATAAAAACCCGGCGTCTTTCTTATTTCATGGAATTTTTCTTCTTCTTCTTCTTCTTCTTCTTTTATTTATAACATTTTCTTTTCTTTTTTATCGACCTCATCGCGCTACTTTCTTATTTAATCTCGTCGTCCAGCATTTCTTCTTTCTCTCAAGTATATTTCGCGAGAATGAAGATCGATGCGTTTTTACTCGATAATCGAGACATCGCGACAGATATATTTAATCGTTTATATAGCACACCCCCTTTTTTTAATTGCATTAGTTAGTACGAGGATAGTAATGATAACCCCTTTATATTTATATCAAGATATCGATATTTGTTATCATAGATTTTTATTAAAAGTTAGTGGCTCTTTTCGGGGAGGGGAAAAAAAACTGTAACGAGTACAATTGATTTATTGTAATAATAACAGAGGAGAACGTTTGTTGGCCGAGCCAACTAAACTGATCGCGTATCGCGTAGGTCGAAATCTGCGACGTGGAAAAAAAGGGAGAAAAAAAAGAGAGAGAGAGAGAGAGAAAAAATGAAAAAATATTTTTCTAAACGCGTTTCACGTTTTGCGCGTGCATATTGGGGAAATATTTTTATAAGCGACGTTTACAGCTACTGCGAAAAAATAAAAATAAAAAAAAAAAAAAAAGAAAGAACGGAAGGTTCGCGCGCGTACGTTTCGCGTCGTCCTGTGTGCGTACTCTCGCATTTACGAATAAAATCTTTTCTACATTTCTCTCGGGTTTTCCTTTGGACAAAGGAGAAAGCGAGGGAAAAATGAAAGGATAAAAGGGTAGGCAAAAAAAGTTTACCTCTTCCGAACGCGAGGGAAAATAAAGGTATTACATCGAGAAGCAAGACGCAAGAGATTGCTTCCCGATGCTACTTCCCGGAGAAAGTGGATTTGCGAGAGACGACGACGACGACGACGACGACGACAACGACGACGAGGAATTGGAGTGTGCGTATCGTTGAGAAGATAAGAGAATCCTTTTGATACTTTGAAGCACTTTGAATTCGCAGTCGGAGGTAGTTACCATAGTAACGTGAGTGGCATGAAGTGTTAAGGGAGGAGCGCTTGGTTCGAAAAAAAAAAAAAAAAAGAAGAAATGGAAAAGTGATTAAAGCCATAGAGAGAGAGAGAGAGAGAGAGAAAGAGAGAGATGGAGAAAGAGACAGAGAGAAAATAGGACGAGCGAACGAGACGAGAAACTATGAGGAATCTAAAAAGAAGAAAAGAACAAAAAAAATATATATATATATATAAGAGAGAAAGGAAAAGCCAAAAAGGAAAGTAAAAAAAAAAAAAAAAGAAAAAAGAAAGAACCAGATCCCTCTAGGATGGAGTCGCAGTTTATCGTTTCTTCGAGCCACTTTTAAACTCGCCTATCAAACTTCAATTTGTACGACGTGAGTCGCGATAAACTTCTTGCCAAGTTACATCTCGGCAATGCTTCATTCGCGTCGAGAATTTTAACCGCGTTTAAATTTATTTCCATGAGCTAGGATATACCTCCTTTGATATCAATTTAGTAGCTTCTTGAATATTTAATTTTTCTTTTCTTTTCTTTTCTTTTCTTTCTTTTTTTTTTCTTTTTTTAATCATTCGTCGCGCTTCCGAACGATTAGAGTCTCGATTGTTCGAGCTCGAATTGTGCGTTCCCTTTTTTTCATTTTTTTTTTTTCCATTTTCTTTTCTTTCTCATAAATCTTGAATGTAATCACGAAAGGAAGAACGAGATCTCCCGTGATTTTCGTTTCAATGAGACTTCCGTTAATCTTACCTTTTCCTACGTATCGTGACGTAAAAATAATTCCTCCCATATTTTGAAATCGGGATTGATAGATTCGTAATCTCTCCGGTCGATTAGTAAGTAACAAAAGAAAAAAATAAAGAACGCGAAAGAGATAAAAACTAAAGATAAAGGAAAGAAAAAGATTGGTACGAATGAAAAAGAAATTTTACATGTGTCAGGCTACCGTTTCATAGATCACTTTGAATCATTTTCGTGCCTGGGTAATATACCTTTTTGATCATATTCTATATCGTGTATTCCATTCAATTTACTTTTCGAACGTCGAATTTCGTTTACAATAGGATACCTATTCGACATACGTACGGGAGAGAACGTACGTGGACGATTCGGGAGAAAATATTTGCTCTCTTTTGAAAGAGATTGGTGAAATCGATCACTTCTTGTTTCTAAAAGCAACAGTTTTGAATTAATTTTTAATCAATTGCCATACGTTCGGTTGGAAAAAGTATCGCATAGCAATATTTCTTTCATCGGCCTTACGGACAGTCGCGAAGGTCGTGGCAGATAAATTTTCATTCCTGCATATTCGATGCATTCGTACTGCGTATAGCTAGGTACATATCTGCAATGTAACGAAACACGAAATACGAGATACGATATATATATATGAGAGAGAGAGAGAGAGAGAGAGAGAGAGTGAGAGGGAGGGAGACAGGTCGTGCTAATCAGCGATACGAGCGATAAAATCTACATAGGTTTAAATTGAGATCGGAGAAAGAGGGAAACGATGTGATTCGCGTACACGATTTTCCCCTGGTGACAAATCCAGCTTGTTGTTTTTTTTTCTTTTTTTTTCATTTTCTTTTTTCCTTTTCCCCACGCTCCACAGTCAATCTCCGATTTCACAATGGCATTTAATATGACTCAAAGGGATTTCGTTAAAAAAAAAAAAAAAAAAAGATAGTCAATCATTAATACAAGAGAATTCTAGAAACGAGACATCCAATTACAGAGTTATAATGTATTCGAGGATTTCGTTTTTGGAATAATTAAAAATTTTTAATAATCCGATATAGAGAGAAATAAAAACCGCGCGTAAAAATTTTCTTTCTCGTCGATATCCTTTTTTCTTCTTTTTTCTTTTTTTTTTTTTTTTTTCGTTTGATATTCATCAGAATTATTAAAAATCCCTTTTGCGTGGATAGATATTTTAGAGAATGAGAGAATCAGAGAATGAGAGAGAGAGAGAGAGAGAGAGGGAGGGAGAGTTTGTGACGAAAGTTAGTAGAAAATTCGAAGGAAATCACAGATCGGCAGTTTTAGAAAAGTTTTCCGTCGAAATCTCGGAAAGATAACCGAAAGAGAAGGAGAGACTTTTTGTTGTGAACTTTTCCAAAAAAGAAAAAAAAAAAAAAGAAGAGGAAAGGAAAAGTAACGAAAAAAAAGAAGAAGAAGAAGAAGAAGAAGAAGAAAAAAGAAAGGGAAGAGCAAAAAGAAGTGGTAAATGATTGTTTGAAACTTTCAGACGTTCTGGGCAGGATGTGTAGGAGGTACGAAAAAAGATCCTTTCTGGATGGCATACCAAGAGTTCGAGAATGGCGTATTGTCCTTCCCTTATTCTCTCTCTCTCTCTCTCTCTCTCTCTCTCTCTCTCTCTCTCTCTCATTCTTTCTCTCTTCATCCATACCCTCCTCTGTATCCTTGGTAGCTCTTGTTGGATAAGAAACCATACGCCCGGATACTCTTTTCGGACCGGTAACAAAGTTCCCGAGAGTACGGTAGTACATAGTTCCTTTTTCCTACGGCAATGAAAAACAAAAGGAGTGTACGACCACGAGCATGGCGGGGGAAAAAAAACGAGAGAGAGAGAGAGAGAGAGAGAGAGAGAGAGAGAGAGAGAGAGAGAAATGGGGGTTGGAAGAAGGACTTCTATATCGTTGCTATCGCTTTGTCGCGTGCCGTATTTCCTTCCTATTTTATTTTTTCCTGTCCTCTCTTTACTACTCCATATCCTTTGTTACAACAAAGACAAGAGTGACCGAGAGAGAGAGAGAGAGAGAGAGAGAGAGAGAGAAAAGACAGATAGAATTTTACAGTGAACGAAACAAAGAAGGTTTGAGAACGTTAACGTGCGTTTGTTGTCCTGAAACGGGAAACGTAGCCTCGAGCGTTTTTAATAGAATTTATAGCGAACTCGTTAACGTCAACGCATTATCGTTTACAAGTAAGTTAACGTGCATATGGTATATTCGTTGAGAATTACGCGTGTGTGTTAAAACGGAGAGAAGGACAGAAACAGATAACGTATATACGTGTGCGTATATGCACAGAGGTATATATTAGCTGAGTCAGTCAGTTCGTCGTTTTCAGTTCATCGTCGTCGTCGTCGTCGTCGTCGCCATTGTGTCGTTTAATAGAGAGAGCCGTTGATTCGAGGAGAAATAAACGCGATTCCCTCATTCTCTCCCTTTTTCTTGCCAATACAAACGCACGAGAAAAGGAGGGAGGGAGAGAGAGAGAGAGAGAGAGAGAGAGAGAGAGAGAGAGAGAGAGAAAGAGAAAATGCTCCTCCTGGAAAAACCCCTGGATATTCATGGGACATTTTCCGTTGGATTTTCTTCTTATGGCTCGGCGCGTTTCAACGGCACTCAGCTCCATACCGTTAGCGAGAACAAAATCCAATGGCACTCGCGCATGTATGACGGCTCGACGATGAAGGGTAGAAAAGGGAAGAGGGTGAGAGGGGTAGTAGTAGTCGTATCGAGAGAACGAACGTATAAAAGCATTGCGTGCAGAGACGGAAACGTATGCATGCACGCGGACGACGGCCGTTATACGAGGCGAGAAAATATAATCGAGACGTTTCTCTTCGGTGAGAGCTTCTCTCTCTCTCTCTCTCTCTCTCTCTCTCTTTCTCTTTTTCTCTCTTTCTGTTTTCGCGGCTTTTGTTTCTCTCTCTCTCTCTCTCTCTCTGTCTCTCCGGGGAGAAAAGAAAAGTCGATATCCGACGAGCAGTCGTCGAGTTTAGATATGTCTTCGGTATTGCAGTTAAAGTATGTGTACTTCTTGCTGCACACGTCTCCGGCGTGTTTGCTGCGGTCTATGCGTTTACACAGTCCGAAGCAATACCAATGCATATATATTTTTTTTCTCGTTCTTTTTGTTTGTACGTTCGTTCGTTTGTTTGTTTGTTTGTTTGTTTGTTTGAAACTTCATACAAGTCCCACGCATATGTATATATTCTTTTTTTTTTTTTTTTTACCTCGACTCGAGTGTAAAAAAAAAAAAAAAATAAGAAAAAATAGAAAAAGGAACGAATAAAGAAATGGCAATGAAGATTTTTGAGGATAAAATATGGAGAAAATCGTTGTATAATTTTACGGGAATCGTATTGCTTTTAATTCGCAAAATGTCGGGGAACGTAATTTTTAGGAAATATTTTAAATGCAGGTCTATAAAATCGAGTGCCAAACCCTCCCCTCCTCCCCCTCCCCCTTTATCGGTGTATTCGGTATCGATCGATGTCATAATTTCGAAACTTCTCGTTTTCGTTAGCGGTTCTACGTCATTGTTTACGTAACGATTCCTCGAAGGGGTATGGAATTTTCGCTTGGTCACCGAATTGAAACTTCGAACAAGTTCATAAAATGCGGATTTTGAGGATCCCGTTTTTACGATCCCTACGTGGCACGTCGCACGATGAGTGAGGGAGAAATATATATATAAAGAGAGAGAGAGAGAGGGAGACTCTCCCGACGGCTGAAAAGCCGCATACGGAATTTCATTAATTCCATTACTTATTCATTGGATGTACTTTTTTAGAAATTAATTCCAAAGAATTTCACGCTCGGGCGAACATTTGAAATGCAAATACGTTTTACCGGACATATACTACACACACAAATATATATATGTATATATGTACAGACACGAATCGAGGCTTTCGCATTTTCAAATATATTTTCTTCGTGAACGGCAGTCGCATCTACGAGTTTGTATTTTTCTTTTTTTTTTTTTTCTTTCTTTTCCCGTTTACTCTTCTTTTCAAAGGATGTCAGCTTTCGTGGACAATTCAAAAATCGTCGACGACACATTATTCGTCAAAAGTCCATCCGTCCGAGGATGGGACTCGTACGTTATAAATTGACTCGTTAACGTCGAAACCGCTTTGTATCTCGAGAAAAATAATTAAAAGAAAAATCAAAACTATACGATCGCAAAATTGTACTTCACGGTATTTCCTCCCTACGATGATTTTTCATATATCTGATATAAGATCGACTTCGTAAAGTTACGCGTACTCGTACACTATATTAATTTGAAAGTAAATAGTATATAGGTGGGGCGAAAAGGGGCAAGAGTGTTTCGTTTCACGTAACCTCGTCTAAAATTTGATGGTAGAGGGTGGTTCCTGGTGAATCGAGCCTCTCTCTTCCTCTCTCTTCGTCGTCGTCGTCGTCGTCGTTCAGGTAAAGTTCGTTGGACTGACAGAATAATGGCGTCGACGGAAGCGAGCGTGGATCGTAAGAAGGATCGGATGTCGAGCAAGGCGACGGAAATTCGAAGAAAAGAAGAACTTCGTTATCCACAGAATGGCTCGGAGAACGTCTGGCTTTTCCTCTTTCTATCTATCTATCTATCTATCTATCTATCTATCTATCTATCTTTCTTTCTCTCTCTCTCTCTCTCTCTCTCTTTCGTTCTCTCATTCTCCGTCCTTCTTTCTCCTTCTTTGTCTTTTTCTCTGTCCGCTTCTTCGCGAAGCTACGAACAATTCTCCGAAGAATTTACGATAGCTGCACTTGGTCTGACTGGTCGACTTGCTCGCACGATCGACAGGGAAAGGACGACCTCGAGCAATTTCACGAAAGTCTTGACGTTTAACGTCGATCTCTCGCCATTTTCCTTGCCATTCTTTTTATCTTTCTTACCTACTTTTTCCTCACCTTTCACATACATTAAGAATAACGTTTAAAGAAGAAGAAGAAGAAGAAGAAGAAGAAGAAGAAGAAGAAGAAGAAAGAAAGTAAGAGACCTCTAAGAAAAACGAATACCTACGGAATATTTTATATTTTCTTCTTTCTACATTTTTTACAACGATACCGCGAGCTCAATTAATTTTGAATAAATAAAGAAATTATGATTCAACAACGTTACGTTTCGAGCACATTGATTCTCTCACGTTCGTTTATTTATATAAAACTAATATATATATATTATATTTTTTAATTATGTTTATTTAAAATGAGGAGGAATGAGGAATCGATACTATAGAATCTAATTTAATTTAAATTCATTTTCCACGCGTTCTTTCCTTCCTTGGCGTTTTAGTTCGTACGTATACTCTGCGTTGTTGTACGTGTCGTCGAAAAAAAAAAGAAAAAAAAAAAGAAAAACAAACAGAAAAATTCGCGATTTCCTTTCAGGAAGAAAATTCATTATACGTACGTTTTATTAGCGAGGATCCTACGAACTTTTCATAATATTCGCGGTACGTTAATGACCGAGTAGTAGTTTTATAAAAAAAAAAAAAATAAATAAATCGACCAGTAAATCGAATTTCTCCGTTCCAAACTTTTCCTCTGTTTAATTTCTTCGTATTACTCAGGATGAAAGGAACGGGATCGTAATCGCTTTCTCAGAGACGACAGGTCTTACGACCTTTTTTCCGGCTTGCACCACCTTCTCTTTTCTCCCCTCTCCTTTATTTTCTTGAGGAACGTAACAGGACTCGACGAAGAAGTAACGGTAGTCTCTCTCTCTCTCTCTCTCGGTCTCGCAAACGCGAGTAGCTCGAAACCGTAAGCGGACGTATTAACGCGCGAGCGAGCGAGCGCGCGCACGGTTTCACTTTCTACGGTTGGACATTTTTATTCGCGTATGCAGGCCGCACGCACGCAGAGAAAGTACTTACTCGAGAGCTCGGTTGTATTAGACGTTCGAGCTCGTAAAAGCCTATAGAATAGCAGCTGTTCTCGTATAGTGGAGACGGTTCGCTCGATAATACCGTTCGGTTTGCGATCTATCGAACGGAACGACCGAGCTCGTTTTTCTTTTTCTATTTATTTTATCACGCTCGGATCACGCTCAATTTTATCGTAATTCTCGGCAGAAGGATATCGTAACGCGGAGAATTATTATAGATTTTTTTTTTTTTTAATTGCTAAATAAAACAGGGAATGTCTTTTTAAGAAAATAATAATAATGTATGTATGTATGTACGTACATTTTTACGTCCACTTTTACGTATTTCTCATAAAACGATGCTTTAATCAAGCGCAACCCAGTTTTACTTTTACACTGTCGGAGAGTAAAAAAGTGTTATAGATATAATGCGAAACTTGCGATATAACTTATACTTGATAAACATTAAACCTTTGGGATTTATTTTAAATTAATTTCTTTTTTCTTTGTTACATCTTCTATTACCTTTTCGTGGGCGGAACGGGAGGGACGAGAGGGGAAAATTACGGAGCTATACGTACACGTACGTGTGCGCGACACTTCAAAACTCACGCGACTTTTTTTAAACGATTAATCTATCGACTTTTCATGAGCGTATAATAGACGAATTATGCTGCGTGTTACTTATTTATTTTTTGTTTGTTCGTTCCTGTAGCGTTTCGCGAATCGTTACGACGTAATAATTTCTATCAGCTGCGAAAGAATGTTTTTTTTTTTTCTTTTTTAACGGAGACGTTTATTTGAATGTCGCAAGATTGAAAGAAGTTATATGGTTTGCGCGGTGGTGGTTAGCTGTCAGTGGTCGAGATAAACGATAAATCAGCCAGAGCGCTTCACTATCCTCGATTGAGGCGCGAACTGAACGCTTTCGTAAAAATATTTTCCAATGGCATCACCGAGCGAAAAAAACTTCTACGCCGTCGATGTAAAACAGTAGTACTCGACGAGCGATTCCTTTTTCGTTCCCCGGTTTTTTCTTTTTTGTTTTATGTTTCTTTTTCTCCCTTTTCGTTTCGTTTCGTTTCTTTTTTTTTTTGTTCTTCTTCTTTTTCACGACATTCTTTCTTTACGCCCACCGAAGCGGGGTGGGACACGAATTTTATCCCAGCGTAAAGGAAGCTTTTCTCGGCTCGTTGTAGATATTTTTTTGTCGAGCTTTTTTATACGAGACTCCGCGCGAAACGAAGTGGGATGGATTTGCCGCTTCGCGTGTACATACAACGCATCGTCGGACACGCTGAATTTAACAGCCAAAATTGGCCGTCCTCGCGAAGCCAATAAAAGAAAAAAAAAAAAAAAAAGAAGGAAAAAAAATAGTTAACCGCGATGCCTCGCGCTAATTGATTTTTCTGTTTGAACGCGTGTTTCTAGCGGCTTTTACGAAACGAATTCTAGATGCCATAATACCATAGAATTATATACCAACATATAAAACCTATCATCTATCCTATATACCATCCAATGTCTCTTGGGGATAACAACTATATACGTTTTTATTAAACCATAGAAAAGGTGTTTCATACGTATGTATATCTCGAATGAATGAGGGAGGGTTTGTGTATACGTATATATATTTTATAAATGAAAGTAAAAAGTTGTCGACGTTAAAAATTGACGGTAATTTTCTCGTAATTCTATTACGTAGTAGCAGTTGTTACGTTATGCATATAATGTAGAAAGGAGTGAGAAAAAAATATTAGAGAAAGAGATAGAGCGAGTGAGGGAGGGAGAGTTGGAGGAAGGGATGAGAGCGTGTTTCCATTACAAAGGCATCTACCGTCTCGCGATGCGTGACAATCGCTGGTGTTTCCTACATTTTTACTTCAACTCGTGCGACGTTTCAACGAAATTAATGACCCATCTCTCTCTCTCTCTCTCTCTCTCTCTCAATCTACCTCTTTCTCTCTTTCGCTTGCACGCTCATAGGGTCATTAATTTTCTTCTAGCGGAGCTAAGGCGAAATAAAAGCTCGGTGATACCGGATAGCAATTAAAAGAGAAGCCGCCATATTCCACTCTCACCCCCTTGCTTTTCATCCCTTCTCTTTCATCCGTTCTTTTTCTCTCTCTCTCTCTCTCTCTCTCTCTCTCTCTCTCTCTCTCTCTCTCTCTATCGTTCTTCTTCTTCTTTTCCTGCTGTTTCCGTCCATTCTTTCTACTTTTCCTGGACTGTTTATACGCGAGCCTTTCATTATCTCCCGAGAACTACGGATTTTGAGAAAAGATCCGTGAAACAATTTGTTTTCTTCTAAAACGTATTACCTACGAACGTAACGTGATAGGTGGACGCAACCACCACCCATCCACCCACCCCAAACGCATACACGCGCGTATACTCCGTATTATGTGATTCATGAAAGAATGCGCTTTTTTCCCCACCATTTATCGATCCATTCGCTCGATGCGATATTTTACGTGAATTTTGCGAAATGTTTCCTTATTCGTCAAATCGTTATTACGTCATGCGGTTTTTTCCCTTACTCTTTCTCTCTCTCTCTCTCTCTCTATCTCTCTCTCTCCCCCATCATAACGTCTATATATTTATCTATATCCAGTCATACGATCGCAATGTCGTATCGGGATTTATCATCGCGATGCCAATGGCAGTGCACTTATCGTTATCGTTTGGTTTCGGCCCGAATCACGAATCCACCGCGTGAGTCGCGTTCGATCCTACGGCAGATGGCACTATCCTTTTTAGAGTCTATAAAAGGGACCTTTAAAGTAACGAGAATGGTAAGCATCGATCTTCGGTACGAGCAATATCCGCCATATTATTCGGAAGCATTGGCGATTTTCAAAAATTTTTCGGTACGAGTGAGTTTTTATGGCACATATTTATGGAATAAGACGACTAACGGAAATAAGGAACCGAACGAATTTTCACCGAATTATCATCGATCTACTCTCCCTTTCCCCTCTCTCTCTCTCTCTCTCTCTCTCTCTCTCTCTCTCTCTTTCCCTCTTTCCTCGGATACGAATCAGAATTTCATTGTCATTTTCACGAATTACGAGCGTCTATTTTATTTCCGCTGTTCAGATCTCACGGGAGAATTTATTTCCTAAAACGATTGTACCACCGTAACGTAGGATCCCAAACGAGAAGTCGATTTATATCGGGACATTCGATAAAGATATAAAATAATCATTCCTCGTAATATTTAATTACACAGAGACGAGAATTGTCGCGAGACATTTTCGATTACATCGAAATATCGTCCATGGAACTATTGAATATTTGATTTTTAATGAAAACGTCGATGGATATTTATTGAACTATGCGATATTGCGTATAGTGATATAACGAATATGGAAGAAAATAATGTTGATTAGTCGATAACGCACGAGTATATTTATATAAAGAGATAATATATAATCGAGTTCATATATCTATATATCTATATATATATACATATATATCCCGTAAAAGCTTTTCTCGAAGTTCTCGCCTTCGTATGTGCAAAGTCATCGTTTTATTTTATCGACGACAGCTTCCTCCTATCTTTTGTTTGGTCAATCGAGTACCCTTTTTCGAGTCTATCGTGAACGCGTGACACTTGATTCTCCGAGAAAGATAAAATTTTCCGCTTTTTCTAATCTCCTTTTCTCTATGTCTATCTCTCTCTCTCTCTCTCTTTCTCTCTCTTTCTCTCTATCCTTTCTGGGATAGAAGGCCGAGTTAGTACAAGAACAATGGACACTTTTATCAGAGTTGTTTTCTCTTTCATCTTCTCAGTGGCAGGCTTCATTTAGCTCACGTCAATATCCTGGACACAGGAAGAATATAGGTTCTATTTTCGCATATTCGCGCCTCGAACCTGCACTTTTAGAGATATCATTTCGTCCCATCGTAGAGAATATCGTAAATGCATTTTCGAAAACAAATATTATATCATTTTACGTATATATGATTTTTATTTTGATTCGTCACATTTATGAAACAGATAATGGAATCCAAAATGAAATTCGTGCCGTGACAATAATCGATTGGATAATTGATAAAGAAATATCTTTTGTCTTTTTTTCTTTTTTTTTTTTTTTTTGTTGATAAAGAAAACACAAGAAGAGAAATTGATAAAGAAGTTTTTTTTTTCTCTTTTCCCCTTTCGTCATAATTGTCGACTTGTGCAATCATTAATTTAACTTGCACTCTCAACGTCCTTCACTTTATATCATTCTCTTCTTGGAATTAAACATTTTATTTCTCCTTTCTCCACTTCATATGCTCATCGGCAGATATCCAATCTCTTTCGATTTTTTTCTTTCTTATTTTTTAATTCTTCTTTCCTTCCTTTTTTTCTTTTCTTTTCTTTTTTTTTTTTTTTTTCGTTGCCGCGATTATCCATCTACGCTATCATTAATTTTATTTTCACTCTCTGTATCCTTAGCTTCACATTATTTTCTCCTTGGAAAAATAAATTTGATTTCTCCTTTCTCCTCTTTCGATAGGTGTACTCGACGTTTAGACATTCTCAACAATAATATTTTCTCCCTTTTTTCCTCCTTTCTTATTTCTCCATCTTCGATTTTTCCTCCCCCTCCGTTGACGTCGTTACGAACCTTATAATCAACTTAATATCCATTATTTTTCTCGGTTATTATCGATTAATGAAGGTCTTCTCGATCCAGTCGCTTCCCAAATTCCATTAATCTCGGAGCACTTTAATTGCTTCCATTCTCTGTGTTCACGCGAGCGGTCGGTTTGTATCGTTGTATATTTCACGCTTTCATAAACGTCTAACGTCTCTTTGTTGCTGAATATGGATCTTGAATATTTTCCTATCCCGTTACTATACCCAGTCCATAGGATATACACACACAATAAAGTAATTTCATCGATCCTATCTCCCCCATGATTTCTGTTAGTATATACGTAAGAAGTAGTAGATAATGCAGAGCATGTCCGCATTGATAACAACGAAATAAAATAATAGTTATTAACTCGGTAACGAATAATTTAATTAAAATTACTTAATTACCCTCGAACAATTTAATTATCGCCGACCGTACGGAATTTATCGTAATTAAATCGAATCTAAAATTCGATCTGAAATATTGTTATCCCACGTAAAACGATATTTCGGAAAGATTTGAATTCGTAATTGAGACTTCAAGTGCTTTCGTACGTTGTAACAATAAAAAAGAAAAAAGAGACGTTCTATCGAATGATAAGCAATAAAACGGAGAGCGAGTCATTCTTCTTTTCTTTTTTTTTTTTTTCTTTTTTGTGAGGAAAGTCATCGCAGTGATCGAGTACGCGAAGTATTCTCGAATCTATGTGTATCGTGATATAGAACTCGCGTGTCCAATGCGTTTATTTTTGCACCCTTTTTAACATTGATCGATGTTACGTTCTAGATCGACGTTATACCTACCTACCTACCTACCTACCTACCTACCTACCTACCTACCTACCTACCTGCTTGCCTATATATATTGTGATTCAATTTTCCAGGCTTAACAACGTTTCACGATTCGGTAATATTTGACAAGTTAAATCGAAGGATGTGGTGGCTCGATCGTTGAGAGTTTTCCAACGAATTCCATTCGTAAGAGGGTCATGCGCTCTCTCTCTCTCTCTCTCTCTCTCTCTCTCTCGCGTTCGATATTTTTTCATTGGTTCTAGCTACTTCTCTCGAGGAGAGTGGTCACGTGCGATTCCGTTGAATCAACACGATGAAGGAAGACGAAGGAGGTAAAAGGAACGACGGTTACATACTTATCTCTTATCGGTAAAGGTACGCCGATCAAATTATTTCGTGCAGTCGATCGAGTTTTCTCAGAGCGAAGCGAAGAAGAAGAAGAAGAAGAAGCAGAGGAGGAAAAAGAAGAAGTGGTCGGCTGCCACACTTCTAACACCGATGGTGATGGCTTCTCGAAGCCGACAATTCGAACGAGTCCTTCGATAGGAATTCACGCGAGGATTGTTAACGTAAAGAATATGAAGCGTGCGTTTAGAGAGGTCGATAGAGTTTAGAGAAGACGTACAATTTTCTTTTTTTTATTATTTCTTTTATTTCTCGTTATCTCCAACGTCGATAATTTATTATTATTATCATCGTTATTACTTTATCCTTTGATCGTCGACTCGTTCATTATTTCCTTTATAATAATCGAATGGACGTGCACGCGTATATATCCCTACGTATTAGAACGTGTTTTTCTTTCTCCGTTTCTCTTTGCGTTAGAAATAATAAGTTCTTCCTCTAATTTCGCGGGAAGCTTCTTAGAGAAAGGATGAAAGAACGTGGCTTTTTTTTTAACCCCCGTTTCTTTTTGTATTCGTTTCGTTTCTCGTCTCCATGCAGAAAATTCGCGATACGAAGAACGAGCAGGACCTTTTAAAGTAGAAACCGAGAAAAAACGAGCGATAACGGGCGGTTGTGGGCGAGTGGGAGGGGAGGAGGGGAGGACGGTTAAATCCATCGAACTCGAAACGCTTTATTTTTTTAAGTCCCAACCGTGTTCCGGCGGTTATTGCAAAAGGCAATTTGCAACCGTTGCAGGATCCCACCCAAAGACGGCAACCACGGCAGTGGTTGGTTGTTAGTAATTTAAAAACGAAACGCCGTCCCTTCGCAACGAGCAACAATCGGATTCCAGATGTATAAAGGGAAAACTAATTTTCCAGTTCGTTTTATCCCTATTTAACTTCGCTCGGTTATTTTTTATCCTTTTTTGTTGATCGAGCGAGCGAGCGAGCGAGCGAGCGAGTACGACAGACGTAACGTTTGAAAAGTCTTTCGAAATTTACGCAGCACTCCCTTTTGCCAACTGCTGCGTTTAACAAAACACTATTCGTGCTTCTGTTTTTTCGTTTCGTTTTGTTTCGTTTCGTTTTTCTCTTTTCTTTTTTTTTTTATATGTATAGTAACAGGAATTAATTGCGAGATAAGAGGGATTATTATTTTCTCTATCGTCTTTTTGCTATCGAGATTCTTTCGCGTGGATTTCTTCCTTCTCTCTTTTTTTTTTTTTTTTTTTTTTTTTTTAATCGGAATTATCAATTTGAATAGAAAAGCTGAAGGCGGTGGAGCGAGTGGGTGGTAGGGAGGAAAAAACAATGAAGTAGAATGGGATGAGAGAGAAAGAGAGAGAGAGATTCTTTTATCGGCAATTTCACGTCTCGTCGATTAAAATAAAAATTTCATTTCTGATTATAGACTCGATGCTTTGTTCTTTAAGTGGCGTATTATATCATCAAATCGTCGAAACGTTTTTCGCGCGTGAAACGAAAAAGAGGCCAAACACGGAAAATTCCTCTCGTTATTTTTCTTAAACCTTACAGTATTACGGCGTAATCCTATTCTACGGTCCTTACTTCTCTCTCTCTCTCTCTCTCTCCCATCTCTCGTCCCGTTTCTTTCATCGTCGTCTTATTATTTTTCTTTTCCATTAAACTACCGTGTAATCGTACTCGGTAATGAGAGAACCTTACGTGCAGGTCTCTCGCGGTCGTGTAGAAACGTAACGCGTCGCATTTTCCATCTTCTCTCTCTCCTCTCTTTCTCTCTCTAAATATATATATATATATATATATATATATATATATAACGTTTATTTCGCCTTTCGTCTTTCTCAGAAGGAAACATTCTAACATGGTTGTACACGTGTGTATATATATATATATATATATATATATATATATATATATATATATATTATATACATACACTTACGTAAACTCGATGTCATCAACGAAAGCATACGAGAAAGTGTAGAAGTCTCTCGGCCGAGAAAAGAGTCGACGAAGAGGCGGAATTAAATTGAAATTTACTAATGATGATAGGGTGGGCTTTGCCCGTAATTAACATAGCTCATGCTTGCTGCTTCGTCGAGCGAGAAAGAGAGTGAGTGTGTGCGAAGGAGAGAGTAGTCAGAAAGAGAGAGAGAGAGAGAGAGAAGAAAATAGACGGAAAGTTTTGTTAGCGCGGTTTCAACCCCATCGCCAACGCCAGCGAATGAATTTATGCACCGAAAACAACGGCTCGTACACCACCAATTAAAACGCAAAAAGGTAAAAAAAAAGATAGAAAAGAGAGGAAAGGAGAGAAAAAGTGTTCCACGCAAAGCATAATTTTTGTCGCTTTCTCTCCCTCTCTCTCTCTCTCTCTCTGTCTCTCTGTCTGTCTCCTGCTATATCAAATATTAGAAAGAATTTTAACTTTAACGCGATATTTAAAATCGTTAGTTAAAAAATTGGCCCATCAAATATGCGTATATATACTCGCGCGCGTGCACACACACACACACACACACACACACACATTTATTTATTATATGATAGGTATGTACTGGTTGATAACGTGATGCTCGAAAAGTAGACGATATGTACTCTTCTTTTTTTTGTGTGTTTCTTTTTTTTTTGTTGATCTTGTTTTGTCCGTTTCGGTTTTCCTGTTCATAACACACGAATCGACGTTCTCTGAAAATGATAAAGCGATTGACAGTTTTTAGGAAGAACAGATGTATATGTATTTATATCGAAGTTTCCTGTTTCAACGGATCCATCGAATATATGTAATTTCACTGGTTCGCATTGCAAAGTTCCCATTGGTTCGATGACATAGACAATGCCAAAGAGAGAATCTCGATATAGATCGAATGCCTTTTTTGACGTGGCATATATAAAAGGGCGCATTTATACGTAAATAAAATGTGCGAGCATGCACGCGTGTACACCCACTTTCCCCAATGAAAAATAAAAAAAAGGGAGAAACTATTTGGGAGAATTTAACGGAGAGAACTAAAAGGAGATTAAGAGATAGAAGGAAGAATATGGATGAGTGGAATAGTAGAGATCATCGGCCATTTTGTCCAGAGCCATTTACGTACGCGCATAACGAGCTCTTGCACAAAATCTGCAATCGCGAACGGATTCGCCTGTGTTTACCGTATACCCTCGGCTCTGTAGCCGTTTCTACCACCATCACCACCACCACCAACACCACCATCACCGCTATTTCTGGTGCAACGGCCATTAAAGCCACTGTTAGGGCGGGAGAGGAAAACTGGGAAAGGGCTGACGTTCGACGGTTTCGATTTTACCCTCGTAAATCATTGAAATTTCTCCCCTATCCTCCTCCTCCCACCACCCTTAAAAAGTCCATTTTGCCTTTTACTCTTCTATTCGCGAAGGGAACGAATGGAGGCTCATTTAAAAATACATATAAATATTATTCGCGACCGTGTTTCCCGGGACATAAAAAATTGTTTTCATACGAATCAATAATTGCACGGATAAACGTTTACGTTGGTCGATTACGAACGTGAAAGATGAATGAGGGAGGAAGTAGGAAGAAAGTTGATGAGACGACATTTCATTTGCGATCTAAGAATATTTTCTTGAACGAGGCAAGCCACTATACTCGTTGGAAAGTTAAACGAAAAAAATATAGTTTGCGCGGGTTGTAAGCAACGGCTTTCTCGCGTTGAAAATAAATCTCAAGGGGAGTACCGATATATAATGCGCGGTGCAGTTTATAAAGTGGCAATCCTTGTGTGTGTGTGAGAGAGAGAGAGAGAGAGAGAGAGAGAGAGAGAGAGAGAGAGAGAGAGAGAGCCGAAGATAAATTCAGAAGGTGGAAGAACACAGAAGGAGGAGAAGGTGGAGAGGCTAGCATGTTAGCCCATTTTTATATTTCTTTTCTCAGGGTTCTTTTTTTTTCATCTTTCATTCTTTCTTTTTTTTTTTTTTGGTTCTTTCTTTCACTTTTTTTCACTCATTACTCATCGTACGATAGCGTTATTTTAGTCGAACTTAAATCGGTTAAATTTCTTTTTTTCCCTCTCCTACCTTCTTTACTGCCTTGCTGCTATTCCGAATCAGGAGTATTAAATAGTGTCGGACGGAAACGTGTGAACGATCTTTGACGCGGGCTTATAAACTACGCTTTTAATTTGGATCAAAGGGAAAGCACGAACGATTGTGAAGACTCGAATATCCGTCTGGAACTATTTGAAACCGGGGTTCGTGTAAAAATTAAAAGCGGTTTTCTCCCTTTGATCGAGAATCGTCTTTGAAGCGATAATTTGATGGTTATTGGAAGATAGAATATTCGTTTATCTTATTCTCTCTCTATCTCTCTTTATAATTAATTTTCAATTATAATAAATTACTTTGGCATTTTATACGATGGCTCGTAATTGAAGTAAAAATCTTTCGATTCGTTTTTATCGAACCAAAGTATATAGAAAGAGAGAGAGAGAGAGAGAGATTTTGTAATATACGTCGTAGTTGCGATTTTAATTTGCAGAAAGTTCAAGTGGAAAAAAATAAAAAAAAAAAAAAAAAAAAAACAAGAAAGAAAAAAGCGTAAAAAGGAAGAATCGATTCGGTCCATTATTAAATATAGATATTATTTTCAATCTATCAACATTTTATAGACTTCATTCAAATTGAAATCTCGGAGAGTCAGACACGATTCTGTCGATAAATTTGTCTCGTAGGCGGAGATGCGAATAGAAATCAAATGGCGGATCGAGGCGACATGCAGGGAGTATAAGCGTGTGAGAACGAAAGAGGGAGAGAGAGAGAGGGAGGGAGGGAGGGAAATGGAGAGAAAACGCTTTGACTTCGACAGTAATTGCATCCACGCCCACGCATACGCGAGAAGAGCGAATAGCAAAAGCAGCGACGTTTCGGTACGCGATACAACTGGAAATTTCACCTTACCGTGTATCTCGAATATCGATGATACAAGGGTACAAATGCTTTTCAAACTCTCTTATGATTAAAACGTGAAATTTATTATAATTAGCGATCGACGTACAACGAATCACTTTAAACCTTCTATCATTTTCCTTTTCTCATTGTTTTCTATGTCCATGAACGAAATTACATTCTTTTCGTTCTCGCGATCTCTTGAATGCACTTTTCCTTTTTATTTTATTTTATTCGTCCGTGTATGTATATATATATATTTTTTTTTCTTTTTGTTTTGTTTCTTTTTTACTTGTTTTCCTTTTGCAACTCGAAGCTCTTACTACGAATATTTATTCCGAGCTTGTCCGAACGGAATTGTGAATGGAATTAGCGAATTTTCGATGTCTCGTATGCGCGTAATGACACGCATATGTACGTACCATGTATAGATCAACGCGTACACACGCATATACATGCATATATATATATATAAATAGTAGCAGACGTAAAGGCGAGAGTGCGAACGTTCGCGCGAATATATATTGGAACGTTGGTGGTGGGTGTAGCTATCTGGTGGCATGCACTCGCGTTTGAGCGATGGATACGGGCCTTGACATATTCGCGGCGGGACACGTACGAATTGTGTCTCGTTTCGCGATTTATGCGATCGCCGTGATCCAGAGCTGAAATTTCGGATATTACACGCAACGCGCAAGACGAACACGAAGAAGAACACACCCCGTCCCCTGAACTTTTCCCTAATAGGTCAGTAATATATATGGGCTCTCGTGCGATACACGCTGCGAGAGAACTAAGAGCTACCATTTGTTTTCTTTTACAAACGAACTATCTTTCTTACCTTGGAATATCTATGACGATATACAAAGAAATATATCACCAGTTTATTCGATAATATCTTTGAGTTAGACGATATGGATTCCTGTGATTCGTTTGTCCATTCGTTGGATACGTTATGAATTAATTTCCGATTGTTTTTTTTTCCCCCTTTTAATTTCTATTATTATGGTGATAATCGGTAAGAAAGTACATGTCGGATTTAACATCGCACAACGTGTGCTCCATCATCCACGAATTATATTCCTATAATCCTTTTTTAACTTGAAATTAAAACAAAGTACTTTTTCTATTGTTGGATGAACGGAGTTAACACACAATTTTAGGTAAATCCAACATGTGCGTTTAATTCTCGAATTGGGTAAGTATCTCGTAAACCGTTGAAAATATTCGCTTTTCTCTCTCTCTCTCTCTCTCTCTCTCTCTCTCTCTCTCTCTATGCGCTTTTCGTTAGACCGAGTTACTCCTAGCGATAAATTATACGTACAGAGTACGGTTTGTTCGTTAACAAGTTATTATTTACAGTTTAGAAACCGTGCGCGGTCCCAGATGAAGAAAATGTTCAACGCTTGATCAATTCGTTGCTCTATTTTTTTTTTTGTATATTCCTATTTTTTTTTTCTTTATATTTATTCGTGTTTGTACGTACGTATCCCTCCCTCCCTACCCTCCCCCCCAAAAAAAGAACAAAGAAAAACATTATAGTTAACGGCAGAAGCGTGGCTCGGGGGTTTCGTTTTCGACTCGTTTTTGTCCAAATAAAAGAATAGCACGTGTTTCTCGTGTTCATCAAATAAACGCAGTACCGTGTTTCAACTAATAGAATAGTACCCTTGTTTTGTTCTTCTTTTGTCACGGGTACACGCGGTACGAAAAAAAGAAAGAATAATAATAATAATAATAATAATAAAAAGAAGGTATATAAAGACAACAAAAAACGATAAGAAAAACGAAAAAGGATTGCCCGTAAGTATGATAGTTCGGTGTTTATATCGTACGACGAAATACCGGGCGGTTAACGATGCTTTTTGCTAAATTATTCGTAATACGCCGAGTTCCCGGTATTTCGCTTGGCAAAAGTTTTCATTTCGACCATAATGAGCCGCAAACAAACTCGGCAAAATCAAGTTGAAACGCGAACGTTATCGCGAGGATCGTTCCTCCTAGTTTTCACGTATCTACGTATAATACGTGTATTCGTGTATTTTAAATGTTTCCACGCTTTGGAGATGTCGAAGTTTACATTTGCGATAGCGTTACCGATCCCAACGTCTAAACTGGAAGTATAATTTAATGTAATTAAGACGATAAATCATGTCGAGGGCAGTAAGAGAGAGAGAGTGTATAGTCGGTCCAGCGATAAATCGTACACGGTCAGACTGCTTATTTCGGCATGGCGTTGTAATTAACCGACAAAGGACTACTCGTGAACGTTTTGCATCGAACAAACCATTATTATAAGAACCTTTCGAGTAACCGAGATTAACTTAGTTACTACTTTTACCCATGCGTAAGCGTTTATATTACTTTGGGTACATAATTAAACATCTACGAGTCAAATCTAAAGATATCTCTCGTCTTATTCCTTCAAACGAGATAAAGGACGACGACGATAACACGGACAAATCGTGAGAATAATCATCTTTCGATCTGATTTTCGTTTAAGCCATAATCTTTTTAAAGATTTCTTTTCTTTCGTTTGAATTTTTCAATACGGATTTAGTTTTCGGTACGATTTTAACGTACGTTCTTTTTTTTAATTTTAATTTGGGGGGGGGGGGACAATTCTTATTCGTGCTAACTAAGGTGAAACGTTTCGTAATATGCAAAATTTCTGCCGAAGTTAACTTCGATTTTAACAATAGTTCGGTTATACACACATACATAGATAGATACATGCATCTATGTATGCATGCATAGTTATTTGAGAGTATAAATCACCGTACAGAAAGGAGGAAAAATTCGATGAGTAAATATAGAATCGTTATAAACGGACAACAAAGAACTCAATGGATAAATATTGTATTCCCCGTACGGCCGTAACGTATTCATTTTATTTTTACACCACCACCACCACCACCACCACCATCACCATCACCATCACCATTGGCTAGGCAACTTCCGCGGTGGAGAAGCTAAACGAGATAAATGTACGAGGATGTTTGGTGTATTTCCATTCTACGAGTTTGACTTTTTTTCCCTTTCTATTTCCCTCTCACGTCCCGCTCTCTCACCCTCCTCTTCCTCCTCCTCTCTCTCTCTCTCTCTCTCTCTCTCTTTTTCTCCCTTTCTCGCGTTAACGTCGAGAAGGTGGATGTGAAAGAGGAGGACGAAGTAGAACGAAGGTACATTCGCCATGGCCTCCGGAGCCTCTTTATTTACACGCACCTGATTGTGCCAAATATTTGTCGGCGAAGACGAGACTCACTCTCACTCACTCTATTTCTCTCTCTTTCTCTTTCTCTCTCTCTCTCTCTCTCGTTTTCTCTTTTCTCTCTTTATCCCTCTACTACACATCCCACGATTGAACGAGAGTATTCCTTTTCTATTGAATATTTGCTAACCCGAACGATTCGGCTTTCAATGGTTTGACGAATTCACTCGAATAGTCAAGGACAATTAAGACAATAATCAGAATTAGTAGAATGTACATAGGAGATACGTGAAAATGATAAATTTTACTTTTAGTCGTACTGCCATTTTTCTTAAAGTTACCTTAAAATGGTTGTTCGTTTTTTTTTATTTTTTTAAACGAACGATTAACAAATTATTTGTTACGATCTCTTTCTCTCGGACGAATCTAATTCAAGTCTCTTTTAACAAATATAATATTTAAAACGTTATTTTGCTCCACGAATAAGAAATCGAAATAAAATTTACGAACACTCCGTTTCTAGAGGGGACGATTCGTAATAAATTCCTGTCGAAATAATTAAAATGTTTTCTTTCCCTTCGTCGTTACTTATGTTTTTTTTTTTGTTCCAGCTGGGGTGTAAAAGTGAGGGGTTAAAAAAGGAACAGTGATATTTTTCTCAATTTGCTGCGTTCTCATTTGGTTATCTTCGCGGAGCGGCAAAAAGAAAGGAAACGGGTCGTAGGTTAATTTTGTGTGACCAGAGAATAACATTACGAGTTATCCGTTCGTCTAATTTAGAAACAAAAAATAAAAAAAAAAATAAAAAATATATATATATATATATATACATAATCTCGAATCGATTAGCGAGACAGTGAAAGAGGGTAGGTGGATGAATTTTCAAGATTTTTTTGTATAACGTGTATGTTAAAATTTCTTCTGCTTCGAATAAATGATTCGCGAGACTCCTCCCCTTTTCACGAGCAAATCCATTCTACTATGTCCGTTACGTCGTTAATTTTCCTGAGAGAAGATCTTTTCCCTCGGCCTCTTTCATCCCTCCATACACCCCCGACCGTCCTCGCTTTTACCCCCTTGTCCCTCTATTCCACTCGATCCCTCCTCTCCCGACCCCGACCACGTTTTTATAGTTATCATCTCGAGTTATCGACTAAAAGCCTCGCAAAATATTGCTCTTCCATAGTCAATTTTCCGTGTCATTTATTTGCTCTCTATTTGCGAAGGTAATGCTACGCACGGTTGCAAACGGCAAAGTGGTGAATGGTAACGACAACTTTGCCTGTCCTCCTTTAATATCCCTCTTATGCCATTAAGGATTGCTCGCGACGTCATTTACCATTATTTTTCTTAACTATCGTATCGATTTTATTCATTATTTCGATCTAATTAATATATATATATATATATATATAAATATTAGGAACAGTAGCGAATGCGTTGAAATTAATTGACGCTCGTGATAAGTTGATATCTTTTATTTAATTTATTTTTTTTTTTTTTTAATAAAATGAAAGAAAAAAAAAAGATGTTTGTATTCGTTGTTCGTAATAAAGTGAAAAAATTAAATCTCATAGCGGTTGATATTGGACGATATTCGGAATTCGGGATTCTGCCGTATTCTCTTTTGAAAAATGGGAATAGCCACGATTTCAATATCCTCGATTAACGAACGTACGAATCAATCGTTAAGTGCAGCAGCGTTCGAGTTTTGCCATTGTACCTGTACATTATGGACGTCTATTTTATGTCTATGGATAAATGGCCTTAATTTCAATAGATTCCGCGGTGCATGTATTCTCTCTCTCTCTCTCTTTCTCTCTTTCTCTCTCTCGTAAATTATAAATCGATCTATTTATCGACGAGAGGATGAGTATATACCAATAGAATTTTTCCTTATTACAGCTTATACCGGGGGAATAAAAATTGCACCTTTTTTTTCGTCCTGATCAGATAAATACGATGGTTGTTAATTCGCTTATCAATGGCTCATCGAAATCGTTTGTAAAATCCGATAAGATTTCTTTCTTTCTTCGATGATTTCGACGATGCGATCTTTTCTTATTATTTTTCTATTTGCTCTCATATCTGTTTTGGATCGTTAAAACAATTTCGTTAATAACAGTAATTCTTTATTACGATTAACAATCCCTAACAATCTCTCTCTCTTTTTTTCTCACACACACATATATATTTTTATGATTTTATTTTAATTTCATCATTACGAAAATAATTACGTTACCTCATATATGAAGTTTTCCACGTATATTTTCCTTGCCGTTTTTCTTTTTTTTTTCTTTTTTGATATAAGTTATAACACAGTATAATTATATCGTGTTATAAATAATTTTCTTTTTGTAGAGATAAAAAGGGAAAAGAAAGGAGTTGGCTTATAATACCGAAACAATTTCAACGACGTTGAAAAGACAAGACGTAGGAGCCTTTTAAAAAGTATATATATCATCGGTTTCTTATCTTTTCCTTTTACTTAATACGTTCATTCTCGAGACATTCGATAGAAATATTATACGTCTATATGCATATACATCTTTATCAGACTCCTTTGATCTCTCTCTCTCTCTCTCTCTCTCTCTCTCTCTCTCTCTCTCTCTCTCTCTCTCTCTCTATACATATATATTCTCGTTTATCCGTGTAAAAGTCGAAGCCAGAGAAGCTTTTTCTCATTTTCTCGTTCCACATTCGTTTTCCCTTGTCGCGTTGTCTTCGCCGAATGGGATCGAAGATACACGAGGAATATGGTGGAGCTTTCTTCTAACGGCTTATATATACTTAAACTAGTTTCGAGATTGATCACGGGGAATATCCGTCAAAGGGAACGTCGTCTTTGTTAGGGGAAAAAAGAAAAAAAAAAAAATATATATATTATATTTGTGTTGCGTCTTAGAAATCTAATGGTGTTGTATCGGAGATACATGATTACAAAATTTGTTCTTATCATGTTCGACGATGTCAGAGTGGATGCGTGAAAGGACGACATTATCCTTTTTTGTTTCTTTTTTTTTTTTTTTTTTTTTTAAGAACGATTCGTATTTCGTGTCTCTAAGACTTTCGATTCGAGAGATATCGCCTTTGATATATTCTTCATTCATAATTCGTACGTTGCTATCTATAATCCACTTGCGTGTAATAGTAGTAGTACTACTAGTAAAAAGAAGAAAGAAAAAAAAAAAAAAGAACTGTTTACGTCGACCACCTGAGTCGCTTACATATTCTCCGAATTTCTATAGGTCATTGAGTCGTTTTTTTTTTTTTTTTAAGAAATTATGTAGGTCAATGCGAGCATTTTCTTTTCATTGACATGCACGTTTACTTATGCATCTTCATAACTGAAAGTCGTAGAGATGCTCAGGCAAGGAGTGTTTCAAAGAATTTGTTTTTAAACGATTTCTTTTTCGAATTAGCGTAAAACGATAATTACGTTTCAATGAAAGATTTTATCGTTGGTACTTTTCATTAGTTTTCTTTTTCTTTTCTTTTTTTTCGTTTATCGTTATCAATTTGTTACATCTTTTGAACAACGAAGGAAGAGAATTAAGTATGATAAAATAATAATAATAATAATAATAATAATAATAATAATAATAATAAAATCTAGAAAGAAAAAGAATAGGAGAACGATCGTACAATTTATTTTAAATATAATATTTCGCATAAAGGGAAGAAGGTGTTCTTCTCCATGATTCGTGATTATTCGTGGACGTAATTATCTGACGATTAATTAGTCGGTCGACCCTGTCAGGGGTTAGACGCTCTCACTTATTTGCTGGGGTGATTAATCGTTGGCGCACGTCGCGAGCGTGCGGTAGCAAAGACTGGGAGAAATTCGATGTTCTGTGTAAGCGAGAGGGAAAGAGGAGTTCGTTGTAACGGAGAACGAGAGAGACTACTACGGCACACGAACGTTGTTCTAAGCTCGAGTTTTCCATTTAAATGAAAGTGTCATAAACTATATAAGTGTCTAGGTTCTCCTTGTCTCTATTCGCTTTCTTCCGATTTTACAATTCGTTTCTTTTCTTTTATTTTTTTTTCGTTTATGACGTTCCTTCTCTTTTCGTTCTTTCTATCTCGATCGATAATTTCTTTCGAGAAAATCGTCAAAGGATCGATGATAAATAATTCTTGGAAATGAAAATGTGTCCTGATTATTAACGACAAAATAACGCGATTGTTAAAACATCATGGCGTATCTGTAGTACTTTGATATTGTTTATTATGCAGTAAAATTATTTATACGATAAATAAGTGTCTCGTTTTAACCAGAGATTTATTCTCTCCTAACATTTTTGCGTTTTATCGAATAAATAATTTTACGATGAACGCGTATGGATAAATCTCTAATGCCATAACGTAATTTTTATTAATTTATCGTTTACATGCGCTAATAATAATAGTGATAAATAATGATAACAACAAACGTGATAATACTTTCGCATTGAAATCGTGATATTTCGATTTTCAATTATGGGGATATCAAATCCGTGATCAAAGAAAAGGGTCAAGTAGCTTGAAAATCTGATATGAACGATGAGAAATGACCTTGACCGACCGATTCACGAACGATTTGGCATAAAAGCTTTATATCAATCTCCTTTTCGCACGTACATACGTCTTCCTCGTGTGTTCATAATATCTCCTTATTGCCGACGCAAACCGTGATTTACGGAGGATGATTTATGACATCGCGGAGTCCGTCGAAACGTGCGAGAATTTGCTATTCCTCTGTTATATAGACTCATGAGTTTATCCGACATTTTTCAGAGAATACACTTTTCCGAGTTTAATCCGAGCCGCACGTCATCGTTTCATTCTCTCTCCCTCTCTTCATATCTATCTATATATATATATATATATATAAAAATATACCTTTTCCTTTTCATTTAGACGAATTTTACATTTTATAATTGAAATTCAATATAAGAGTTAGTTTTTTATTATTTCGTTATTATTATACTTTTAATTAAATTCATTTTAATTTATTTTATATATCAATATATATTCATAGTTTCATAGTTTCATATATATTTTATTTATAATATTTTAGTTGGATATAGGATGGCGATCGGTTTTATTTATCTTGAAAATTTTAACTCGGAATATTAAGATGAATCATATAACTGCTGTATTATTCTCTTTCTCTTTCTCTTTCTCTCTAGAAATATGCAAAGAAAAAAGAAATAGAGGAAGAAGAAGAATGCGGGGGATGGGGGCGGGGGAAGAAAAGGAAAAAGGAAACGTTTCCGAAAGTCTGTTTAGTAGCCGGAGTGAAAAATTTTCAAGCAATTCATTTTTGATCGATCGTAAGAGTAATCGAGGAGAGAATGGAATCATTGATATCGCCGGGCGTTAAATATTATTCTTGCTATCAAGTCCATTGGCGATATCACCGTGATCGACGGGTGACTTTGTTTGATGCGCAAACTACGCTGGGAGGGATTGAAAAATAACGCGGCAGGGTGAAACGGATTGGCCAAGAGAGGGAAATATAATATGCAAAGTGAAAAATAACAATCGTTGTATAGAAACGAACCGGCTCGATCGATCCATTCTAGAACATATTTTTCTTTCTTTCTCGCAAAGAACGCAAACCCGGTTGGTAAGATATTTTTCGATTATGGTAATATTTAAATGAATATTAATATCCATTTACCGTAACCTTTAGAGAACAAACAGAAATGTTTGAATTTCACGAAAGAAGAAGAAGAAAAAAAAGAAAAAGGAAAAAAGGAACGAATGAATGAGAAGAAAAGAGAGATAAAAATTCCACGAATTACTCGAAATGCATTGGTAGGTTACGACTAATTATTATCGCAGTAGACAATTAATCCTTGGTAAGAGGGTGGGATAGGAAAAAAAATTACACACGCACGCACGCACACGCACACACACACACATATATATATATACACCCCTTAACGAAGAGCGAAGTGTTCATTTTATCTCACTTAAGCCTGTATCGTTAACGAGGACACATAGGGAGGAACACGCAAACGTCCGTTGAGGCGAACGAACGTTCGTCGTTAATCAAAGCGTACGGTTGAAAGTTGGTGCATCGCTTTCGTGACGTTCTACTAAGGGCTAACCTAACTGGTTAGGGAAAAGGGCTTTTCTATCGCCGATAGAAATGTGCCGTGTATCGTGCTTGGAGTAATGGGTCCGTAGAAATTCAAGAGTGTATTGAACCCTTTCTCGTGCGATTCGTAGCGACAATATTCCGAAAGATTTTAGTGACATCGGTTCTCTCTAACTCTCTATCTCCATCCCCATCTCTATCTCTATCTCTTTAAATAACTTTCAGTGACAACCGGACGAATTAACGTTCGTGAGTTTGCGCCGTTTGTACGTTGAATATCTCAACGATACAGACGTGACGACTCGCTTACGTAATGGAAATAATTTCAACGTGAGGGACACGCACACACTTCGCACACACATACATTCGTTTTGTAGAGAAGAGGTAACGCTCGTGCGAGCAGAATGACGTTCGTTCCCGTTTACGACAGAGAACGTCGGTTCTGATCCGCCGTTACGCGTGAATGCAGAACGGACGACACGTGGGACGGGGCCAGCGATACGCTTGACATTTCGCGAACGCACGCATCGTGTCTTTCCCTACAACGTACCGAATTTAGAAATCTAATTAGACGTAGGTGTCGAGTGTTCTTTTTTTTTCTTTTTTTTTTTTTTTTTGGAGGGGAGAAAAAGAAGATGGAAGTAAAGAAACGAATTTATATACATACGTAGATGGTATAGTTTACGAATCTAATCTAGCCCAGTTCTTTGTTTTTTTTTTCATTTTATTTTTCATTTTTGTTTTTCCTTTAATTTATT
This sequence comes from Dolichovespula saxonica, assembly GCA_911387935.1. Classification (NCBI taxonomy): domain Eukaryota; kingdom Metazoa; phylum Arthropoda; class Insecta; order Hymenoptera; family Vespidae; genus Dolichovespula; species Dolichovespula saxonica. The sequence goes on along the minus strand of OU427017.1, from coordinate 3,121,183 downwards.
ACATCGCTATGATCGCATGTCTCGGAATCGTTTCACGTTCTTTCGATGTTTAAATTGTCGTACAGATTAGCAATATAATATCCGACACAGCGAACGGATATTGGAAATAGGGCCGGGGTTAGGGGTGGCAGAGGGAAAGAGGGAGGAGAGATGTTTCGATCTAATTTAATCTCGTATCAAAAACGGTACGATGGAAAACAAAAAAAAAAAAGAAAATAAAATACAAGAAGAAATTAAAATAGATTTTCATCGGTTCGATCGCAAATCTCAGATCATACGCGTTTATTTCCGATTTCGTGTGAGGTTTTACTTGAACATAATTTCTTCGTGATATCGTCGTGATAACGATTAATTACTGAGCATTACAATAACTTATTATAAACGTAGGTATATTTTGTATTTTATTTATTTTATTGTATATACGCGTACGATTTACGTGTACGTACATTCATTCGAACATAAATAAATATATATACATAGGTGAATACGTGACTCGTGCGAGTCGTAAGGGCTCATATACTAAGCTTTACGTTTAGCTACCTACCCCTTTTGGGAAGAGCGAGCTTTGTTTACGTTCGGTAATAAGTTACAATGTGTGTCGTTGTTGCGATAGGCCGCGAGCGCGCGAACGCACGCACGTGTAAATGAAGGCTTCGATCAAGGCGAATCGCGCTCGTTAATTGCGGACCACTTTGTAACTACTACGAGCAAGAACGCGACTAAAACGACGAACTGTACAAACTATAACCGAAAGCTTTGATATCAAATACATATACATACTGCTGATACATAAATAAATACATGAAATGTTTCTAAATGTGTGCCTGTTCCGTTGTTACATATATATATATATATATATATATATATATATATATATACATGTATGTACGCGTGTTTATGCAAGGCTCGCGCAGCTACAAATAATTTTCGTTTCGTGGCTGCGGGAGAGAAATTTCATCGTATATATCTTGCCGTGGTCGGGCCGTCGACGACGACGACGACGACGACGCAGCTTTTCAAATTTCGCGGTAATAAATGTCGTACGCGCGTGCGAAAACGTTCTCGCCGTTATAACGTTAAAATTTCATTTTCAAAGTTAACCTCGGCTTCGTTAACCGCCGCTTCTACGGTGTTCCTTTTATGGAAGGAAATACGAACATAATAATCGTCGTCGTCGTCGTAGTCCTCTTACTCTTCTTCTTCGTTCTTACGATAATGGCACACGTTTCGTCGTTATTTTTTATTTTTTTCTACTATATATATATATATATATTTTTTTTTATTTTTTATTTTTTTCATTTTGTTTACAACGACCGTAAATAGGACCTCTTTCATTCCGATGGTTTTCTTGTTTGTTAAAATAATGAAAAAGTCACGCGGAGAAAGATTTTTTTATTAAAAACGCGAAAGGTCCCATTTCGGTCGAATAAATTAAATAATTATTTTCTACAACGTTTCGTCGATCTTTTGATGAAAAGGGTTGCAACTTTCCTACCCGACTGTCTCCAATGTATTTTCAATATTTATCTATTGTTACTTCAACGAACTATTGTTTATTTAATAAAGTATATATCGTTTCGTTTCTCTTCGGAATAAAGATAATACGTTATTTCGAGGAAGTCCCATTGTCAAGTGTTCTCTTTTAACAATAACCTATAGCTTTTCTCGGTCGATTACCATTAGTTCTCTCGGAAAAGGTAATTAAATCGGTACGATAAACCTGCGATTACGATATCTCGATTGGCCCAGTTATTAAATCTATTACATCGCTGGTGTGGTGTAATGCGATATATCATCTCGCACATACAAACGAACGCACGCATATTCAACAAAAAATTTTTCGTACATTTGCATGCACGCGTCTCTTTCTCTCTCTCTCTCTCTGTGTGTGTGTGTGTGTGTGTGTTCGCGTTTACGTGTGCGCCAACACATTTATATTTCCGCAATATTTTTTCATCGGGGTTCAACATTCGTTCGTCGGTTCGTTCTATTTTTCTATTCTTTTTATTTTTTTTTCCCCTCCTATCACGATATATCGTTATTACGTCTATCTTGTTTCCCAGGGTCGTACCCAGGAGCATATTTCGTAGTTTCCAATCCGTCAGTTTCTCCCCCCCCCCCGTTCCAAACCAAACCCCCCAAACTATAACCCCTTCTCGCATTCTTTCTCTTCCATTTTATGGTACGCGATTCTATCACGATTTTGTCGCGGTCCGAGGGACGATTCCGTCGTCATCCCAGGACAACGAGATTAACGTTCGATGCCGGGCTGTCCGATAAATCGGTTCGACCGATAATGGATAAATCGTTTATCCACCGATAACGGCCCCTACGTCGACACACAAGCTCGCCCGCATATAATTAATTCCAACGTTATCTTTCTGTTTCAGGTGAGTATCCGACGGTCGTGTCGAGAAAACATATGTATGTAAGTACATACCTACGTATATGTATATACATATATATATATATATATATATATATATATATATATATAATCTATATGTGTACACATATATAGATATATACGTGTAGGAGGTTGACGTTTTCTTCCTTCTTTCTTTCTCTATTTTTTCTTTTTTTTTTTTTTCTTTTTTTTTATTTTACTTTCAGATTTCCGTTTTTTACCCTACTTTTTATTTCGCTTCATTTTATTTCATTTAATCGTACATTTCTATTGTCGTCGACATATTTCATCGAAACAGGAATCTAAGTGGTTATTATTGTACATATGTATCTAACGATCGTTACTTTATCTATATCTGTTGAAAAAGAAATTTCCCGTTTGTAAAACTAGGACAGTCATTCCTTCCGTTCAATCTATTATGAGGACTTCAGAATAACGCGATAAAGTTTTAAAGATACGAATGGCTTGGCCCCTATTTTTTCTCTCTCTATCTCTCTTTTCTTTCTTTTTTTTCTAACACGTTCGAGATGCACTCGAAGGAAGGAGAGGAGAGGAGAGAGAGAGAGAGAGAGGGGAGGGTCCAGTGAACGTTACGTTCTCTTTCCATCCCTTAAAATTCCACGTCGAAAATTCGTGTTCTTGGCAGCGAACGACGGATCATTGGATTTTAGAGCGGATCGTTCTCAAAGGCGATCAGTCGATCCTGGCTTGGATCCACCAAGTAGGAAAATAATGCTGAGAAGAAGTCGGACGTGGGTAAGGTGGAGTAAGAAGAGGGAGGAGAGGCCATTCACGTCTTTCAGACGCGAAATACGTTTAGCTTAGGAGAGGAAGGGGATATATATATATATATATATATATATATATATATATATTATATGTATATATATACGAACGTGCGCTCTCGTCGTATGTGTGTATGTGCGCGTCCGAGAGAGATAGAGAAGCTCTCGCATTTACCATAGAGTAGCGAAGATAATCGTGCGTACTGACGCGAACGGGCGCCTTTCGATTTACGAGAATACATTTTTCTTATCGATCGATCCCGATAAAATTGTCCTTTACCTTATCACGCTGCCGATTTTTCTTTTCACCCTTTTTGTTTGTCCATCCCTCCCTCTACGTTTTCTATCAACTCCGTAATCGCATTAAAAGACGCATTATTATTAATTCGTAAAGGATTCGTCTCTCGAGCCGCGCCTTTACTTCAGGTTCAACGGGTTTTTCTAAACTCGCATAAGTTTCATTCGCGAATGGTTATGCCCGGCACTATCGAAGTTATACGTTCGATTAAATCTATCGTAACAGTTTATCCGTATTAGTCGGAGGAGACGAATTCCGTGTAGCCTCTTCGCGAGTCTATTGTCGAATATACTCGGATATTCTCGACATGCTTCGAATTCTTTGACAAGAATCTTCAATGCGGTCAAAGGTATATATCTCGCAAATTAGCTTGAACCGCTACCTCAATCCTCGAGACGAACGTATTTAATTTCGAGATAAATATGTCTTTGAATAAACGATATTCGTCTAGACGAATGAATTGAACGACTTTAGATTTCCATTTGGGACGCACGATTAATTAGGGAAGATTTTTCACGGATTACAATATGGGATGTATGATATTCGATTAAACGACTCCACTCGTATTAATTTTAGTAATCGTAAATATATATATACATATATATATAACGCAAAAACGAATTAAACGGTATGAAATTTTTACAATGAATCTTCGCATTGATTCGGACGGACATTTTCTGAATTGAAAACAATTGGACGATACGTAAAAGCGAACGTTTAAACGTTTATTAACAAGCTTTTATATACTATCGGTTTTTATTTGTCGTTTGATCGATCAAAAAAAAAAAAAAACAAAAAGTGATATAAATTTTTGTTCATCACGTTGTACTTCGTAATACGTGCTATACTTACGTAGGTGCGTCTGATATACGTTAACAATGTTTTACGGGGGGCGGTCGAGGGGTGGAGGATGATGGTGGTGGTGGTGGTGGTGGAGAAAAGTTTAGAGGAGATCGTGTTTATCAAGCTGAGCTAGGTACGTACATAAATAGTTTAACGGAAGTTCGTATAGAATGATATTGAATGCTCGAGATAATAACGAGTTTGCGTAGCATGTTTGAGAGTTAGCCGGCCGCGAGTGCTATGAGAGAACGTTTTCGATGGACGAGTCGAGATAAGTACTACGAAACGTTCTGTTAGGCGAGTGCATGTTCGCCTGTCAACGGAGAAAATCTTGTTACATTAATCGTATTAACGTTTCTAGGTTAAACGACGTACGCGTTGCTATTGTTGGCCACGGTACTTTTGTTACGTGAGTTTTACAAGAGTTCTACCACTTTATAACACCGGGGATATATAGAGTTGTCCCTTTAATCAACGTTTTTATCATTAATCTACCGGACAATATTTCATTTAGCGAAGTAGAAAGAGAATAGGAGTTGTATGGGTTCATATTCGATTCGATTCCTTTAACGGAACCACTTTGAACCACTTCATTTCCATTCTTTTTTCTTTTTCCATTGTAATTATCCTTTTTTTTTTACTTTCTTTCTTTTTTCGTTTTCATATCCGATATCGATAATCTATATTACGGTGGTAATAATTCGATGAGAGGCGGGAAAGCTTTTGAAATAATCTATGCGTATAAGATATTCATTTACACGTTCTCTTGTCAATTATAATCTATGCGTAATACGCGGAGTATTCTAATGTAAAGGTGTACGATATAGTTTCTCGAATTTATATCTAAAAATCTCCCTTCTCCATACGAGCTTTATCTCTTCTATCTTATTGTATCGCGAATGGAATCGAAAGAGAGATAGCTCGGCATTTTCACGTAAAGATCCGTGAAAAATTTCGTCCGTGATATTCGAAATTATCCCGAGATAAGAATTCCTCCTTCCAGGAATATAACTCGGCGCGATTTTAATACAGTGAGCTTTTCATTCGCATATATTCGTCTTGACTCCTCTTGTTTCGTTTTACGATTTTCCACGTATGGGGAGGGTCCTTATAAGAGATCGACGAAGTTATATTCAATATATCCCATCGAATCGATCGGGAAATAGATGGATTTAAATGGAATTTATCGGTGGGAGTGAGTGAGTACGGAGTGGGTCGAAGCGAGCAAGCAAGTATTTTTCATAAAGAATGGAATACTCGAAAAATCATTCTAACTTAAAGATCAAACGTTTTCTCTTGGCTCTTTTCGTAATCGAATTGCATATCGCAAAGATGGAAGGAAGAAAGAAAGAAAGAAGAAAGTAGTTTTGCCCTTTCAACGTAAACCTCTCTTTTCCCTTTCGCACGTATACACACCGATCATTTTTCAAGCGTTTCTTCTTTCCATCGCTATCGTTCCCGTTCTTTGTCTTCGCCCTCCCCCCTCCCCCCCGCCACAGCCTTTGTCTTTTACCTTCCACGTCGACGAACAGCAGCTGTGCTCTTCGCGTTAGCTAGCTCCCGTTTCGTTCGGTCACGTTAACCGACTATATGCGCCAAGTGTATTCGCATCGAGTCACGACGACTCCCTTTTACAGTCAGTTCGATCCGATCATACACAGTTCTCTCGCGATCAAAGCATAAACTTATCGCTTTCGCGTTTCTACTTTGCTTCAAAAATCGATCGTTTCGTTCGACATTACCGAGACAAGGACCTTCCATCCCTTTTATCTTTCTAACTTTTCTTCTTTCCCTTTTCGCTTTATTGCTTTATTTATTTATTTATTTATTTATTTATTTTTTCTTTTTGTTTCCTCGAAAGCACCCACTCGCAAAATAGAATTTCTTTGACAAAACATTTCACGTATCGTAAATATCTCGTTTCGTTTTAATTACGTGTAATTGAATTTACTCGAGGCCTTTTAAATACGTAAGAATCTACAAAACAGAAGATTTATAGGACGATGTAATGAACGAAAGATAAATGATTTCGTAAAGGCGTGAAGGATAGTTTTGACCGTTTTAAATAAATTACTTATAATTATCCAGTTATCTCGGCCGTTATCAATCCATATCCGCGAGCGCGCACGTCCACACAAACACACACACATTTTCTTTCCGTTCTAATTACACGTTCTTGTTGCTTTTTTTTTTCCCCACCTCTCAAAAGTTCATTAGCTTCAGCCACCTGGCATTATAGTTACGATCTTGAAGTATGATCGGCACATAGAAAGAGATCGTACGAAGCGACAGCGTCGTCGCTTTACCCTTGATTAATCACAGGGCACAGGGTCGAAGGGTGAGTGGCGGCTTGGTAAAAAAGAACAGGTTGGACAGTGGATGGAAAAAGAAGATGGAGAAAAGTAGTCCAGAGGGAAGTTCCGTTCGTGTGGCTAGTCGATAGCGACCTAAACGTTAGGAGGATTAGCCTCGGGCAAGAAGCCGCTCATAATTTTCGTCGAGGTGAAAGACACGTTCTGGAAACGGCATATTCTCGCGAGTCTCTACCACAAGAGAATGAGTATCCTTGTTTCGGCCATTTTGTGGTTCGCGTAACTTTGTAAAATATTGCTTGACTCTATACCTCTACCTCTCTTTTTCTCTCTCTCTCTCTCTCTCTCTATATATATATATATATACATATATATATCTTTCTCTTTCATTCGCTCTCTTCCTCCTCGTCTTTCTTTCTTTCTTTCTTTCTTTCTTTCTTTCTTTCTTGCCTTGGTAGCAGCTTAAACATCGTAAAATATATTTGTGGGCAAGACTGGCTTTTTGTTTTTATTATCGTCTAACGAACGAACGAACACAATCTTTGTATTAATATTTTTATACATGTATATATATATGAAGCTTTTGAATTTACTTGATATAGATTCGGATCGTAAGTAAAACGTGGGACACTTCGAGAAGGATGAAACTTTATAGAAATGATAATTCGAAGGATTTCTTTTTCTTTTTCTTTTTTGTTGAATACTTATCAAACGATAGGGATCGAAGAAGAGTGAAAGAAACGAAATTACGGTTAACCGTGATCGAATAATCGATTTGACCGTATTGCTTGTCGGTTTTTAACGGAAACGACGTTAACTCGTTACACCTGTACAGGTGTACCGGTTCATTCTCTTCGTCAAGATTTTCTGAAATATCGATTTATGAGATCCGACGAAATTGAATTTCTAAATGCGAGAAAGAATGCTTTCGATGAAATCGACGAGTCCTTTAAGGTGAGTCAAATAATCGGAGGCCCTGACATTGTAAAATCGATTCTGGGGTATTTGAAAATCCGGTTGAAATCCAAAACGAAAGTTAGCTCGAGTGCTTAAATATTTCGAGTTTGTTTTAAATGGATGATTCATATGGAACAAAATCCGGGCTATTGGTAGAATTTATAGACGGTACGGATTCTCTCTCTTTCTCCCTTCCTCTGATCGTATTTCGTTCCACTTGAGTGGTGATACGTATGGAGGGAGAGATATTTTTCAAATTACTCGAACGCGTACCAACGAAAATCTCTCGTCAATATTTATATAAATTTTACCGTGGCGTAGTATAGCTGTGAAAATTTATTTTGTCTTCGTGCCATCAGAGTGGGAAACGAATGTACATAGGAGGAGGAATAAAATGCATAATATATGTTGTTGATATTTAAACCCTCGCGTACGGGCGCGTATCAATTATTCATTCTATTAGAAATTAAATAGTTATCAGCGTCGTCCTTTCCTTCTCTCTCTCTTTTTTTTTTTTTGATTATAAAAAAAAAAAAAATGTTACGATCTCTCGGCCATGGCAAACGTGTAAATTATTATAATTATCGTCGTAAGATACGGTACTTGGGGAACGAGTTGATGGACGAAAAGATTTTCTTGATGATCCGTAATAGACAAAACGGTAGTCGGTGATACCCAGCGAGCTTACGGAAATAGGTATGGCAGATAGATGGTTGCGGCTTAATTGGAACGCCGATACTGTGTAGCCATTTACTGGTTAGACAACGATAGGCAACCTCCTTCCGTCTCCACTGGTCGTCTCTCTGTTACGACTTTGGTTCGCCATCTTCGTCGCCGTCGTCATTGCCGTCGCCGTCGCCGTCGCGTCTCGAGCTTTTCCCCTTTGACAGATCGTTCCCCGTGTCGAAGAAAAATACGAACGATACCCTCGGATCCAGATATTCGATCGAATTCCAAATATAATTTCCTAACTCTTGGTATATAACTATCTATTTTTGGTCCTTTGACGTTTCGTTAAAATTGATCGTGTCCGATCGAATAATCGCCTTCGACGTGGAATAAAATTAAATTGAAAATGGCATCGTCATTCTTTGTCGGACGAATTTAAGTCGTCGGGAAATAGATTCCAGAGAGGTAACGATATCGCAATAGTACTATCTTTATCTTTCTCTGTGATAAATATTTTCTCTTACCTTGTCTTTAGGATATTTTTTTATAACAACGTTTTTTCGATATCGTTTTAGTTCTTATTTTTGTTTTTCTTTTTTGAGAGAGAGAGAGAGAGAGAGAGAGAGAGAGAGAGAGAGAGAGAGAGAGACCGCGTTACGAAATTCCAAGCTAACACTCGATGATACAATTACTTGGTATAATTGTGAGTTAGGTAGGTACGTTGCTTAACGGCTGGAACATAATCAAGGTGGTGTTAAACGAGACATCGATTGACCGAAACACCAGTGATAATTGAAACGTTCTCGCGTTACCTCGCGACAAATATATATATATATACGTTTTGTGGTTAAATTATGATACTGCTTGCGTTAATAACTATCTCACTTTTGTATGACGTCTATTTATTTAATTGTTTAGCAACACATTGTCTCGTTACGTCTACGTTCATCGTCATTTAGTTATTTCACGTCGATATCCACGTATCTGAATAATCAGCTGTCAAGTTAGCAACAAATATAAAAACTTTATATCATTTAATTTAATTTCATAGAGAAAAATACAATTTCGTATTGATAGTATTAACGCAATACAATTTTCCTCTTCTTTGATTTTAATTAATATTAAATATATATGAACTAAAGGGGACCGATTTTGTTACGTGATCAAATTATAAACATATTATTTCACATTCGGCATTCATAAATATATAATTTATTAATTAATTCGTAAAAAAAGCAAACGTCATAAATAATTTAACAATTAACTTGTCTATTTCCATGGGTTTATTTACATCGATCATTAAATGGAATACAAATGATTAATGATCTATATAACGATTAAAATAAATTATTGTGAGAAGCATACCGTATCAATTGGATTTATATAAATTGGATTTATATATACGTATAAAAAGCTAAATCTCGATCGAATTAAAATATCGAATGAATTCGCGATCCAGAGGCAATTTTGCGTTCGCGGAACCCGTGCCAAGGATTCGTAGATGATATTATTCGATAGGGGTAAAAGAAATGCCGGCATGCAAAGTACAAACTTTCGTTCTATCTTCGCGCAAAACTTTCCGAGGGTGGTGGTGGTGGTGGTGGTGGTGGTGATGGTTGTTCGTGCCTCTTTTTCTTGTTCGAGCTCGGTTCGATTTGCAACTTCATTACCCGAGACGATCTCGAATCTCGGGGCTCTTCCGAGTAAAACTTGTCCCTTCTACCGGAATCACCATCGCCAACGCCATCACCATTACCATCGGCATCACCATCGCCATCACCCATTGCTACTAACACTATCGCCGGATGTCTTTGCTTCAAGTTGCGTACTTTTCCAATTTGTCAAGAGAAGAAACGATCGTTCGTACAAGTAGCGGCGTGCTTTCACGCTCAATGAGTTAAAATGCTTTTTTAATCACACACACACACACGTGCGCGCGCGCACACATACACACGGACAGAGAAAGAAAGGGGGAGGTAGGGAAAGGGAGAGGAGGAAGAGGATAGATACGTTTTTCGATAAGAGAAACTCGTATACACGTTACGCGGTGTACGTCATCTCGTTCCTTCGAGAAAGCTTTTCGAACAAGTAATAGTAGTAGTCGTTGGAGGAGGAAGAGGAAGAGGAAGAGGAAGAAGAAGAAGAAGAAGAAGATGATGAAAGAGGAGGAAAGGAGGAACGATCGAGAAAGAGAGAAAGAGGATCGCGTTCTTCCGTTGTAGAATATAAAGTTTCCTTATAGAAGTGTTGTGTTGCATCTCTCGAACTCCAAGAGTGGTGGATTTCCTTCGACGATCTGCATAAGATGGTGTGGTGTTGTACGCGCCTTGTCATGAGTCGATCGATCTTATCTTCCTAAAAGAGAGAGAAAGAAAGAGAGAAAGGGATGGAGTATAAGATAAAGAAAAAAGAAAATGAAATAATATTCCTAACAGATATATCTATCCTTATACGAGTAACATAATGAGAATACAGATCGAACTTTATTAAATCTATGATAAATTTTTATCGATATGACTCGAGTATAGAGAGAGAGAGAGAGAGAGAGAGAGAGAGAGAGAGAGAGAGAGAGAGAGAGAGAGAGAGAGAAATATTTAATACCATCATATATTGATAATAAATAAAGTTAACGATCTATACGAATATATAAGTCGCACGCGTTTAATCCCGATACATAAATGTACGTATATCTCATATACTTTTATCGGTTAAGTAATAAAATAAAATAAAATAAATATAAGTCGTCGTTTAGGTAGCGAATGGAAGATAGATTAGTAGACGTATTAGATTCGTAGTAAGCAAGTAGTAAGTGGTGTAGGTTGTATACTTTCATCGATAGATCGCGAGCTTTGAAAACCGTAGGCGTATATTATGTAACCACGCGAGGAACTCTCTACGGGAATATTCACGGTCGTTCCTTCGATTTTCAACGAAGACTACGACGATGCTTTTGATGCTTCGAGAGTAACCGAGAATATCAGAGCACTTAACGTCGTCGTCGTCGTCATCGTCGTCATCGCATCTTAGAACGAACGGTTGCGCCTATGCACCCGAGCGCATCGAGCGTGTCCTCGTATTACTTTCCCAGAGAGAAAGAAAAATGAGCTCGAGGCGTATGTCGCACGAGATATCGTCGAGGATGTAAGGATGAGTACATCAATTTTTCATACGGCAAGCTTATTCGCGAGGGCGGCTCCTATGACATATCTCAAATGGCACGATATACGTCTCTAAACGTTCGAGGTAAGATGAGACGAATTCGACGACGTTTTGCTTCCTTTTCCATTTGGGAAACGTCCTTGAGAGTTTTTCGATTCGAATTTTATAAAAAGTAATATCAATTATAGTTTGACGTACAAACGATACATCCTTTGTTTCTTATTATATGCAGTATATAATAACCTGAGTAACGTGAGAGTTATTTTGATTGATTATATATATATATATAAAAAAAAAATATATATATATTCAAAGAAATTTGTCGAACATTTAAATATATCTTTGCAAGAAGTTAAGATGGATAGGCTAACTTAAAACGTCCATACGTTTGATGTTCCTAATTTTTCACTTAGCATCGATTATCACGTTAACTGTGGCTCAATAGTTCTGATAACACGCGGAAAAATTTGTCGACACGTCGATCGAAGGGAGGGGAGACGGGGACGTAGGATTACGGTGGTACGAAGTCGATCATAAATTTGACGAAGCTGCTGTATCTGCAAAAGTCGAGAATCCAGTGCCCTCGGTTCACGGATGAATAATAGAGTCCCAAATAAACCACGAGCTCTCTGTATCCGGAATCGATTATTCATAACCCCCGTATCTATTAGGTACAAGTAAACGGGAAGCTGCAATAAATGGATAGGGTGGAGTCGAAGCGAAAATTCCGCGAATAACATTCCCTTTCCTCTTTAGTTTTATCCCTTTTAAAATTCTGGGCAACGAATTTGTACGGATTTTTTCTTCTTTTTTTTTTCTCTTTTGTTTTTTGAGAGGGGATCGTAACTTTTTAAAATAATACAACTATTATCATCCTCCAAATTATCGTCCTATATTCCCCTTCGAGTACTAAATAATAACGATGATCTAATTTTTCAAACGGTTCTAACGTTATTTCTATTGTACCCACCAACGTGTTCGACGACAATCTTTCGCTGATCGAATAAAAGTATTTAAATTACTTTAAATGACCCGAATCTTTTCGTTAGATATAAAGGGAAAGCGATGGTAATTAAATAATTCTTTTTGCTGCATATATGAAGATGTATATATATATATAAAAAAAAGAAGAACGTTAATGAATTCCATGAAATTTTCAGAATATGTTTTTTCTTTTTTCTACGACCGAATCTATTTACCAATCGATATAATTTATTGGACGCTAAAATAATTCTCTTCTTTTTAACGATGCGACCTTTCCGTAAGTCGAATGGAATTATTAATGAGGGCATTTAAATATAAAATTAGTTTGTAGAAAAGTTCGTTCAACTTTTCGAGCAATGAATTTTCGTAGGGTATTAGAGGAATCGTTAAAACTAAATGATCAAATAGTAATGAATTAAAATAACAAGTCATTAGCAGCTCGGTTAAGATACGACAGAAACGTGATATACGTAGATGAATTCGTACATTTTCGTTTAGAAAAAATTCATCTTTCTCGCATGGTCGTAAAATGTTTGATAAAAATTCCCTCGAGATGATTATTTCGCACGGATCCATTCGAAAATTCTATCCTTTTGCACTTAGAAACAAAAAAGCAAGGAAAAGCAAGAAAATGCTATGCGTTATCTAAGAGTTAGGATGAGGTGCACGTGAAAAAGGTTGAATGTACGTGTGCAATACGTACGGTATGTGTGTGCGTGTGTGTGTATCTGTAAAAACGATTTGCAGATGTACTCAATGACCGAACGAGTTTCGAGGTCGTGCAAACACTCATCGAAATCAAATACAGGAAGACGGAAATTTTACGTCCGATGTGTACCGATGCCTCTGATAATAGCAAAGTGTGTAGAGATGGCGGGAGGGGTGGTGGAGAGAGTAATAGCTGGATTGAGTCGAGATTGACACGTAAGCAGATCGTGTAAGTTCAATGCGATCGTTATAGATCCTTTTTTCCTTTTCGATCTACGTTTCTTTACGTAATAATTATAATTTTGTACTCAATCTAAATCGGTACTTACACCGTATATAATATTATGGCCTCATTAGCTTATGTCGGCATTGTTGTTTAACATTCTATGCCGTAATCTCTAGCAGTTTACGTTTATTAAATGAATTAAACAATGCGTAGTTTCGTGGGGTTAATCATATTTCCGTGGTACAACAATGGATAGGATGGCGTGTTTCTACCACAGGTAAGAAAATTTGTTGGCATACGGTGGGGTTAGATTAAAATAGTTTCGGATCTGGTAATGCGGGATTAGTTAAAGGGCGTGAAAAACGACTTGTCATAAACTTTCGCTCGTTTTCCTTCCTTTATTCCTTTCCGTCTATTCGATCGTCCATACGTACGCGTTTATATTTACATACATACATACATACACACACACACGCACATATATATATATATATATATATATATATGTACACGTATATTTGCCGGTAACGGCCCGTTCTTCGATATTTGCACTTTTCTTCTCCCCTTAGACCAAATATTTTCCATCGTCGTCTCGTCGTTTGGAAATATTTCCTTCATCCGTAACTTTCATCTCTCTTCCCGTTCGCTTACCTATATCTTATACCTTCGAATATATTCGAGTAATCGCAAGAAAAAAAAAAAGAAATAAAGAAGAAGAAGAAGAAAGAAGAAGAAGAAGAAGACATCGGAACAGCAAAGAAAGAGATCTCTATCATTTGTCGACTAGAAATATTACGAGAGCATATAAAGGAATATATCTAAATATCACTGAAAAATTATCACTCCACTGCTCTATGTAACTTTGATGTAACATACTTTACGTGTCCATATTTCTTCTTTTTCTTTTTCTTATCGTCATTAAACACTCAGCCCTATTAAAATTTATATTCTATATTTCATATATTCGAAGTTTTCAATACTTCTCAAAGTGCAATATAATCGTATGTAGGATCTTTTTTCTTCCTCGTAAACACGAATACAAAAATCGCGTAGTAGAGAGTTCTTTCTTTCTTTTTTTTTTTTTTTTTTAAATAGTATTCAACGATAAGTATTTAAATTTCAAATAGTTATTTGAAAATAAATATATGCCTCGTTTTACTCGACTCGATGATCTCTCCGTATCTATCGTTTGAACCTTTTCGAGAGGCGTAATCCAGAGCAACGATATCGACGTTGTATCTGCTTATCTCGAGTATGCTCGTTCGACATTGTACGATAAAGAGGAAAGAGTGCAAAAGAGAGATAGATAGATAGAGAGAGAGAGAGAGAGAGAGAGAGAGGGTGGAGGAGGTGAGCATGGGACTTAGGAGGTGAAAGGAAGAAGTACCAGCGGAAGGTGGCAAAGTAGCAGTGGCCGTATAAAAGGGAGTCCTTTGAAAGCTCGCGGAGTGCACGAGAGAAGAAGGATGTAGAGGAGTAGTAAGGGGAGAAGGAATAGTAGTAGTAGTAGTAGGAGGAGGATGAGGAGGATGAGGTGGAGGAGGAAGAAGAAGGAGGAGAAGAAGAAGAAGGAACGCGTTTTCCCGTGACTCGCGGCTCTCCGCTTCGCTTTTACTTCTTCAATGCGAGTAGAAAAGTAGCAGCGAGAGATTCTCTCGTAAATCATCGTTTATATTCCGTGCCAACGCTTCGTGAATCAAATTCGTCCGCGTGAAAATCTTCGCAAACCACGATGAGCATCTCTCTCTCTCTCTCTCTCTCTCTCTCTTTCTCTCCCTTTTCTTTTCGTGCTTTCTCGAAGCAAGCGAGAAAAAGAAAGATAGAGAGAGAGAGAGAGAGAGAGAGAGAGAGAAAGAAATGAAAAAGGTAGAATTCATAATACCCGGTCTTATCGTCCTCTTCGTTCTTCGAAAGCAACTTACATAGATACGTAATCTCGGCGAAGTACTCGTCGTTACATGTCCGACTTAAAAGTTTCACCGAAGATGAAGTGCTTTTTTCGAACGTTCACATTTTTCCATCCCTCAGTTAAATAAATTTTCATGTACGTCGTTGTACCGTCTCTCTCTCTCTCTCTCTCTCTCTCTCTCTCTCTCTCTCTCTCTCTCTCTCTTTACTCATTTCTTTTTTAATTTTAATTTTTTATTTCTTTTGTTTCAACTTTTTTTTATCTTTATTTTACGTTGTTTCTTTATTCATTTATTATTATTATTATTATTATTATTATTATTATTATTTTCTTCGTTTTTATTTTATTTTGTTTCTATTTTATCTCAATACATCGACGTGTATTCAATTTACAGAAATTTTTTGACGACGAACAGATTTCGATTAAATGAAAATTTTGCTACACGACCCAACGAGAATATCATGTAATTTGAATTTTTCATTAACATACTGCAAGTATGTATTGTATTTTTCGACGTGCAAGGATGATTTCGCAGTGTGAAATTTCTTTTTACTTTGTTTTTCCTTTCCATCCTTCGAACGATAATATAATAAAATATATATTATAGAAATTCGAGCCAATTCGAAATCATAACATATAAATTATATGCCGACGTTTTGAAACGAGTTGCTCGGAGGTAAGCTATATTTCATACGTGTATATATTTATTGGAGCTATTCGTTTTAATGAACGAACAAGAAAAATATAAAATTGATGTTGTATATATACGCATAATGATACGTTCGTACGTTGATTACAATCAATGTGTAGTTTAATAAAACCCGCGCGTATTCGTAACATGACAATAATAATTTACATATAATCAATACTTAATATAACGTATCTGAAATAATATTATATATATATATATATATATATATATATATATATATATATATATATATACACGTGTTGCAACAAAATATACTCAGGACATGTACATACATACGTACGACAGTTATACAGAGAGTGTGTCGTATCAAAATATACAAGATGAGGAAGAAAAACGTTATCGTTTTTTATTTATTTATTTTTTGTTGATTTGTTTCTTTCCTTTGTTTTTCTCTCCTTTTTTTCTTTCTTTCTTTTCTTTTTTTTTTTTTTTTTTTTTTTTTTATCCGAGACTGTCGGGGCACGTTGGACGTTTTAAAAACGTTCGCATCGCGATAGTGCCAGTTTTAATCCGTGCATGCACAGGATAGAACGTAGATTTTTTTTCGGAAATCGTCGAACGAGCCGAAATCACGTTGCATGTCCTCGCGGAATCGATTCTCTGTACTATTCTCGATATACGCGAAATATATATATATATATATTATATAAATAGAGACGTACAAAGATATAGGTTGAAGAATAAAAAGATGTGGTCGTGGAACACGATCGTTGTTGCATCGGGTTACTCGAAATTACCTTCGATCTGTATGACGCCCATAGTCGTTCGTGTCCTTCGAGTATCTTCGGGAGATAAGGGTTAAGCCTTTCAACGATTCGACTAACTCGAAACTGTGCTCGATTACGTTGGATTTATAGTTAAAAAAAAAAAAAAAAAAATAAAAAGAACGTACATCGAACACGACGGTGAACCACCCACCCCCGTCCCTCGTGTTGGCAGTTAATTTACGACGTAAAGCCGGTAAAGTCGGTTCTGCCCTTATCATAGGGTTGCCTCGCCACCTCGCCATTGGGAACGTTGCGGTTGTAGACTTTTCCCGTTTGATCGAGGGAAAAGATTTCCTTCGAGAAACGAGGACAAGAAAAAGGAGAGACGAAGCCGATGCTGGGCTTTACTTCATCGTAAAATCTCTCTCTCTTTCTCTCATCCTTTCCCTTTTTATTTCTTCTTTCTTCATCGTGGCAATCGCATAGAGTTTAGTTTTTCCTTATTCGTGATTTACTCCTTCTCTCATTTCTACGCTTTCCATTTAGATTCTGCCCATGACACGTGCTAATCGTTCCTCGAAGAGAATTCCGAAAGTTATTTAGCCGAAGTTATTTAGCCAGTCTGACGAGATTCGATCGTTTGGAATAAGGAATCGTTGAAAGCCGAGACAGAGAGCAAGAAAGAGAGAGAGAGAGAGAGAGAGAGAGAGAGAGAGAGAGAGAGAGAGAGAGAGAGAGAGAGAGAGAGAAGGAGGGAGTGAATGAATGAAAGCGCATTTCGATTTGCATCTCAAAGATCGATCTACTCTTAGAATATATCAGAGAGAGAGAGAGAGAGAAAGAAAGGGAAGAAAAAATAAAAGAACGATTCGACGAGGGAATATTTTCAATAACGATGCAAAATATTATTTATTCATCGTTCGTTCGTTTTCGTACTTAATTTATAAATGGAAACGAAGAAAATGCGGGTGGTAGGCGAAGGCATTGTAGTTGGACGAAATTATTTCGTTGATAAAATTTATTTATAGGAAAGAGATATTATTATAAAATAGATTTCGTTGGGTCGGGTTAAATCTTCGTGTTCTTCTTCTTCTTCTTCTTCCTTTTCTACGTTTCATTTATTTTCTATGATATAAACGAGGAAAGTCGTAGGAAAACGCAGAAGGTTTACGAGTGATGAATTTAAAAGCGTTACAACATCGTGACTCTTTTTTCTCTCTTTTTCTTTTTTATTTTCTTTTTTTTTTTTTTTCCTTTTTCCTCTTTGTTTCCCCCGCGCGAGCGTACGGATATTGTAGAAAATTGAGCCCCAAGCGAGTTCTTATTTCTCTCGGGTTTTCTTCTGTTTTTTCTTTCCTGTTTTTTTCTTGTCTTTTTGTGTTGTTTTTCTTTTTCATGTTTTTTTTCTTGTTCCGTTTCCCGACCCCCCCTCTCTCTCTTTCTCTCTTTCTCTCTCTTTAGTTTGACAAATAAGGCAAGATGAGGCGTCGTCTTCGTCGTAAGAAGAAAAAGTCGCGCGCGTTTGATGGGAACGCGTGACGCGTAAACGTGGAAGAGAAAAATTATCATTTCGTTCTTCGTAGCTTCGGTGAGTTTCGCGAGACATTATGCAGATGGCTGGAAATGCGGAAACTTTATCGAACTTCCGATGAAACCAAAGTCTATCTTTTTGTCTATCCATTTCTTTCTTTCTTTCCTTTTCTTTTCTTTTCTTTTCTCTTTCCCTCTATTCTCTCTCTTCTTTCTCTCTCGACAAGTTACCGCGATCGTAGAAATTTTTCCAACAAAATCTTGTGTTAACCGGAGTCACCATCGCGTAAACATGAAATTTATTCGTGCGTGGAAAGGCGAAAATTTAAACTTCATTTAAGCGAAGAACGTACTTAAGAAACTAATTTCGTAGTAGTAGTAATAGCAATAGTTGTAGTAATAGTATTATCATTGTTATTAGTAGTTAGTAGTAGTAGTAGTAGTAATAGCAATAGTCGGAGAGCTCGTTCGTTTCAACATAGAAACGAATCTCTTGACTGGTTAACATTTCGCAATGATCGTCAAGAGAATTATGAATTTCATTTCGAGAATCCCTCGGTTTAATTATAAACAATACAAATTTTCGATTATTATTTACTATCGTTCACGATATTACCTTAATCTCTTTTGAGCTTGAATAATATAATTTTTTTGTTTAGTTCCGTTTAGTTTTTCTTTTTTTTTCTTTTTTGTTTGTTCATTGCAAATAACGAGCACTATACGTTTATAACATTCTCTCTTTCTCTTTCATGCTAGCGAGCGCGATTCGCTTGTTACTCTTGGGCTGATTAAATTACAAAATTCCGACGTTGAGAGGAGCTCTCCGCGCGCGGAATGCGGGAAATTAATTCGCGCAGAAGTGCAGCCACGTTCAAGCCCACGGGGCAAGCATTGTTCCGCGCTAACTTCTAATGATTTTCTGCCACTACACGTTGCCAGGGTATTCGATATTATTTCTCGACTTTGAGCTATCAGCAGATCGCTGTACATACACTGATATTGTTATAACACGGAATAACGGATTCGATACGGATAGTCCGTGTATACGGGAAATTTGGAAGCAAGCGTTCGTGCGTGTTTTAATCGCAATCGATCGAGTTGTGAAACTGATATTTCCGAATGCGTATGTTTTTTTCCCTCTCTCTCTCTCTCTCTCTCTCTCTTTTATTTATTTATTTATTTATTCTTTTTTTTATCCTTCCTTCCTTCCTCCTCCCTTTTTACTAACAGTTAACTATTAATAAACGTTCGATGGTTCTCTCGAAAAGTGTTAAGCGGTTATAGTCGATAACACCTGTTTCGATTCATATCGGATAAATCCTTAAAAAAACGTACCTTAAATTTGCGCGACATAGCTCGATGATGATCGGTTCACTCTTACTCGCCATTGAGTCGGAAAGCATTGTCGTTGGACGGTGATTAATTTACCTAACTTTGACAGAGAGAAGGACAAATTTTTATTCTTTTTTCATTTTATTTTATTTTATTTTATTTTATTTTTTTATCAATATTTTAATGAACGAATTTAACGGCCGATGAATGAAGAGAACTCTCTCTCTCTCTCTCTCTCTCTCTCTCTTTCTCGTTTTAGTTAAGCCTCTTCGAACGTCGATACTCACTCCGAGTAATTATCAAATGGGATATAGATTAAAGTACACGAATCGGAGAGAGAAATCGATATTCCGGGGTGTGGAACGAACCTTTCGTAATTTCGAGTTCTTCTTTCTTTGCGAACGAGTTCTCTATGTTGATTTTTTTCTTTGTCCTATTTTCTTTTACCTTTTTTCTCTCTCTCTATCTCTCTCTTTCCATTTATCTCGTCTATCCCACGTTCACCTTCTTCTTTGGTCGCAGTACCTTTCTCAAGAATCATTATACTCTTTGTTTCCTTTTCTCGTAGTCGGCAATGGAACTTCCATCGAATATCACTTCGCCTTTATTTTTCTGTTCTAAATTTTTGAAATGAGCGTGTATATATATATATATATATATATATATATATATATATATATATACATATAGACGTAATACGTAGTTTGCGAAAGTCGTTTCGATTGAAATTGTGGAAAATGATCACGCGGGTAAAGTTTAATGAGATTCTTCATCGACATCCGGTGGTGTGGTAAGTCGGAAGATCTTTCATCGCCTGGAGTGTAAGGGAGTAATAAGAGAGAAAGAAATATAGTGAGAGAGAAACTGACGGGAAGGAAGAGAGAAAGGTATGCATTTCACTTTGCTCTCGGTCTATGAAGATGATTCGCTAATGAAATGCATTTATTCGGTAACCCTTGTTATTCTCTTCCGCGAAAATGCTAAATATTATATTATTTTCATCATACTAAAATGTTAAACCGGTGATATCTAAGTTACTCTATCCTCCTCGTGTTCACGGTTTTATTATTTCCCTCTCTCTCTCTCTCTCTCTCTCTCTCTCTCTCTCTTCCTCATCCTCCTCCTCCTCCTCCTACTCCTCCTCCATCACCCCTCCATACCTACCGAGTAATTGCTCGCTCGGTTTCGAGCTCAAGTAAATTTCCTCTTACATTTGCAGTCGTGTCTGTCTGTACCAACGGAGTTATGACCGAAGCCAAACGCTACATCGTTAACATACTTTTTCGTAGATTTAAACGAGTAAAGAGATCTAATTCTAAAGCACTTCGAAATTCGTTATGTTTCGGTCAAAAGTACGAAACGATTTTAACGTCAACGCGTAATCTCTCTCTCTCTCTCTCTCTCTCTTTCCGTCGTTTAAAGGATATGCGAGGAATAAAATTTCGTCGCGAAATGCAAACCAGATGGATGAGCAAATAAGCACTTTATGAAATCATTTTCTCTACATGCTTTGAACGTAAACCCATTAGTTTAGCCGTGCACGTTTGTTTTAACAAATGATACTATCGCGAAACGAGAAGTAACTTGGCCGCTAATATAAACGATGTATCGGTATATGTATGCATATATAGTTTCTTTTTTTATTTGCTTTTTTTTTTTTTTACGTATACGTATACGTTGCATCCATAAAAGTTCTGCAACTAACTCGACCGTTATAAATATCTCTCGTTACTTTTGATAATAGAAACAATCGTTGGAGTAAGAGAACAACCATTTTTGATTAAGAATATTGACTTTCGCGCCGTATCCTTTTATTTTATATGCTATTATTAAGCATAGTACCTCGTAAAGAAACATATAAATAAAAAAAAAAAAGAAAAAAGAAAAGAAAGAAAATAGCTTGATATGATTTTTGCATTAAATGAATGAATAAACGTCAATTAATTAAATGGTTATATGAAATATAGGTTTTACGAATTTGTACGGCCATGGTATCAGTGGTTCGTAATAGGTATACAAATATTTACTCCGTGGAATATCGAAATAAATTTCTGGTAAGCTTTTCTAATAGAGAAATGTTTCGTCCGTGCTAGTCTCGTCGATGGTGTTCCCTCTACTCTTTCCCTTCATCAAAGAAACTTTCCGTGCTCGTAACGTTGAAACTAACGAAGCGAGGAACTGACCTAGTAATGGGGGAAACTACGATTTAATGGCTTTTCAATTACTCACAATTACTTGCATTTAAACTTGTAGTCCATAAACAAAATTCTAAAGGTACGTAAAATTGTATAACTCGAAACGGGTAAAATATTAAGGATAACGGGTAGAGAGTATTGAAGAGAAGAAGAAGAAGAAGAAGAAGAAGAAGAGGAGGAGAGGATTGGGAAAAGGGAGGCTGGGTCACGGCCAAATGATTTCTTTTCGATTTGAAAGTTCGTTTTTAAAAGGAATCGACGTTTTTTAATCGATACACTTGAAAGGGGATTTCGTTAATGGCCTGTATAATACGAAATGATCAGAGAAATGTCTCGTCTTACTTTTTTTTTTTTTTCTTACGAGATATCAAAGTTTCGTGACTTTAAATGAATAAAGTTCAAATATATTCGTGGCGAGGAACATTATCATTCATAGGTATCTAACCATTTGCCTCAAAAATAAAAAAAAAAAAAAAATAAAAAAATAAAAAAATAAAAAGAAGAAAGAAAGAAAAAAATTACGGATTATTAGTTTTGAAGTTGAAGAAAGAAAAGAGGAAAAAAGAAATCTGGATGGATACGATGAAAGAAAATCGTGGAGGAACAAAATAGAAAAGCGTATCTCGCGAACAATGGCGAGAAGGAGCATAGAACTTTTCGTTGATTCGAAGAAAGGAAGGAATGAATGAATGAATGATTGAATGAATAAATGAATGAATGAATGAATGAATGAATGAAGGAAGGAAGGAAGGAAGGAAGAAATATGAACGTGGAAAAAAGTGTAAAAACATTTTCCTATTAGTTATCTGGTACTTGGATGCATAGTGCAGCTGGTGGGTATTGGGCATCCTTAATGCGTCGACCATCGCATCCTTGACGTTCATTGTTTCCTTCGCTTCCTTCCGTGATCTTTTTCGATAGAAATACTTTGAAAGAGAAAGAGAGAGAGAGAGAGAGAGAGAGAGAGAGAGAAAGGAAGATAGAAAAAGGAGAAAGAGAAAGAAGAAGATACTTTCTCACAGGGTCGTTCTAGCGTTGATGTAACTGGTTCCTAAGAGAAGTTTCACCCCCTCCCTTCCAACTCGTTGAAATACCTGCCCTAGGGGGGTATGAGCCAACCATACTATCGCCGTTCACGCTTACAACCACCAAGATCACCACCACCATCACCAGTACCACCATCGTCACCATCATCTCACCTTTCCCCATTTTCTCTTGGCCCTTGTGTTCAAATCTCTCTCTCTCTCCTTTTCGTTCTTCACTCGTCCTTAGTACCGAGAGTGCACATCGGCACGCTGTATCCCGTTTTTCCTCGCGTCACGAGCGTGCTGTTATACAAGGAAGTGCACTTCGTGCTCGGACTTCCCTACCGATTCCCTTGGGATCATAGGGGAAAACGTTCGTTCGTTCGTTCGTTCGCTGAGAGGACGACGGCGTGTCAACGACAAAGAGACGAGGATGATAACGGCGATGACTTTTCGACTTTAAAGCGTAGAGAAATTCCTTTCCTCTCTTCTCCTTCTTTCTTTTACCGTACACTATACTATTTTATTCTTCTTTCTCTTCTTCTTTTTTCTTTCTTTTTACAGACGCAACGTTATTGTTCCGGATTTTATTATCGCCTGTACATCCCCGAGAAAAGTAATTTTTGATTGATGCGTCTTGTGCTTTTTTTCTTTTTATTTTCTTGTCGTTGTTTTTTTTTTTTTTTTTTTTTTAAGTGGGAAGGATTATAAAATTATTCCACAAGATGAATATATAATGAAACTGTCATTAATATCATTTTTATACAGTATCACAGAACCATCGGTATTTTTAATCAAAAGAAAAAGAAAAAAGAGAAAAATCAAGGCGAGAGATTTATTCTAAAACAATTAGAATCAAATAATAGAGTTTAACGCGTGTTCTGAGCGAATTTGAAACAATGGTTACTTTGGTAACCCGAATAATACAATAGAAAAGAGAGAGAAGAGAGAGAGAGAGAGAGAGAGAGAGAGAGATTGAGAAGGAGGGTGAGAGTTCTGATAGGATTTTACTTAGTTGGATAGGTTTGTTTGTTGAGTTATTTTCAAGAGAGACAGAGGAGAAGTTGTTAGAGATTTTGGGAACGCGTTCGTTGGTTAAACGCGAAAAAGTTTTTAACGCGAACACACACCGGTTGGGAAATAATGCGATACGATGAGAATAGAAAGAGAGAATAAGACAGAGAGAGAGAGAGAGAGAGAGAGAGAGAGAGAGAGAGAGAGAGAGAGAGAGAGAGAAAGAGACTTCGTTTGCATGAATCTAAAGGCGGGAATTGAGTCGAAGATATTGGCCCGTTGGGATTAGGTGATCGTTCCGATTTTCGTTCCGGGATCGTCGACGACTAAACTTTTCCAGATTATTTCGTGAAAGAGATTAGCCCTTTAAACTGTTCCTCTTTAATTTAATCTCCGAGATCAAAACGTGCGTTACGTTAAAGATACGAAATACGTCTGAGGATTACTTTTGGTTTTTATCAATTCTTAATAACGTGCTTTGATTATCAATGTTTATGGTTTGAATGAATTTTATTAACGCGAGAAATGATTTTCATAGAAATTATTATATATAAATTTTATCATTGTAGCGTAATCATTAAAATCGTTTCTCTCTTTTATTCTCAATATATTAGAGACGTCTTTGGAATGGCCCGTACGTGTCCCTTCTTATTTAATTACAATTAATCTCGTCGCTTCTATAATGGTTTGGGTTTGCCGGCGTGCAAATGTATCGGGCGAACACGTGCACGTAAAGTTAAATTAATCGTTGGTAGTACAAAGCGACTAAGAGAGTAAAGGAGGGAAATATAAATCGTCAAATGATTAATCGTATAACGTGAAATGAGACATTAATCCGTTTGTAAGTTCCGCACGTCTCGTTCGTGTTACGTAGATTTTAGAATTGGACCGCAAGGGATTCTCTATGTATAATTAAATAAACGTTGTAATCAGTTTGAGACGATTAAAAACTTCGTCGTCATCGAGAATGATCGTTGTCGTTGACACGTACTTTCAAATAATTATCTTTACATCGACGATTTAACGAACCTAATCTTTTTCTTTCGATTGAACGGAGAAAGGATCGTCGAGAATAGTTCTCTCTCTCTCTCTCTCTCTCTCTCAGCTTGATTATTTCCGTCTTTTGTAAATTACGAACGAAATGATGCGACTTCTATCAACAATATGGTATTAATTAAATTCGCATAGATTTTATTTACAGTTTTATATTCGAGATAGTGATACAAAGGGCTAGGAAGAGAAAAGAAATCGGCGGAATGGAATAGCACGGTATTATAAGAGAGTCACAGGGTGTAATGGAAATACAAAGGATAGAAAGACAAACAGTGCGAGATGAGGAAAGAATATTGTCGAAACGCCCGAAGGATGATGAGGAAGGGAAAGAGAGAAAAAGAAGATCAGTAGAATACTGCCTTTGCTTCCTTCGTTTTCTCGTACTGATTTCGACGGGTAAACATGTTTTTATTTGGAATAAATAAACGGAAAAGTTATCTCTCTTTTGAGAGTATCTTTTAATTGTATCCGAGATTCCGATGGACGTTAATGGGGAAGTATTTTATATCGAGGTGTCACGAAGAATCGATCGAGAACACTTTTCCGTTCTTCTCTTTTCTTTGTTTTTGTTTCCCTTCCCATTGTTGTTGTTGTTGTTGTTGATTCAACTTCTCTCTTTTTTTTCTCGTCTACCTCTTTTATCTCTGATAAACATTATTATAGAAAACTCGGGCGAATATAGAAACGTTGCTTCGAGCTAAGGGAAACGAAGGAAAGTATAGTACGCAAACTATATACTTTATATACTTTGAAAATTCATGAAGACGCGAATGTAGTTTCTCGCGGTGGCGGCAACTTCCTCTTAACAGCCCAGCTAGCAGCAGGCTAGTCGAGTAACCAACCAGCAAACCAGCAAACCAGCAAACCAGCTAGCCAGCTAGCCAGCCAGCTAGCGGGGTATGCAACTTAAGTGAGGATTTTGGGGAGGAAAGCTGCGAGTGAAATTTGCATATCTTTTGCGACGTATAAGAATGATACGTAACGGGCGCGTTATGTGTGCAAATAGGACGATAAGCCCACTCCGCCTCGTGCTTTGTCTTAATGTCGCGAGAAATAACGTGAATCTCCTTTATCCTCTTCTTAGCTCCCGACTCCATATATACTTTGACATATATTCCGTTTCTTTAGCCTATATTTGGACTATAATCTTATCTAGGATCGTTATAATAACGTTCACGGATAAATTGGATTTATAAAGAGATACAAAGAAAAATGATCTCGATTCCGTATCTTTAAATACGTAATCTTAACGTAATATATGCGATATGACTGTAGATAGATTTATTAAAAAGAAAAGGGGAAGATTGTGTGTGTACGCAATTAATCGATATAATTTTATATTAAAAAAAAAAAAAAAAAAATAATAATCGTGGATTAATGTTCTCTCTCTCCCTCTCTCTCTCTCTCTCTCTCTCTCTCTGTTTCTCGTTTTCTATCTATCTAGGCAGTATCACATTCAGCTCTCGTTCGAAACGCCATCGGATAACGCGTATCCATTGAAAACGAAATCGCTAAGCGTATATGGTAGGAAAGGAAGAGTACGGAATAATCTGTTTGATGGGAGATTGCAATCGATTCGCGTGGGGCATTCAAAGTTTCAAACGATTCAAATCGCGGCCCGCGAGAGTCGCGCGTATTCCACGGTGGTGTAGTAGTCGACCTTTGCCGGTCTATGGTTCTCCGAATTTGCGGTTGGAAAGGAAACCAGAATCGAACCTCCTCGTCGTCAGACTTTCATTCATTCCTGTCGTCGTTGAATTGATAGAAACAGGAGACGAAAAGAGCGTAGAGTGTGGAAGGTGGGTGAGGAGGAGGAGGAGGTGGGGAAGAGGGGTGGTATAATTGTTCGAGAAGAAGGAAAGAAAAAAGAAGGGAAGTAGGCCAGGAAATGTGAATGAAAAAGAGAGAGGGAGAGAGGAGGGATCGTTAAGGGAGAACACGCGTACCGGAAGTCGATGCTAATCTCGATCGTCATTCTCGCCTTCCTCTTCTTTGTTTAATCAACGAGCTAAAGGTAGTAGGAGTCGTCGATTCGTTCGTTAAGATGAACCAACGAAAAGACTGTTCACCGCGTATATCAGGGATACTTCTTTTCTATCCTTTCGTTTTTCTCTTTCTTTTTGTTCGTTCGTTCGTTCGTTCGTTCTTTCTTTCTTTCTTTCTTTCTTTCTTTCTTTCTTTCGTTCTTTCGTTCGTACGTTCGTACGTTCGATCGACACACAGCGAACTTTTTAAATTAAATTCTTCGCACTAGAAATTCCCGTGACGTTAACTCGATCTACATGCATACGTGCATACACACACGCATATACACACGTACACACATGCATACGTATATATAAGTCTTCTGTTTCTCTCTTTCTATCTCTCTCTCTCTCCTTCGGGGAATCGATAAGGGACGACTACTTTCTTTCTGTCTTTTTTTTCCCTTCTTCTTCACCCCTTGCGATCCCTGAGAAAAATATCGAGGAAACGTTCAAGCTTGTGCGTTGATCTGCAGAACGTAGAAAGACTGAAAGTGAGAGAGAGAGAGAGAGAGAGAGAGAGAGAGAGAGAGAGAGAGAGAGAGAGAGAGAGAGAGAGAGAGAGAGAGAATGTTCTCTCCTATCTTCTGTCCTTATCGTCCTCCTCCTCCTCTCCCTCATCTTCCTCATCCTCTTCCTTCTTTTCATACTACATACTTCCTTTCTTTCGGCTTAATCTTTTCCGTACGATCAGCCACTATCCCATTTCGATCCAATGGGATTATCCGTGGAAGCCGGAATCAAGAATTTTCTTCGGTGATACGGAAATTTCTTTCCCCTTTTCTTTTTTCTTTTTTTCTTTGCCCTTTCTCCTTGGACCAATTTGTTGTTAAATCATCGAATATCATCGTGCTTTGAGTTTACCTCACAATTCTATAAAATATTTCGTCCGATCGTCTCTAGAAAGGAAATAAATCAATATTAACGTCGGCTTTCGTGTTATTCCTTCCTCGTTTAAATCGTTATGGAAATAGTAGTTCGGGTTAAAGAAGTTTTAACGACGAATCGAATAATGCACAATAAAATACACTCGAACGCTTTAGGAAGTTCAAAGTTATGTCGTAGGACATAGGTAATAGCTTTGACCTTGTTTCAACGAATGCAACGGGGAAAAAGAGAGAGGGAGAGAGGGAGAGAGATTCTCATATCGATCTACATGTCGTCGTACAAATTTTCAACCATTGTGAAATCACCATTGAAAACGAATTCGACGATGGGATTCGTTGATTTAACAAAAAGGATAAAAAAGAAATGAAGTTTTCTTTTTTCTTTCTCTCCTTTTTTATTTTTTTTATTTTTTATTTCTCTTTTTTCCTTCGCGAT
This sequence comes from Dolichovespula saxonica, assembly GCA_911387935.1. Taxonomy (NCBI): domain Eukaryota; kingdom Metazoa; phylum Arthropoda; class Insecta; order Hymenoptera; family Vespidae; genus Dolichovespula; species Dolichovespula saxonica. The sequence continues at coordinate 3,093,011 of OU427017.1, read as the reverse complement.
AGAACGACCTTTTTTTGCGCGCTCGCACGTGGTATCCGTGTGTTTCCCGAGTCTACTCAAAACGTGTTATCGATCGTGTTTCGAATATTCGCTTGAGAAGCTTTCAAACGAGTTCGCGATGATAGTTCAACCTTCGAATTAAATCGAAACATTAATCTTACGGGGCAGATCGTTCTGATTTCATCTTCTCCCTTGTTGTAACTTCATAAATCGTAACTACGTACACCCGATCGGGTCGCGCCAATGGCTTTAAATCATTTTCGAATCTGATCGGTATATCTCTTACGAGGAGAAACAAGCGTACACCGAAATAACTTCGAGGTTATCGAATCAATTACATTTGACAGAAAGAATTTCTTTATTAATTATTTCAACCGCAATAAGTAAAAAGAGAGAGAGAGAGAGAGAGAGAGAGAGAGAGGAAGTTGTTGTAAAGTAATTAAAAATAATAATTAATTATAAGATCGGAGATATATTCCATAGCGAGAATTTATTTTGATCGCTCGATTCGTCAAACAACAAAATGTGTTCTCTCTGTCTATCTCTATCTCTTTATCTCTCTCTTTCCCCTTTGTCCATTAATCAAACAACCAACTACTACTACCTATTATCTTTTTATTCGCGTTTCCGGTCAACACAAGGCACAATGAAATTCCATTGACGAATCGGAAAGCACGACGGTCGATCGAGAATTTATGATTCCTCGTTGAAAGAGCTGTTTTTTCTTTTTTTTTTTTTTCTTTTTTTTTTACGATACGCCGGAGTGACGCTAGGTTAGCACAAAATTTACCTACGCATTTATTTATCGGAGTTCGCAGTTGCTGTGCCAGGACGAGAGTCCGAATTTAATCGCGTTAAACCTCTCGCAAACGTGCATCGAATTTGACTTTTCGACCAGACGACAAATTATCTTTCCCGAATGAATGTTACCACCACCGAAAGTCGTCGTCACCCCTTCCACCCTCTCTCTCTCTCTCTCTGTTCGTTGACGATACGCCAGAGTCACGTGTTTGCAGAACCCAGAGTACGCTGAATATTTTAACGAAGCGGTGGCCGCTTGACGAGCTCGTTCCGTCAGTACTTTCGTTTACTATTCATTGATTTATTGGGAACAGCTTCGATCCACTGCTTTCTCTACTTTTCCCTTTCTCTTTCTCTCTCTCTCTCTCTCTATCTCTCGCAGTTTTATTCTTTTTCTTTTCGTCCAGCGTCAAAAAGGGTTTGCTCAAAGTCCGTAAACGAAAGATGAAAAAAGAAACATGAAAATAGGAAACGTTTTTCCCGTCGACACAAAATTCGTCGACGAATTACAAAATAATATTCGTTGAAATACGATGAAGATCTTTTATTTTTCAAAGTCGCAGCGATGAAATCTCCTATGGTACGCATGTATATACGCGGAAAGAAAGATCGTGTTGCTCGATTTTCAATAAAAAAAAAAAAAAAAAAAAAAAAGATTGAAAGAAAAGGGAACGCGATCGATTGGGCGACCTTTCGAAATGAAATTTATGGTTGATATCGATCGGAATTAAGATTGAAATTTTCAAACGTCCAATCGTGCTCGCTCGAAACCATAAATATCATTAATTCAATAACATAAAGGGTACACCGGTAGGAGGGAAGGGTGGGGTAAGCAGAATAACTGATGTGAAATCGTTTTGGCGTTACTGAAAATTTAACTGACGCATTTTTCAAACGGGATCAACGTAAACCGGGGAATATTTGCTTGCGCATTTGCACAATTTATTTATATCGTTTCCGAACGGGATAATAACGCGCCTTTACAGGGGGAGGAACATTCATCATTTCGAATTTACAAATTAATTTCGAAGTGTTCATATATGATTTATCCTATTCTATACATTATATATAAATTTTCGTTAATTCAGATATCATAGATATGTATTCGATTTAGTTCTGGTTTCGTTCTAGTCGCACGCATAAGTCAAATTAAAATTTGCGAAAAGGGAAAAGAATTATTTATTAGAAACTTTATCGGACGACCTATTTCACACACTAACAACAACGTTTACACTTCCCATTTATTAATATCCTCTCTTCAAAGTTCACCACAATATCAAGTTCCTATACTCTCGTCGATAGTCTCTCTCGGAATATCGCTGGAACAAAATTTTGGATGAAGGAAGAAGAGAGAGAGAGAGAGAGAGAGAGAGAGAGAGAGGGGAAAAAAGGGAGAGGAAAAAAAATGTTCGCTTCGGAATTGGCCATAACAAGATTTCGCTCCTATTATCATCCATCAGTGTCAATCCACGTATGCGTTCTCTCGTAGGCAACGAAAGCACTTTCGGGGCGCTGAGCTTCGATAGACGCAACGTCGGCAAATTCACCATACTGTTCGTATACACATATATGTGTGTGCGTTTGTGTGTGTCTTCTCTCTTTTTATACTTGCGAGAGAAGCAATGCAGGGACTATAGGTTACTATCCTCTCGGCTCTTCTCACTGCTAACAAAAAAAAAAAAAAAGTGCTACTCCCGTATCATATGATATATGTACGCTACGTAAAACGTATGCGTACGATTGGTGTAGATATATGTGCAAGTAAACGAATGTGCGTACGTATACGCGATTGTACATAGTGAGAGTTCATGGGTTCTCTGCATTTTATCTATCGACTGTGTGCGTGTGCACCACGTACGTGTGCGTGTACGTGTATATATCTATATATATATATATATATATATATGTTTCGTTCGCAACCACGGTAGAGAACATGCTCGGCACTCGATACGGTACTCCATACGGCACTTTACGAAACCGATGAAATATGTTAACAGCATTTCGCGAGCGGTTGGTTGCGCGTGCACTGATCAAGTGAGCAGAACTTCGTTGAAAAAATATTTTTGACTTGCACGAGATGAAAGAGCATGCTTTCAGGGATCGCTTTCCTTTTCGTTTCTTTTTTTTTTTTTTTTTTTCTTTTCTTCCTTTTATTTTTTCTTTGTTTTGTGCCGACAGAGATACGCCGTATCACTCGTAATGGTAGATTTACTCTTGCGATAAGAACGCCAAAAAAAAAAAAAAAAAACACAGAGAAAAGAAAACAAGAAACAAATAAAACATAATTAAACTTCTTTAACGATCTCTTACACGTTCTAATTTTCCTTTTAATATCCTTTTGATTTTATCATTAATAGTATCAATCGTCAATTATACGTAATGTTTCGTTAAATTGTTCATTATTCTAATTGATCTCGTTCGTTTCCATTTATTTTACGAATCATTGCATGGATCCTTTTGATACGCATGGGGTATATTTTGATGGGGTATATTTTATCTATACCCCATTGCAGATCGTAACTCTCGATAAATTATGATATCGTATACGTAACCTCTCGTACGCTTTACGTGTTCGTCGCGCTATTCGAAACATTCTTCCGAAAACAATAGGGAATGCAATTCATACGAATTTTTATCGTCATTTAATCGTCGTTCTGTGAACAAAAAAAAAAAAATATAAGACAAAGAACTATTTCAATCGGAACTTTTATTAGTTCGCATTCGTATTTTTATTATTCTTATTCGTTCGCTCGTTTCGTTACGTTTATTTTGTCGCTAAAAGCGACGTGAAAAATATGAAAAAAAAAAAAAAGAAAAAAAGAAAATAAACAAAAACAAAAATGAAAAGAAAATGAGAAAAAGAACGAAAGGAAAAATTGAACGAACGAAACAGAAAGAGTGAGGGAGTTGGTGAGTGAACATATAGTCATAGTCGAAAGGACGAAGAAAATAGTGGAGATCGGTCGAAAGTAAAAGGAGAAAAGAAAAAAGCGGAGAGGATATCTCGAATCATAGTGTAACAACGAGATGACAACGACGAGAGGTGAAAATAAGAGGAGGAGGAGGAATGAGAAAGGTCAGAAGGAATGGCGGAGTTTGCGTTTTATCCTTTGGCCATTAGCAATAACGACTCCGATGGTACTCGCGAAAGTCGATGTCTCATCGAGTTCACGCTTCTCTCTCTCTCTCTCTCTCTCTCTCTTTCTCTCTCTCTCTCTCTCTTTCTATCTCTCTTTCGATCTTTCGTTTCTTCGCGAGCGAGAAATTTTCACGGCGCAATTTCACGGGGGCGTACTTACCGGCAACATTTAAAATTGCGAACGTTGCGGTAATTATTACAACGTTCTAACGAAGTCCCCCCTTAATTCGTAGCACCTCTGACCCCTACCACTTTTCTCTCTTTCTCTCTTTCTCTCTTATGGGTTTTTCCCTCGAAACTCTCCTTGTCTCTCCACCACTCGCTCGTTTTATCGGGTTTTCAAGCCACCGAATAGTTTTACGCTCTTTCTTTTTCCCTCTTTTGCCTCTCTCTTTCTCTCTCTCTCTCTCTCTTGTATAGATTTACCTTCTTCTTCTTCTTCTTCTTCTTCTTCTTCTTCTTCTTCTTCTTCTTCTTCTTTCGACCCTATCGTGCATTCTCCCTCGTGTTCTCAAATATACTTATACTTTAACATTCGCAGACTCAATTTTCTTGCTCAACATAGCCGGAAAAACTCTCGACCGTCTGGAGAAGCCGCAAGTAGGGACCAGTTAGTCTCTCTCTCTCTTTCTCTCTCTCTCTCTCTCTCTCTCTCTCTCTCTCTTAATTCACCTTCTCTTTATCGCCAAGGCGGCGCTCGCATAGAAATGAAATTTTGCTTGTACGCGACAAGTAATTATCACGATCGTCGAGGTCGCCGATTAAAGGGGGTCGCTCTAAGGACAAAAGTGTAAAGTGTAAAAAAAAAAAGAGGGAAAGGGTGGAGGAGAGAGTAAAGTACGTCGCGTACGTCGACGAAAAACGACAGATCTTTCGAAATCTTCTCACGAGACGAGAAACAAGGAGAAACAAACCGAGTAACGAGTCGAATATCATCACCTTTCTACTTCCTTCTACTTCTTCTTCGTTCCACTTCACTACCCGCTCGCTCCTCTTTTTAATTAAAGGAATCCGTGCGACTGGAGACCTCCGGAGACGAGTCCCGACCTTCGTTTTTCTCGATCTTTCACTTCGGTTTCGTAACGATCCCCATTTTAACGAAACTCCCGTCGTCCCGTTCGTTTTATATTTTCCTTCTCTCTTTTTCGTCGTCTCTACGCTACTTCTCCGCGTTTCCTTCTAATGCCTCGTTTCTAAAGAAAATTTGTTAAAATGTAATTATAGTAAATTAAGGGGGAGGTTTTTATACGAGAGATATACGGAGAAAGTTGGAGAGAAGGATTTATAAGAAAATTCTTCATTTCTCTTCAACGGTGTTCATCACAAAGTAATACCCTGTATCGTGTTTAATGATAAAACGATGAGTAATGTACGCGTGATATTGGAAAAATTGTGAGAAATAGGATGATCGGGGGATGTCGGATGAGGAACGAACTATCTCGATGTGATAAAACTTCTTGGCGATATCTTTTTTTTTTTTTTTCTTGTTTACTTTCGTCGAGTTAGGGAAAGATAAACCTCCATGGTTTTGGCTAGTACCATATAAGTAGATAGTTCGAAGAAAGTTTTAGATTTTGGCACGACCGAACGGTGATAAGTTGGTTTGGCTGGCCGACACCTTGAATTGGTTCGAAAGCTTCTTTTACCTCTGCTTCTGCTTTTCCCAATTTCTATTTCCTTCTTTTTTCCCTCTCGTTCTATCCGGAGCTTCTATAAAATTCATGGGACGTGTAATGAAGTCGTGAAACATCAAGCTGCGAAGGGGTCGGTTTGAAGAGAGAAAAAGACAGGGATAAAGAGGACTGTAGAGAGAACCGACGAGAGGAGACCAGTTACGTTTCGTCGAATGTAGCAGAACTCTGCGGTTAACCTAACCGCGAACACGATTAATCCTACTGAAACTAATTCGCTCGGCTGAATTCCCTTTATCCAGCCTTAAGCACTTTGGACTCGGCAGCCTGGCTGGCTCGCAGGCGTGCAGATAGGCCAGACTGACTGGCTGGCTGGTTGGCTGGCTGGTTGGCTGGTTAGCTCGCTCGAAACATTAATAATTAGCGGCACACAAGAGATCTCAGCAGACACCGAAGAGAATCTATGGAATGCAAGCTGGAGAGACGAGATTATGATGGACATCAACTTAGTACCAAGAAGATTAACACGTCTTTGAAACTTCAGAGATATTTCAAACCGGACTTTCGTTCGTTTTCTAATTCTTTCCTCTAAAGGGTAATAACTTTTCCGTTGACGTCATTTCAATAGTCACTTTTAACTCTTAACACTCGCCGGGATATTATAAACGCGTTTCCTAACGATTTCCAAAAGGAATGTAATAAATTTTCTTACGCGATAAAGTAAGGAGCCTGCGTATAATCGTTCCTTTTTCTTGTTATTTTATTTTTTTTAACGAGATACGGGACGACTAAGTACGATTGAAAATTTATGAAAGTTTCAATTAACGTTTTCTCTTTCATCTTTGAAATATCAACGAAATAGTGACTCTTTCTTTTTAAAAAGGATCAACAACGTTAAGTAACGTTGATATCATTGAAAATTTATGTCGTATTTTATGCGAGTCGTTAAAAAAAAAAAAAAAAGAAAAAGAAAAGAGAGAAAGATCGGCCACTTTTCGTTCTCGTCAAGCCATTTTGTCATTATGTGACACGTTTTTGGAAAAGTAGACGAAAGTAGTAGAGAGCGAGAGCAAGGGAAAGAGAGGATAGTGAAAACGTTAGGGAAATGGGTGGGAGATTAATCATGGCCCCGGAGGTCGAATGTCCTGAATGTGGCCTCGTGACTGCCAGGAAGAAGGATCGTAAACATCCTGCCATAGGAACGAACTTTTTTTTCCACGAATTTCAACTAATCTGGCTTTCCTACTCGTAAGCTCAAAAGCTTTTTTATTTCGCTTTACAGTTTGGAAAATTTGTTCGTCAAAGCCTCACCCAGAATACATTAATTAACCATTAAGATGTATTTTATAGTCAATGAAAAATTACGCGATTCAGCGATGAAAAATGTTTTTTAACCAGTCGGACAAAATTGATAGAGTAATTTTATTAAAAAAGAAAGAAAAAAAAGAGAAAAAGAAAAAGGTAATGTAACATTGTACGTTTTTATTGATACGTACTGTTACTCAATTGCATCTAGTTATAAAGTGCATAATAGTTTGATGCAAGTATTGACGGCAAATACATAGATCAGTATTTCGTACGAATTATTTCGTTGATATGATCGTCGTAACGTCATCGCGTCGCAACGTTTTATCAATGATCACTATTATCGTTGTAACAATAATTTATTCTCTCAGGAATTCGACGATACACTCGAACGATTCTCGAGATAAATTTTATCCGTTTATTATACAATACGACGGACAACATCACAAGCAGGACAATTCTCGGCACTTTTCGCAAATTGCTCGCGAGTGTACACTTTCGCGGTTCAAAAGCACAACCTCCATTTCGTGCGCATGAACCAGGAAAACCGAACGATACCATGGCCCGTAATTATCGAACGTTATCAATATTATCGATGTTACGTTACGCCTCGATAGCATGGCCGTTAAAGTAGAACCAATTGTTTTTGTATCACCATCATCGACACGGGGGAACTCGGCTAATGATTATTACGCTTAATGAAATTTCATAAAGTGCCGATGGCCGTTCCTCGTTAACGTTGTCTGTCATCCGTTTCGTAATGAAGTCCGTTTAATTTACACGGTATAGCAAGTCTCTTTGAAAAAATAAAAAAAAAAAAAAAGGAAGAGAAGAATTTCCGAAAGAAACTTTATTTAATTAATTAACAAAAAAGAAAAAGAGAGGAGAGAGAAGACGATGAACGTGTATATTTATCGAGAGATAGATGATCCTCGCGAAGTTTGCTCCAATTTTAGATGCAGGTTGCTACGTTTGACTTCGTTACTCTTGTATTTGGTTTCGTTATGTTCTATTAAAAGAAAAAAAAAAAAAAAAAATCAAGGAAAGAGAGAGAGAGAAAGACTGTGCAGCAGGGTATAACTACGAGAACTCACTATTATCTTGTTCGGTTAATACTATCCAGACTTAACTCGTCGAGAGGAATCTAGCAGATTTAACCAGAGTCTAACTATTCGTGAATACTTGCGAAAGAATCCTTTTGGTATTTGAGAAAATCCTCTTTCCACGTCCCCATCTCCATCTCTTTCTCTGTCTTTCGCATTCTCTTTTAATCCCCGTAGAGCTAATCTTCGCTCTTGACAAAAGTACGTTAGCGATTTCATTCGCGGCACTCGAATCCCTGATGGATGTGGGATTCATCAAGTTTCACCAATTGGAATCATCCAGCAAACACGTTAATTACCGTCGTTCGCGATGCAAGTGTCATCGTATTATCGACATATACGAGTATTGGTTGACGTTTCAATCGTGGCCCCCGTCATCGAAACCTTTTTACGTCGCCCTATCACGATTCGTATCATTACTGAATTTCATTTGGAGATTGATGTTTTTAGATTATTTTATTGGAGAAAAGCAAACAGATAGATACATTTATGTTCTGTTTTAAAATCATCGCACGTAGTTTCTTAAATAAACGATATACGTGTAAAGAAAGAAGAAGAAATTAAGAAGAAAGAAAAGATAGAAAGATAGAGAAAAATGAAGGAGAATCGATTTGTACAATTACTCGAGAACGAAATCTCTTCAATTGTAATCGAACGAACACCTGATACATATCTATCTACATATCACTTCTAATCCGATTGGAAATCATTATCACAAATTGATACGAATTATTCAGATTATAATCGCCTTCAGGCGGTTAATGCGCGTTGATTCATTAAGCCTCGGGTGTATCTAATGGAAATCAAATGATGGACTTTCGCAATTGTAATCCTATCATTATCGTCGCTCATTAGTTGTATCTCTGTCTTTGAAAATCGTTCTCGGTTCATCGGTTCTCGAATTTCTGACGCACTTTGATCAGAAATTTGGCTTGTCGATAATAATTTTCAACTACGATAACGGCTCCCAAACAATAATAATTTCTGATCGAACGGATTATAATGAATCATGTGTCTACATTTTATTTCTATCTTTTTTTTTCTCTCTCTCTTTTTTCTTCTTCTTTTTTCTTTTAGATTCTCTACGTCGAACGTCCAACGAGCACGTTGTTAATTAAATACTCGTCCACTGTAGCGAATGGATATTGTTTAATTTGCGTACAGGATTTTTTGTATGTACGAACTTCTTCTAATCCTAGCTGAATTCTGAAGAACCCAACCCAAAGGTTTTCCGCGTTCGTAATTATCATTAATTAGCTTCTTTTCACCACGAAGCAACCCTTCTCTCGTTTTCATTCTTCTTAACAGCTTTTCCTTCTCTCTCTCTCTCTCTCTCTCTCTCTCTCCTCTCTACTTCTCCTCTTATCCATCTGTCTTTGTCGGTCTCTCTTTCTTTCAGACTTACTCGTACCGTCTAACCATCTTCTCGAGATATATATAAAAAAGACGAGCTCTGCTCGAATCTCGACTTTGTGGAATTTCGTCGGACTCTCGGAAACTTGCTCCGAAAAGAGTAAAACCGAGAGAGAGAGAGAGAGAGAGAGAGAGAGAGAACTCGTATAACGTATGTATATATACGTGGTGGCCGAATAAAATTGTGTACGTACGTAGGTATGCGTACGTTTTATTCAACGAATGATCGCGAACCAACTCGTAATTGTATTTGCTGTCCTCGTCTCGGTGAAAATGGTCTTTCACGAAAATATCGTTTCTTCGTACCATACAGTATATTCGTTTCAACGTAAAGTATACGATAAGAAAATTTCGATTAAGTAGATTACATCTGTACCTCAACGCAATTGCGTTTCCGTGTTCGCCTGTATGTGTTTATTGGCGAGCGTAAAACTAGCAACCAACGATTTCGATGTTTAAATCGAACGAGTCTATTCGAGCGAGTTTAGTGTCAGCTTCTTTGAGCAAACTCATCGAGTATTCTTTTTTATGTATTTTTTCCTTTCTTTTTTTTTTTTTCTTTTTGCTTCAACGAAACCGATAAAATATATATTTTTGTACGTACGTTTAGTTTACTTCCTCTTTATAAAAATACTCTTTGCAACGATAGCCCATCGATTTAAGACGAATGAGATATTACAAGCAACGCCGAAAAAAGAAATTTGTCATCGGTTTTTGCTGACGTGAGGAAGCAAAAAACAAAACGAAAAAAAAAAAAATAAAAAACAGTAAATCTCGTCTCTGTTTACGAAGGATTTTGAAAGCTCCGATGTATTAGGGAGCTCGTTTTTCATGGCCCCTCCCTTCTATCCCTCCTTTGGTACGGATTTTTTGTTAATTTTGTAATACGTTTTTGTCTCATTTAAAAAGTACTTTAACGATAGAGTTTTCAAGTTACTGCCATCGGATATTTCGGCATAAAACCGCATGCCGGTCTCGTTCGTTAACGTGAATCTCTCTCTCTCTCTCTCTCGAAAGAAAGAAAGAAAGAAAGAAAGAAAGAAAGAAAAAAGTGAATAAAAAGAAGAGGAATTCGAAGGAGAAGGTGGTTCCTGGTTTCTCCCAACAAGCGTTTCATTATAGGAGCTTTAGGATGATAAAACTAGTAAGTAAAAAGGGGAGAAGGAGGTTGAGAAGTGGAGGGAAGCCACTTACCTGGATAAGATGCTCGATCCTCCCCGACGTCGAGTAAGGAAGAAAGGAAGGGGTAGGTTGGTAATAGGAGGGATGAGTTTGCGACGTCGAAGCCAAAACACTTCGCGGAAGTAAAGATTGCTATGATCTTAATTAGCAAAGAGCGAGGAGACTACGAGGGTTTACGGGGCGTCGCGTCCCGTAGATAGACTAATGAGATTAAGTATGACTTCTACTTCATGGGAAAGAGGGTGAGAAGAAGTAGATGGAGGTGGACTCGGTTAGAGAGTTGACTCTCTGTCTTCTACATTCTATTTCGATTTCGAAATAGAGTGTACCTTAGATATCGAGGACTTTGAATTAAAAAAAAAAAAAGTTTGTGAACGACACGAGGATATAATTTAACGATTGATTCGATGTAAACGAAGGAAAGAGGTATAAAGAGAGAGAGAGAGAGAGAGAGAGAGAGAGAGAAAGGTATGGATAGGTGGTAAGAGGAACGTGTCTAAGGTGGATGTGAAATTCGACGTGATTCGAGAATTCTATACGTGTCCTTTCTCTTTCTTACTCTTAGAATCTTGTTGTAGGTGTACGGAAGTCTAGAGAACTATTTACGAAAGTGAGAAAACTCGTGAGGATCTCCCGGTAGGTTCATAGGAATCAACGTACCGAACTCACAATGCCGTTCGGCGACGTGTGCGGAATGCAAAACGCGTAGATATTCGAGTAACGTCACGGTGGAGAAGGCTGTAAAACGCGTTCCTTCCTGTTAATTGGCATCCACCACCGTGAGTGCGCTCGAGTTCTCTCATTCTTTTTCTCCCTTTTTTTTTTTTTTTACTTTTCTTTCTCTCCTTTTTCACTTTTTCTCTCTTTTTATCTTTCTTTCTGCTTGCCTCCATCGTAGATACGCGTTCCTTGTTCGAAGGTACACACATAGAAAAAGAGAGAAAGAGAGAAAGGCCTTAGCCTACTTCTCGAGGCAGCTTCCTCTCTTTTTCTTCGTGGGAACAAAAAGATCGTTATAATGGATCTCGTGCAAGCAGCGGTAGCTGCAGCACAGAGGCAGAGACAGCAACGTACTACTATTAACGGTGCCGGTGGTGGTTGTCCAAGCCGTTGTTCTTTCCCGCACTCTCTCTCTCTCTCTCTCTCTCACTCTTTCTCTCTCTCTCTATTTCTCTCTTTCTCTTCTCGAGTCGCGCAAAGTGAGAGATCTCTTGAGCGGAAATAGCTTCCGAGCGGTAAAAGTATTGTCCAAAAGTTGTCGCCGGGACTGTTCGCGGGACCGGCAAGAAATATAAGTGGACTCGCCAAGTGGGTAATTGAATTGCGGAAGGAGGGCACCCTTCGTGTTCGAATGAGACGCCCGAAGAAAGGGATGCGAGAGAGAAATAGAGAGAGAGAGAGAGAGAGAGAGAGAGGTGCGAGAGATGGAAGTTCATCTTGAGGGCTGCGTTCTCCTTTGGATGTTCGTACACGTTTCTGTTAAAACGAGAAGGAGAGAGAGATAAAGAAAGGGAAAGAGAAAGAGAGAGAGAGAGAGAGAGAGAGAATGAAAGAGGCGTAAAGATGAGGTCGTGCGAGCGACACCAGTGGGGTTTGCAAAAATACGCGAACCTACGCTCGCAATCTCCTCGGAATTGGTTAGATCTCGTAACGGGCTTGAAGAAAAAGAAAAGTAAAGAGAGAGAGAGAGAGAGAGAGAGACAGAGAGAGAATGAGTTAGAGAGATAGATCAAAGAAAGTTGAAATAGGGAATCACGAGAACAACCGATTCCAAAATAGTTTGGTTTAATACTTTCTTGATATCTAAATTCCGAAATGTATAATTTATATTCGAACGTACGAAACATTATAATTAGCTATTACGTTCGTACGTATACTTGTAAGATTATGCCATATCAAAGGAAAAAGGAAGAAGAATAAAAAGAAGAAGAAGAAGAAGAAGAAGAAAGAAAGAAAGAAACCTTTCGATCGATCGTTTTAGGATAGTTTTGAGAGGGCGACTATTATTTTCTCTTTTCTTACTACTCAAATGAAAGGGTAAAGTTTCGTTTTCCTTTTAAAAGCCGGAACGATATATCGATTTATTTTATTTTTCACAAGTTTACACTCGGCAACTTACAAAAAGCGTGTTTAGAGACACAACAATGCAAAAGTTCCTTTGCCCTCCGAAAGCGTTAACTTCGAAGATATTAAACGTACGTGATTACGAAATATTTTTGTCGATCTACAAGAAAAGAATGAAACTTTTCCAGTTTGAATTCGCTTCGGTCTGTCGATTTATGACATATCCTAGATGGAGAAAAATAAGAAGTAAAAGAGGCGGAGAAGGAGTAGAAGAAGGATTTCTCGCCCGAGAAACGTGGGAAAGATCGACGTTTCCGATCTGCCAATTCTTACCGCGAAACTCTTTATCGAAGAAGAAGCCGAAAGAGAGAGAGAGAGAAAAAGAGGGAAGAAGACTGGTCGATCCAGCCTTCTCTAGTTAAGAGTTAGAAACTCGTCTCTCTCTCGTTCTGACTCTTGCCCTTTCCGTTTCTCTCCCTCCCCCTTTTCTTTCTTTACACTCTCTTCTATCCAAGTTCCAGTTAGTATCGTAATGCCAGCTGCGTTGTACGTAAAACGAGCCCGAAACTTCGTATAACTAGAAACGTCTAGGTAAATCCGTATACGTGTACGAATATATTTATATATATATATATGTGTATGTATGTATGTATGTGTGTACGTATTTACGTATGTATATTTTCTTTGTAGACGTAGGTAGAGTAGGTACATATACGTACACGGATAGGTAAATTCTGAGGGTAGACCGCTAGGGACGAGAACGTACATATTTTATTCCGGCGTGCAGCGCATACGCGACCGAGGAGAGTATATTTTGCAGAGGCTCTTGGGATATCGCGGATAGCGTTGTCGGCGGCAGCGTGGTGGTAGTAATGGTGGTGACGGTGGTGGTGGTTGGTGGTGACTGTGGTGATGCTGATGCCAGGTACCTCCACGCATTTGGGTCGCCAAGCTAAAGGTTTCGCCTACTGGCGAGTAGGACAAACGGAGTCGCTGTTGGTGGCTTGAAAGGAGTAAGCGAGAAGAAGAAAGAGATTATATATATATATATATATATATGTGTGTGTGTGTGTGTGTATGTTTGTATGTTTGTATGTATGCATAGACATGTACACAGCAGCTTGCCAAACCACGAATGTACCGAGATTTTCCCTAGCGATAGTCATAAGGAACGCCAACACCACCCCTGCGTCACTTCGTCTCTCTTTCCTGCAACTCCACGCCGATAAAGTTTAGCCACTCGCGAGCTGCCTCGACGAAACTCTACGGGCCAGTCGCTGCTAAGTGGATGGGTTAAGTACGAAGTATAAGTTTCCTACGTGCTATTTCGTGCACGTATGCGCGTATGAGTTTCGCGTTTAGAGACGTAAAAGACCGGAGAGACAAATTTCCTACTTCCTCTGTTTCCCTCTCTCTCTCTCTCTCTCTCTCTCTCTCTCTCTCTTATATTATATCTTTCTCTACGTTCTTGTTTATGCTTTCGAGCAGGTATATACTGTGTGTATAATCAGTTACATGTAATGACTCTTTAAGTTTCCTCTCCGTTTCGTTTACGAATGACAAAAACGACGACGTTAATTATCGATGTAACGCGAGTTTGTTATATCATAAAAGAGAGAGAGAGAGAGAGAGAGAGAGAGAGAGAGACGATTTTTGTTATGAGCTTAAGTGGATGCATTTGCTTGAACAATTTTTATGGCATGCCAGCTTTCACGACTTTATTATCTTTTCGTACGTCTGAATATAACATTTCTACGTGTATATATTCAATGTACGTTAAGTGAAGTTGAATAATTTGTTCCCGAGTCCAATAATCGTCACACACATCCATTTACATTTACCATGAATGGCCGACGCGTTGAGATTACATTTTGCACTATAATGACACCATAATTATCGAATAAGTTGAAGCTTTTGATATCGTTTCTTATCGTCTAACAGCGATATAACGTGCTCTAATTCTTCGGGTATCTCGTCGAAATCCAGGTCGATGATTCTAGTACCACGAATGGTAACAAAAGATTCGATTGAAAAAGGAAAAGGAATTCAATTCATTTTAACGTTTCGTTCTTTTGCAACTACGTATCGCGTATATAAAAGTAAAAAAAAAAAAAAAAAAAATAGAATAGAAATAAAAAGATACAAATAAAATAAAAAATAGAACAGAGGATTACAGGCTAGCTAGCGATTATACAGTTCTCCCCCCCTCTCTCTCTCTCTCTCTCTTTCTCTATTTGTCGTTTGACGTTAGTCGAAGCGTTTCTCGAATTGTTAAACATTTCCTTGAGAAATCTCGATCCTTTATTATTCGAAAGATCGTACGCTCTTCGTTTCTTTCTCTTTTTGTCTATCTGTCTCTCCTCTCTCTCTCTCTCTCTCTCTTTCTTTTTCTTTATCCCAACGTTATTTGCGGGACTATTTTTTGCGTATTGTTATTTTACTCCTATTGCGAACTCGCTAACCTAATAATTCTGAGAACGACAATGTCCTTGAGTCCTGCTTTTATTTCTTTCTTTTTTGTTTTATTTTCTTTTTTGTATTTCTTTTTTCTTCTTATTTCTGTCTTTCTTCCTTTCTTCTTCGACGTACTTTATACCATTTTTGCAGAAAATTGCTCTGAAAAAGAGAGCACTTTTTCTACTTCTTCTATTCGGAAAAAGGCAAAGAAAGAATATGTGTGTGTGTGTGTGACTGTACGTGTGCGTTTGAGAGAGAGAGAGAGAGAGAGAGAGAAATTTTCTCGTATCGTTGGCTCGATATTGAAATACTCGAAGTTATTGTTTACATATCCTACAGGAATGTAATCATAAAAATAATTTCGAATTTGTTCAACGAAATGAACACGAATGAAAATAATCAGAATAATCGTGTAGTGTATGCCGCTAAGCTTTTCGAAGAGATTTTTAAATTACAAGTTCGTATTACCCGATAGTATACGGGTAGTAGTAATTTACAAGGACTCTTTAATAGAACACGACGATCTCCGACTTACAATCTCGAGTAATAATATAGTTCGTAGAACTTACGTTTCGTATGATCTACCTACATTACGTACATATATATTCAGGTATATTAACTCCGTGTATAGATTATGGTAGCGACATTGATCGAAGTCAGAAAAAGCTTGAATACCATGATGACGATAGCCTCTTGCATACTACTCTAGAAACAAAGTATACGCGTTCCATATAATACTTTACATTGGACGAAGAAAAAGTGCAAACATTCGTACGACGCTGGTCTTATAAAAAAAAAAAAAAAAAATAGAGAGAGGGAATAAAGAGTTTAAAACTTTTGTTCGTCATTGTACATCGGCAACTTCGATTCAACATAATTCTAAGTCGAAGTCGGCCTACTAGGAACCCCATCGCGAAAACGTACAGCTATAAGGGTGCCTCGTTTTCCGTATCCTTTTACTTCCCTTTCTATTTCCATTCTCTTTTTCTTCTTCTTCTTCTCCTCTTCCCTTCACCCTTTGCGTCTTCGGCAGACCGCTTTTTCTCGAATCCGAGCGTAAATAAGTCGGAAACGAGCCGTCGGACTCGTTCCGCTCCTTTTTCGTTTCACTCTCTCTCTCTCTCCCTCGCACTCTCTTTCTTCCCTCGAACTTTGATCGACTATCCAGTCCTAGACGTATCCCCTTCCCAACCCCCCCTCCCCGCACGACTCTTTTTCGTTTCACAACACAAAACCAACCACCTCTTATACTTTTTCCTCCACTTCTTTCCAGACTCGCCGGAAGTTTTGACTTATTTTTCCCGGCTGGCACGGAATTCCATCAGCGATAAACACGTGCGCAAACCCAAAACACATATACGTACACAGTTTTATCCTCTCATCGAGTTCTTATTTCGATTTACGACATCGTCATGATATTCCCTTTATTTTTATCTCTCTCTCTTTCTCTTTCTCTCTCTCTCTCTCGATATCGATTTTAGGCAAGCGACTTTAGTAACGAATCACAGCAAGTTTGTAGCTACGGCTACGTATATGAGAGTTTTCGACGACGCCAGGATTAGCTATATGTTTCTGTCAAGACGAAAAGATGGTAGTCCATTTTCTTTAGTTTTGCCGCCTCGAACGAGCGCTACGTGCACTCGCATGAGCTCGAACGCATGACGATTTTTAAACGGACAGAGAAAGAGAGAGAGAGAGAGAGAGAAAGAGACTTTCCGACCGTCGTTTCACGTAATTTTGTATTCTCTCGGAGATCATTCGTCTCTTGCTTATATACCTACGCGTTTCGAACTTTCTTTCTTTCTCTTTGGTTAGAAAAAAGAATTGCGTTACATTTGTCGTACCATGTTCTTCTAAACATGTTACAGCTTTATATAGCCGTAAACTTGTAGGATAAGCTTACTATATCCGTTTCTAACCGACTTGTATCAAAATATTTTTTCTTTTCTATCGATCGAACGTATAGAGTAACGGTAACGGAAGGGGAGAAAAAAAAATAAATTATTTTTCATTTTAATCTCGTCGCCCAAATTTATTATAGGATCGTTAATTTCGTAATCTTTTTCCTTTTATTTTTCTTTTTTGGTTTCCTTTGCTTTTTATCGTCGACGTTGAAAAGAATATTTTCAACAAAGTCCAAGTTATATATGCTCGGGAAGTATTTCGAAAGGAACGATTCTCCGGCACGGAATTCCGCGCGTGCACGCGAGTCACGTGTCGCACGCTTCGCAGATTCGTTTCCCGACAATTATTATTATTAACGTGCCACGCGAACTACGACGACTACTACTACACAACTAATACTACTACGGACAAGAAGTGACGTTGTTCCACTTGTACAGCCCGTTGGTCCACGTAACAATAAGGAGAGAAGGAAAAAGAATAAAAAGGAAAAAGAGAGAGAGAGAGAGAGAGAGAGAGAGAGAGAGAAAAAGAGTGATCGTACCTCCGTGATTAGTCTGCCAGTGTATGCCATTGTTACATGCTTGTTGCATGAACGGCGCGATGTAAATCAAGCAGCGGCTAACCTCCAACAGGGAATTTTTCTTTTGCGGTTGAATCGTTCGAAAGCAGAGGAAAATGAAAAATAGAAACAAAAAGAGGAAGAGAAAGAGAGAGAGGGGAACTAACGAAGGGATAAGAGCTATTTCTTCGGCCTTGTAAAACGTTCCTAACGCGCTTGCCTTTAAGTTTCTTCTTTTTCTCTTTCTTTCATTCATCAACTAGAAAGCGTACTATTGATAATATTATTATTTAGATTATACATTTTTTACTTTGTTTATCGCGAATATATATATTTTAATAAAAAGAGACATTTTTTAATCCTTTTCTGTTTCCTTTCTCTCTTTCTTTCTATACGATAAAGTATTATATTTTCGTTATTCAGTAATATAAAGTCATAAATTAATTAATTAAATAAATAACGTGTGATATTCGTTGATTTGATTACGTGACGTGTACTTCATATAGAAGAAACAACACGAATAAATGCATATATTTTGTCTGAGTTGAGATATGTTTTCTACAGTAAGAGAGTGAACAGTGTGTTTCGCTCAAGGGCATACATCTTGCACCGATGATTATGAAACACGGGGCCATTATAGCGGCATTTCTGCTAGGCGACTTCATTTAATTAATTTGTGAAACAAATGAGAATGAGAAAAAGAAAAAGATAGATAGATAAAGAGAGAGAGAGAGAGAGAGAGAGAGAGAGAGAGAGGGATATCTCGTTGATTAAAGAAAATATGGTTGGATAATTTAGCACGGTAATCTCGAGGATCGCGAAGATCGATAGTAGTATTATATAAAATCTTATATTACGATTAATTTGGAATATATCGTAAGTCGATATTCATCGATAGTCGAAATGATTCTACTAAGTCCGAGCTATAAAAGATTCAGATCCGAATCTTATTTCCCGGTAAAAAGTTTTCGACGTTTTATGGGTAAATCGTTTTGGTACGAAATGGTTTATCGTAACTTTCTCGAACCTGAAAGAGAGAGAGAGAGAGAGAGAGATAAGGAGGAAGAGAATATCTTCAAGGAAAAAATAATTGTATGAAACGATTGCATTAAATAAACGCAAACGTTTTCTTTTTTTTTTCTTTTTTCGTATTATAACGTGATATATCGTTTCAATCGCGATGGTTTCTCTCTCTCTTTTTTCTCTTTTTAATTTTATTACATGGCGTAGGATTTTTCGTTTTTTTTTTGTCGATGATATTTCGTTAACGTTCGACGGATTTATGTAACGTAAAACGTGCTACATAAGCGACAGTGAGAAAGAGAGAACGAGTGGAGCGTGCGGGGAAAGAAGAGCGATGCCCTCGATGACGAGAATGCTGACGACGTTAGGCAGCTACAATGGCATGGCGAGAGCGATAAGAATCGATCGTATTTACACCCGGAAGAATGTGTAATACAATAAGAGTGCCACTGTCATTTTTGCGTCCTTATTTCCAGAGAGAAACGTAAAGAAATTCAAGTAGGCATTTACGTCTTTAAAGGAATGAAATTTTGCTTTTCGAGAATATCGAAATAAGTTTTTCTTGCAAAATAGAAAAAAAAAATAAAGGAAAAGTAAAGAACGAATCGATGATTGACACGAACGAGAATCGAATCGATGCAGCGGTATAACCGGGGGCTGGATCCCATTTTAAAGCAGTTATTTCAAAACGTCAATTGATATCGATCATTGATTACATTCGAAATCCTTTTACGAACTTGATTCTCATGGATTGTATGCGTGTCGCGCGAGGTGTAAAAAAAAAAAAAAGAAGCAAAAATAAAAAACAGAAACAGACGGTTAAGACAGATAGCGTTTACGAGAAAACGTTTGAATGATTAAATCCATTCGATCGACTTCGCTAATTTATATTTCATTGTTATAATTTAATCAGGCGAAATAAATTTAATCTTGCGGACGTGGATCGCTACGTGGATTGCTTACGTACGTACATAGGTATGTGAATTAAAAGGAGAAGAAAAAGAAGAAAAGAGAGAGGAGTAGGAGAGGAAAAAAAAGAAAAGGTAAAAAAAAAAAAAAGAAAAAAGAAAAAAAGGAGCACTTTGAGAGCATGCAACTCAAATTCGTCTCGTTCGATCTGCTCTCGCTGAAAGGCAACTTCATGAAAGGCAGTTTCAAAGGTTGGGGGTAAAAAAAAAAAAAAAGAAGGAAATAGGTCACGAGGGCTCGTCGTGTAGCTATCTTCGTTATTTTTTTACGTGAAAACGTCGCCGCAAGGGTAACGTGGCTTACTCTTCCGAAGGCGATTAAGAAATCTTTCGGAAAGGAAGGAAAACCAAGAGAGAGAGAGAGAGAGACAGAGAGAGAGAGAGAGAGAGAGAGAAAGAGAGAAAGACGAATAAAAGAAGAAACAAAAAAAAAATAAGAAAATGAGAACAGAGCGTCCTCGGGATTCATGCTACGCGGTTGGTTGCCTCGTAATAAAAGGATATGACAGTGAGTTTTTTGATGAGAGAGAGAGAGAGAGAGAGAGAGAACATGCAAGTATGCGTTAAAATAACTGGAAGAATATATATTTATATGTGTGTGTGTGTGTGTGTGTGTGTGGTGCATAGGTATCTTAGATCGTATAAAAAATAAGTTTGTAGAAATGCTTTTTTTCACATGAATCCTTTTTTCTTTTTTTTTCTTTCGGACAACTTACAAGAATTCTCTCGAGTATCGTCGACTCCTTCGTTCATTTCTTCTCTCTCTCCTTTCTTTCTCTTTAACTCTCTCTCTCTCTCTCTCTCTCTTTGTCACTTCCAACTCTCCTTTAGCCTCCTTCCTTGTCGCTCTGTTTCCATTCTGCAGTTTCCTCGTTTGGTTTCAAACTACCTACCGGTGAAAAGTTTTCTGCATGTTTCTCGACATAAAAGTCTCCTCCCTCTCTCCTTCCCGACCCTTCCTACCATCCTCCCTCTTTCTCTTTCTCGCTTCTTTCCTCGCAATTGCTTAGCCCGAACTGCATCTTAAAGACCGGCTCGGCGATGTAGCTCAGAAGAATCGCTTCTTCCGGATGTTGGTACCGACTGAGAAAAAGAGGGACAGAGACGGAAAATGAGAGAGAGAGAGAGAGAGAGAGAGAGAGAGAGAGAGGAGAAGGGATAGTCATGGCTCGCTTATGTTCTTTCCTTTTCATCGTTGAAAATTCTAACGAGCGACACTCTCTCTCTCTCTCTCTCTCTCTCTCTCTCTCTCTCTCTCTCTCTCTCTCTTTCCATCTTTCTATTTCGCGCGTTTTATCACGCACCCGTGGGCAACATTAATTGCAAAACTCTTTTCTCTTAAAGCGTCAAAGTTCAAGGGGCACTTAAAAACATCGCTCGTTCCTCGGATTGTCAAGTTTATAAACGAGAGCGGACGGAAGTTGAATGTACATAGAACGAAAAGTATGAGCAGGAAGAGGAGGAGAGGAGGAGGATGAGAATGAGGATGAGGATGAGGAGGAGGAGAGGAGGAGGAGTGGGTTGGAGCGTAAGTGTGACGATGATGGTATCGAGTAACACAAGAAAATTAAGTTTACGGAAGTTGAGTCGCGAGTAAGCCGGAATAAGATAGCACATTCTTGTTCCTTTCTTCTTAAAACTTTTGGCCAAATGGTAAGTTAAGAAGAATTTCTATTTTCCCCCCTCTCATCCACTTTCTCTCCCTCTCTTCAAACATACACGCATACACACACACACGTCGATCATAGAGATCATGACCCTCGTCTTGTTTTGTTGTCCTTCGAGTTGTTTACTTCTCAAGCAAAAGCAAGGAGAGAGGGAGATAGAGAGAGAGAGAGAAAGAGAGAGAGAGAGAGAGAGAGAGAGAGAGGGGGGGAACGTACCTTTGTACTAGTTATCAGCAATTCTCGAGATTTACTCTCGTGATGACAAGAGGAGAGACACGTTTACCCTTTCGTAGAATTATTCAGTTTTGTCTGATGTACTACCCTTAGTGTCGTTCCTCTTCGATTCACCTTTCTGATCAAATTCCTCCAACTTCTGGTCCTCTGAAAGCGCACGCGTGGAGAGTATAAGAGAGAGAGAGAGAGAGAGAGAGAGGGGGGGGGGAAGATAGAGATGGCAATTCGTTGGAGTCACAAAGAGAATTACGTAGAGCGTAGTTGCACTAGTTACGGAACGTTTACTCGTTCCTGGCCTCGTAAGTTTCCGAATCAGACAACTAAAATAGAAACTAATTCGTTAGTAGTGAATTTCAGAGTCTGTTTTTCCACGAATTCTCGGGCTTCATAATACTCGATAAAAAGTCTCTTTGTAAATGCCAGCTAAATATGAGGGACAGCGATAGAGAGGGAGAGAGAAATAAATAAAACGATTATTCCGAAAATGAATTCGAGAGAATTTACAAGCGCAAATAATAAAGCGTGTACGATATCGAAAGGTGCGATATATTGCGCATATTTGTAACAAAACGATACGCCAACGGATACGATATTAAATCTTTTTGTTGAATTCTCGAAACGATGTTACGCCCGAGTCTCTCAGGTTGGCAGAATGGAATAAGAAAACGAAGGGGCTGGTGTTGAGAGGAAGACGGGAAGAAGAAAAAAAAATAAATAAATAAATAAAGAAAGTACGAAAATCCCGTTCGCGAGTAGTTTTCGAGATCTTTCACGAGGTCGCGACTTTGAATGGAAGTTAATTAGGTATTACTTTTCGCTTCGCGTATAAATGCTAAAAATTCACTCGTAGGTACGGCGTAGTCTTTCTTTCTTTCTTTCTTTCTTTCTTTCTTTCTTTTCGCGACGAATAAAAGGCGCGTTTAGTCCTCTTGAGACTCGACGCGGTTGGACCACAGCGAGACCGCCCCAACCAACGAACCCACCCACCACCCACGGTCGTACTTCTTCTCGAGATTAACGTGGGAGCTAATTTAAACGAAAATAAAAGATGAGTATGGAAGGAGAGACGACGAGGAGTGTCGCGGGTCGCGTTAAAGACAAGTTTGCGAGAATGCCGGAGTCCTCTTTTTCTGGTATAGTTTATACTCTTTCTTTTTCCCTTCCTCTCCCTCCCGCCCTTTCCCTTACGTTAGAGGACCCATATTACTTGAAGCTACTGGGAACAAAGAAGTCCCTCGAGTGTATATTTTACCGAGCCAATTTAACGTGGCCCCAACCGCACCAACGTTAAAGCCTTGCGCGTTCGAGATGGCAGCTAAGTTTCTCGTTAAACCCACCTTCTGATTACTTACTACGAACACTATGGTACAGGTATGGAAGATGGAAAAAGTACGATATTTCTCGCTTTTGCTCTCTTTCATTTTTTCTCTCTCTCTCTCTCTCTCTCTCTCTCTCTCACTCTCTTCCCTTTTCTTTCTTACGTAGCTCGTTTGTTCTACGGGATAATAAATGAGAAACGTTGATGGACCTGTAGTCTCGCGATTATATTTTCTTACCTTTGTCTCTTTCGTAGCCCCCGAACTCGTGCATTATTTTTTTTTTTTTTATATTAATCACTCTTTTAATCGCCGTACAGCAGCGTAAAATTCGCAGCAAGAAGATAACTCGTTCGACGCACAAATGATTGTATCTAATTGGTTGTGTGTGTGTCTTTTTCTTTTTTATTTGTTTATTTATTTCTTTTTTTTTTTTTTTTTTGGATCTATCCAGTCGTTTTTACAGTTCTTTTTCTCGTCTCGCTTTCCTTTTTCTCGTTTCTTTCATTTTCCCTCTCGTGAGTGGATTCACCCTTGCCATTTATATTTCACGGAAAGATCGTCTGTACAAATAATGAAAAACGAGATCACACGATAGAAATACTATCCTACGGGTCAACTTTCTAGGCTTTTTTTGCGGCCCTTCGAGGAGGAATTCGAAACTCTCTTCTTTTGGCTCGTTCCATCTCTTACTTTGCCTTGAATTTCCATGGAATTAGGTATAAAGGGAAGAAAGAGAATGAAGGAATGTAGTAAATGTTCCCTACATAGCAACATTAACGTTACGGAACATTGTTAATCTCTTTTTCTTTTTCTTTTTTTTTTCTATTACTTTCAGTAGGACGAATGACGCGCGTAATCCATCTTTCATTTTATTATTATTATTTTTTTTTTTTTTTTATGTAGAACAAGAAACAAAATTTATCGCACGATGACAATCGTTTTTATCGGATATCACTATGTATTTTAAATAACAAGAGATTGAGAACTACTCAATAAATTTTCATAATATCAACTAAATAATACGTTTGTGCGTTCGTACGTGTTGTGTACTTGTGTGTGTGTGTGTGTGTGTGTTGGCAGTATAAAACTTACGTTTCGAGTACTTTAAATCCTGTTAAACCTTATTCTATAGTGTGACCGATTAGTATGATTAAAATCGAGCACGCGATAATCTCATAAGTAATTCTTGGTGATACACCGATAAAGGAATGACATTAAAAAGGGTGCTGAAGGAGAGAAAGAGAAAAAGAGAAAAAATGGGAGGAACACTTTCGGTGTCGGTCTACACCGTCGAAACGAACGAACAGGTTTGCTTGAGAGAGAGAGAGAGAGGTTCCTTACGATGCTGTTAAATTAAATTACATGCAGTCGCCACGCAGTCACGATGGTACACTTGGCACGAGTATCGAGCGCCCCTATGCATAATGCATACGGTATTTTGCGATGGCGAAGGCAACCCTCTCTATCTCTCTCTCTATCTCTCTCGTCCTCTCTCTCTCTCTCTCTCTCTCTCTCTCTCTCTCTCTCTGTAGGTTTGCCTTCCTTCAACATCGTTCACCCACATCTTACACGAATTCGTGGAATGTCCACCATTTGGTATTGCAGAGATATGCCAGTTGAATTTAACCTACTGAATGGATTCCGTTTGAGAAACTGTCATTTTCACGAGAGATATATTATTTTTATATTTTATTTATAAGTTGATATAGAGTTATAAGACGTGCGTTAATTATGATTAATTAATTTTCATTAGATACGACATGTAACGTATATAGTCGGTTAAAATTGGAAACACGCAAGTATATAATGTATCTGGGTTAGTTCTTTTTTTTTTTTTATTTTTTATAATAGAAACAAATTTCTTCAAGACGTAAGAGAACACGTTTACACTTGACGGTTTGAAAAAAAAAAAAAATAATAATAATCGAAAATATAAGGCTTGCGCGAAGAAAATTATGCGATCTCCGTAACGTTATCGTTTTATTAGTTGCATACTTACGCATAAATTATAATCTCGATAGGGGAGAAATTGAAAGACGAGCCTCTATGGTTTGCCTGTGTAATTTGTGTCGTTTAAGTTTGTATATTCCGATATCGTATCGTAGAATGGTGGCGCGCTTTATGTTCTAAAAACGCCCGTGGGAGGCACCAAATACAGGAAACATAATCGTTGAATGTTATGCGTTACGAGAGTTTGTTAGACGGCTGGATTGCGCGTGCAAGAGGTTACGTAGTTACATTATAGAAAATGTAATTGCAAATTCCGCACGATTACCGCCATCAACGATGCGTACGTGACCGAATTTGCGATCGAATTGCCGGGGTTTTGCTTTTATTCGGCGCGGTCGCGTTGTCAACGCTCTTGTTACGTTTTCGAAATAGAAATGTGGGGAACGGATAGAGAGAAAGACATATAAATATAACGAGAGAGAGAGAGAGAGATAGATGGAGAAACAAATATACACATATACAGATAGATAGATAGATTCGTAGATATATATAGATAAAGAGAGAGAGAGAGAGAGAGAGAGAGAGAGAGAGAGAAACGTGCAATACTCAAATATAGTAACCTGTGCACTCTCTCACCCTTTCCTCTTTTTTTTCTCTCTCCTCTTTTCCCTCGCAGGGAGAAAAATTTGGGAAATACGTGGAAAAAAAAAAATCAATGCACCATCGATGGAATTTATCGCGGGTCCGCCGACGGGGGAGAGATCAGGTTGGGTTACGGAAAATGTATGGAATGTTCCGCTTTGGGGGATCGTTGAGGGTATTGAAAATATAGTTTGAGCCGGAAGGACGGATATTTAAAAATTAGAAGATAACAGATGGCGTTAAAATTCAAAAAGAAATTTCACTTCATACTCGATCGTACGTTAATAATGAAGTAATTTAATAAAGTAATCGTAATTTTCTTTTTTATCTCTTAATTTTTTTCTTCGTCCGTTTACTCACCGCATTTAAGCAGACTATTGGATTTAAATAGAATTCTTAAGTAGGCGCAATTATAATAATATCCTTCCTGTTATATGTCATTAAAATAATTTAAGCGAGAGCTGCGCTTTCGATGATCTCGTAGGAACGATTATTATCGTATAATTAGGATGTAATGTAACGTACAAACAGAGGGCTGCGATACGATACGAGTTAGCGTAGTTCAGCTCGACGTAGTTCTCAACGAACGGAATTAATTTAAACGAAGGACAAACAATTCCCAGTGATTTTCGCGAAATATCGTGTCGGCTAACTGTGTTTCCGCAAACGGAAATCAGTGTCGCGTGTTGCTCGCGTGTTGGACAACGTCGAACGCGAGTTTCCGCGCGAATTAACCTTCCACCGCTATACGAATGTGATCTTTCTCGATTTCGACGATTGAAATTCACGAAAAAAAATAATTTTGTCTGTTTTGTCCCCGTCGGTATATAATTATAAATAAAATCGATATATGAAATCTTTATAGAATAAAAAACGGAGATAGAAAGAATTTGGAAATAATACAATTTAATATGTCGTATTAAAATTATTAGAATAAAAACGATCTGTTCGAAAATATTTTTATAATTATTTCTCCCGACGAATTTTTATCAACCAGATGAGAAATTCATTTAATACGCGTCGTACAAATGTTGTCTATCGTCGGATAACAGGGTTTAATGTCGTAGCGTCTGTACGGAAGATTCTTAAATACATTGTGCATTTATTTATTTGGTTTCTTTTTTTTTCTTTTTTCTTTTAGATTTAATCATGATATATCCCATAAATTCATTGCACGCTTCATAGAACAATTTCGAAGCGGTCGCTTGCGTTCGACTCGTTTCCACAAGTGGGAATCATATCCGTTGATTCGTTTCGTACCACACGGAATTAATTTATTTCATTTTAGCAATAAAATAGTACAATTAATATCAAAATTATTGGAATGCGTGGAAATTGGTCCTGACTTTCATTAGAACTCACTCGTTCGTTAACCGTGTCATACATATGTATATGTATGTGCATATATATAGTTATATCGAAATTTTTCACTGTTGAATTAAAATGTGTCCGTACCACATCCACAAATTTCATTTATCCCACGTATGTACATAAGTACATGCATATACAATATCTTTATCCTCGTCTACGCTCTAGCTCAATAACGTTGGCCGAGAATAAGTATAAAAATATTCCCATTGGTAATGGACGTTCGTTAAACTTGAGTACGAATAAAATGTATAAGAGTTGAGTAAATTTTTATATTACAAGTTCTCTCTCTCTCTCTCTCTCTCTCTCTCTCTCTCTCTCTCATCATATTTATAATACGAAACGTAACATGTACTCGCGTAGAGTATACCCATTTTAAATATATTTTCCTCGATCGAGTAATGTATCTACGATGGTTCTTTTTTTATTTATTTGTTTACTGTTTACTTCCTTTCTTCTTCCTATATTTTTCATAGATAATTTGAATTGTCTATTACATGTTTAATAATTAAAGAGAGTACGGGATCGTAAAAGCTTGAGTATTTGAATATTGAATTTGAATAAATTAATTGAAAATTCATGGATATAAAAATGTTTACGTAGAGAGATATATATATATATAAACGATGGGGTGAAAAAAGAAACAAAAATAAATAATAAAAAAAAAAAAAAATAAAAATAAAAGGGAAAGAGAAAAGTAAAACGTGCAAACTCCGTGTTTCTTTCGAGTGAAAGTTCGGCCAGACTATATATATAACCACCACCCTCTTTTTCTTTCAACCCTCTACTCGTTGGCAGGCACAACCGGCACACGCCGCAATCCTTCCCAAGCTTTGGAGTAACTTTCCTTTAAACTCGATTTTCGCATCGGAGAGTAAGCAAAGGGGATGTTGTTGGTGGTAGTGGTGGACTTTTCGTTCGGGTTCCTTACTCCTCTTCCGTCTCTCAACACCCCGAAAGTACGTCGTTCGTGACGTGAATTCGTTCCATTTTCTTTCATCGTCTTAACGTGACGCGGTGAGTTCCTCTATCGTTGACTAAACGGTCGGGACCTGAATAGAAATTATCGGAACCGAATTTTCTCCATTACTATTTTCCCTTTTATTTTATCTTATTTTCCAATCTGTTTATTTTTATTTTTTCTTCTTTTTCTCTTTATCTCTCTTTTAATAATACACGCGTCTCAAGAAATGAGTTAGCGCGATCGATGCAATGCACATTTCGAAAGAAAGGTTTACGATTTTACCTTTTAAATTAGATGATAAGGTAGGACGATAAATTTATCGAAATGATGTTGCGTTCGATAACAATGTAACGTCGCGTTAAAACTGGAGAACCTTTAAAAATTTATTAGCGATAGTTACTCGTAAAAGGGACGACGATCC
This sequence comes from Dolichovespula saxonica, assembly GCA_911387935.1. Taxonomy (NCBI): domain Eukaryota; kingdom Metazoa; phylum Arthropoda; class Insecta; order Hymenoptera; family Vespidae; genus Dolichovespula; species Dolichovespula saxonica. The sequence goes on along the minus strand of OU427017.1, from coordinate 3,064,896 downwards.
AAGAGGACAAAGTTTCCCTTCGACAAAATCCACATATACTCCCGGGGCTATAGCCAAAGAAATATCCGGTGTGGACGATACGATACTTACTCGGATAGTATATTTTAGATATATTATATAGGTGAGTATGTGTGTACGTATATGTATGCGAAGTGCCGTTCCGTTCGGTACATCTATAAAGTAGGCCGTGAAAGAAGATTAAAACCGTAACTATACGGCACCGAGCAACCGTGGTCGACTTCGATCTTCCTTTTCTCTCTCTCTCTCTCTCTCTCTCTCTCTCTCTCTTTCACTCGCGTTTGCTCGCTAAGAACTCCTTCACCTTTTCTCCTCGAGTTCACCGCACAAGGGATGAGAGAGAAAGAGAGAAAGAAAGAAAGAGAGAAAAAGAGAGTCCCTCCTGCACCAGCACTCGGTTCCAACGCGAGAAGATACTCACGAATAATACGAATAAAAATGCCAGGACTGTGTTTACGAGGCTAGCGAAGCGTAAGAGGCTCGCTCCCGAGAGAGTAACTACCCCTACACCCCATCTCATTCCCTTTATACCACCCCTCTCTTTCTCTCTCTCTCTCTCTCTCTCTTTCTCTCTCTCTCGTTTTTTTCTCTCTTTCTCTACTTTTCTCCATCCTTCTCTTCTTAACCCTCTTTCACTTTTTCTACCCTTTTCCTAGCTCCTTGCGTTCTTACTTTTCAACGTAATTCCGTACTCGACTACGAATACGACGACGACCATGAAGACGACTACTACGACGAGGAGGAGAAGAGGACTACGTTGAAAAGTTCTTCACGTAGTTACATTGATGTCTCAAGCAAGCACAGGTAGCCGAGTATCTACGGTCCGTTTATCGCGATAACGAGCCAGCGCACTTTTCGGCTTTTACCAGGGCACTCTCGCGAGATTCCCTCCTTCGTTTCTCGCGACGAATACCTCTGTCTAGGATACCCTTTTCGTCGTCCTCTCGTCATCATTCACTGGAGTTACTGCTCCCTCTTATTTCCCTTTGTACAAGATAACAAGACTCTGGAAATCATTCTCACGTCGACGGTCTTCCATTGTTTCTTTATTTTAATAAGATCTATTTTTTTTTCGAGTTATTATTATTATTATTATTATTATTGTTGTTGTTGATTTCTAATCGAGGCGATCGAATTTTTAACGTAATATTTTTTTCCATTTCTTTCGCGTTTGTATACGTACGAATAGCGTGTACGAATCATTTCAAAAAAGTACCACTCGAGTGACTGCATCGGTTGTTTTTCCTTCTTTTCTTTTTCTTTTTTTGTTTATCGTAAATTCCCTTTTTATTTCTTTTACATTCCTGTTTACTGCAGGGATTTGCAGATAAACACTGATTAACTGGGGAAAAATTAAACTAACGAAACGTTAAATCTACGAGTTCAAAAATCCGGACGACACAGACGTTCTTTCATTATTGTTTCCTCGTCGTCGTCCTCGTCGTCGTCGTCGTCGTTGTTGTTGTTGTTGTTGTTGTTGTTGTTGTTGTTGTTGTTGTTGTCCTCACTCGTCGTGTTACCTACGACGTAAATTGCGATATAAAATTTTCCTTTGAGTTTACGATACTCGAATGGGAAGATGAGTCGTCAAAGATCGTGACACCGCTTTGAAAAAATTTAATGACGTGTTTTTCTCTCTCTTTTTTTGTTTCAGGTACGTACGCTTGCTCGTCCCCCCTCTATCTCCTTTTAAACCATATAATTACGATGCTACAGATCGGTAAGATCATTAAAACTACATTATTTTGCTTTTATATTTTAATTCTACCATGACAGACAAGTTTTTTTTTTTTATTTAACATCGCTCGACCTTAGCTCGACATCGGATCCCATTAAAAGTGTACGATTTTAATAATTCTTCATTTAAATCCGGCAAAGAGGAGGAAAGAGGAACTTACGAACGATTTTAAGGGAAACGAAGAGACTGTTAAATTGGGCGGACTTCAAAAGTTTCCATCTCGTTCGGACGGCTTTTCGAGAATCTAACTCTTCAACAACTATTTTCGAGATGACGAACGATTGGAAAAAGTACAGATAATTCTTTTCCTCATATTCGATAAAAGTGGTCATGTTCCATTTTCATTTTTTTCTTCTTTTTTTTTCCCTTTTCTTTCTCTCTCTCTCTCTCTCTTTTTTTTTTTTTCGTAAGAAGAATACTTACCGTTCGTTAATCTTGATTAGTCCGTGCTAGCATCAAACGTTAATGGAATTCCTGGTCTTCGTTATATATATATGTATATATATGAACAGAGGAATTAAAATCTCGAATGGATTATATTTATGCGAGAACACGAACCGAGAATGGTACGCGAGAGCATAGTCGTTCAACGACAGATATCAAATCTTCTTTCTCTTTGTCTTTCTCTCACTTTCTCTCATTTTATTATATTTTGACGTTTTCAATAAAGCTCGGTTTCTTTTTTTTTTTTTTTTTTCAAATGGATAAGAGAAATCGTTCTGAAGAAATACGCACGATACCGTTCGGTACTATTTTCATAGCTGCTTCTCTTCCATTTCCCGGCTTCTGGGAGTAATCGTAACTGTCGTACAGGAGATATAAGGAATCGTGGCTGTAAAAAGAAACGTTTCGAGCAGCGGCAACGGCAATGCTCGAGAGTACGCCTGCCATTAAAAAGCTTCTTCCGAAGTAATAGTAATAGTAGTAGCAGCAGCAGCAGTAGTAGTAGTAGTAGTAGTAGTAGCGGTAATAGTAGATATTCCACGTTCTTGTGACGAGAGACGCCGATAGAAAATTTCTCCTTGGTTTCTACGTTTCGAAACGACGATACCTCTCGACGGTATCAAGATTGCGCGACGCTTCGAGAAAATTTGATCTTCGAACGTCAAGGGAAGAATGGGAAGAAAAAAATAAAAAAAAGAAAATGAAAAAAAGAACAGAGACAAAAGAGAGAAAAAGGGAAATACATTCATTTTAGCAGAGCGTGATTTATTTATTTACACCGATCCGTGAAATAATAGTATAAGATTTAATTGCGCTCGAGAAGTGGCTTATAAAATGACTGAAAAAAGTGAGCGAAAATAAAAAAAAAAAAAGAAAAACACACACACGAGAGAGAGAGAGAGAGAGAGAGAGAGAGAGAAAATGATACCCGCGCAAAGTAAAAATTCATCCATCCCGCGTAATTTTATATTTTTAAATTACGGAAGAATTTAATGAGTGCAGACCGGGTACGTGGAAAGTAGTAAGAAACGAGAGCGGTATGCCGCTCACACCGAGATAGAGCTTCTCTTTCTACTTTTGCCTAGCTACGGAAAAAGTTTGCCCGTTGAAAAGAAGCGTAATAGAATTTATAAAGCGACGGATGAAAAATTTTTCTCGTCCGGAGAGTAGTAGAGAGAGGACGGGAGGATACGGGGATTGTGGCGGGGTAGTCTCCGTGTGGTCGCCACAAAATTTGATTTTACGCGTCACTCGTATACCCTATACCCTCGATTCAATAATAGTGATCTTATCTTGCAATTGCTCTCGCAATTTCTTTTTTATTCTTTCTTCTTTGTACCTCTAATTTTTCATCAAATTTTATGATAGATCTTTAATGTTAAATTTTAATATATCGCGCATTTCAAGATAAAATATATTGTTTACATCGTTTTCTGTAAAAAAAAAAAAAAAAAGATAGAGAGGAGCAATAAATAAATAAATAAATAAAACGACGAGCGAGAACTCTTTCGATTAGCGCAATCACGCACGGCGTTGCAGTAAAATCCCAACGATGCGATGGGTGATGAATTCGAGGCCCGAAACGATTCATATTTTTCTGCAATTTGCTGGCTGCGCATGGTAGTTGATTAATTACGCTATACCTATGTATTAGTGCCGGGGCAACCGGTGAAAGGAAGCAGTTGATAACGATGGATAAATAATCTCGAGATAAAAACTGATGTAACTAGGGAAAAAGCGTGAAAATAAATTGGAGGTATCGCGCATGCGCTAACTATAATAGTAGTGGTAGTAATAGTAGTAGTAGTAGTATGAGAGAGAAAGAGAGAGTAGTCGTCTCGACAATCCGGATGATTTATGATTGGTGAAACTAATTTGGGAATGATTTATTATTTTTGTCGATCGCGCAAGCATCTATGTAGTTTCTTACATCGTTCTACGAGTTCCGATTCCATTCTGTAGAATCAATCTTACAATCTTGTTGCCGGCCCACAAATACACCCACGACTTTTACGGTCACCACAAATCTCGTTTCATTCGTGGCTTTCCTTCTTTCGAGGAAAAATTCCTTCGAAAGATTCCTATCTCGCCTTCCTTGTCTCTTCTTACGTTATCTCTCTCTCTCTCTCTCTATCTCTCTTTATCTCTTTTCTCAAGAAGAGAAGAAACGCGAAGATAGATTATTATCGGCGAGACAAAGACATCTTTAAATCTTTAATACGATGCTGATAAATGTGATAACAAAATCCAAAGATATATACATTTCAATCGTCGATGCTTTTCAAGGACAAAGATTCGCGAGATAAACTTCGATTATATTCGCTTATTTTTTTTCCCTTTTTTCTTCTTCTTTTTCTTTCTTTCTTGTAATTCTTTTTTTTTTTCTTCTGTTCCGTTCTTTAAAACCACGCACAGTTATGGGCCACTATTCGTGGTGATATTATTTTGAAAGAAATTGAAATCTCGCTCTCTTTAAATCTCGGATAAACCTTCCAATGGGATTTACTTTGAACTTTGTCTTCTTGTTACCTCGTAGAAAGAGCTGCACGGTTAACCTGCTGCGAGATCAGGTTTCCCGAAGGAGAAAGAGACGAGGGGAGAGAGAGAGAGAGAGAGAGAGAGAGAGAGAAATTGGCTTTTACGATCGTATTTATTGCCTGTGTACGTACATATACGTAATCACTCGGCTAGATACATAGGTTTCCAATTAATAATTCCTACCAAAGGAGGTTCGGAACTTTGTATTGCGTCCTTTAAACAAAGCCGATATTAGCGTAAGGTGAATCCTTTGACCGCGTAGAAACTACTAGTAACGTTTATCGCTTTAGAAACGATTCATATTCTCGTGTCCGCTTATTCGCATTAAAATAAAGGAGATTAGAAATTCAATAAACAACCGTCTTATCCCTGATTATCATTTAGATTTTAGTTTATAACAATTAGAATTTAGCGATTGCTAAAGTTAAACGTTTTAATTTGAAACAAAAAACAAAAATAAATAAATAAATAAATAAATAAATAAAAGCAAAGTAAAATGAGAATGTTATTATCGACGATAATATATCACGATGGATGTTAATTATACGGGTAATAACTCTTGATAAAATAACTATTGAAATTTTGCAAAATTTCTATCCCCCCTTGCGATTAAGTATAATATTTAGATAATATCTAAACTCGACGTAACTCGAGCGGTCTACCTCGTCAAATTAAAGCCTCCTTGATAGGATCTAATATCTCGATCAAAGAGAAGAAGTGGGCCTTGGTAAAGACGAGAAGAGGGTTTTGGTAAAGACGAGGCAATCTCGCGTTCGTGCCGGCGGCCACGTATCGTCCAGAGAAGAACGTAGAGAGCAGATCTCAGCTTAGGAAGATCCTGCTTGGTGGTGGTGATCGGCTCGTGCAAGCGTTATTCGGTTTCGAAATTCTATATAAGTTCGATAATCGCCTCTAGCTAGCTTAACAATGAGAAAGACAGAGAGAGAGAGAGAGAGAGAGAGAGAGAGAGAGAGAGAGAGAGAGAGAGAGATGGGGAGATGAAAACAAAGAGAAAGACGAGGAACAATTTGTTATTCCAAGATCAAGCCTTGCCTGCAAGTAAAGTGATCGTATAATAAAACTATATAAAATGAAAAAGAAAAAAACAAAAAACAAAAAATGAAGAAGAAAACGTTGTCGAGAGATAATAATGAATAAACGAATGATCATTATATTAATTTATATTTATAAAGCATGATAGAGATAGAGAGAGAGAGAGAGAACGGTAGCATAGAAAGGGTTAAAGGTAGAAAATCGATTCTCTAAGATTTGCCATGTACACCTGTAGGTATATATACGATAGTATGTACGGCGGGAAATTCAATAGCCGCAACGATCTGAGAAGACGGCGTGCCATCGTCTTTCACGGAAACCGCTTCGTTGCTGGAGGGTGACGATGGTGGCAAAGGGTCGTGATACCGAGGATACGTCACCTTTGACACCGACTCGCACTTAGGCTGTGCCAATATACCTGCAAGATGTCCTTTGCAACGCGATACCACGACGTTACTGGGGTGATGACGACGGTGGAACAATGATACGATCTTCCTCTCTCTCTCTCTCCTTCTTTTTCTCTCCTTCTCTCTCTCTCTCTCTCTCTCTCTCTCTCTCTCTCTCTCACATGCACACACACGAATATACATATACGAAGCAATCGCTTAAAACGCTTCCCTCTTACTCTTGCTTAGGTTAATTTTACACCAGATAGAGGATCGGTGTAGAGAATGCTTTGAGGAAGGAAATTTGAAGCTTCGGTGTCGTAAATCGATTATACACCTATTCGATTTTTTGTTTTTATTATTATTATTATTATTATTATACACGAATAAAATAAAAAAAGAAGCTATATAATTCTCTCTCTTTTACACTGTATTTATTTGTTATTTATTCTTCTGTAATCGATACACTCCCCCTAGTCATGCGATTCGATGGTCATTAGAGACGATTGTAATGGAGAACGATGATCTCTCACGTCGTGCTTTATCTCGTTAGAACGTTGCCTTCCCAATTGGTTAAGGCGGTGTATGGCTCGTGAGAAAAGTCTGGAAAATGGTCGACTTTCCATTATGGTCGATCCACTACTATCCTCCATCTCGCATCTCTTTCTCTTTCTTCGATTAAACTACTACGGGTTATCACGCGATCCTATTTCTACGTCTATCTATCATCTTTTACCACTGATTATTTTCTCTGACGATTTCCGTTGGGCTCCGCCGAAAAATGAGATTTAGACACGGCCCCGAAGATCCCAGTGAGAAAATGAAATTTATCGTAGATTCGAACCTAACCCGCGAACCTACCTAGCGTATTTTATATCTACGTGAAAGTATAAATACGTTTAGACGTAACATAATCGTATCCACGAACATGCGTAAAGCTTATAACATTTAGATATTAAATGTATAAGAACGTCTACGTTATAAGCGAAAGATATTACGTACTTCGTAAACATAATAGAAAAATATTTTTCTCGTGTAATTATTATTTTAACGTGCATTAATAAATCTCTCGTGTCTCGTCTTTCGTGTTTAAAGAAGAATTAATATTACGAACGCATGTACATGTTCGTTCGAGAACGTAGAGCTAAACAAACTAAAAGTCAACTAATTAGCGCGCTTTCAACGCTTTATATTAAATAGGAATACTTTCCTAAATTTTGACAATGACGATTTAACGACCTAATCGTCATCGTACCGCTATCTATTTCCTTTCGTTTAATAATCCTCTTTACTTGGCATATCCATTTGCATATATTATCGCGTTTGCTTGCGTCATGGGTTCTTCTTCGAAACATCAAAAGAAAAATATAATACGTGGAATGAACACTCTCTAACAGTATATTTCTTACGAATCGTTATTCGGCAAAACTCGTTGATCGAGAATGTAAAACGTTTCATTATAACGAACAAATATAATTAATGAACCTATTAACATTCTCATACTACATATTTCGCTTAACGATGTCTATATAATTACGTTACGTTTTTATAAAAGTAACGAATAAACAATTAGTATATAAATTATAATGACCTCGTATACGTGTGTGTGTGTGTATATATATATATATATATATATATATATATATATATACACAATATAGACAGATGACTATTCCATGGAGATTCCAATATCGCACTTTGTCCCGAGCCAAACTAAACTCAATAGCCGCAACAATGTGGCGGGGGTGGCATGGCGGGAGGTTGAGATTTTATGCGGTGACCACTTGGCACGAAGTGAATTAAACGTGGACACGTGGACACGTGTGGGTATATACTGAGTAATGTATGTTGAAAAGAGAAAGAGAGTATTGTAAAGGTCGATGTCGTTTCTGAGGGAAGCCGCGATAAACGTATACGTGTATGTTCGCTTGTATTTATGTATATATGTGTGTGTGTGCGTGCGTGCATGCATGCATGCATGCGTATATACGTGAAGACGTGCATGTAGTAGAAACGAATGACCCAACGATGAGGTTGCAAGTCGGTAATAAACGCCGATGAAATCCTTTGTTACACGACGTCGATGGAACTCGCAAGCCACGTGTTCGACACAGATGAGGAGACACTGCACAATGACTTAGGTATGTGTGTGTGTGTGTGTGTGTGTGTGTGTATAACGTATATACATACCTCTACCTGCTACCATTTCGGGCATCAGACAGGTGAACGAGCACATACCGAATACCATCTGCTCTCGAGTCAAGCAAACGTTTCTCACCGAACCACGTCGAACGCAACAGGTTCGATATTTGTCATTCTGCTCGAACGACGCTGGTCCCAATCGATCTGTTCGAGGAATTTAAATCCAGTCTCGATTAATCCTACGCTCGTTCGACTTATAAACTTTATCGATCATCCATCCGGTCGTTTCATTCTTAATTTTATTATATATTTATTATTATTATTGTTATTATTATTCTTTCCTTTCTTTTTTTTTTCTTTCAATCCTTCTTTAAGATCGAGAAGAGTGATATAACAAAGTATATTATTTCTTTTAAGTAGAAACACGTATTCAGAATAGAAAAAAGACAGAGAGATGGAGAGAGAGGAAACTGAAAAATTAAATTTCTCGCTTTACGCCTCACTAAAGTTTTATAAAGCGAGCAGAGGCTTTTGAGATTTATCTTTTTTCTTGATTGGAAAGCACGAAATTCTTAGAAAATATTTATCGTAGCATACATTTTTCATGAGATGTTGGTTGAAGTTGTACGGGCAGGTGAGGTGAGCACGATATATCCGTCCGTGTGGTTGGTGATATCATTGAACGACGTGAGCTTCTACGAGTCTACCGTTTTGCCAGCCAGAAAAGCAACAGGTCTGCGCTGTGACTACTACGGTTGCCATTGCTGCTTCTGCTACTGCCGTTATTGCTGCTTTTACTACTACTGCTGCTGCTGCTTCTGCTACCGTCGTCATTGCCCAAAAGTAAAGTGACTCTGGCGCCCAATGGCAGCGCTCTCGAGCGAAGTATACATCGTATACTTACCTTTCCCTAGATCAATGTAAATCGTATTTGATTTGGAAGTTTGCCATCAACTTGATGCACTCTACCAGACTCCTTGTTCTTTTCTTTTCTTTTCTTTTTTTTTTTCAATCTCGATAGATATGCATATTTTTATTTCTCTTTCTTCCCGCTAGATATATGTTATATACATTCGATTTTAACGATACGAAACTAGTTCATGTGGTATATACTCGATATAAGTCAACATTTTTCTACGTACAAATTATATGAAATTTTTCTTATGGTATAATTATTATACAGTACGGATCAATAGTTTTTCGGTGATTCATATAATCGATTATTATTTATTTCAGAATAATTTTTTTTTTTTTTTGTTAAGCTCGTTTACGATCTGAACAAAAAAAGGAATAGAATAGCCTGTATAATAAGTCCACCCTGTGTATACGTATGTGAAAATGTTATGCACGTTGGAGATCTTGTTTTGTTCCTGTCTTTTGTGGGGATCTCTTGACGTCGTAAGGAATCACAAAGACGCGAGGAAAGGGTGAGAACTTGAATGCGAGAACACGCAAAAGAAAGGGAGAAAGAGAGAGAGAGAGAGTGTGTGTGTGTGTGTAAGGGAGTGGGAGGAAAGAGAATATCGATACAGCAACAGGTCGCATCGAGAAATATTTGTCGACTATCGGCCTAGCGATATCGATTAAATCGATCATCGTAGCTTTAAATTCGATATGTTCGTAAAATTTTAATAGGATGCTTTCGAGTCGCGTGCATTCTTCCGTGCATTCGTTAAAAGCCGAACATTTATTAATTTTTCTCTACGTATCATTCATAAATATTAAACGAGCGTGGTTAACCACACTTATCCTCGACGAGCAGTTAACATACGATTCTTACGTTAACACGAAATTCATCAGAATTAGATAGAAAAAAAAAAAACCTATTTTCCAATTTCTTTTTTTATCGCGTTAATAGTATCGAAAGGATTTCGAACTAGACTTTGATATGTTACGTTCTTTTTTTTCTTTTTTTCGAAATAAAGAACGAAGAGATATTACCGTTAAAGGGTCGATGGATTTTGAAGAATGATGATAACGTGAGAAATAAATTGAACTACATACCCTTTGGCCATCGGTTTTTCTATTTCTCGTAACGAATGAAACGCGTCTAGCATTTCGATCTGAAATCAAGTCGACAAAGTTCATTTCGTCTTACTATTTCTCTGTCTCCTTCTACTTCTAGTCGAAAGACTAACTCGACCGGCTCGTTCTCTTTTCTTTTTCCTCCTCCCTTTCTTTCGCTTTCTTCTAGCTAGCCCACTTCGAGGTGGTGGTACTTCCCACGAAAGTCAATATCCCACCGCCTGTTGCTCTACCTTTTCCTTTATAATCCCTTCCTTCTCTTTCCCCCATTCTTTCTCTTTCTCTTTCTCTCTCTCTCTCTCTCTCTTTTATTTCCACGCTCGTTATTCCTTCTTCGTCTGGTCACAAAGCCAACGACAACGACCAACGACAACGACCAACGACAATGACGAGGACGATTACGGTGCTACGCCCTCTTTCTTCTTCGTAAAACACGAACCTATGTGGGATTTCGATCCAAGGGCTAAGAGGAGACAGGGGTTCGGGGGGATTGTGAGGATTGAAATCTCGTTCGAGTCGATCGATCGTATCGATTCTTTCTCGTTGACTGGTTGTGCCTGTTTGTTTGCCTGTTTGTCTTCCTCGAATAACTTCCGTATAAAAATCAGAAATTATTTTTCGTAAGGTACGCGTTTCCTCGTATAAAATTGGATAAAATCTTAAGCGGATTTTATTTTTGTCGATACGAGATGAAATTGTGCGCATACATATCGTTATATGACAAATTATTGATTCGTGTTTGCAATGAATGAAATGAATATTTCAAATAAACGATTAAAGATTAAATACACGAGTAACAATAGTCGTTTTAATTAATATCACAGAAGTGACGGGGTACACGTTCGAATAAAATAAAGGAACTCGGTGTTGGCCTTGTGTTGAATGTAAAATTAAACAAAAAAAAATTTGTATGCTCGATACTTTCGTTAAGATTTTCCCGGTGTACTTACACTGAAAAAAAGAGAGAGAGAGAGAGAGAGAAAGAAAGATAAAGGATAAGCGTGTAAGCTCGAGCTTTTTAATTAGAACGTTTCAATGTACCTTTCTCTGTACCTTTATTTTTCTTTAAAACAAAAGGAAAAGAAGTGTGGATCGGTTTTCAGTGAGAAGCGGAGTTTACGATGAAACTACGTGCGAAAGTCTATGAACAATCATATATATTTTTTTTATCGTCGTTAATGATTTTTATTCGATTGTTAAAAACAATTCAAACGGGATATTAAGCCGAAATAAGATACGGCGTTTGGTGTTCCGGACGTTGTAAGTTTCACCAGACGGAGAAACTTATACGTCGCTCGTAATTCCAACGATAAAAACTTTGACGCGCGTTGAAAATGAGGGTAAGATTTAACGGGAACAATTTTAATAATCGATAATTAGACTCAAATAGATAATTATCAATTTTGTTGGAGGATGCAACGAAGAAGAGAATTTCTTTTCTTCTTCGTCCTTTTTTTTTTTCTTTTGTTGATTTCTTCCCTTTCTCGTAAATCTTACACGTGAAAGTAATTACGAGAAGTTTTATCCAGGCTCGTTCATTATGAACGAACTTAAACTTTATTTTTCATTATACAAAACAATCCCGACGTAAATTGAAAAATTTGTTAGAAGATCAGGTGAAACTTTGATGTCGAGTTGTTACTCGACTTGTTACTATTTTTTCAATATTTTTTTTTTCTATTCCTTCTTTTTTTTTCGACCGATAAAATTTACAAAATACAATTGAAAACCAAAAGTAAGATCCCACGAGTTGTGCATAATTTAGGATGTGTAAAGCGAGTAAGATAAAAAGTAAAAACTTGCCGATTAATGATAAAGTGAGAATTAATAATAAAAATTCAGAGTAAGAAAAGCGCGTTTCTTTTCGTTTTACTTAAACTTCTTTCTCCTTCTCTTTCTATCTATCTATCTATCTCTTTTTTTCTCGCAGTACTTCCCTTTCCCTAGATATTTTTTTCGAGTGAAATCATTCGATAGGATAACGAGATTACGGGTCATGTACTACCGTGCCTCGTAACTCGATTAAGCGAATATATGGCACGGATGAAAGCGTGGAGGAAAACACGAACCTACCTACCTACCTACCTACCTACCTACACACTATACAAACGTGCAGAGGTTGATCCTTATAACGTAATCGATCGGAAATTGCTCGTTTGAAAACTTCCTTGCTCGTGGACTGCTCATATTTTTCTCTTTCGCATACATAATTCTTCTGGGGGAGAGGAAAAAAGAAATAACAAAAACAAAAAAAGACACGCATGAGCTGGCCGTAGTAAGGTTTCTTTTGCATTTTAATTATTATTGAGCGTTACAAGTAAATAACGACTAGACCAACGTCGTCCACACGCGCGAACATGTCTCTCTGTGCGTGTAATAGCGCGTTATTCGTATTCGTACATGTTAGAAAGTGAAATCTTTTCGACGATTCTTTAGTTCGTTTAAAATACTCATTGAATAGTAAAGTTTATTCGCGTATATGCACGTGCTCTCGCGCGTTTGTACGAGAGAAAAGATCGATATCGCAATGACACGATTCGTAGAAGATTTGGACGTAATTATAGCGGTCGTAGTAACTATGTCGATCGTTCGTTCGTTCGTTCGTTCGTTCGTACGAGAGACGAGAGTGTATGGGGTCCGGTTAAAATCAGGCAATGCACGACGTTAATTTACGGACGAGCGATTTGGACGAGTAATAGTTGGTGTAATAATAGTAGTCTCCGGAAACAGACACGCACACTGTTTCGATCGTTCCAAGCTAATTACCGTACGGATCCGCAACGCGTCCGAATAAATAAATATTCGCTTGTTGTTCGGCGTAGTACCGCCTGGCCAAAGTTCTCTCGCGACTAGTTCGACGAATTTTCGGGGAGGATGAAATCGAAACGATGCGTTTTACGTGAAATGGAAACGGCTTGTCGTGTATTGCACGTGTCATATAGATTTTTCTTTTTCCTTTTTATATATATGTATTTAAGCGACATTTTCTTTTGATAACGTATTTCATAATACTTATAAGCTCGTTTTTATTTTTATAATATCGTTTTTATTTCACACGCGCAACGTCCGAACAAATATTTAACATCGATCGTTCAACGAAACAAGATTGTGACTAACTGCGGATAAATATTATTTTGTTCCTCTAAATAATTGCGATTAATTTCTTTTTTCTTTTCTCGCGCGAACGGGGAACGAACGAGAGCGTAGAACGATAGGTATTCTGAAAGTTATCGTTTAATCGGGTAATTTTCTTTATATTAATTTATATTCGTTTGAATTCGTATAAGTCAATTTCTTTCGTGTAATCAATTTTCTTACGTATTATCCTTTGTTCTCGTTTTAATCGAACTTTTTACCTTATCCCGTATTAATGATAAAATTATAAATTTGTATTAAACTTTCGAATATAATCATAATTTAAAACTCGGTTTCGATCTCGCGTGGAACACGATGATAGGTATACTTAAACTCGTTTGCCGAAGATGATTCATTAAGGAAGATAAAGAGAGAGGTGGATGGCGATAGAAGGTTGATTTAGTTTGTTGTAATTCGTTGCGTTTACCACGAGTTTCACAGACGTAACACGAACAAACCAAAGTTCGAGTCGCCAAGCGAGAGACTTCCGGGTGAACTCTCTACGAAAGTGGACGAGGCGCGAAGCTGGCAATTAACCGACAGCTACAAGTATTAGTCATAGTAGTGTGTATACTGGATGGTAATGGTAGAGTGGTAGTATAGTATTTAGTAGAACGCTTGAGAAGTTTGACGAATGGGGACAGCGGTTCGCGTTGTATACACTCAAGCACGAATTAATACGGGTACGCGCCTCTCTCGCTTTGTAAATTTGACGAACGCGTTGCCCTCATCCTATCGAGATTTCCATATCCCTAGGGCAATATGCTCGTAACTTGTTAAGGATTTAAAGGAATATAGTTACCGAGCTAATAATTACTAAAGGGGTGGGTGGGGGGGGGGAAAGAAAAAGACCCTAAACGTTTTCGACATTACGGCATTAATTGGGTATTTCGTTTGGACGATCTGTTATAACAGTTAGAAAGGAATAAAATAATATTGGAATATCCTTTTAAATATTTGTTTTATCCTTCTCTCTCTCTCTCTCTCTCTCTCTCTTTTTAATTAATCGAATAAATGTTCGTATAAAATCCTATGAAAATTCTTATCATTATATTACCATCGGATTTTCAATGAGAATTTGATTTTATTATCTTTTGTATAATACATATTTCATTCGGAAACGATCGATCCATTAATATTCAGAATAAAACTAACAAAGTCGGATATTTATAGTTATGGAAGTAGTACTAGTAATAGTAGTAGCAGTAGTAGCAGTAGTAGTAATAGTAGCAATAAAGGTAGCAGGGATGATAGTAGCGCATCCAAACGTTCTCAGATCATCCGGATAAGAGCAGTTAAATGGAACGTCGCGAGCCCGAAACAACGAGGAATACCTTTTATCTCGGTTAGTGCTTGCAGAAAGGGAATTTATAAACCACCTGTTGTAATTCTCCTATACGTACGCATTCTTAGCTCGTTACATTGGCCCGCTTCAATTTCTTTTTCTTCGGTAATAAGCGCGAACTTTGAGAATTCCGTAGAATAGTATAGTAAGGAAGATCCTCGTTGTATTTTACCAAGTGCAACGTTCCCTTTCGTATAACTTTGACACAGGAAGCTCGTTATCAATGTAGTTGTAGTTTGCCTTTGGCATATACAATCCTGTTTCTCTCTCTAACTCATATTTTTTCTTACGAGTTATACGCAAACTGTAGAGAACATCAACATTCGCGTTATGCTCTGTTCTCTCGATCATGTTCTGCTAATATACGACACACTTCTTCCTTTCTTCGTCTTATATTGTAAGATACATTTGTCCTACGTATTACGTTTACACAGATTTCTAATGTCCGTCTGTCTCTGCTCCGTGCGTATAGATATATTCGTATATTTCTAAAGAACCATTAATTTTAAACATGAATTTCCTGTTATTATTACATCTTCGACGAGTGCCTATAATATATTTACGTGGCATTAAAATTTTGTATTCATTTCTTATATCTCATAAGAAATTATTTATTTCGACTTTAATTCGATACGATTTTATTTGAACAACCTGTAGATTGCTCTCACACGCACACACACATATATACATACATATAGACATTTTATTCGCGACATTTTTAGAAATATCATCGGCTCTTCCGTTGGACGAGGTCGAATTTCGATAAATATTTGATTGGATATTCGCGAATTAGAGAGACTACGATTCGCGAAATTATCGTTCGATTTTAATGTAATTTCGAATATTTTCCACGTCGTTTGGAGTAATACAATGATAATAATAATGACGATGATAATAATAATGACAATTATAATTATGTTGATGATGATAATAATAATAATAATAATCGATTGGAGGAAGGAGTCTCGCGCGAACGAACAATGGAGGCAGCGAAACAATCGAGTCGCACGAAATTACACGGGGAATCATTATCATCGACGAATTGAAAAAAGAAAGAAAGAAAACCCAGCATTCTCTCTCTCTCTCTCTCTCTCTCTCTCTCTCTCTCTCTCTCTCTAGGCTCTTTCTCTAATGAGGAGTGTCATGACACAGAACGAGGGGAAACGCTAATGAATGCGACGACGTCTCTCAGTCACCGTAATATGATGCTCTTATAATGCGAGCTTATTATGAGAGGAAGTAGTATGTGGGACCGTGCGAACGATCGAAATTCTTCCGCGTAAGATATTTACCACGAGATCACACGATATTTCATTGTCTTTATATGAGATTTTTAACGATTAATTAATGAATTAATTAATTATTTTTAACAATTAGTTTTCGTTCTGCACGTCTGGACGAATCAATAGATGGATTCTATCGTACTGATCGAGGAAAGTCTTCATAATTAAGACGATCTTGTTCCTTTTTTTTTTTTTTTTAATTCGATCTCTTCTTAACGAATATCTTTAAATTACGAATAATTAAGTAGGTCGATCAAGAATAATAGTATAATTATTGAGAACGCGATGGACTCGTTAATATTACTGGGACGATTATTAAAATTTACTTTGATTCTCAATTAGATTTCGCTTTTGTCGATACGAAATTTACGTTTAGAATATATTGAATTCGGAGTATAAATTTGACGGTAAAAAAAAAAAAAGAAAGAAGAGAACAAATTAATATTATTACCCGATGAATATAATTGATAAGAGAACAAAGGAATAAAGTTGGAGCAGGGGTTGGAGGGGGAGTGTGCGAGAACCATTCTCTCTCTCTCTCTCTCTCTTTCTCTCTCTCGGTCGAATTTCCATCGTCGTAAGGGTCTCGCACCATCAATAAACGGATTTTTTTTCTTCGAAGGTTAAACTAACATTTTAAGAAGAGACAAAAGTTAAGGCGTCGTGCGCACGTTCCACGAAGGTAAAAGCAAACGTATTTAGTTCGGAACGTCGTCGAGTCAGCTAACAAGTTGGACAAACGTTAAACTGAGTCTCTCTTTCCCTCTCTCTCTCTCTCTCTCTTTCCTTCTATCTCTCTCTCTCTCTCTCTCTCTCTTCCTGTCTCACCAGGATAATGCAAAGGCGTACTTTCGAATATGATCCGTATTTTCTCTGTGGAATTACGCTTGAACGCGGCCACCGAGTGTCGCAACAGCTCGCATCGCTTTATCACGGGAACTGTTAAATTCACTTTGCGGAACTTCTCGCGCGGGCAGCCATCTCCGTGAAATATATTCGGTGACAGAAACTCGATATGAGTTTCTGATTCAAAAGAGAAAGCGAGAGAGAGAGAGAGAGAGAGAGAAAGAGAGAGAGAGGGAGACGGAGTAGAGAGATAGAGAGCAAGCTCACGATCCAGCAATGTTCAGCAAAGGTAGAGGTTGCCTCTTCGTAGAGCATCACGAATTAATTCGAGGTGGCTGACATGCGTAAATCGTCGGGAGTTCTATATTATAAGTCGTTAGACATGTTTCTATCTAATCGAAAACTTAGAAATAATTATTATCAATACTTCTCCTATAATATTGTACAACATGTTATTGCGTTATTGTGTGTGTGTGTGTTTTTTTTTTATTGTTTCACCTTCCTTTTTCTTTTGCTTTTGTTTTTTATCCTTCGAAATAATTTTCAAAATGCATCGGTCAACACGAACGTGTCTTTGTCTCTTTCGTACACGATCGATCTTACGAACGATCCTAGAGCATTTCGAGCGAAGATACATAGTGTACTCCGGTATAATTCTTCGAATTGCGTCTGGGTTCAAGGTATGCGTATATTATTCTTACAAATGGGAGCTTCGTTGCCTGTAGCAAAAGCTATCTCTATGGTTTCTTCGTCCGATTCCGAGGCTCGAAAATGTGCAGCGACGAAGAAAAGACGTAAGACCGCCATACGATTTTTCCGGTCCGTTTACGCGACAAAAGAAACTGTTCTACTCCTGTAGAGATCTTTCGAAGGATGGTACGAACGGAGGGACGGACGTTCGCCCAAGAGCAAAACGGATGTGTTCCGTTAAATCGAGAGATGTCATTTTTCGAGATACAGAAAAGAAAAGAGAAGAGAAAGAAAATATCATCGAATACGTGAGATCCAGTTTAACTTGATCGGCGAGTTAACGATCCTTCTTTTGGCATCGTTTATCCTTTCAATCGTAAAAATAAAAAAGAGAAAAAAAGAGAAATAAGTACAATGAAAGAAGCGAAAGTCGATCGCTTTCAACATTTCTTGAAAATTAACGTAACGGTGAAACAAAGTGAAAGTTTTCCTTTGCTTCGCGTTCCCTTTTCTTTTTTTTCTTTTCAGCGAGAAAGATCTCGGTTTTCAAATTGATCCTTATTTCTCTCTCTCTCTCTCTCTCTCTCTCTCTCTCTGTATCTATCTATCTATCTCTATCTATTTATCTATCTCTACCCTTTGTTCGAAACGTGTGAGCGTTTAGATTAGCATGAAATAGAATACACGCTTGGTTATCAGCTTTTCCTCGGTCGCAATCTCTGTTAATGTGTCTTACAGTAACGCGATTTAAGATCGTTGAATCTCGCCATGCGTATAATGTTCTACGCGGCTGTATTCGCAGTTGCGAAGACCAGGCTGATTGTAAAGCTTGTATATTCTCCCGTTGCATAAGCTATGCGGCAATGCATTATCGATGCATGACTGCACCGCACAGAACGAAGGCCAGAAGGGGATCGCAAACGCGATTCCTTTTCGGGAAGCTTGTCTTTTCTAGCTTTTCTTCTTTATATACTCGAGAGAAGGAATCAACGGTGAAATAATACGCGTGTCTTTTGAAAAATGCAAACGTTTTTCTTCTTTACGCTCGACGAGCTACGAGATGCACAGCTGAGCCGAGTGATTCTTTCTGAAAGCTCGAAAATTTCGATAAATTTTTCGGTAGGAAGATTTCTCTTAACAGATATGAAAATATCGCCTGGGTTTCTTTCTTTTCTTTTTTTTTTTATTTTTCTTTTTTTTTTTTTTTTGTTCATCGTTCTGATAGGCCGGATTGCTCATATTTTTGTACAGATTTATCTGCATTCATCTGAAAAGAAGGACAAAATATAAGCAAAAAGCATACGAAGAGAGATATTATAGTACGATCGAGGACTCGTCGAAAGCAGCATATATGAAAAATAACGCCGGTTACCAAGGAAAGAACGAGAGGAAAACTATCTCGTTCTGGTTTTGTAGATTAATCCTTATCGAATCTTCGTGTAATACGCTGAAAAAAAAAATTATTCTATACCCGCAATCCTTTCTCGTCCTACGTCTGTTCGCGCGCATGTGTGCGCGTGTGTGTGTATCTCTGCATAATTTTCAATTGCATTCTTAGTAGGAAATAACGTATGCCTGTACAGATCGTGAAAGTGTTCTCACTTTTATAAGGTAATCTAAAATACACGATATCGATTCTATCATATCGATAGTATTCGATTGCACGTATAAAAAGAGGACGTTCTCCCCTTTAAAATGGCGTTTCTTTCGTGTCTCTACGACCCTCCGTTCCGGAGATATAATCGTTTGAAAATTGTCATTCATGATTTCATTAACTCATTCATAGTATACTATCTAATCGTAGTAGTAGTACTACGAATCGTAGTGCGTAAAAATACTACGAGCGTGCGTAAATTCCAAGAATTTATATAGGTCACTGGGTCAATGACTTTTATGAAAGAAATTATGTAGGTGAATGGGACAACGTAAATATAATTTTCTATTAATCGACGTATCTCGGGAACCAATCATCGTAGAGACTTCAAACCAAGCCCGTTATGAAGGACATCTTTTTATTTATTTTCTCGCCATATTGTTAACAATTATAAACAATTTGTTATAAACAATTTGTTATAAACAATTTTTATACGAATTTTTTTTTTCTTTTTTTTTTTTTTTTTTGTTAAAACCTCAAAAGACAAAGTTTCGTTCGTTATTGTTATACTATATTTGTAATGATTATTTAAAAATTTGTTATAAACAATTTGTTATAAATAATATTGGCTAAGCGAAAAATTTTCTTTACATCGAATTAACTTTTTTCCGATGAAATCTTTTACGGTACTAATAATTGTTTAACAATTCCGTACAAATAATTTGTTATAAACAATTTGTTATAAACAATTTGTTATAAACAATTTTTATAAACAATTTTTTACGAAGTAGCTTTTAAAGAAAAATTCATATTTATATTCTTGTCGTGTCAATAATTGTTTACCAATATGTTATAAACAATTTGTTTATAAACAATTTGTTATAAACAATTTGTTATAAAAAAACATTTACCGATTAACTTTTTACGAGAAACTTGTTTGTTTATTTTCTTTACCGTGACAATAATAATAATATAAGAATGTTATAAACAATTTGTTATAAACAATTTGTTATAAACAAATACGTAACAAATTTTTTAAAAAACCACTTTATAGGAAAAATTTCTATACACTTTCTTACCGTGTCGATGATTATTAAACGATTTGTTATAAACAATTTGTTATAAACAATTTATTATAAATAATTTTTATATACATCTTTTTATGATCGTCTCAAGATTCTTTTCATATTATTAACTGTTTAACAATTATTTAACAATTTGTTAAATAATTTTTTTTCTCTCTCTCTCTCTCTCTCTAGATCGGCTATGTTTAATGCGAGCAAATTACAGTTTTCTTCGTTCTTCTCCATTCTTTTCTTTTTTTCTTTTTTTTTTTTTGTAATTCCACCCTCTATTTCTTTGTTTTATTTTGCAAAAAATATCAAGCCATTCGTGGCATGACAGATACAACCGAACTCCGTTGAATCGAGTCGAAAAGCTTTTCCGGAAGAATTCCGCGTTCTGTTCCAGTTTTCATACAGATAAGAGTCCCGTTATTATTTCTGCTTTGCTAAGCAACAGATGCGATGTTTTATATGACTTCTCTCCCTCTCTCTCTCTCTCTCTCTCTCGATCTTTTTTCTTATATACAAAAGAATCAGGTGTATATACTTTTTATTATAACTTTCTCGAAGTACGATGCATTTTCGTTTTGCACGAAAGATATTTTTTTCCGAAGAAAAAGAAAAAAAAAAAAAGAATAAAACTGAAAATAAATAAGTAACCAAATAAAAGAGGTAAATATATAAAATTTAGTACATAACGAGGGTAGACTATTCTCGTCATTGTTATTCGTCGTATTCTTTCTCGTCGTTGTCATTTTTCGTTACCAGACATATGTAGATCAGAGGAAGAGAGAGACAGAGAAAGAGAGAGAGCATCGTCGAAA
This sequence comes from Dolichovespula saxonica, assembly GCA_911387935.1. NCBI lineage: Eukaryota > Metazoa > Arthropoda > Insecta > Hymenoptera > Vespidae > Dolichovespula > Dolichovespula saxonica. Next base: position 3,043,771 of record OU427017.1, on the reverse strand, counting down.
CGCCATACGACAATTCCGCAACGGCATTACAACCGTAAAGGATTAATTACGGCGGGAGGTTACAATGCGTCAACTTCTATGGTTGTAAGAGGTTGGAAGTTGAAGCGAGTAGTGCAAACAAACGATTCTCTGCTTAGCGTGCTTAACGCGTACGTTGATTCATAAAGAGAGGCAAGCGGCAGCCACGTTGGTTCCAACCTTTAAGTCAGAGAGATCCACGTAGTATTCGTAATAACGTGTTTTGAGGGTATTTTCTTGTTTCTATTAATGCGACATCCGTCTAGAGCGGAGAACTTGCTACTTCGGAGGAATAGTTGTTTGTGCCTTTTAATTAATTCATTCAAATAATTAAACTATACTCGTAAAATTTTCGAGACGATTAAAATATAACGTCATTTTAATTGGATTTAATAAAATTTGTCGTGATAATTAACGACGACGACGAAAAAGAAAAAAAGAAAAGAAAAATAAAATAAACGTAATAAAATATAAATAAATGTTGATCGACGCAAATAAACTGTTAAATACGTAATTCGAAAGATAATAAATAATGCAAAGGCGCGTGTATTATCTTTCACGTCTTCTCTCATCCCTTTTCTTCTTCCTATTCTTCCCAACACACACACACACTGTCTCTCGTTTGTCTGGTTTCGTAGGTGAACACGAATAACGACGGTTGCTCTACTTCGATGCTGTTCGCAGCTATGAAATACGACGCGGCCGTGTATAATCCACTGACTCGAAGTAACGCGAAGCTCTTATTACTTCGCGCTAGCTAGCTAGCAGCCGTCGTACTAGCAGCTTCTTCGCACTCGCCAACTCACAAACACACAAAACACACACGGAAACACACACGCGCGCGCGCGTATACACGTATATCATATACATGTTCAGGTATATGGATGAGATAGTCGGGCAAACACACAGAGAGAGAGAGAGAGAGAGAGAGAGAGAGAGAGAGAGAGAGAGAGAGAGAGAGACTACTGTAGGACGGTAGACGCGGCGTTAGATTACAGTACCATTCTTCTTTTATCAAGAATTTACAGAGACGCGCGTTGACGTGTCTTACTATTTCGTCGATATAAAGTAAAAAAGAGAGAGAGAGATAGATAGATAGATAGATAGATAGATAGAGAACAATTTATGGATTACAATTTATGTTGTACGTCTTGATAACCACGTAGAAATGTGAAATTTTTATGGAACGTATCGATACTTTCGACTTAAAAAAAAATATATATATGTACACGCACATGTATATGTATGTTGTAACAAGAGAGATACGTAGAACAGTCATACGTTCTTCGGTATATTTCAAAAATTGTGTTCGCGGTCCCTTGTGGAAAAGAGGATCTCTCACCTTTCTGTTTGCATTTCGTTCTTTCTTTCACTCTTTCACTCTTTCTCTCTTTCTTTTTCCTTTTTTCCTAACTTTACAAGCTCGTTGAAATATACCAACGTCTCTTACAATTTTTGTTTATCTCGAACAAGCATCACTGCCGAAAAATATACGAGAACGCGTTTTTCTTCTCTCGTCGAGTATGAGAGTAAAAGCATATCCTCGACGTTAAGTTTATGTAAAGGTTGAAAAGAAAAATATGAAATCTCGTACATTTTTCGGGGGTGGGAGGCGGGTAAAAAAATAAAAAAAGAAAGAAAAAAAAAAAGGAAGAAAGGAATTCTTGGCTCAATTTCGTAGACAATGCCGGAGGCACTCTTTTAATCTCGTTCTTGCTCCTTCAGGATAATCCAGTGTATTATCTTCTTCCCGGCATGATATCCCGAAAGAAAGAAATATATCTGTTATTCCGTCTAACGAGACCTTCTTGAATCCAAATACGTCGTAGAGATCTTACATGAACACTCACATGAGAGATAGAGTGAGAGTAAAAGAGAGAGAAACAAAAGATTAGAATTAAAATAAATTAGAAATAAAATTCTATCGCGAACAATTGATAGAGTGAACGGAACCCATTGATGTTTCTGTCGTTTGATATTTCTATTATAAAATCGCATTTATCAAGTTCCCTTTATCAGTTTAAATACATGTACATATGTATTCCTGTTTATTTAGTATCCTAAAGAAACAGAAAGGAAGAGAGCGAATCGAGTATTATTCGATCGTCCAGCTTGAGTCCTTCTCGGTGAGCCAATTAACGTATGTAACGTGGATACTCCTAAGTGCACGCGCACATGGGTTTCTAATCCCTTTCGTAGATGCAAAGGGGGCAAAGGGACGATTACTACGGAACCTAACGCAAAGGCCTAATCCTGGACTAACGCCGATTTACGTTGGAAACCTGTAATGGAGTCCACCATTCGTCGACTATAACGTTGTGTAAGAGAGAAAGAGAAAGAGAGAGAGAGAGAGAGAGAGAGAGAGAGAGAGAGAGCAAATTTCCCTTTAACTCCCACCCTATGTACTCTTGCCTTTACCTAATTTCTCTTTTATCTCTCTCTCTCTCTCTCTCTGTCTCTCTATTTCTCGCACACAAATTTCCTTCTATGTCACATCAAGTGTTAAGGCGACGGATGCATCAGACGACCGAACACATACGACATTTGCCGATGTTCATGGTTTCTTTGTACTCTCTGGTATATTAGTTTCATGCAACCGTGAATAAGAAAACTAGTTAACTATGAGAGAGAGAGAGAGAGAGAGAGAGAGAGAGAGAGAGAGAGAGAGAGAGTTGCGTTCAATTCGTTCTCCAATAGAAATGTAATTCTCGTTAACGTTGATAAATACATTTAACATAATTGTCCACCCATTCGATCCCGTGAATTATTTCCTTTTAACGAGATTTTACTAATGTATCGATCGCAGCGCGATAATTTTCACATACTAGGAATCGAACGAAAACGATGATGATGTAATTTTCATCGAACGTTATGCTTGATAACGCGCGATGATTTTGTCCAATTTCGTTATACGTTTCTCACTGATCAAAATGTAAATGTAAATTAACAAAACGTACGAGTAGGATTCTTTTTTTGTTTTTTTTTTTCTTTTTTTTTCTTTTTACTTTCCTCCCTTCCCTCCCCACCATACCCATTTTCATCGTAATTAACAAGAGTAAAGATAATTTTCAGGCGGTCCTGGGATATCGTGATAAATAGAGTACCGTGAATCTTTCGGTTTCGCTCGTGCGTTTGTTCACGTTTATATACCCGATCATTTGCTCTCGTTCGTTAGACTTCCCGACACCCGTTATGTACGTTTCTCTATGTATACATGAAGTGAAAGAGAGAGAGAAAGAGAGAAAAAGGGATGAGGGTGGCTCGTACGTTTTAGTCTAGCGACGACCGTCGAGCAAAAAGGGAAAGCAATGAACGTTAATTAGCGTTGCTGCTAATATCAACATTATTTCTAAACCCACCCCCCTCTGTGTGGTTCACGCGTCGCGACACCCTCGCGCCCGTCGTTCCCATACCCTTATTCTTCTTACTTTTCTATATCCCGTAATAAACATACAGGGACGACTAACGCATTCATTAAAAAAAAAAAAAAAGAAAACCAAAAAAAAAATAAATAAAAAGAAAATACGCGTACTAATCCTATCAACCCAGCCACGCAATAGAACGATGACGACTATATACAGGAACTCTTGGCTGTTATCGAAGCTACTACCACCCTTTACTGCACGTAGACACTTGCATTATATTTATGCACGCGAATCTGACGAAAAAGATGAGTATAGAATTGAAAGAGAGAGAGAGAGAGAGAGAGAGAGCTAGAAGATGGTAGAGGTAAAGGTTGGGGGTGAATACGAG